>JAGSMW010000015.1:7512500-8762500 GCA_029286795.1 Byasa hedistus | reverse complement strand
AATTCTAAAAGTCGGGACTTTTGAAAAACGTCGCGTGACGCGGGATTAATAGTAAAAAAATCAGGACTGTCCCGCTAAAAGCGAGATGTCTGGTCTCCTTACTTTAGATACATAAAACGTCAAAAATTTGAAGTTCTGCCCGTCATTTAGACACCAAATACAATTTAAAAGAATATTTTTGATTTTGACATTTGATATTGACAACCAACAATTTCTGATGCAACTATAATATTTTACGAACTTTAGCGGGAATCTGGGCGTAAAGGTCGCGTTGTCTCGGTTGAATTTTTTTTTAGTGCATAATGCAGTTGAATGTTCAATGTGAGTATCATGCAGTAAATTAGTGTGTTCGTGTGCAGCGATTGTAGAATTCAAGCAGGAACACGACTTTCCTAAGTTCAGATTGGTTCAAAATAGTAGTTAAGTCTTAACTTTACTTTGTTGATCTTTTGTGATAGTGACACTATTTACCGCTGAGTGCGCGAGAACTTCCCTACTTTGATTATCTACAATTTATAATGCCAAAGATAAGACGTCGTGACTTAGGTCAATCAACGTGTGCATTTAAATATAATAGAAAAACCAAATTAATAACGGGCATTTTTTGTGATTACGAATTATTTTTTTCTGGTTAACTTTTCATCACACTCTTTACTAAAGTTGAAATAGTCTGGAATTATCAATAAGCGTTTTTATTTATTGATTTTGAAGCGAAACGAAGTTTGCTGGGTCAGCTAGTTTTAAATATATTCAATGTGTGACCGCGACCTTCATGGAAAACAACAATGTTTACATTTTGTTAAGACAACAGAAAATTATAAGAAACGCTTGTAATCGAATAAATTTAGTAACTGTCGGTGTCGAATTGTTGTTTAATCAGCGATTAGACACGTGAATAAGTGTGGCACCATATCGTACGATGATTTCTGCTGATCGCAATTCGCGAACGCTTTATTTCTACCTCTCCATGCCGCAAGTCTCAATAATATTGTAGATAATATGTATGTAGGTAATATTTATTTTTTTACTCTACGAGGCGACGAGACAATGTGGCGCTGGTTAAGATTATCAAAACTACACCACATTGTGCTCGTCGCATTCAGATACAAGATAAGTCTCGTTCTCTCAGTAATTTCACTAGACATAACTCCTTTCAAAATAGAGCATAGTAGTGTTTTTGATACATAGCAAAATAATGCTTTAAAGTTAAAAATAGAAGCTTCTGTCTACCAAGCAGGTCTTCGGCAGCACTATTACCATTAAATTCTCAAAAAATATACAATTCCATAACACATCCTACCCTTTTATATAAATTTGCGTAAAATACTTAGTTTTGTTTATTTATATTAATTTTCTTTTTTGAGGTTTTTTATTTATTTTTATTTGTACATACTTATGTATCTTTTTTAATTTGATCATTATAGGGAAGACACTGCCTTCTACAACACAGCGAAAGCTAAAGCAGAAGGCAGGCACTCCACTGTTTATGTAAAATGTAATTTGGTGAATAAATATTTTGAATTTGAATATAATATGAACAACATGGCAGAAATTTTCATAGGAATCCTAATAGTTCAAGAAACACAAAAGTTTGATCGAAGAAAGTGTATTTAATGTCAATACTTTTTTTCATATTCCAAAAATTCCTTTATTAACCCTTAGTGAAGACTTAAAACGTTTGCAAAAATGCCGTAATGTGAGGCGACACGAGCGGCGGCATATGTCGCGTGACCCTTTGCCTCCTCGCCGGAATGCCCGATTAAACCTCCATTCTGTCTTTCGACAAAGTTCCACCATCACTAACGCTGCGTAACCAAAAAAATTATATTACAAGTGAACTTTTTAATAACATTTTAATATATCTAATAATCAATTTAAAGGAAACAATAGTTTATGTATTTACTAGTGATATAGGTCTGTGTTGTCGGGGACTATCTAGAAAAGTACCACCGTAGCACCTATTTCCGTGTAACTGATTTGAATTCGCTTACCGTCAGTTGAACGTCTTGTTCGTCACATATAGTATTAAAGTCTTCACAATAATGACAAAATGACGTTAGTCAAATGGCCGCACACCATATGGTCGGTGCGGTCAACCGAGCGGCCACTGTCCACGTGTCGCGAGCCATATTTTTTTTAACTACTAAGGGACTTCAATTAATTGTTATTAACCCCTTAGACCGATATTGCTCAACGATCACCCGTAACCGGATCGCTAATGGGCTCATTTCACAGCGCATCGGATTACTGTAGACACTTGCTCGTATCGCGGAAAATAAACCCTCCTTTAATCATTCGTGAGGGCAAGCATCGCGATATGGAGTCGGCAAACTCACTGAAATATTAGCCGGATAAATTATGGGACGGGAACGAGGATAAGACGTTCCGGAAAAATTATTCTTTTAGGCAGAAACTTGCAGTAACCGTATACATAACATATTATATTAAACATATTTCACATTAAATGTAGTCATGGTTTCAGGTCTACATTATCGAGGAACTATTGCGCAAACATTACTTTATTCCGATTTAAAGGGTTGGTGCTAAGGCAATTCCAAGAGTTACAATGGTGTAGTCTATATCATCCGAACTTGTTATAGATAAGGGTATAATTGGAAACCAAGAGGAAAACTTCTTGCTCCTCTCATCGCTGCGACGGATAAGAAAAATAATTGTGCATCGAAAAAATTTAACTTGTTGACTAGAAGTAGCGGTGGTACAATCACCTGATCGGACTTGGCATGCTACCAAAAATAATGAATAATATAGTTTACCGAACTTGATGATTCCGTACTTTCTCATATAACTCGATTCGTATAAATTATTACATACGTGAAATTCTCAGAAATGGTACTAAGTCATCTTCACAAAACTTATTGGAATTTTATCTGAAAGTAAATGATGCACCTGCCATAACAATGAAGCGTTCTTTAGGCTCGTAGTCTTGTAACGAAAAATGATGAAGAATTTCCGTTACCGCTTTTCATACCCAAACACATTAATGACGGTCTTTTAAGAATAAGAAACGAAAATCTGTTTATACCGTAATACATTTGCGAAACAATTCGTTTACTTAGTATGATTAATAACCGATCCGGAAAGAATTTAACTTTTGCACAAAGTATACAAAGTTACAAGTTGAATAGAAGCATTACAAATTGCTCATCGTCGCTCATGATTTTGATGTACGACTAAAGTAATTACAGTAGATTAATAAACGCTTCAACACCACGGCTATACAATATCGCGTGACGACGCATTTTAAACTTTAATTGATCTGAAAGTGTTATGCAAATTATGTTATAATGTCGATACAGATTATAGCATGAAATTAAATAAATAACACTTAAATCCTATTAATTTTAACTCGCGGACCTAACGATACGGCTATAGTAAGAATGCGGTAATCTTGAACATTCACACCCACTGCGATGTTAAGGGGTTAGTTATGTATGTATTTATATGAGAAGAGTTTACGATCGCGTGAAAGCTCAATTTATGGCCTAAAAGTTGTAACTGGACGCCATGTCTTCAGTCCATCGCCCATATCACTGAGTGCAAGAAAATTATCGCCTCTTAAGACCGTCGTTATTCATTTTAACATTTATTAGATTGCAACATCCCCGTATTGAATATGAATTAGGTATTTATTTATTATTGCTATATATAAATGAAATTTATTGTTTAATATACAAAATAAAATATCACTCAAACGTAATTTCATATCTTGTGTATGGTGAAGTTCGTATAAATATTTTACTATAGTTTTAATTTATATAACTTTCGCAACTTCGTTGCGCAACTGACAACAAAGTAGCCATTGTTATTTAATGCATCCCAATAAAAACATTTTAGCATTTCTCCACTGTTTTATTGCGCTGAAAACACTTTAATGCCTGTACGTTCACGTTGGTCACGTCAAGTGGTACGTGAAATGGTAACCCATTTAACAGCGTTATAAAGCACAATGAAAACTGTGGCAGTTACAATACCGCTGGAAGCTAGCAGCGCGACAGTTTACGAGGCAATCTGGAACATCACTTTGTATCTGTAGCCGGTGGCGGGGTGGCAGACGGGTTGGCGACGAGCCCCACCCCCAGGGTTGTCACGGCTCTCGTACAATCTATTTTATTATGCGCTCATCAGACAGAAAACTTTTTTCATACTACCAAATAAAAGTCTGAAGGATAGCTAACAACTTAATTATTACTTAGTTAATGAGCACTTCATATGTTATTAACAACCATGGAAATAGAAAACGTTTAATATCATTTTTCTGATGGTACATTTTAATTTTGGGTGATCGTGTGAGTAACACAGACAGCACTTATTTTAACAATAAAGATATATGCAAAGATGACCGAGCTTTGGTTTGTAAGTATAGCTAATCAAATTAGGTAATTAGGGTAACGGGACTATATTCTATGATTGCAACTTATCTCAGTCACCAGCACAGTGTGGTTAATATCTAATCTAAAACTAATGAAACACATAATAATTGTACAAATCATCGTCATTACAAATAAACTAGTAATGAACCCTTATTAGCGGAGCCGAATAACCTATGAAAGTATCGTCATCTAACTTTTTTAACAGTTAGTTTTACCTTAATTAATAACCACCTTTTTAGAAGACTTTGAAGTTAACATAAAACACACTATTTTGTAACCGCAGAATTATTTAAGAATATAAAACAAAGTAAATAAAAAGTGTACCTCATCCCTGACTGCGTCGTTGATGCAGAGGCGTTGCAAATTAGAGGCAGTGCTACAGAGGGCAGAGAGGGTACTCCTCGCAAACTGCGACGGTTTTTAATTGATGTGCGAAATAAGCGGTATGGGAATGTGCTCGCTATTATATTTAGTTCCTCCCTCGTCATCACCGCTTTGAAATAGCACTAAGTAAAGACGGATCGGCTCTGTGATGTATCGTCGCTACATAGCGGCGGTTAAGTTGGGCGTGTCGGCAGCGGACTTGTTAAACTTTGTAAACATATTACAATTTGATTTATTACGTTATTTAGTATACGATTTTTTTAAGTATACTATAAGAGGATGTGGTTTATATAAATTAAACATTAATTACTGGCAATAGAGGCAAATCGGAAGTATTTGAATAGGGCCACAAAAAAATTCGTCGTTGTTCATAATCTTGCCTATCTCTTACTTGTTTAATGTTATGTAATTTAAGTGTTGATTTAAATAGTATTTTAAATATGTAATATTTTTTGGTTTGTTATAGATATAATTGGTTAAGACAAAGTAAACTCTCGTAGCCTAGTTAAGGTCTACGCCGAAGTCGGTTCTACGGCCCTGCGCTACGTGACCGGGTTACTTATGATAGATGATACTCCACCGCCGCTACTACAACATTCCTAGTGCAATTTACGTAATGATATATCACACTGTCAAGCTGCTCTAGACAGGCGATTTAAATAAAAAAATACTTATTTAATACTATAAAATATTGATACAAAAGCAGTACCGGAACAGCACCCAGCTCAGCTACAAGCTGCAGCGCTGAACATCAGCAGGAGCCGGATTAACTATGAACATTTTCAATACCTCTTTAAAATTAATGTATGAATTATGTGTTGCACTTTGTTTTTACTTATGTACACTAAGTATTAAGTTAAGTAGCTATTTCAGAACCTCATGAATGTTTTAAAAAATTTGAGACATTATAATGAAATGAATATCCACTTAATAAAAGAAATATATTTATACCTTCACCGAAATTGATTTTTACATTCGTTGCATCTAACACTTTGTATTAAATTAGAATGAAATATTATAGATAGGATAAATGAGCGCTATTTGATACATTGCTAACACGATTTTGGTGAATTGCGATATAAAATATTGGAGAATGCATTAGTTATTTTTTGTCACTGAAATAATATATGAGAATAATAAAAGTTAGAACACAGTACAAATATATAAAAGATTCCAATTACAAGACCAGTGACGATCATGTATGTTTTTTTAATGTAGATATCTTTGTATGGCGTCTATCCCAAGCAGTGGATCCAGTGAATATTAAACGTTTGGATGCCAGTGAATGTTTAATATAACCGTATATAGTTAAAGCTACAGTCTCAAGACTCGAGCCCGCCGTCTTTTCGTAATCGATAGTCGAGGCTGCGTCTCGGTTTTTCGGACTCCTCCGCCTCTACATATCGATTGTTCGAATGTAGGCCACTACTCGTTTATTGCTTCGTAAATATTCATTTGTTCGTCGAAATGGTCACGTCGGTTATGGATAATATACACAAAACAAATGTAGAGTTAGTACGTAATGAAATTAAGCGTTGTTCTCTGAATTATTTTCATAGCTTGATGACGATAAATAGGGTTTTAACAGCACGCGTTTCCTTCAACAAAATAAAGCTACGAATACATAAAACGTTTTTTGATTGTAGATAAATTTCTATTGTATATATAATTTTAACTTGCAACAATACCACAAAACTATTAATGTCTCGTAAATCATGAAGTTTTCAGTTTGAATAAACTAAATTCGAATGATTTTTAATAAGATATTTAGGAATGATGTTTTTTAATACAGGAAAGCATATACGACAATGTAACGATACCAAACGTTATGTTACTTGATATCAAGACAGTAAAACAACGTCATTTTGTTATAAGCTGACTGCTGTAACAACATAAAAGTGGTTTTTACATCGTTTTTAAAAATAACAGAGAAAAATTTTCACGAGCACGAACTTTCTATATTAAATAGAGTTTCTGCTTTTTACTTTCTCATTTTGTTTAATCGATAATGGCTGCTTATTAAAGAACTCACAATTCAACAGAGGTTCGGTTGTCCCACAAATTGTTTTAGATTTACCGATTCATAGATTTAATGACCAAATTAAAAATATATTAACAGGCAAAGCATATTATAGTGTTGATGACTATTTAAATGATAAAGATGTGTGGAAATAAAACGCGCTGTTTCTTCAGCAGTACGTTTTAGTATGTGTGTTGTGCATTTTGAAATGAAAAAAAAAACTGGTATATACATATACAGTACGCAGAGTTTCTTGCGCCATTTCTTCTCAGGTCCGTGGTAATTCTTTTGCGAATGGATGGTAGATTTTGACGTTCAATAAGTGAACTATTGTTCCCATTTTGGATATATTTTTTTTATACTACTATGCGACGTGACGAGCAAGACGTTCACCTGATGGTAAGTGATACGCTTGACCATGACAACGCGGTGCTAGTTAAGATGGTATACACTGCACCACATTGCGATCATCGCCTTGAGACATAAGGTGTTAAGTCTCGTTACCCCAGTAATTACACTAGCTACAGCGCCCTTCAAACCGGAACACAGTAATGTTTGCACACTACTATTTGTCGGTTGAAATAGGAGCTGCGGTGGTACCCATCCAGACGGTCTCCGGCAACAGAGACTTACCACCTGGTAAAAATGTTGACTTTGTATTTTTGAATTGGTATTAACAATTACCTAGTAATAAACAATGAAAGATTTAAAAAGAGTAATTCGCGTGTGAACGTTATTATGTTTTAAATGATTATCTAAACTTGTTTAAGAGCAACTGTTTGTTTGCAGCCACCGAGCTAGATCTGCTGGGCGCGCTGTCGCTCCACAACACGTCGCGCGTCGGCGTGAGCGTCGCGCCGGGCATGCAGCCGCAGCGCACCGCCTACACCCTGGAAGGTAAACCGTTCAACGTTACCATTTTTATTATACAAGGTCAGCCAAAAGAAATCACCCTATTGGAAGCCCAAATTGAATCACCTAATTGTGGCGGCGTCCATTTAGCAGATATCATCTCGACTTGAACCGAAAAAATTCTAAAGATTCAAATAAACATAATCAAAAATAGAATCAATGTTTTTCATTTTAAAAAAAAATGAGAGCCTAACCACATCGAATCACTTCTTTTGGCTCACCTTACTTTTAGCATAGAAAGTAGAATTTTAAATAAATAAAACCAAATACTACAAAATATGATAATTAAATAACATTAAAAATATCAAAATAGCTTACATGAATAAAAACTAACATGGAATATTACAAGACGCCCGTACACTACGAGCGCTGACGACCAAATTCGTCACAATTTCCGAGTACCTGCCTTATACAGCTGATCCCGGGAGTGGCCGACGACGATATCAAGACATCTCTTCAAATATATTTAATCTGCCATAGTTTGTACGCTGCCCAAACATGAATGTAGCGAGACTTACAATCATCCGTCTTTCATAGCGCAACGATGTTATGTCATCCCTATCACTTTATCTATTTCAGTAATTTAAAAAGTCAATACAATTACAATTTTCCTAACAAAATGTTTGTGGTCACATTTATTTTTCCTCAATATCTAACACATTCATCATCATCAAGAGTCAATATCTATGATATATTTCACACAACTTTTTAAACTGGTGGTAGGTTTCATTTGCGGAGACCATCTATGTAGGAACCACCGCAGCTCCTATGTTTGCCCCTACACAGTTTGCTATTACTGTGTTGTGTAAAACGCATTTTAGCTCGTGAAATTACTATGGTAATGCTGTTTAATATGATATATACGATTACGACTAGAGAAATGTGGTGCAGTATATGTAATCCAAATTAGCGCCGCGTTGTTATAGGCGTATCACTTACCGTAAGAAAGTCTTTTTCTTCTCTTCGATTCGTTGAATAAAAAAAAGGCTACGCTGTTTCAGTCCAGTGGATACCAGACATTTTACATGTACATTATAAAATGGTAATTTTAGTTTCTACGCGCAGAACTGTGCGATTTTCTAGATTAGAAAACACACAGACTAGAAGAGGCGTAGCGGCGATCTTACAATTCATATAATTAAAACCGATTAAAAAAACGTAGCAAAAATATTATGTCTTTAGGAATAGATATCACTCAACTACTCCACGAAATATAAGTAAAAAGAATTAAGTACAACAAAAACATAACCGTGGGTGTTAAGCTTCTGCGTGTAAGTGATACAATCCACAGATTATTCATAACAATTCGTAAGTATCTTATAGACCTAAGCTATTCGATTTCTTGTTAATATTTTCTTTTACAATATAATCACTTATTATCTAACTTAATTTCATAAGACTGTAAATATTTTTTCTCTCTTTTTAATTCACAAAATTGATACACTAGATATGATTTATCTCGATATTGCCAAAGATAAATTGCATCACAATAAAACGCTTACACTTTAAATAAAAACAGTGAAAAGACAAAAGCTATTAAGAATGATATCCACAGCAGTACCGGAAACATTAGTTTCCATCTAGTGGAGGAAATATGAAAGGTGTAGCTGTCGTCGGTAATGGATGCTACTGTCCGTCGTCGTTGCACGTTTGCAATCCATTTCAGCTTCAATTCCATTTAGCGCACCGCATAGCTGCCGGCGCCAAGGTGCGCCTCTTTACATTTTAATGTGCCATCTAATCAGACCTGTGCCAACTCGATACCGCGCTGCAATCATTTTAACGTCTATTAAGGACATTACGGACACGCCTACTGTCAATTGTAGAAACAATTTCATTTCTGTAAACTATCCAGTTTTACGCTGCCTTAAAACTTTCTGCTTTATTACTTACGTTTGAACGAAAACTTTATAATCTGATGAAAAACAATTTTGTTTTTTGATACCAATTACCATTTTCAAAAATCAAATCCTGGCAAATAATAAACATCTAAAATATATCCAGTAATCAATAGTAACTTAGTTACAATCTAACCCTCGCTGTTCAACTGAATTGTTTTGAGATACAAATATTTTGTTAAGAAGTACATTGGTCTGACTTCCGTAGGGTACAAAAAAGGGCCCTAGTGCTTTGTTTTTTCCCCTTGATTTTTTCACGAGCGCAATATGCACCGGATTGGCGGTGAATGACTCGTGGTTAATGGCAATAGTGGAAGTGACTTTTTGTGCAGGGTGACATGGAAAACAAATTGCAAACTTTCCGAACCCTCTCGTTATTCGAGTGAGATTTATGATGCAACAACGAAACTAGTGCGCATGAAGCTGGCATATTACCTAATTGTTAAAATATATGTCTTCGTGTTTAAAATTACAATATAAGTTACCTTGATAAGGCTATATTTTATTATCGTATATGCAATTTAATTTTAATAAGTTATCAATGAAATTAGCTGACAGAATAGTAAATTATTGGAAACGGAACGTATTAAGTAACTAACTGCTCTCTTTTCTTAGTAAAAATTTATCGATTTCTTATAAAATTATCTTTAACAGTTTCAACATATGTACAAGATTAAAACTTCTAACGATATTATACCTGAATAATTTCGAAGACAAAAAGCAATTGCTACGCTTCTTTATACATCGGAATAACTACTGTCTTTGGTTTTAGATACGCAGAGATATAAAACGAAGAATCACCATATTTTTTTTTAAATTAAAACATCTTGAAACACGAAAAAGTTTTTACTTACCCATAGTACATTACTTTTTGTTTAAAAAAAAACTAGTTTCTTTTGTAGGTACATATGTATAATTATAATTTAATATTACTTTTTCAGTATGGACTTCGGTAACAATGATGACGATGTATTAGAATTTTTTTTTTTATATTATTTATGATATTTACACAGACCAAATGCGGTATAAGCTTACCATTAACATCGAGAACATTAGTATAACAATACTTAATCACGGTTATAAAATTATTGCGGTACACATCGATTTAGGTCGTTACGCGCTGAAATGCGAAATAGCGATGGGATACGAAGATCTATTATGATCCCTCTGAAATTCGTGTCCCTCAGCTCGTGCCCATTATCCGCCTGTAATCCCGCGTCCAAATTTCTGCAATCCCTGCGTGGACGGTGATTAACTCACCACGGAACTGTCGATTTGTCGTAGTAATATATAGGGTTGACGTCATTCGTATATTTAATTTTTAACAGTTAATAAAAACACGAAAGCTTTCGAAGTTTTCGTTTCTTTAAACTTACTTTCTGATGTATTAGAAACCGTACATTATTTATTGTTTTTATATGTATTCGCTGCTACTTATGGAAATTTAGGGGGCTTTTGATATGAAATATGTCATAAACAGAAATCTGTATGTGACGCATACCGCGCATTAAAACGCCTGTCAAATTCTCTTGGTACTGCCTAAGTCGGATTTTACTATTACTGTTCGAAAGGCGTTCAATTAAATATGCTTTGCAATACTACGTTAGATTAAATATGAAATTGACAGCAGAACTTAACCGATTGCAACAATAATATGTAAAAAAGTTGAATACTCAAATAGAAAGCATTAAGAAAATAGATAAAAATTTAAAAAACTGTTACTTACTTTGTTATTAATTTATATATGTACCTAATTACTAATTTGTACATACGTAAAAATTATAAAATATTGAAAAGATTTAACAATAATTTCGTTCACAATTTTAGAAGAAGCCACCAGCTGAATAGCTATTTTATCATAATTCTACTTCGCTTAAAAAGGCCGCCTTTTCTCTCTACGGCCATTTTAGAATTTGTAATAACATATTTTTTAATAACAGTCCTGTTTGTTTACAAACACATTACGTGATCATGGTTCAAGTTAAACACAGTAATATGAAAGTGTTAATTTTTAACAGTTAATAAAAACACGAAAGCTTTCGAAGTTTTCGTTTCTTTAAACTTACTTTCTGATGTATTAGAAACCGTATATTATTTATTGTTTTTATATGTATTGTACATAAAACTATTATATTTATCAAGTGAGTTAGGTTTTAATTTTGACTAATTACAAAATTAGGTATTAATTTACAATTTTATGGAGAAATTTATCGAAACTCCGATGATATTCTAACCAAACATAATATAAACTTACTTGCGTCTAGTTTACCTGATTATTATGTAATTAACTTTTTGTTAATATACTAAACTTTGTAGTTATTTAGCATATTTTTAGCTATTGAAATATTTTATGTGACATGCAGAAAGTAATCATGATGTTATTTGTAACATCACAGCCCTGGCGAATCGTACTCGTAGACCTTCCGCATTCACACGATTCACTTACTCTCCGCATAACGGGCTATTAGAGGAGTTGCGTAAAGCCAGCGTAATTGTCGAAGGGTGTCGACTGTAATTGTGGGGACCCAGCCGAGGGGCATATTGTCTCGTGCCTCATGTCAAATGTCGAAGCGTCGTGGCTTAACTATTGTCCATGCCCTGCGGCGGGTCCAGCAACCTTTAATGTCGCAAACAGGCTGTCAGATACAAAGACCGTACGAGGCATTTGTATACAAATACACTGTGATTAATTATCATTCACTTTCACATCTCTTTTTTTAATTGTAGCAAACAATTCTTAACACTGAACATATTGTATTTCATCATACGTTACTAATATTGTTTCATACAGCAAATAATGTCTTTATAGTATTTTCAATCAACACAATTACATATATTTTTATAACAATATGACGTGCTGTTCAAGGGTATATTATGAATATTTATATGTATTTGCTAATGTATTATCGCTGCTAGTTATGGAAATTTAGGGGGCTTTTGATATGAAATATGTCATAAACAGAAATCTGTATGTGACGCATACCGCGCATTAAAACGCCTGTCAAATTCTCTTGGTACTGCCTAAGTCGGATTTTACTATTACTGTTCGAAAGGCGTTCAATTAAATATGCTTTGCAATACTACGTTAGATTAAATATGAAATTGACAGCAGAACTTAACCGATTGCAACAATAATATGTAAAAAAGTTGAATACTCAAATAGAAAGCATTAAGAAAATAGATCAAAATTTAAAAAAACTGTTACATACTGTGTTATTAATTTATATATGTACCTAATTACTAATTTGTACATACGTAAAAATTATAAAATATTGAAAAGATTTAACAATAATTTCGTTTACAATTTTCGAAGAAGCCACCAGCTGAATAGCTATTTTATCATAATTCTATTTCGCTTAAAAAGGCCGCCTTTTCCCTCTACGGCCATTTTACAATTTGTTAATAATATATATTTTAATAACAGTTCAGTTTGTTTACAAACATATTACGTGATCATGGTTCAAGTTAAACACAGTAATATGAAAGTGTTAATTTTTTAAACACCGTTCATGTTAACTTTTGCCGCGGCGTTGGCTCGCTTTGGTGCCCTTCTGCACACGCGACGAGTTTCCCCGACTAACCAGAGCTGCGTGAAAAGGTCCACTCGTGCGGCAAACATGCATCAGCAAGCAAAATCATATTGTTTTCATATATTACACGTCCAAAGAAGAAAACTAAACGAAACGATAATAAGTTATCGGTAAACATGTTTTTTTTATTATACTACAACGCGATGAGACCAGCGAGACGTTCACCTGATGGTAAGTGATACGCTCACCAATAACAACGTGTCGCTTGTTAAGATGGTATACACTGCACATTGCGCTCGTCGCCTTGAGTCATAAGGTGTTAAGTCTCGTTACCCTAGTAATTTCACTAGCTTACAACGCCATTCAAACCGGATTACAGTAAAGCTTTTACCCTACTGTTTGACGGTTTAAATAGTAGATGCGGTGGTACCTACTTATGTGATCTACAGCAACATAGACCACCAGTAAGTACCGAACTATCACCATATGTGGGTTAACTGTAACTTAAAGAGTAATCTTTAGAAACTCAAGTACCCGGAAAGAGTAATCACTTTCATAACAAGTAGTAATTTATTGTTATATTTCCAAGTAGTATAATTAAGTACGAGAGAAAATTTTCTGAACTGTTTGATATCAACAGAATTATTTCATAAAATTCTTATAACAAAAAATATTACTGACTCCTACAAATTCAAAATCCTCAATGAATCCTATAATAATTAAGAAACTGTTTATAAAAGAAGAACTTTATAGAGAATTTTTTAACCTAATTTATTTATCACCAAATTTTTACGAAATGATACTTGTCTATAAAATTAATAAAAATTTCTTATATATTTTTGTATTATTAATTAGGGTAATACAAATCATTATGAATTATTAATTAGGGTAATACAAATCATTATGAATTATTAATTAGGGTAATACAAATCATTATGAATTATTAATTAGGGTAATACAAATCATTATGAATTATTAATTAGGGTAATACAAATCATTATGAATTATTAATTAGGGTAATACAAATCATTATGAATTATTAATTAGGGTAATACAAATCATTATGAATTATTAATAAATATTCTTTAAATTAAAATAATCATTACGAATCCCCGTTTCGTAGCAGAGCGAGCAATAAAAATCTATACATTTTCATTTAACGAAAAAAACCGGTCGTATATCACGCGGTTCAATAAAAGCACCCATGTGCGATACTCTATTATTTGCAGGTGGCAAATTCGTTCGGGTAAAGGAACATAAAGTGACCCTAGACTAGGGGACGAGCCGCATGCGCCGACAATATAAACGAAATCCAATAAATACATTCACCGCGGGGAGGATTTCAATAAAGTGTTTACACGGAGTTTCGCAAATATTTATCTGTCACAAAATTTGCACGCTGGGGTGATTTAATGAAACCAAAACAAAGCTGGGGTTACGCACTGATCATGATATTAGATCATTACAACAGTGTCCAGAATATATTTTAAATTTAACGCAAACGGCATTAATAGCTGAATTGCTTAGGGTGAGAATGTACGAATTAGTATTACACTGACATTCTTGTAATATTTTATATTACAATAATAATAACTGCTGCAGATTTCCTTGTGTAATATAAATAAGACAAATTAAAAAAGGATTTAAGGACCAGTTGGAATTAACCATGTTGATCTAATCTAGATTAAATTGCATTAGCAGAGTTTACATCCAAATTAGTCAAAAACAAGTCTTTGGTGAATTTGAATGACAGTAGTATTTGCTTTATTATTATTTAATTGATTTAGTTTGTATTATTTTTTGTTGATCATAAGTATGCAAAAGGTACGGATTGACGCAAAACGAGAAAAAAACGCAAAAAATATAAAACCTAAGTGATTCCGCTGTATCAAGGTAATGTACTAATACATTTTTTTTTTTGTTAAAAGAAATAAGATGTGATAAACATGAACGAAGTATATTTACAAAATTATATGAATAATCAATGTTTAAAAACGGGAGTTCATTTAATAAATATTTATGGCTTCATATTTACAAAATCTTTATCCGCGTGAAACTTTTTGCACTTTTAGTGCCTTTTCGACATCACCCGACTAAAGGACTCTTCTGAGAAGGGCTCTTTCCTTTCGTGATACAAAATTAAAATTTTATTCAGGCAAAAAATAAATGCGGTATTAAAAAATTTATTCACAAAAATATGTTCTGCTCATATTTAATTTTTTAAACTTTAATAAAAAAATATTTCCTCTTCTATGTACTAAAAATCTGTACTATTGAACCAAATTGATTAAGCTATTTATCACCCAATGAAATATGAAATGAATTTGAAACGTTAATAATACAAAAACGTTAACTGTGCGACTGAAAAATATCAAGCTAATAAAAACAACTTGTAAAATAAGAAGAAAATATAAATTTAACACGCCTGGGTTTTAATATGCGCATAGAAATTTATTTTACGGCCGAAGATGACTCCACAAAAGAGGTCCCTTTTGAGCACCCTCTTAACAGCTTCTCGGGAAATATTATACGAGTATTCAAGTGAATAAGGAAAATGTTATAGCAATTTTCTGGATTACCTTTATTACAGGTTTTTTACAGCTTTTTCATTTATCGGTGACAAATTTAAAATTTTATTGAAATAGAACGATTATATGATTGTATAAGAAAAGAACACCTACAATAAGCCTAAATCTCAAGATCATTTTTATATTTGTTGACATATCATCATTTCATCTAGCTGATGTTCGCTGCTGAACAGTTCTCATTATAATCGCTGCTTTGTACTCATTTGTTTAATTTATTCTTTTTACACCTACATTATGGACAAATGGTGAAAAAATACATATAAAGGCGAGCATAACTCTCAGAGTTCTGTTCCAGCAAAACACAGCGTGGAGACAGACGATTTTGAATGCTGTTTGCAAATCAAGTAATACAATGAACAAAATATATAACAAATATAAAGAGAAAATAACACTTTAAATATATATAATACATACGTTTAAATAATAGATGTCTAATTGTATCATTAATAATTATGTTTAACAATAAACTGTAATAATACCGTAAATTACGCTTCTTGATGAAAATGAAATTAAATAGTTTATTTTTAAAAGCTGCAACACTGACATACTTGAGTATCTTGTGGAAGCGAGTTATACAACCTAGCAGCTTGTATAGTAAAAGAGGTACTATAACTTGAAGTACGGTGTGAGGAGATCTTCAAAAGGAAAGATATCACTATACGAAATGAATTACATCTAGATATTAGAAGTTCAAAGCGTTCATGAAGCTACGACTATATATCTGTATGTATATTTAATGACTCTTTGCGACAAATTCTTTGCTACTATTTAATAAGATTTAATAAAAAAAAGAAAAGAAAAGCACATGTAAAACACCTCGTGTCTTCAACTCCATTTCTATTATGAATGTAATGATAATGAAATGGCTGGCGCGGGGTCAACGACCAATTGACGGGGATGCTGGGAACTATCGAAGTGAAATTGCAAATTCTTGTAGACCCGAGCAAATCACTGTTGAACAACTGAAGAATATTAAAAAGAATTATTAAAACTTTGCTTTGCTTCTCTTTTTCTTATTAATTAAACAAAACAACTACCAAAAATTAAAAAATAATTTGTCTATGAAATACAAAAGTTTGTATTGAAAACTGAATTTTAAAGTAAAATATTTAATCTCTTTATAAAAGAAAATTAAATTCAATTATTTTGTGTAAAAACGACCAGTATTAAGTTAAATATGTGTTTAATGTCCACAACAACTAAAGAGATGGTTAACTGAATAAACGTTTGATGATTTTTTTTAAATAAACTTACGTGAAATCTTCAAACGTTTTAAACGTCCCAAAATTCATCTTTTTGTTAAAATCTTAACCTTGTTGATTCAACCCCTTGTTTTTGTAAAAGCAAATTGTATTACGTTGGAAAAACCCGAAAAAGATTTGAGATTTCGCTGTAAGTGTCATCTAAGTAGTCTGAAGACAAGACATGTCCGCCTGTCCGGCGCCTGTCGCCCTCGTCTTACAGCGATGTTCTACAAATAGTGCCTATTCGTGTTATTATTCTAATTTGTCACTCACAGCTTCTTTCTCAATTCATCTTAGTTGATAATATACAATTTTCAGGTGAGTCATCAGGTTTGATCAAGTTAGTAGTGACATAATATACATAATGAACTGTTTAAATTAACATAAGTAATTTAGATACTTTACAGACCGTAACTTATAAGTTATAAGGCCTTATAACTCGTATATCACTTATTAAACTAACTTAATAAAAAATGTAAACAATCAACGTAATAAAACGAAAAAACATATAATAATTTTCAAGCTTTATGATAATGTTACCAGTTACAATTTTTGTATATAGTCATAACTAAAATCATTTATGTAAATTACAGCGAAATTTGGTACGTTAAAACATTCTTAAAATCCTTTTTTTTTATTAATATTATTAATTTTTTTTTTATCTCTAATTAGTTATTAGCGCTATTCAGGAAGTTTATATAGCTTTAAAACTTTCGATTCCCTGGGAAGTATGTTGTCGTTTTATTACAACACCTTTAAACTATAATATACTTCTATTTAACTAAATGAATTACTGTCAGTAATTATATAATAAATACGATTTGCTTTGAAAAAAATAATGTTTCATTACGGTATGATTCATATGTGCGTAATATGAAATCCATATAAACCATGAAGTTGAAACAATTACAATATCAGGCAGGGAGCGGCTGCCTATGCGCTCCCTTCGCATTCCCTTCCGCATTATTTACCCCCGCCGCGGGGGTCTATCACGTCATTCATGTGCGATATTATTTCGTCATCCCTCACCCTACGCATAGATTTAAATCTTACTATAACATACACCGTTGAACCTTTGATGTCGTTATCTCATTAGCTGCTTATTATTACTGAACGATTTACATTTGTTATCATTAAATATATATGAAGCGATATTAATGATTTCCAAAGTTCGATCACAACGTGTGATTAGAAATGTTTTTTTCACATGTTTCAGATGTTTATTAAAAACTAATTATTATCAAACATTAACTTAAAATATCAAATCTTAAGCGAAAGTGCAACAACGTTTTAAAATTCATTGTTAAAGAGAATAGATTTACCGATAACGGATTCTTTCTTTCGAAAGAACATTTTGATTTTTATTGAAGAACATTAAAGTATTATTATTATATACTTATCTGTATAAGTAATGTAAAAAGAAGCCGAAATGCTATATGTACTCAACACTAAAATGAACTTGACATGGAATGATATCACAGCTGATAACTTTACTTCGAGGCTGAACCAATTAAAATTCCCTGCCGGTTCACGGCATTTTTGGCTATAAATTTCAATACCAGTGAAATAAATCGCGCAACGTGATATCGTACGCTTGGTTTAAATACCGGGGCTCGGCAACGTTCCAAGAATTTTCATACCAATAGTATAATTACCTTTCACTATATAAAGGAAACATACATACTAGTTTGTTCCCTTTGCTAGTCTCGTATAAAAAACATGCAATTTACGTTTCAGGTGATTCGCGGTCGCTGCAGGTGGAGGGCGCTGCGTTCGATCGCGCCGCTGAGCTGCTGCGACGCTCCCCAGAGTTCACGATCCTCGCCGCACTGCGCCAGGAGCCTGCCAATTCAGGCACAATACTCTCTTTCTCACACGGCTATAACAGGTGCAAAAACGTTTACTCACTCTCCTCTCATTTACTCTTTGTTATTCACCTCGATGTTAAACTCATGCATGTCACTCATTTGTTGTACAAGGTGGGCCAAAAGAAGAAATCCGATGTTGTTAGGCTCTCATTTTTTTTTTAAATGAAAAACTTTGATTATGTTTATTTGAACCTTTAGAATTGTATTGGTCAAGTCGAGAAGACGATAGCGGCCAAATGGGCGCCGCCACAATTTGGTGATTTAATTTGGGCTTCCAATAGTGTGATTTCTTTTTGCCCAGCTTGTATTTATTTAAGCATGTTAAGGAATTATAAATGAAATCGACCAACTAACTTTTGGTATGATAATTGCAGAAATGATAGTTCTACGATACAAAAGATTAATTTAAAACCAAAAAGTTGGGCTTTGATTTAAGATTAAAATATCTTTAATTAAATCAAAGTAACTATATTCAAAATGATTAAATTAGATTGAAGATTAATATGCTATTCGGTGTGGAGTAGAGAGCGGGCCCGGGCGGCGGGCGCAACCGCGAGCGCCGCGGGACGACGTAGCGAGCTCCGGCGCGCCGACGGCCCCGGTAAGTTCTAGATCTCAACATCGCTGCGCGCGCACGCACGCCGCCGCACGCCGCCGCACGCCGCCGCGCGCCGCCGGCCGCTTGCGTGCGCGCGTTAGGGGAGAATCATGTATCTTGGAATGTCCTGTGCCTCGGAATGTCCTGCTCGATCCACCCGTTGACCTTATTGCGCTCACTGTGACCTCTGCATGGCCGTGTACGTGCGCGGGCGGGCTGACTTGCATGCGACCGCCCGCCAGCCCCCTCCGTCTTGTGTTCTGTGTCTTGACGTGTTGTGTTCTGTATTTGTCCAACCGGCCCCTCACGATCCGTCTCTCAGTGTTCACCTGGATGTTAATGTTTGTCGTGGCGCAGTCGGCCGCGGGCCCGCGCTCGCGCCGAGGGTACTCCGCCGGGCTCGTCCGCACTTGCATTCCAAGCGACATGAGATTCCGTATTGTGCAACTCGTATTGTGTCTGGCTGAATCAATAGCCTCCCGTTCGTCGCACTCCGACCGTTCGAGGAGTTCGACGATCGCGAACCGTTCGTCGCTCGTTGACGATATCACACGACAGACACATAACGAGGCGCGTTCTGTTTCTTTATAGCCATCGATCAGACATGCAGTAAGGACTCAGTCGACACCGAACGCGATTAGTTCCGAGGTACATGGTCCCCTATTCTGACCGAGCGATATTGAGATGTAGAGCGAGCCGAGTACCGCTCGCGGCCGATCGCGTCCGCCGTCCGAGTATATGTGTTGTTTGCTTTGTTTATGTGTACCTCGGAACAGTTCGCGAGGAGGCGGCGGGTCGCGCTCGTTGCGATATGTAGTGGCATCGGTGTGCGGTGTGCAGGTACTTGGAGGTGCAGTCGAGCGGGCGCCGGGACGAGGTCCGCCTGCACTACGTGGCGGCGGGGGCGGCGGCTCCGCGCGTCGAGACCTTCCCCTTCCGGCTGGCGGACGGCGCGTGGCACAGGCTCGCGCTCGCCGTCTCGGGTGCACAGGCCACCTTGCTGGTCGACTGCCACCCCCTGTATCGCCGACTCATTCCCCCACCTGATCGTAATTTTACCCAACCACAGCTCGGGCTTTGGGTGGGGCAGAGAAATAGTAAACATTCTCTTTTTAAGGTAATTTTCAAGTAATTGTTAAATTTAAGCTGAAAAAAATGTGTGAAATTTTTCTTTAATGGATATGTTAATATATTGTCGTCTCTTTTAGGGTACTATACAAGAAGTAAGACTAGTGAGCGGGCCTCACGGTTATTTGGTCCAATGTCCCGGATTAGACTCTGAATGTCCCACGTGTGGACAATTTGCTTTACTGCAGGCTACAGTGCAAGAACTTACGACACACATCCATGACCTTTCACTTAAGGTACGGATTAAATAAATTTCCACTCAGGTTTTTTTGCTGATGCCTATGTGTATTAAGGATCATTTATTTTGCAGTTGGTTGGTGCTGAGGCAAGGCTGGCACGGTTAGAGCAATGCGACTGTCAGAAGTCATGTTACTCCAACGGTACAGTTCATGCAGACGGTGCCACGTGGCAAAAAGACTGTAATCGCTGCTCCTGCGTGGTAGGTTTCATTACGTTAATAAATCTGATACGAAATATTTTATTTGTGTATAGGTGTCCTTGTAATTTGTATTTCTATAAAAATCTATTTATTGATGTTTAAATTTAAAATTGTAGCACGGCGAGATTACGTGCAGGCCAGTGGAGTGTGATAGAGTAGAATGTAAAAACCCCGTCTTACACCAGGAGAATGTTGTCCGACATGTTTGAGTGAGTATTTTTTTTACAATTTTTTTATACATTTTACTAAAACAAGAGAGTGAACAAGAATTTAATTATTATCATTTCAGCCTATTATCCACTGCTGAACATAGAACTTCCCAATCCATTTCCAAAGCGACCAATCCGATGCCACCTGCATCAGTCAGTTCCGAATGGCCAATTTACTACCAGTCAGGTATAATACTAATGCGTAGTGTCCGATGTATCGCATACAGATAGACCTTGCGTCTTCTGAATGAAAGTATTTTTTTTATTTCTAATGGTATTTGTTTTTTGATTAAATCCGCAACAAATGTTCAAAACAGCATAGAAAATATGGCAACTTGAAGAAAGACAACCATCATGTGCTGCGTTTTAACACAAATATAAAAGTCACTTTGTCTCTTGTGACAAAAAATATATTGACGATTTAAGTTATTCATATTTAATTTTTAGTTTTATATTGCATTAAGCGATTAAAAGATTTTAAGGGCACAGTGGAGTTAATATGCCCCCTCGAGGCAAAAATCCCTAAAATAAAATATGTAAAAAAATCATGGGGAGCAGTATCGTAATTTACTCATGCAGTATTTCGCCGGATCTTTTCTGAATAAATATAAAGTAATTAGTGTATAGTGCTGTCAGATTGTTATGAATATCCGTTTGCTCTTATAAAGCCTCTTTCCATCCTGTTCCACATGTTCGCGCGTGCTCAGGGCGTTGCCTGCTGCAAGGCGAGCTGTACGAGCACGGCGACCGGTACGCGCCAAAGGAGTGCGCGGAGTGCGTGTGCCACGACGGGAACATGCAGTGCACGCGCACGGACCCGGAGACCGCGTGCCCGCCGCTCCCCTGCGACCCCGCCGACCAGTTCACAGTGCCTGGCGAATGCTGCAAATTCTGCCCCGGTAAATTCATATACTTCTCACCATGTGTGGGTTCCACCGCAGTTCCTATTTCAACCGCCAAATAGTAGTGTGCAAACATTACTGTGTTCCAGTGCGAAGGGCGCTGTAGCTAGTGTAAATACTGGGGTAACGAGACTAAACAACTTATGTCTCAAGGCGACGAGCGCAATGTGGTGCAGTGTATACCATCTTAACTAGCACCACGTTATCATAGGCAAGCGTATCACTTACCGTCAGGTGAACGTCTTGCTCGTCTTGTCGAATAGTAGTATAAAAAAACCTACTTTAATTACGCAACAATGAAAAACAACATCTAGCTTCCCCCTTTAAAATATGTTTACTTTTCAACCGATGCGAAAAGCTTTTAGTTTTTTACTAACAGACGAAAGTTGAGAATTTTATTAAATTTTAATCATATATGGGAACATCTGCGATTCAAAGTATAATTAATAGATTCAATATTAAAAACAAAACACAAAAGAAACCGTTATCCATAGCGTCAAAATATCTATCTAAAATATGTATCTAATTCATACTAATTTCTTTTTTATTATAATCGAATCGTTTTATAATTAAATACAATACATTGATTTCAGGTGTGGACTACTGCAGTATGGGACATTCGTGTGACGAGAACGCTACTTGTATGAATCTCAATACAAAATACACTTGCAAATGCAACCTTGGTTTCCGCGGGGATGGCCTTACATGTGAAGGTGAGAACGAGTAAATCTGCAGACCCTTATTATCGCTCTTAAATTTTTTATTTAATTTCTTAAAATACAAACTTAAAATACAAAATACCAAAACTAACTTTGTCTATGTATTTATATAAAAATTAAGAGCTGAATTTTTATGTGGACTCTAAGCCTAGAAAGTATTCCGCTGATCTTTATAAAAATGGCCACTGTAGTTATTAAATAATACAAACAAAAAAGTTTTTAAGAGAATGGTGAGAAATTTTACTTGGATACACAGTAGTTACGCATATATGTGTGTATATCTAACTATACATATTATTAATAATACATATTTTAGTGTATTTGCATTAAACATTTATTATTATGTATGTTTTGTATTAAACTTTGTTTTAATAAAAAATATTTTTTAATACACCTCACCTACTACTACATTTCCCCACTGCCGAGGTTGACTGATAGAAAATGCCCACAGGCCTTAAGTCCACCAGTTGTAATTTAATTATAGGTGTTCAATAAAGATTTTAAATAAATAAATATGTATTAAATTGATTTTATATTAACTTACTTGACCTTTTTATCTGAATATAATTCCAGATGTGGACGAATGCCAAGAGGCGGGCGGTCGCTTCGGCCACCACTGCCACTCCTTTACGCGCTGTGTCAACGTAGTCGGTAGCTACGTGTGCCAGTGCCTGCCCGGGTACACGAGGCGAGACAAATTCAATTGCATTGAGGTAATTTCTAATATAATATAATCCTGGTAAAATGATGCCCGGTGACCATTTCACTTTCACTAAGACGTGTATTTCATTTGCGTGAGATACCACCGTAGCGCCTATCTCTACCGCCAAGAATTGCGTACCGGCGTAGAGGCGACTGTAACTAGTTGATTAACGACGTATCATCTCATATTTTCATTAAAAAATGCAGTGTAAACATTTTAAAATACATAGCAATACAAGTATCATCTTTTGTATTTTGTTGGCTATGTATTCAACCAATATTTTGTGTTTATACGAATTATAGTTTTGTCTGAGGTAGTCTTTCCAAAAAATTGTTTCTGAACAACGTTTATTACGTAACAGCATAAATAAAGATTCTTCGGAGTTAAATAGGTTGACTGTACGTTTGTCGTGTGTGCGTGTGTCAGGTGGACGAGTGCGCCGGCGACGCGCACGGCTGCCACGCGCACGCGCTCTGCACGAACACGCCCGGCTCGTACATGTGCCGGTGCCGCGACGGGTACACCGGCGACGGCTACACCTGCACGCGTACGTATCTACAATCTTAAATTCCAATCACATGTATAAACTTTAATACCAACAAAAACTATTCTAAGAGTAACTCCCAACTTATGAAAACTTCCGTGAAAATCCGCCATCCTGCATTTGGTCGGTCCTTTTGAAAGAAGTCAACTGGTACCTGGAGTGGACAAATTGGACGGCTAATTTTTTCTTTTTATTCTTAAACAGATTTTTTGAATTAGTTAACTGTTACATTTACATCGACTTGATTCAGACCTGAATTTCTATTAAGATTTTTTATTTTGACTTATAAATAATAAATGAATATTGATTGGTAATTTATAGAATTGTTCCGTAGCATTAATTTCTTGTGAATTGGTATTTTTGCTTTCTCTGTTCTCGTGCGTCGTAATGGAGACTGTTGTGCAAATAGAATTGACTGACTGTTGCAGCAATCTGTACGGGCGGCTGCCTGAACGGCGGCGTGTGCTCCGCGCCGGAGCGGTGCGCGTGCCCGCGCGGCTTCGGCGGCGCGCGGTGCGAGCGCGACGCGGACGAGTGCGCGGCGGGCGGCGCGTGCGCACCGCGCGCGCTCTGCGTCAACACCCCCGGCTCCTACTACTGCGTGTGCCGCGACGGGTACCGCCGCGACCCGCACCGCGAACACTGCCAAGGTAACGAATTTGACCTTTTAAATAATAACAAATTTTTAATACACCGAAAGTAAAACTAGAAAAGAGGATATTATCTGCAAACTAATACAGATTTTCAAATATTATAACTATGTGTACTATATAGTATACTCGTATTGTAGTAGTTGCAGGGGTGCGAGGTCTTTGTAAGATGACAATAACCCCAGCAAAGATATGCACTGTTTTTGACAATGGTCAAAAGTACACAAAATACGGAACAAGACAATTAGATACTAAGCACTGCTTATACTATAGCGGTTACTCGTATTAGTATTAGGGATATCCGGAGAGATTCATTGGAAAACGTCCTGTTACATTATTTATTATTCTAATATACTATACTATATCAATATAATAAAAATGAATTGCTGTTCGTTAGTCTCGCTAAAACTCGAGAACGGCTGGACCGATTTGGCTAAATGTGGTCTTGAATTATTCGTGGAAGTCCAGGGAAGGTTAATAAGGTGAGAAAATATGGAAAAAGTGCCTGGAATATGGTAAAAACAACAATTTCTCTTTTTCAATGAGGTGACCAGATTTTTAGATAGGCAAAGCGGGACAACTCTTTAGGAATAATAATATCGTAATTTTTTTTTTAGTTTTAACATAAGTACAGTTTATAAATGTTTTTTTATATAAGTGAATTTGTTTGAGTAGATTGTAGTAATTTTGTAAAATATTGTAAAAATCTTCACAAGAATTTGATAAATTAGTTTGATTGACTTGAAATATTTGCAAAATTTTATTCGTATATTACTTTCTAAAATTTCTTTCGAGGTTAAGGTGGGTGATACACGTTTTGTCATCAATATAAAATATGAAGACTACGAGTATTTTAAGCTAAGTTTAAGAAAATTTATGCATTTATGAAATATTTAAATAAATTACTTACTTTATTTTACTATGGTAAGAAACAGATTTGTAATATTTATTTGTTTAATTATCTTGCTAACACGCAGTACGGATACAAAGTGTATCATTTGAGAGACAAATACAATGTAACTGGGTAGCAAAAGCAATATGTTACGCAAAACAATGATTTCATAAATTTAAAATTTTACTTAATTCTAAAAGTCGGGACTTTTGAAAAACGTCGCGTGACGCGGGATTAATAGTAAAAAAATCAGGACTGTCCCGCTAAAAGCGAGATGTCTGGTGTCCTTACTTTAGATACATAAAACGTCAAAAATTTGAAGTTCGTCCCGTCATTTAGACACCAAATACAATTTAAAAGAATATTTTTGATTTTGACATTTGATATTGACAACCAACAATTTCTGATGCAACTATAATATTTTAGGAACTTTAGCGGGAATCTGGGCGTAAAGGTCGCGTTGTCTCGGTTGAATTTTTTTTAGTGCATAATGCAGTTGAATGTTCAATGTGAGTGTATCATGCAGTAAATTAGTGTGTTCGTGTGCAGCGATTGTAGAATTCAAGCAGGAACACGACTTTCCTAAGTTCAGATTGGTTCAAAATAGTAGTTAAGTCTTAACTTTACTTTGTTGATCTTTTGTGATAGTGACACTATTTACCGCTGAGTGCGCGACAACTTTCCCTACTTTGATTATCTACAATTTATAATGCCAAAGATAAGATGTCCTGACTTAGGTCAATCAACATGTGCATTTAAATATAATAGAAAAACCAAATTAATAACGGGCATTTTTTGTGATTACGAATTATTTTTTTCTGGTTAAATTTTCATCACATTCTTTACTAAAGTTGAAACAGTCTCGAATTATCAATAAGTGTTTTTTTTTTTTATTGATTTTGAAGCGGAACGAAGTTTGCTGGGTCAGCTAGTTATGTTATAATATTAAATAAGGGAATACCTTTCACAAAAATACGATATTATAGACAAACAACGATTAAGTTTGACTTGGGTTAAAATTGTGCAAAATGCATTCGAAGTAAATCATAAAAAAATGCATATACTATCCATAGCATATTTGTTTAAAAGGGAATGAAATGCATTTAACACCTTTAATTTTTTCAATAAGACAAAAAAGTGATTATGAAACATTACCGTTACAGTTTATCGCTATTAGACATATTTAAAATGAATAATAGAATCATAGCCAAATTCTTTATATCTTCTTTCACATAAAACCCTGTGTAAAGGTGAGTATAGTTTACAATTTCATAATGCTGTCTTCATTTCAGATATAGACGAATGTACAGAGGGATTTCACACGTGCCATCAGAGTGCACACTGCGTCAACACTGACGGGGGATTCAAATGTGTATGTGACACACAGCCCTGTGAATTAAGTGAGTAATAAACAATATTACATTATATTTTAGAATATCGTCATCTTTGTCTTATAAAGAGGCGAAGGATCTCTCCATTCCTAATTCAATATGTAGAAACACCGAGCAATAACAAGAGTGGAGATACTAATCAAGTTCAATTAAGAACACCTCGAGAGGTCACGTTTAAGTTTAAACACTAGCACGAAGTATTATATTTATTTATATTGTAATTAAAATTTGTATTTAATTAAGCATAAGATATTATTAATTAATAAAATAAAGTTATTAAGTTTATTTTTTTAAAGAATTTCATTACATTGTCGAAATAATTACTTTGTTCAATGTAATGGCGTATTACTTAAAAGAAAACCATACTATCATCTTCTTATTATAACTAAATAGTTAACTTAAATAAGTTTCCGTTAGATTTCCCATCTGTGTGTGTGTCACTTTAGTGAAAGCACAGTTTCAATGTACGTGTGGTGTTTGCAGGCTGCTCGTGGCAGGGCCGCTTGCTGGCGGACGGCGCGCGCTGGGCGGAGGGCGGCGGCTGCCACGCGTGCGCGTGCACCGCGGGCGTGGCCGCGTGCGTGCGCGCGCCCTGCGCCTGCGACGCGCACGGCAACACATCGCTTGCGGTATACACTTCCACCATCACTTAAGAATATTCTATTATAACTGTTGTTCGTACATCATGTGTTTATACCGGAACGAACGTAAACATATTTTATCTTAAAGTGACCAGAGAATTTTTTTTATTTATTTACAATAACTTTCTATTGAAAACAACTAATTTATACCATATAACTCTTTTATATATATTTGATAACGCATTTGTTTATGATCTCCATTGAGATATGTGGAATTTTCGTCATAGGCGAGATCTATGATTATGATATGACAAATATTATTAGTTCACAAATATTTATGAGATGCTGAAATGTAATATATTTTTTTAGATGTGCCACTTCCGGTTCACGGCTGAAAAGTTGATGTATCGATAGCCGCCCTTATTATTTTCTGTGGCCCGCACAAGCGAAAGTATGAGGAAAAAAATTAAAAAGGTGTTTATTACTTTAAATTTTTATAGATTCAAAGCACAGAGGCGACTTCGTCGCTGCCGCTGGCTCCGGCGGCGTGCTGTCCACACTGTGAGGCGCGCTACCGCTGCCGCCACCAGGAGATGCATCACGTCACCTTCCGCAGCGGCGAGCGCTGGCTCTACCAGTGTCAAATTTGCGAATGCCTTGTCAGTATATTCTCAGTTTACGTTTTATTATCAGAGCAGCTCTGTTATCAATGAGGTTCATCAATTGCTAACATCAATAATACATCAAAAAATCATTCCGTCATTATTCGTAGAATAAAGTAAAATAGACTCCGTCAATTTCATTAGAGAATTTCTTTTACGAAACATTAAGCACAAAAGAATATACACAACTTTCACCTGAAATTAAATGAGGCGCTCTATCTTTCATTTTTATTCAACATTAGAAATGCTACGAACTTATAATAATCATGAACAGTTATTAACCATAACAGTTATAAACCAGCGTTTCTAATAAAAAAGGGGAAATTTAAACCATGTTATTAAGTGGCTACGATGTTATATAATCAGTTAGGTACACAGACATCCAGGAACACGTGTGATACTTACTATGTTACAGTTTTCGTTGTCGTATAATAAAGATATATGCAATGTAATTACAGTTGGGCGAGGTGGACTGCTGGGAGCCGGAGTGCGAGGCGGCCGGCGGCGGGTGCTGCTCGGACGCGAGCGGCACGTGGCGCGCGCCGCACCGCCTCGAGCTGGCGGGCTGCGCGCCGCACTGCCCCTCCTGCCAGGTACCGCTTGCCTCGCTACAACACCGTACGATATTATAGCGATACAACCCTCATCATCACAGCTCAATAGTAAGGTTGTGCTGTCAACCCTAACTTCTCACTCGTATTCGTTAGATGAGCCCTTTTCGCAACAATACAGCAAATCGCGCCTTCTGCGTGTAAATGGGTATATACTAGATTCATACAACGCCAATCATACCCTTATAACCACACTTTAATGTTCTCTTTAAGCCCCAAGTGTGTTCATAATTAACTAAGTTATTCAGCATTGTAAATTCACAACATTATAACAATCATATCCCATCTAATTACTTAGCGTGTTCTTCTATACTTCATTGAAAATTACATTACAATCACCTGTTTACTACACTAGAAATGAATTCATAAACCAATCCGGCTCATTGTAGAATGTGAACGAATTCGCCTCAGCGTTTATATCAGGGGTGAATTGAAATGGACATATTCCAGATTTTCCAAGAACGATAAACCCTGTGAACAAATTCATATATTAGTTCATCTTGATCAGCCTACTTATAACAAAATTTTCGTGAGTCTTAAATAATGAACTGGCCCGGTATGACAGCTTTAATGAATTATTGTAATGTTCGACTTATAATAAATAACATTGTTTTTTTTTCTACATAAATATAATATTGCTTTTATGGTGATGGGACAATCCAACGTTTCGCCTTTTCGCTTTCAGCGGTGTTTGCAAATTGTGCAACGATTACAGCAACCATCAAAAAAGTGAGGATAAGAAAATTAAGCAAGATTTTTATTCTGGCTTTTGTGCAGTTTGTAACGACTAGGTGATTTGTGATTGTAACATTTTTTTTATTCATTCGTTCAGGTTACTAGATTTGATCGATTCTACAAACAAAAATGTTTCATGAAAAACTTTTGGGAGCAGAGTGCCAAAGAATCTGTCCTTTTTTTTCATTATTGCTATTAAAAAATTTAAATGTGCGTTATAACATTTCGAAGTTTTTTATTATTTCGTATTACAAATTATTGCTAAACATCCACAGTAATGCCGGATTTGATGCACACGCCTGGAAAGGTATTTTAAGAGATAATGTAATTAAAAAGAAAGAGTGCTTGTCATCCCATGATGACTCTATAGTGCCAATTATAATAATTTGTGAAAGTTTTATGTGCGTTCGCAATTCACCTAGTCGTCTACACGAGTGCGTACTAACTGAAGACGATGTCGCTTTTGATGTCGGTGTGTGGAAGTGTAAGGCTGTTTCCGCTTGTTGCAGGGCGGGCAGTGTGCTACTTTGGTGAGCAATCTCGCGTGTTGTGTGCATCGGTAACCATCCCCACTCTTCTTATACATTCATACATTTGCTAAATTAACAATTTGTTTTTGTGCTTACGTCTTCGATTTAATTTCACTATGGAATCACTCCAGTTTACATTTACAATCTTAAATAACTTGCAGCTTCGCAGGCGTTATAAAATAATTTAAATCGGAGACATATTCATTTCGTTTCAGATGTAATATTGTGTTGCATGTTTTATTCTTTGTGTCATAATCGAGCATGATTATATTTTTATTTCGATTCGCATCAATCATTTCCAAAGAGACTGCTACGAGCATGTTGGTATATATGATTCCTACATACAGTCTTCCATGCATCAAATTCATAGTTTCTTTTGACTTTACAACACCGTTTTACTTCACTAGAAATATTTTAACTATAATTTTTACTCAGATCTATGTTACAAAGTATTTCAGAAGATCATTAAAAAATTGACGTAGAAAATATTTACCACAATATTTATTGTAATTTAGCATTTATAATATAGACACTGCTTGTGATAAATAAATAGTCAATTTCGTAATTATTCAATTAGTTCTCGTGTTGAGATAGGGCTGAGCTGATACTCTACTCCTAGAGTCTATATAGCTAAGTAACTTTAGTGTCATGTATGACGTTTTGTTTATAAGTAATCAGTTTTTATTTCTTAAGCTAATTTGAACATGTCAATCGTAAGAAAGCACTTAAAGTAACGGTGCTTTTAAATCGTAGAAATGTAATAAATTGTAATACTTTAAGCTTTGTTCAGTACGTGAGACGACGTTCAAATTAACTTCCCTCGCGCTCGCATTAGTATCACATGATGCTGATGCAAGTGCGCGCTCTCAATCACACGGCCGTCAACTTCGAACCTTCCGAACCTATGCCTCCTCACTTGCTATTGCTATTTGTTAGTGAAAACGTGTGCACACGAATGCAATCACATACTTCGTTATTACCTTAATTGTGTAATAAATTCATTGCCTACTGTTTTAGATTGTAATAAAAAACAACACAATAATAAATATAGTAACGAGTAGTGCATGTCAAGTAATGTAGCACTGGTGGTAGGTCTCTGTTGCCGGAGACCGTCTGGATGGGTACCACCGCAGCTCCTATTTCAACCGCCAAATAGTAGTGTGCGAACATTACTGTGTTCCGGTTTAAAGGGCGCTGTAGCTAGTGTAATTACTGGGGTAACGAGACTTAACACCTTATGTCTCAAGGCGACGAGCGCGATGTGGTGCAGTGTATACCATCTTAACTAGCATCACGTTGTCATGGGCAAGTGTATCACTTATGATCAGGTGAACGTCTTGCTCGTCTCGACGCATAGTAGTATAAAAAAAAATGTAGTTATTAATATAATAAGAGAGTAATAGTGTTATGCAATCGGGTTAGTGTGCGAATTGTCTAGGGGTGTAGGTAGGTAGATAGCACAAGGAAGCGTGGAGGTGGAGGTGCGCGGAGTGGTGCGTAGTGGTGCGGAGTGGTGCGTGTGAGTGAGAGCGGGGCGTGTTGGTGTGGCAGGGCGCGGCGCGACGTGGCGGCGGCGCTGGCGCTGGCGGCGCTGTGGTGGGGCCGCGCGCCGCGCGCGCACCGCAAGCACCGCGGCGCGCGGCGCTAGAGCCTCCCTGAGCGCGACGCATCGCACCTATTTATTCTAGATAGATCTAATGTTAATCAATTAGTGGGCGCGGCCGCTCCAAAGCCTTACTCAGCGAGCGGCGCTGCGCCCGCGCCCGCGCCCGCGCCGTGCTCCCGCCGCACCCGACATTTTATCCTCGTTATAGCAATATTCCTAGTGTTACCGCGTAGTTAGGAGAAGCGCGCGACGCCGCGGCGGCCCGCTGGCGCCTCCCCACTGCCGGTCACAACCTGTAATCTTCCTATTCCAAACTTAACCGAGTACGATTGCTTGTAATTATATCCTAGACTTGTAACTATTTAGCTATTGTTGTGAACAAGCGCAGAGTCGCCGCGGCGGCGCTACGGACGCACCGCGCGGGCGCCCCTCGCGCCCTGTTGTACGAAATTTTTCATAATATATTATAGTTTTTTGTTTATCTTTAAGAGAATTCATTTTCATGAATAATTTGAAAGTAACCAAAAATAGGTACCAAATATAGAAACGATATGATTGTTTTTTTTTTCTTTAGATTCGTAAAGCATTTCAATGCTTGCATGTTTTATTAAGTTCAAAAGAAACTAACATTTAAAATAACCACCACGCCTTGTTTCAGTAATTTAGGACCAAAACGGTTGCATATGACGAAAGCTTCCTTAATCTATGGTAGGACTTGAGTTTTATACATTGTAATGAAGCTTATGAACTTGTGTATATATCTATCAAACTGTTTTATTCAAAAATCAATTTATATTGTAAAACATACAAATAGCTACATGTGTAGATAAACAAAATATTGAACATATTTCAGTTTAAATACTACCACCGTGTTTATTGACTTGTTACCCCAAATACCAAAGGAAATGTACTATATAATTAAATTTGTATTCAGTCAGGAAATAGTGAACTTCACATATAAATAACGAGTGAAGAGTGATTTGTAAAATAAAAAAATAATTTTGAACAAATTTGCGTTTGTTACAAGTTTTTAGCATCGAAAAATAAAAAAGTATTTTTGGTTGTATCAAATTATTACTTATTTACTTTAGCAAACATCTTACCCTTTTCCAAATCCTTAAAACCTTATGTACTGTTTGAACTTGGAGAGAAAAATTGCAACGGGAATAACACTGCGTAGTTTTAAAAGAAACCTTTTCAATATTCAATGACAGGCGAGAGAATACAATTCTATATCAATGTGAAAGTTCGTTATTTTTTAGGTTAAATTTAAGTGTGTATTTTATAGTAACGACTACAATAGAATAAGAAGTAGTCGGACAACCGGAAAAAGACACATTTATTGATTAAAAAAATAAAAAACCTATATAACAGACACAAAACTAACATTGGCCGTCTTACGTACTCGTTATTTAGAACGTCGAATATAAAAAAAAATATATTTTATCGGTGGTTCTTTTAGTCAACATCAGAACAGAGTGTATTTCATTGTAAAAAGAAATCAAATTTGGGGGGTCATGGTGATCGGCTGCTGGTTAGTGAGAGACGGTAATGTCGGATGCAGGCAGGCGATGCGCAGAGGCTGAGCGATCTTCAGGGCGCGCGACTCCTTCCGTTCTATTGCTCCCGACACCAGGATATAAGCCGCCGTAAATAAAGTTGACGTCTGAAACACGTTTATCACTACAGCAACAGCAAGCTTATTACCTGATGGTAAGTGATACCCAAGTGTGACCCAATACAGTAAAGTACGGGGAGAATGTAAGATAATAAGTTTCTTTACACCTACTATTTTTCAGCAGCATTATAATGATAGGAAATATGGTAAACAGTTTGTTCCGTTCAATAAGTATTTTTACCTTGTTCACCGATGGACTGTATCAGACTTTATCAATGGATAAAATAATTAGTATTCTTTTTAGAAATCGCATTTATAACATTGTAGCGATGGTGATTAACACAAAATCACGTAATTTGGAACGTATTAAATATATATTGTATTTAGCTGGCCCCAAAGATCACCGCTAGCATATTTTTAGTAACAAATTCTCTTTTATTACACCAACAGAATTTATTTTTTTGAAAACATCACAAGTACAACAAAAATGTTTTTCGTAAGCGACGAGACGAGTATACATTCACGTGGCAGTTTTAACGCTTATAAGAATATAGTGCTAGAATGCTTAAAGTGCACCACATAGTAGTCGTAGCCTGGAGTTTTACTATATTATTAGTACTAATAATCTTACTTGATATAACACCCTTTAAACTGAAACACGGCAATCTGTGCTCTATTTATTCTACCACTTACGATCTCTGGCAATAGAGATGGATTTAATGTAGAATTATGTAATATGTAAACAATTTTACCACGACGACGATAATGGCCGAAGCAAGCACGCACACAGAATTAATGAACAGCCTGATTTCTCTTAGAGCTGGCCTCAAGCAACCGACGGTATGTAAGGGGTTGATGCATTGCTCGCCGTTCTAAAATGCGACAACAAAATAAAATTATGCACTACACAAACCGACGATAAATAACACTTTTTAATAAACAAAACGCCAGTGAAAGTATTAAAGTTAATAGATGACTAGCAACTTATAAAATAAGCCGGCATAAAATCATTTCTTTAGCTGTGGACATCTTGAGAAAATTACTTAGGTAATACCACCCATGTACCGTCAAACATTAATATTACTACGGTCCCTGTTGAAGAGCACGGCAATTAATGAAATTACAAGGTTACGAGATAAGTATAGACAACTTAGCTAACGTCTCATTGTTACAAAAACGTAACCCCATTCACATGTATAGACCATCTAAATTTTTTCCCAATTTTCTATTTCATGTTAGCCGAATTCTATTCTTACCCACTACTATGTAATTTAGTTGCCTGATGATAATTGTTTCCGCATCGTTTTCTTTCAAAAGTTTTGAAAATGTGTTTCGTTGTCTACTTTAAAGGACAATGAAATATTCATTATTAATTCTTCAAAGATTGTTACCTTCCTATATTATACATACCTTGCCATTAAGCAGCCGACCACAACAGGACGGGGGCAGTATCCTGCGATGCTGGTACCAATCAGTGTAGGAGTGAACACCACAACACTTTAGCTGAAACAGAAAATTAACATTCAGCACTAACAATAAGTTATAACTTTTACAGTACTGTACTCATGCATTTCATGTGATATTGAATTCTATCCTGCGTTTGTATTAATCACAGAAAAATTTTTATGAGTAGGTAAACACAAGTGATTATAGTAAGCCTAATATTTTTTACAATTTCCATGCTTCATATGTATTTTCTGACAATGGTTAGATACAATATAATATATTATACTACGTTAATCTTTATAGACTAATCTTATAATGAAACTCGGTGAGAAGAGACGCATTAAATAATCTCTTTATTAGAAACAAAATTAAACATCTCGAAGCAGGAAAAAGAGAGGAACATTTTCGTAAATCAACTGCACTTATTTTTAGGTGAGTATTGTCTGTAAACTAAGCCAATTACTGATGCTTTGTGAAGACATGAGTTTACAATCTTTCTACTCACGATTCTTATAAAGAAATATTATTATAATGACTAACAGGCCTGGTGGCCCTTTAATGTAATAGATAAGCGAGAACACCTCGATCTGCATAGCAGAGAAAGCGGTTCTAACTGCTGGATCAAACGCGTCGTGACTCATGGCCCGCAGCATGCTGGCGTTGAGCGCAGCCGGGTCACGGACGGCTCTCGACAGCCCGGTGATGGCCGACAGACCAGTCGACAGCAGCATTAGAGACGCAGTCACCAGCAACATTAACTAAGAACATCTTAAAATTATTCACAATCGCGAATCCCTTCAATGACACAAAAGCAATTATTACTAGAAACTCTTCTGATAAAATAAACTTGTCTATTTCATGTATAACGAGGTGAACCAAGCATTGTCTGGCTAAATATCAAGTATTAGGTTTTAAATAAACGTTTATAATAATTGCGACTTACCGTAGCCAAAATAGATAAAGATTTAGTATGATAAGGAACTAAAGTAGCTAGCCAACACGACGGTAGGCAGAGAAAAGCGCCGGCTATAAACAAAATGAATGCACCCAGCTCCGCGCCGAAGTCCGTCGTCCAGAAGTAGTAGGACAAGCGGAGGAGAGTGAACGCCGTTGATCCACCAAGGACGGCGCCACCACTCTAGTACAATAACTAACGATTAACACAAAAGAATAAAGTTCCAAAAATAATACTAATGACAATTAAATACATGTTCTTGTCTATGAATATCTCAATAAATATTTTTTAAGAACTAGTTGGAACATTTCATAGATACAATTCTATATTCAGTTGATGATTGACCTGATCTGAGGCAACCTGTAGGAACTTTATACCTAATGCGTCAAACTGCTGGAATCTGAGTATTGGAGGAATATTTATAAATTAATGTTAACGATTTCATTTTATATTTCAATTGGTTATTATATTTTCTTATAAGTTTTTGTTTTGTAGTTTCGATACATACTAATTAATACCGAAACCTTTCGTCCGATTTCTTACCAGCAGCAAACCGGCGCAGGCAAACAAAACCAAACCGCTGCTAGTCATTATTAAATACTTTACAATATTTTTCTAATAAATATTTTTATCGTTATAAATTACTAATTTTCTATCTTTTCTGTTATTTTCTGTCGTTGTAATAACTAAATAAATTTAAACTTGTCATTTACGTCTTTAAAAATTGACATTCATTTGAAATTAGGTGAAAAATAGAAGTCAACATTTTTTTATATAAATTTACATTCAGATCTCTTTAGTTGCCGTTTATTGGGTAAATGTTCATACATGTTTGACCAAGGCAGAGTCGTATCCTCTATTTCAAAGAATTTTACGTACTTGGAATTTATAAATAACAAAAAATGTTGTGTGAAAAACAGATGAGTTCTAAATATCTGTAGTTCATAGGAGTATCATTGCAGCGCATAGACTGAACAATCTTAATTTAGTATCTGGCATCAGAAGTTATTATAAAACTTGATTTAATTAATATATTATATAAAAAATAGACTTTCTTACCTAATTCACAGTAAGCAACTTTTTTATTACGAAAATGTTGACTTGGAATATTACGAGGACGTTGGAGTACAAACAAATCGACCGTCATAATTAACATTCAACATATACATTTGTCTTCCATATCTCCTTTGTCTCTCAGAGTTGGTTGATAATACCACCTTGGTATTAAGTCCGCACTCTCTTGTCTAACATGTGCTTAATGTTAACTTGACATTTAGATCCGAAACAGGGTTCGCAATTGTACAAGGTGAGGCAAAAGAAGTCATCTGATGTTGTCTGGTTCTCATTTTTTTTTCTAAATGAAAACCTTTAATTGTGGTTTTTGATTATGTTTATTTAAACCTTTAGAATTTTATGAGTCAAGTCGAGAAGATGATATCGGTCAAATGGGCGCCGCCACAGTTTGGTGATTAAATTTGGACGTCCAAAAGGGTGATTTCTTTTGGCCCACCTTGTATGTTTTGTATAACATCCATAACAATGGCTGTTTCGAAAAACTACCTTTTTATTATGTGATTTTAAATTAGTGTATAATTCATAAAGCTAAACAATCGTAAAAAGAGTATTCTTCATCATATAAATACGGCTGTGAAAAGCACGTAAATGTATGAACTACATATTTTTTTACCACTGAACAATCAGGCTTCGTAGATTTGACTAGTGTTTTCACTAACCTCGCAAAGAACTATTCTAAAAATGAACAATTCTTCAACAAACACTATCGCTGTCATCTAAAAAAGAAGCAATAAGCTTTCATGTCGGTTTTGGCATGACGTATCAGAATTATTAAAGTGTAAACTTAGTTTAGAAAATATTTTTAATTTGTTTTAATGTACAAACAAAATAAAATTATATGTTGCATTAGATGTAAATTTACAAAAACCATTTAGAGCTAAATCACCATTTGTATTTGTGCAGTATGTTACTATTTTTTCATAATTTTAAATTCATTAATTCAGTTTTAGTAATAAAATCAAGACCTTTTTTCGTATTTTTCTAGTTTTAATGCATTTTTGCGTGTAGTGAATATAAAAAAGTAATTGTGTATCGTTTACTTCAGCGTCGCCTCTTCAGAATTTAGCCATGCATCCGCTGCGTGAACAGGCATGCGATGATCTGTTGGAGAACCCGTTGCTGCGCACTCCGCCACCGGAGCCGGAGCGACCCAAACCACCGCGTATACGCAAACCCAGAGAGTTCAAACTCGTTAGTTAATTTTATTCTAGTAAACACTTTATCTGATACTCACATGTCTAAATTATAACACGCAGCTAAATTGAAATGCTATAACAAATATTTAATGCAGTTTTCTCACTCCGAGAAAAGGTAGACGAAATATAACGACTACAATATACATTTTGCTTCATCGTATTTTTTTGAACCGAATTATGTGTGTAATTGTATTTAAATACCAATATTGCCTGTTCAAAAAACTAGATAAAATATACGTATCAGTTTTATATATGAATTTTTTATTACAGCCTCCGAGGTTTCCTTTGCTGTCCATAGAATTCTACAATAAATGGTGCAATCATCAAAAAGAGGTATTTCTATAGCATATACTATTTTGTAGAACCTTTATGCAATTATCTTATGAGCTCAGAGAGCGATGGAAAGAACTACGTACTTGCCGGGTCCTTGTTGGTTCAGATTCGCTATGAAGTAATACACCAGCAGTAAACTGCCGAAGTAGTGATATTGATATTTTTTTAAGGTAATTAATTTCTTCTGTTCGATAAACAGTTGCAAATGTCGACACATAAAGTGGATGACAGTTCACCAGAGCTGTTCCCTGAATTGTATCTTAAACCACGCCGTCTGGATTACTACGCACGTCAGGTGGAAGAAAATATGATAGTCAATAAAGAACTCATAAAAAAGATAAATCTAATACAAAGGACAGGCGTAAGCTTTCTTAAATATTCCTTTTATAATTACAAATGAAAAAAATTTTTACTCTCTGTCTCTTTTCCTAGCTAATATTCCATCATGATGGTGGGGTCCGCTTTCTTTAATTTTCTTCTCCACTTCCTCTGTCCTCGACATCGTCATCACTCACTTGGCACTCTCGCATTTCTCTTGAGACTACATTTTTCCACCTTGTCTTGGTTCTGCCTGTGGGTCTTTGACCGGGGAGGGAAAGCTGCAGTGTCAAATTGCCAACGTAGTCAGGCGGCCTTCTTATAAAAAAATATTTACTATGAACAAGAAATGCATTATATTACAAATAATCAAAATTTCATTATACCGCTTCCTTTACTCGCGATAATTATAAGTTGAGATTTACAGGTATCCCGTTTAGAATTTCTATAACTAACCAAATATATGTTTAAACAAATTGTTATAATATCTTTTGGTTTATGAATTACTTTTTAACTTCTTCAATTGCAGGGGTTTGTTGACTGCTGGTTAAGGCCACAGCCGACGGACACGTACAACAAGCTGCTATGCCAGCAACGGCAGCGCGTGCTGGACTCCATGCGCAAGCAAAATTTATATATCTACTCCAGGCTCCTCGTCGCTGTTTGTATTCATGTTAATTTGCTCTCTGCGGAATTTTATACGCGTGTTCTTTTATAAATTGTGCGGTATACCGTACAATTCTTTGCTCCAAAACTGTTACACAAACACCATTCTTAAACTGACAAATTTGTTGGCAAAACTTTAAAATAACAATGTTATATTATAACATGTTTCTTCTGAAGAAGCTTGTTTTCCTCTTTTTACTTCCTTGAACATTATCACTCTTTGTTTTTTATATATACTTACAATATAATAACACTGTATTCCAAATATGTTGACTTTATAATCCTTTCGCGCCTTTTTGTAGAAATGAACTCCTTAGTAACTACATTCACTACTGCTACTTCAAAGCTTTTCACTTTATTGCTGCTATTTTTTAAACAAACAAAATACTCTGTCGGAATTATTTAACATAGACTAAATAATTTGTTTCAGAGATCAGAACAATTGCTCACAAAAGAATTAGATGAGGCTTGGAAAGACACAAAGCATAAGCTTATACTGGGAGCTTCGTGAGTTTGTTAAATAATTATATAAAACAACGTAAATAAACAACCATTTAATTATTTCCTTTTCCAGGTTGCCTTTTATACTGTTTAAAACAGAAAAAATTGATCGTGGAATTAAGGATCCGGCCTTTGACAAACCTCCAAATGCTAATAGAACTAAGTAATTATTCAAAGTATTAATTCGCCATACATACTCATTGAAAATGTATTTTTTTTGTGATAATAATATAGAAACAAATTTCAAACATAAATGAACCAGAAACTGTAGGTTAAAGGGTACGGGCTGAAGAACCGTACGTTTTTGAGATTTTTGCATTCATAATTAAAATAATAATATAACGCAGTAAAGTTACAGTAATATGTTTGATAATTAATTTTATTATGATATTGAGACACTCGATGGGCGATTTCACGTAATTTCAGAATAGCAATGGACATTTGGGTCCGCGGAGGTTCAAAGATGGGATACGTAACAATAGAATTGTTTAATGACTTGGTGCCGAAAACTTGTCAACTCTTCCTGAATTTAGTGAAAGGCGATGCTAGAGGACATGCCTACACAGGCTGTAGATTTTTCAGGTTGTTCTTTACTCTTACTGATTGACTTTTACAATAATAGGTTCTGTTTTTCACATTAATTTTTCTGTACATCATGGTGTCAATAACAAAGTAGACTTTGATATTTGATACAAGATCTAAACATTTAGACCCTAATATAATAGACACTTCTCAAATACATAACAACTACAAGACAGGGTCGTACCAGATATTTACTGTAGAGGTGGTGACGTCACCAAAGACAACGGATTTGGGACATACATAGCTGAAGACCGAACAGAGCCCATGACCCCGGAGAATTTTCGTCTGAAACATTCCGTACCAGGTAAAATACCTTAAGACCGCACATCTATTTGAATAAATTAAAAACTGTTGAACGTTTTTAGCGAAGCAGTAATGACACAGTTTGTATTTGCGGTCGTTCGTGTTTCAATGAAATCTAAACCGTACCAAGTTACATATTTTTAAAGAATGGAATATGTTTTAACTGCTTTAATTTATAATTTCCATGTTAAACTGACATGTTAAGAGACAGGGCGAAATATGATGAACTAACCGCGCCTACCTCCGATAGTCGGGGAAGCACAACAAGAAGAAGAAGACGAATTTATTATTATTTAAAGTCAACATATTTCAGGAGTATTATCTATGGCAGTGACGTCAGATAATGAAGTACCCGGGCAATTTAATATCATTTTCAAGCCTTTGCCACAGTTTGACAAAAAACACGTCGTGTTTGGTAGAGTGGGTTCAAAATTTTCTTAATGTATACAGTAGTATAGTAGAAAAAAAGAATAATAGAAACCGGTGTTGTTGCATCACGTACAATGACCGACGGTGGTGACTGATGACTTACCGGCGCCAAAGCCGCTTGCTCGTTTGCATATAATAGCAAAAATATTTTTTAAAGAAGCCCCAAACCATCGTGGACAATACTCGCATTATTGTTCACGGTGGATTATATAGATGCTTTATATAGATGCTCGTCATCTAATCAGCCACAGCTAATGAACGTATCTCTTATCGATTCAAAGTAATGACAGATGTTGGTTTGCAGATAAATTAATGAAACAAAGTCACACATCCAAGTTAGACTTTGTAGCGAACATACACAGTCCAACTTAACCACTTGTAAATGATCACGGGTAAATCGGAATATAATAATTTATTTATTATGACCAGCCAACGCCTGTTACAACTAAAACAAACTTAAAATATACACCTGTAATATCCAATTGCATAGGCGTAACACTCTGTTACAGGCCAGTTCCACATGCACAACAATAATAAAAAAAGTACAACAAAATGCAAGTTAAAAAATAAAAACAATGAAAAATTAAATTATAAAGCCAAAAAGACATGCTAAATGCTGAACTTAAGTTAGTTTTGGTACAAATGTCTCTAAAATTTGTTAAGAAAACTTGCCCACACTGTCAAAGTGCAAATCCACCATATCACTCCAATTATTTATGATCCTACACATTCTTGGTATTGGTGAATTTGCGCCTAGGACCGTTCTACGGAAGGGAGGACATAGAGGTGAAATTTTATTTCTAGGGTAGCGAAAGGGAACTGTAAATTTTATAATCTTTTCAATTATACATTAAATATGTTCGCCAGATAATATCGGGACCTACGCAAACGTTGGAGCGAATCAGCGCGTTGGGCCTGCCGCTGGGCACCACCACCTCCGACTGCATCATCCGCACCTGCGGCTGGTTCAAGCGTAACGGCCAATTCCGCGAGGGCAATCCAAATACCATCAAATTTCCACCGAGAAGGAAAAATTAAATGTTTATATTTAAAATTGATACCGTTTTGTTGTAAAACAATTTTAATAAACAAAATGTACTTTTAGAAATTTCACATATTCTTAAAAAAATTACATTTAATAGAAATTGTTTAAATCAAAATCGGAGTTACTAAAAAGTAACGTGTATGGTAATTCGATAATTTTTCCCATAGACTGTTCTCAAACGGCTTCAAAAATTGTAATCTATGTCTCGTATAGTTTCACCAAAATTCAGCCATTAGGAAAATGGATTTTAAGTTGATAATTTAAATTAATTATGTTTTGCTTTAGGCCGCGGAGTTTGGATGCGCTTGCCCAGTTGACTGGCAGTTAAAAGTCGGTTAAAACTAATAGCAGCATTAAAAATACGAGAAAAGGTTTTAGCTCCATTTATTTTTTTATTATACAATAAATAATACAAAACTTGACAGTGAGCAAACGGTCATTTCAACTTTGATAATCAACGTCAATCATTTGGGTCAATCGGAACAACAAATTTATGGCCGTAACTGATTTTCATTACCATCCTCACTCTATTTTCACGAACAGCCCGCATGAAAATATTAACGCCAGCAACTGTAAAAAAAAAATACTCTTACTATATATGTAAGCAAAGAATAACGTATTCAATTATCCATTTTATTAAAATCATTAAGTGATTTTGTTACTTTAGTTTGATCGTTCAGAAATCATTAACAGCTTCTGGGGCGCACTGGATAAACGCTTGATTGTAGCTCACGTGGTCTCTGATTCGATTCGAGATGAAATGTTGTGGACTATCATCGACATATTTTGATAAATCTATCGCCATAACCACACTGGGGTTTTCCGGTAGTTCACATTGACAGAATTCAACACGCTTCATCCACGGCCTCGTCACTTAACATCAAGTTACATTTAAATCAAGTGTTAGCCCATTTGGAATAAAAAAGTGCGTAAAATATCCGATGCAAATAGCAATAATTGAACCATAAAGTAATTTACTGTTAAAACCTATCTCAATCATTTCTGGCACATAATACAAATTGGTATTTTTAAAAGCAAGTAATGCACGATCCTCGATGTCGCTAGTTAGTTTAAAAAGATACGCGAAGTAGTTTTCGCCTTAAACGTAATGATAACTTATGAAATTGTTTAATTACCATCACGACAGCTGTTACAATGGCTGTTGCACCGACGTTTACTGCGTTCTCACGCAAAAACGTAACAGCTTTTTCGAGACATCCGTCAGTGTGCATAGTTGTCGGATTCGGTGAACTCTTGCAATCCAGACGCTGAAATTTAAAAAAAAAAGTATTTTAGTAAAATTTAAATTACTGGTGGGAGGTCTCTGTTGCCGGAGACCGTCTGGGTGGGTACCACCGCAGCTCCTTTTTCAACCGCCAAATAGTAGTGTGCAAACATTACTGTGTGCCGGTTTGAAGGGCGCTGTAGCTAGTGTAATTACTGGGGTAACGAGACTTAACACCTTATGTCTCAAGGCGACGAGCGCAATGTGGTGCAGTGTGTACCATCTTAACTAGCACCGCGTTGTCATGGGCAAGCGTATCACTTACCATCAGGTTAACGTCTTGCTTGTCTCGTCGCATAGTAGCATAAAAAAAAATTATTAAAAAATTGGTTAAATTTAACGCAGACTTGAAGCTCTTTTAAATAAATGTAATCATTTGAGCAAAAGTTTTAATTGTCAAACATTCTAAAGTACATGGAATAGTAACGAGCTTACAGTTTAGAATACTTCACTACAGTCAAGTTTACGAGGTTATCATTATATTTGTGGTATACAATTATCAAGAAATCCAAACTACAATTGAAACTCTAATCAAGAATGCAACCTTCTTGCTATCGTTTTTGTACAATATTAAATCGTGTAATTACTAAAATATTTAATATTATTAAAATGTATAAATTTGATAAACGGATTGTTAAAAAAGTGTTTGTATTATTATGCTTGAAACTCTGTTTTTAACAATACAGACGTCATAATTTATACAAAAAATTATATCTGCATAGCCGAACAAAAAGGGTCTATTCGATAGTCGATTTAAAATTATAGTTTTCAATACGTTATATAACAACGTTAATTGTTACTCAAAAAGAAAGAACTCTCCCCCTTGGCACATTAGTTGTACAGATTGCGTTACGGGAATATTTGTGAAATTATTATTATATTCGTATGCATATACCTTTCCGGGATACACTTCCTTGCAGCAGCTCTCTGGAACGTTGTCGTTCCAGTCGTTATGGCTTCTTACACCACAGCACTGCAGGAACGTCTGCGTGTCGTCCCAAGCCTTCGTGTATTCATGTTTAACACCATAATACGGGATAGAGGCAAACATCTCCCGATCCAATGTCGAATGCACTTTCTCTCGGAAAACAAACTGCAGGATACCTCCGACTAGCGCCACCACAAAGATTATGAAGACTAGTATGTAATACTGAAAAATAACAATTAATTGTTAAATATACCACGAGTAATTTTCTTTTTCTTCAAGTGCCTCTCCATTACTGGAAGTTGGCCATCAGTTTTGCGCCATTAGTTGCTCTACGTTGGTGACAATTTTGGTAATTTTCTAATAACGTACAATCAGAGACGATGAAAGCATAGCGAAGGTCTTAAAAAAAGTACCCTAAATCCGTAGTTCATTCTTTTAGTAATCAGTATATATAAAAATGAAAATATTGTTAGAATATAATCGCCAAAATTATCATATAGCCTAATGTATAATAAAACTAGTACATTTCATATATTAACCAGAGCACGATCATTTTATTTCGACTTTACTGAACGGATATCCTAAGTACTTGAACGCTCTTGAATATGTTGTTTAAAGGTCATGACATTGCAAATGTTAATATGAAACAGGTGTTGATTATAATCTCGGCATACATTGCTTTGGAAATGTTAACAAGAGCCAGCTAGTGCCATTTACAAAGCGATGTAACTGCATACACTGTAAACACGTCGTGTCCTTATTTTTTTATGTGGTGCATGTCCTAATGACAAATGAGGTATCTCAAAACATTAAAACCTGGGTAACACAATGCGTGACTGATCTTAATAAGTTTTTTCTGGCTATTTTGTTACTATTTATTAACACTTCTGTATAATATAATCTACGTTTTTAGTATACTTTACTTGACGGTACAGAATTCATTTCAATATTGTAAATATTTCGATATGTATAAGGCATTACATTAAGGGATATAGTATTCAAAATCTTGATGTTATGACGAATATTTTTGATAAAGAACATAGACCTTTTTTAAATTGAACAATTGTCACGGAATTGAAGTTTCACAGAAGGTATTCAGCTATTGAATGTCGATACACATACCGTAAGTAGCATACATTTGACTTCTTTAGCGGCTCCGCAGCAGCCTAAAATGGAAAGCAGCATCATGGCAGCTCCCGACACCGATACCACGGCCACAGACGCGATGAACATGTTGTTGCTCATCAAAGTGCTTGAGAATGAGCGCGAGACCCATACCCACGTGCCCACTCCCAGCGCCAATGCACCACTCAACTGTCACACACGAAGTTGGAAAATGATACTTAAATTATATTCAGTTCCCTTTTACAAAGTTATTACACGATTACAACAAGTAGTTTAGTAATTAAACTAACTTAGACGTCATTAGATTTTCTTTTATATGCTTTAGGCGAAAATTTGTCTCCGATTTCACTTAAACATGAAGTTACAATTAGACCAGAGAAGGTGTTTACACGTTCTCGTTCATGAGACAGGCTGTTGTATATTAACAGCTGTAATACAGCAATATTGTTAGTAGCTGAAGAGCAGCTTAAGAATGGTAAGTAACCACGCGGTTTTGAAATAACACTATCACTTACATGGTACGTTTAATTGCAAGAACATATCTCGCAACATATTATGGAACCTTTCTTTATTAGGTGCATACATGAAGTAGTTTGATTGAAAAACTAACTTACAAATATAATAATGTTAATCGCGATCAGCGACACTTTCATGCACCTACCGCAGCTGTCCATCGCGCCGCCCATACCCATCGCCAAACTGCAATATACATAAAATAACATGTAAATGTATCATGGTTTGACCGATAATTTGTTGGATGGGATAATTGTTATATATAATAATAAAAAGAATAGTTCCATGACACTAATTTTTAATCATTGAAGCCTGTTGATGTCCACTGCTGAATAATCTGCTGCTGTAAGTAGATCTCTACAATACGAAGTTTTCGCCATTAAAACAGCATGCGGCAGTTGAAAAAAAAACCTTCATCATCTTTGTACGATTCTCAATTTTTTTTTCTTATTGCTATAATTTTATATAACAAACCGAAGTTCTTTCGTATTATTTTATTTCGGGCGATAAATGTAAATAGTTATTGATCACCTAATTAAAACTTTCATGGTTTCCAAGGCGTTTGTAGCACAAAAAAGTACATAACAAATTTTATCATGTGTTTAGTATATAAAATACCTGTGTTCATCTTGCATCCATAAAACTATATCAAAGAATATATTATAATCGACGGCTAGTTAAAATTAAACACAATGTATTTAATAAAACTTACCAGAACGCAAAATATTACATTAGTCCGTCCAAACAAATACGTCATATACAAAAAAATCACGACAGCCATGATCAATAAACAAATCGAGTACTCAGTACAAAATCTGTCCCAAAAATTTAGTTCTCTACTTATTATAAATAAGGATGTGATATCCTTATTAAAACTACAAACAACGCAAAAAAAATATAAATCTACCTTCATGTGGAACATTAAAAAACATTTACAACAAAATTAATGTTGTTTTCCCACAAAGTTCATAGCAAAAAAGTATTTCATATACGCCTACCTTCCTCATAATGTAAATGTCCATAATAACATTGCTGTGTTCCTGCTGTCATCATACGAGACCTAAAACGTTCTGTGCTAGCACAATTCACCATCAAAGGCCTCATTCACTAAATACCATTTGAAATTGAGGTCAAGTGTTACCTCAATGTAATTAAAAAAAACTATTGTTAAAAATTATATAAGTTGTACAAAGTAAAGTAAACAGTAATAAAACACCAGCTCTTTTGTCATACGATTCGTACACTATTGCAAAAAGTGGCGATCGTACCTAAAACATTTAGTGTTAGCAATATCAACATGTAGGTATTTGTGTCATGCGCGCCTCATACATTACACCGGTGCAGTATAAGTAGCGCGGACGCAGCGACTTACTCAAGGTAATGTGGATAAAGCAAGGCCCATCTGATCCATTCGCCTGCTGTTAGTGATAGACAATAAGTGAAAGTGTACGTACGTAATGTTAGAGGCATTATTATTTCACTACTCAACAAATTTCAACCAAAACATAACACTTCAAGCCTTTATGAAATTATTACATGATGTATCGTATGGTGAACCGCGTTATTGTAATATGAAGCAATTTAAATAACGACATTTATAAATAAAAACACACAACTAACTTTGTTTATAAACATCACCAACTAATTTGTAAAAATTCCACAAACGTTGAAATATATTAACTTAAAGTTTATTTACCTTTTATAACTTCAGCTGTAGGCCCTACCTAAAATCGATTATTTACAATAATTTCACTTAATCATCACTCTCACTCTTTGTTAGTCTTGGTAAACTTAATTCTTGTACTATTTCACTTAGTTTGTTGATTTGGAAACGACAAGAGCGTACGGCGGGAGAACTGTAACTGGTTTGAATCAAGCGACGCGACGCCCCTCCAAAACTCATTCTATGGGTCAAACCTCAAAGGCAACGTACATTTTGAACGGAGTCGTAAACAAGTCGACTAAGGTGTATGTGAGCTTTAACCGATTACTTAGCGACAGACCGCTTGTCCACATTTTTATTACTTGACTGGAATCTGTAACGCGAAACCGCAGCCTAAGTTACATACAAGTTAAGAACCAACTGGTTAATTTCCAACATTGAAGAAACCTTTAATCAATTTCAAATATTGCCACTTTCATTTGTGTAACTATTTAACTATAACATTAATTCACAACAATTGAATCGATCAGTTAAAATCTGGATATTGTTGTTTAAATTTTAAACTTGAAGTTAACTTAACCATTTTTAATAGCCGCTAAGACTTTTAAAGAAAAGCATCATTGAATATGACCGATAATTTTTTTGAAGTAGTCAGTAAACATTTTCTTTTAGTTTTAACTCTTGCCGACTACGGGCCCACCGTATCGCTCTCAAAACTTTTAGCCAGTTATGGGAACGCTAAGGAATCACATACGTTAAATGCGTTCCAGAAAATAAAAGTCACCTTATAAAAGAAAATATTCATTATATTTATATACACATACTGATAAATTCATTGACAAGCGCTTCATGGGACGGCTAACTAATAGAGAGATGACTTGATGAATCTCAAATCTATCTTGTAAAATCATTGGATTCAGATTCAGTAGTGAATTACAACACTAGTGATGATGATGATGATTAATAAATTAATTTATATATATTAGTGAAAGTAAGATGTTTTGTGTCGTTACATTAGAAACACTGGCGACAGGCTGTTAGGCGCTGTGGTGATACCTATCTACACGGTCTCATACTTACCACCTACCATTCTTATAATAACATACAGATGAATAAAACAAAAAACGAGTGAGTTTAAGGTATTTTATTAGCTTTTTGTTAATAAATCGTTAAATCAACAGAAAATAGTTATAAATGTACAGAACGCTGCTACCAACAAAGAGGCGCGAGGCGCGGCGCAGCGGGCGCTTAAAACACCTGAGGAGTAAAATTGAGCTTTGGTTTATAGTAACAACGTCTCCCATTTAAAATTAACTATAAGAAAATACACTTTAAGACTCCAGCAAACAACGGTTGCTTAAGTAATGAATTTTTAATTAAAACTCGACTACAATTTACATCGAATTCCAACGTGGATAACTTTCAAGTTGCGACGAATTGTACCCAAAATATTCAACTTTTTTTATATAGTGATCAATGGATTACACTTTATAAGTTAATGGAACCAAGATACGCAAATAAGTATTAAAACAAACGTCTTAACAAGTTTCACTTGTATTTATTAAGACATTAAATGTATTGAATAAATGTAATAAAGCGTTTGTCGAGCCACAACCAAAAATTTTGTAATGATATTTCACGGTGTTTGTGCAAATTTTTCACAATGTTCGTCGCAATTTGAAAGGAGCACTAAACTACAATTGCTATATATTTATATAAACGAGTGTCACGATGTTTAACTTACAATTGAAACTATTCACATCAACGTTTCTTAACTATATCTGATACTTGCACACGATAGAGAGAGAAAGAGAAAAGAAATGATTCTTTTATTTCATCGTACCTTACACTAACATCTATGTACTTTCAATTTATATTAACTAGTGATCTTATTTAATAGCAAAATTTTATCATATTTTTTTGTTTTTCATTCGAATACGATTTTAAGATTTTTCTCTACTAACTCCTAATGTAGCTGTTACAAAATTAGTAAAAACATATTGGCAAAGATTTCTCATTTAAATCTAATATATGTAGAAATAAGTATAATTAATTGTAGTAAAGCTGCAATTTAAATGACTGTAGGACATCGCGAAAGGAATATTTACATTAAATTATGTATTCTGTTTCATATTTTAATGGTTTATTGTATGTGATTTCAGCATCCACAAATAAAAAAAAATATTCAAGAATTTGAATAAGCTGACTGCAAACCACATCACCGCTTAACACGAGATGGAATCGTGGTCGAATACTAACCAATTTAATTAAAAAAAATACAGGCTTTAAGGAATCACATGTTTAACATACAGCTGATTATATTACTAGCAACACCAAAGAAAGTTAAATAACGCTGATATTTAAGTTATAACAAGACGATCCCGCGATAAATTATATTAAAAATTAAAACAAACAGTTAAGAACAATGTTTCGGCTTGAGGCCGACAAATAATATATTACACACTTTGCGCTAAAATACAACATATTACACTTATTTAAGCTACACACTATAATGTTGGTTACATACAGAATGATTCAATAAGTTAACATACAAATGTTACACACCTCGAACATTAAGATTTACTAAAACATCAACACTTAGAAACCGCTGTTAACTAGATAAAGTCAACGACACTGCATATAAATCACATACACTCAATGTTATGTAAATATTCGCCGTTTTAATAAAGGCTCACTTAACTATAACAGTTAACATACGCAGTTAGTTGTAATTTTTTATCTAAAATAATCTCACATAACCATCACCGAGTTCAAACATTCCTGGAGGAATAAAAAAAGAGTACAATAGTAACAAATGTTTACTACTATTCATAACATATATGATAATATACTTTTACTGGTACTTGGTGTCTGTTGCTGGGGACCGTATAGATACATACTAAACAGTAGCAATATAAAAACATTACTGTGTACCAGTTTTAAAGGCATTGTAGCTAGTAAAATTACGAGAGAAACGAGACATCTTTTGTCTCAAGACTTAGAGCGTAATGTGGTGTAGTGTATATTATTCTAGTTAACGCTACAGTTATAAGTGGGTATATCACTTAACATCATTGAACGGGACAAGCGAACGTCCTCCTCGCTTCGACGACGATAAAAAATATTAATAAATAGTAAAAATATAATAATAACATGAACATTTACTATTTCCCATAAAAAGTATGATTAACATACTAATTAGTGTTAGTATCCATTCGATAAAGCAAACTAAAACTATTATTATCAGTTTTGTTCGAACGTTTCGTTTAAACCAGCTAATTGTGAAAATTATACACTATGTACACGCATACAGTATTGAGAGATTCGAAAACAATGTACAAGAAAAAAAGAATAAAAGAAACATTTGCTAATGGCGAGATATTTACGCAACCGCATCAGCAAAGCTCTGTCGGGATTATTATGCAAATTATTTTACTATACCTTAACTTTATTAGTGTAACAGTTTTGTCACTATAACACTATGGTTTGTGTGTGTGATCGCAAGACAGAGCTTTGCCTCCAAACTCGTCTAACAACCGTGAATCGTACGCAGCATCGTGACGTGTTAAAATTAACTATTTGCCGAGATCTATCCGCATCGATGTCTCAGTAATGTAACCTCTCCAAAATATCCTTTTAACGGGCCACATACAAACAAAAAACCCGTTATAACATACATTGTTCAATCATATGAAAAAGTTTTCGAATTTACAGATAATAAATAAAACAAACATAAAAAATCTCATCAAACGGAAGTAGACAATAAAAGACGGCGAGAGTCGGTTAGTTATAACATGTGGTTAAAATTCAGATCAACAATCTTCGTTTAAGTTATAGTATTGTAATTTAACTTTATAACAAATTGTTAACTTTTAAATACCAGTACGTTAAAATAAAAAGGATGTCACCTGTACAGTCAACATCTAAATTTAAAGTTTTTAAAATCCTGATCATTCAATTGTCAGTTTGAAACGTTAAATTATTGTGATTATGAACTGCTAGTTGTTTTATCCAATCATCCCATCATGCTGGTCAAATTCGCAATGGTGGATCGTTGATAAAAGAACTGCTAGCATTTAATTCAATATTACTTAACAGCGTCTATCATTAACCACAAGATTTAGATTTGAAGTTATAAAGTGAAAGATTAGAAATAGATTATATAAATAGTGATTAGAAATGCCGAGCTAATCTATTCATGATTTCTTTTGTAATGTATATTGAAATCAAGGTAAAAACTAAAGTATCAAAAATCATGATTTTCAAAATCATGATTTAACGTATGTTCATGGATTCAAAGTAAATTCGCCACGGCCTGAATATGAGCTATTAAAATTTCGTGAAGTTAATTTTATGAATTATATATTACATTCCTCGCAGGTAATGCTTGCCACGGTTGATTATAACAATGAACTTAAAACGACCTATATATATACAGACGGAAAACAGAACAGCACCAAAAGTAACATATACAGTATGTTGCAAAAACCCTGTTAGAACCGAGAACATCATCTCGGAACTATAAAACACTTTAAATTATTTATGTACATATTAACATTTAAAACATTAACAATAATATATATTACTTCATTGGCGAATTAAGTTGTAATAGAAAAAAAAATAACGTTATGTCAGAACCTAAATTTACAAAGGTAAACAGACAGTTAAAATAAAAATTTGTTAAAATATTTAGCGAAAATGTTTATGGCGCTGCATAGAAAAATAAAAACCAAAAACGTCAATATTTTTTTAAATTGAGCACAGTGCGTGTATATCATCTTACATAACGCCATATTAATATGAGCGTTTCGCTTATAATCAGGTAAGTCTAAAAGAAATACGACTTGTGATAATTACTATCGAGATTTTTGTTACATACTGTACATCGATTAGAAGTCACCGAAATAAAATGAGATCTTTTATGTAATGTGAAAAAGATACAGAGACATCGATAGGAACGGTCTCAACGGAAGTGGCGCGGTCAGCTGGGCGCGGCGGGCGGCCGCAGCGCCGCGGCGCGGCCCTACGGCGCCTGCGCGGGGAACACACCGGCGCGCGGCGCGAACCCGCCTCTTCCTCTTCCGCTTACCGCTGCAAACAACAAATGTCTACTTACTCTAAATCTATACAATTTATATATAGATTTAAAGTAAGCACTTGCTCACTCTTAATGTTCTACAATTTAAATTTAAATTAATATTGACGGATGAGTATACGGGTATTGACGGGATCGCTACGGACCTTAAGGACTAAGGTGCAATGCCTTATATGACCAGTGATATAGCCTCCCATTTTCTTTCCACGCTCCACAACAGTGCTAGTAATATATTTGTAGCATTCTTTATGCGCCGAACCAATGGGAATATTTTGGGGGTAGACTTAGGTCTAAGTCCAGCAGTGGATAAGCATCGGCTGGTGATAACTTCGACAGATAAGTCGTCACTTCATTTAAGCTACACCTTATTTTTATATAACTCGTATGACATGACAAATATATGTACATAAAAATATTTGTTACAATAACACTGTTGAAGACTAATTTTTAAGACCTGTTTAGAATTTAAGCAAGACATTTCACCAATTTTGTTGTTGAGCCGACACAAGGAAACTACTACTCAGCGCAATAGACGTAAAGTCGTATATATCACGACGAAAACGAAAATTGACCATATCATACTCTATACAGATGCGTCGAGAGGTCGCAGTGTAAATGATTCAAATTTTCTTATACGCTAGTCGTAGCAACAGTAAAAACCTACACCAACTCATCGAATTACAGGACAAATACATAAAAGTATCATTTTGCCACAAACAGACACAGTCGGGACGTTTCCACAATATTGTGCACAAAGGCTTAGACAAAGAGAATCAATTGCATAAAATTGACAAATCACTGTGTTGTGTGCGCTTAGTCACATAATAAACAATTATCGACTACAAATTCCTCTGAACTGGATTTTTAACAGTGAATCTGAAAACCAGATTTGTGAACAATGTTCGCACAAGATCACTACTTAGCACGCAGGCATGCAGCACCACACACTCCCTCCTCCCACTCATCTCTTTAAATTTACTTACATTGATTAGAGAAAGGCAAGCAATTGGATTTCAAAACTTCTTCATGGTTACCATATGCACAAAATTTAACTACAACAGTATTCGCAGAAATCCCTGTGACCTCGGCTTCATAAAACTGTAATGAAACATGATAAATTATTAGAGATGAATAAACTAATAGTAACGATTATAGATATAAATGAATCATTCCTACGTTATTGTCTTCCCAATAGAGAGCTAGGCACGTGTCGCCGATTTTCCAATTAATCTCCGCGACGCCGAGCATAGCACGCGCTTGTTCATTCACAGCAGCATTTTGGAAACCGAGCAGAGATCCGGAGAGGAAGGGTCCAGCAGCTCGCACTGTATTGTATTCCTGCGGCCTCCCGCCATATGCGTATTGCCGTCCGTTGTAACCGCTTTGTGCACCGCCCATGTAATTCATGTTTGCATACATAGCGTTTTGCGGATGCTCCAAGTAGCCATTAGGTTGCTGTTGCGTTGGCTGTCTCCGTTGATATGCTTGATCCTGATATTTCTGCATGTCATTATTCCTCTGAAATGGTGGAACATCTTGCACATTATGATTAGGCTGGTAAGGTTGCTTGGAATACACATGGTCCGTATGAGATTGGTAGTTATGTTGAGGTGGAATATCATCATTAGGCCGTGACTGATTTGAAAGTAAATTAAGGTTAGCTGTAGCTTCGCTTAAACTCTCTATAGCATTAGTGTTGTTGCGATAATTATGAGATTGATGAATTTTATCATTCATATTTCTATCATGTCGCATGCTATGCTCATTGTACTGATTTTGTTGCTGATTGTGATATGAGTTGTTGTATTGTATATTTAGATTGACATTGGCTTGTTGCTGTTGCTGATGTTGGTGCTGCTGTTGCTGTAGATGTTGATGGTGTTGTTGCTGTTGATGTTGCTGTTGTTGCTGCTGTTGTTGATGCTGCTGCTGCTGCTGCTGATGCTGTTGTTGATGTAGTTGCTGATGCTGTAGCATTTGTTGCTGCTGCTCGTGATGTTGATGACTATGGTGATGTTGCTGGTGATGCTGGTGTTGTTGTCTATTTTTCTCTTCCCACTTTTTCTGAAACCTTGGTGGTTTTTCATTTTGAGATTGATATTTCCTATCATCTCTGTGGTGATTCTCATTTGAATAATGGCCTCTTCCATCTGACTTATGCCTGTTTGAGCCATCATATCTATGTGAACGTGAGCTTCGTCTTTCACTGTTCTTATCTTTCTGATGATAGTGTCTGTCACCTTTCTCATCATTAGTTGTATTATTCTGCCTGTTATTCTTATCCTTATCAGGCATGTTAGGCAATTTGTCTTCGAGGAAATCAAACAGTGATACCTTTGCAGTGGGTTTAACAGGTATGCTGTCTTCATCAATTGGCTCCTTATGGCGTCCTTTACGTTTTGGAGGCTCAGACTCTCTTGGCCTATCCTTATTCCTATTTTCGGAATTATCTCTTTTTTGCAGAATCCTTAGGGCTCTATCCACATTATGCTTAGTATATCTTAAAGCATTTACAGCTTGTTCTTCAGAAAATCCAGCATCAACAATTTTTTGTACGTTGGCATCTAGTAAAGGTTTAGTACCTCCACCAAAAACCTGAAAGTAAAATATCCATATACTATCTAATTTTCTTCATTACTAAAAATAAATCTTATGAAAGGACAATTACTTTTTTAACACCAGACAGTCTCTGTGCTTCAGCTATAGCACCTTTTCTTTGAGCTTCAAATTCTACATTATCTTGTTTAGATGCTTCTTGTAAACTCTTGAACTGTTTCTCTGTAGTAATTGCTTCTAAATGTTGCCCAAACGGTATCCATGGAGGTGGGCCACCATCAGCACCTATACCACCTTAAACAAATAAAAAAAAACTAATTGCAACAAAAGTCTACACCATAAACATATTTACTGGTTAAATTATTTGCCAAACTTAGATTACATAATTATAAGCAAAACAATTTTAGCATTATTCATCTCCTTTGCACTGATTACAATTTAGTATAGTTATACATATTTTTTAAATATAAGAGGACAGATGAATATTAATCTTTTAGCACCTAAGCTTTTGATACATTTTTATAACTATTAGAAATTTATTAAAACATTTTGTTTAATTTTCAGTTATAGAAAATATTTAACTGCAAATTACCTCTGGTGTGTTTTGCAAGGCTTCGATTTAATTCCCATTTCTCAATCATAAGGGAAACTTTGCCGCCTAAAACTGTAATAACTTTTGGTGATAGCCAGATGAAGCCATGACATACTTCAAGTCCTTCATTGTTAATCAGAAGTTTTGTACCAGGTGGAGTGTTGATGCTAAGACTTGATATAGGACTAATCTCTAGTCCTGTACAGATGGATTTCCCATCATGTAAGGTCAATTTTAACATCCGTGGGGCGGAACCAGATTCTTCATTAGCTTTTGGTGCTGATACATTTCTTATCTTCTGTATTTGCACCACTATGGGTTTTTCCAGTTTTGAAGGATCTTTTGTAAATTCTTCAGGAAATGCGACATCTCCAATGTCTCTTAAATCATACTGTAACATTGCCAAAGGAAATTGTTAAAATTTTTTCAACCACATTGTTTTTAATTAGAGCATTTAGTTGGTACTTTTGATACTCACGTCTAGGGCTTTGTGGCAAATAGTATTTACATCTTGAATTTCACCATTTTCGCTAAGAATATCAATGCCATCCTGCGTAAGATGCCTGGAAATATCGGTTCAATATCACACATTAATCAAAAATACTGAAACTAAAACTAAACTAAAACATATTAGTATAAAACGAATTTAACTTTACTCACCAGCCCAGCTCTATTAAGCTTTCTTTAAGTGACATATTTCTGTTTATAAATAAATTATAACATGAATTTTGCAATTTTTAAAAAATAAAAAACTCATACGGGCACACCATATTCTATATTAGTTGCCTACTTGTCAAACCAACAGGCACAAAGCACAGACAACTGATAGTTTTACTTATAGACTAATATATATCGCTACCTCAGCAAATGTTATTTTGTTGTAGAGCCTAATTGAAGTTTATTATGAACCTATTAAACTGTTTTTTGTATTTTTTTTTCTATTAGTGTTTGAATTGCATAATGAATATGAATTATCGCAAAATTGAAAACCATCGGTAACTTCTTTATGTAAAATTATTAGATTTAGATAATATTATAGACTACTTCAAATAAAAACAATTTTAGCAATATTTTCTTAAAGAAAATTTTAATATTTCGCAACAGCTATTCTTTTTTGTTAAAAAAAACTTTTCTTTGCGCATGGAATTAATTTACACCGAAAAATGATAACTGGAATCCTCGAGATTATATATTCATTGGCGAGTAGGGGTTATTGACCTGTCAAATTACGTTTACTCAAATGATAAGTTATTAATCTATTGATAAGAAAACCAAATTTTCGCTAAGTTATTCGACGTTTTCATCTTTCTTTATTTTTATCATAATTTAAAAAGAAACAAATATGTCATCGGTAAGAAAATAATAACTTAAACCTATTCATCACTATAAAAACACCATTCATTCATCTATTTTTGCAGACATACATATTTAACGTGGAGATGACATGCGAAGGATGTTCAGGAGCTGTGGAAAGGGTTCTCAACAGGTTAAAAGGACAAGGTGTAAATGAGGTATCAATAAGTTTACCTGAACAAAAAGTGTCAGTAACATCAACTCTTAGTGCAGAACAGCTGTTAGAAGTAATCAAGAAGACTGGAAAGAAGACTACATATGTTGCAACGCAGTAATGAAGAACTATTGTAAATTATATTTATTTTAGAGATATTAAAGCAGGTATTAATAATATCTATGTACATGTTTTTTTAAGTATTAATTTACTGCAATTGTAGTTTCCACTTTCAAAGTGTTCTTTTTCTTTATTTTGTCAGATTTTACAAATATTTTTTTCTATATCAAATTTTATTACTTAAAAACAGTTATATTTTTTGGAGAAAAGTATTTAATAAATAAAATGTTTGTATAAGATGTTTTATTTATAATTACTTGTGAACAGCAACATCTTCTAAGGTATTAAGTCTCAAATCAACTAAATCAACCGCTTCATGCAAGGCATTTAAATGATCAACTATCGCATTCACAGTAGGCAGAACATCAGCACAATCACATTCCCTAATTTTGTTCACTTTATGCAACAATGTTGTATTATCCTTTTTTACTCTTTTTATAAATGTTTTATGTTCCGAATCATAATTGTCTGAAATGATTTTAAATCCAGTATTCAATGGAAATGTTCTTTTACGGCCAACCCACTCTATTGTACCGCTAGTATAGCATATATCAGTCTCTTTAAGTTTTATCATACCAAACAAATCCTCATCTTCTTTTTCAGATCTGATAGATGTTTTTATTATGGATGGTATTGTAAATGTTGCAGCATTTGGAGGTGAGCGAGGAATGTGACTTATATGGCCAACACTATATGATCCTGATGGCTCAAAGTCACTTCTGCTCATTTCATTTTTAGTTGTTTCATTTCGTTGCTGGTTTATTGGGAAACTTTCATTCATTTGATGTGGAACATTTTGAAAGTTTTCATTATTTTCTTCATAAAAGCTACTGCTTGCAATAGGTTCATCTATATTTGAAGCATTATCAAGGTGGACAAATGTGACAATGGGATACTTGGAGCTGTGATAGCATTGGTACCATAACCTTGCACCCTGATTTATAGATGAAATTTCATTACAATATGTTCTAAAATTAATGTTTAACTTAAATATTTGTTTAAGTGTACAGGGTATCATATCTACACTTAACTATTGTGAATACCTTCATACCAGCTTCTTTCATTTCATAACAAAAACTCTTCACAAACTTTGCATGAGAATTTTGAATCTCAATAAACTATATTTGATATTTAAATAAGTATTAAAATAATATCTGACTCCAGTTTTATTTATTTTGAATATTTTGTACTTTACTGAGTTATGTTCTACTTTATAAAATTTAAATTCATTTCTTTGTGCATTATCAAACAACATTTACATACATATTTTCATAACATGAATCATATTAGTTTTTAAGACTTAATAAGTTATATCTTTCAACAGATCAAATAAATACTCTATTAGTTATCATAACTATCACTATTTCACAACCTGAGTTCGTCCTCTTTTATTAGATTGCATTTTTTGGGTGGTACTTTGATGTGCAGATTTTGGTGAAAACATTTGATTCTGCTGTTCATTTTCTTTTGATTCATTGGCGATTTCAGTAAAGTTTGTTTTCCATATAAAGACCTGAAAAAGATAAATATAAAGTTAAATGAGTACATGAAAAAAAGATAATAAAACAAATTGATATCTAAGATATTGAGAGTAATATTACCATTTTGTCTTCACCTCCTGATGCAAAGCTTTCTCCACTTATGGAAAAATTTACAGAGTTAACTGGACCATAATGCCCATTTAAAGTAAATATTGGATGTCCTTCTAGTAAATCTAGTATCTAAAAAGAAAAATTAACTTCATTAAAAAGGCAACAGAGAACATTTTCAAATTTATTGTTTTATACTTACCTTCATTTTGCCATCCTTGCTAGATGTCAAGATGTAACTGCCACTGGGATGAAATGCCAATTGGGTCACTGCATCATTGTGAATGCTGGAATTAAGATTTCTTTTACTACATCAAAACATATATCAACCTCTTAATATTCTCAGGTCCAATTTTGCTTTAAGTTTTTCTTGTTATATAAACAAATACTTAACATAAATTACCTGTAATATTGGACAAGATTGTGAGTCCTTACATCATAAATCCTAACATTTCCAAGTGATGTTCCTATAGCTATGTAACAACCTGAAGGATGCCAAGATAAATATGTTCCATAACCTTTATTATCCTTATATGTATGAATACATTCTCCTGAGTCGGGGTTCCAGAGACGAATAGTTTTGTCATCAGAACATGATGCTATAACAGATCCATCATGTGACATACGAGCACATCTTACCCAGTTTGTGTGACCAACAAATGATGAAATAAATTTATGCTTAACACTTGACCACAACTTTACTATTTTGTCATCAGATCCAGTCAATATCTAAAATTATTTTTCATTCAGTTAAAAATTAATATAGTTCCATTTTAATTAAACTCGGAGATTATAAAATGAATGCATTCTAATTTTTAATTCAATTCAATACATTCTCTTATAATTGTTTATAGTAGTAACATTAAATAAATATTGTGGTTACAGTTACTACTATTTGAGCTTGGCTATCATTTCGTTGGTCTATTATTTATTATAAATATCAGTTTTAAGGTTTCTAAAAACATTTTACCCGGGAGCTATCATGACTGAATTGTACAGATCGCACAGTTTGTGAATGAGCTTTAAACATCCCTGTGCTGCCTGTAACTGTGGGTACCCATATTCTAACAGTTTTGTCTCGAGATGCAGATGCCATATATTTTCCCGAAGATGAAAATGTTATATCCATTACGGCTTCATCGTGTCCTTGAAATCTGTAACTTGTCATAGTTCCACGTAGATCCCATAACTGAAAATAACGGAAGGGATAGACTAGTTTAAGTAAATATTAAATACAAGAGATATATATTCACGAATATTACTACAGTGATGACATTTACCAAAACACTATGATCATAGGAACTGCTTGCAATTTGTTGTTCATTAGGATTATAAAATAATGCTGTGACTCCACCTCCGTGGCCTTTCAGTTGCTTTTCTAAAGATGGTTCAAGTGGAGTCGACTTGTAGTCCATATTAAAAAGTTTAAATTATTAATAAAATTCAACAACTTTTTCCTTCTTATTGAACAAAAAATATTTCTGTATCCTGTTTTAAAGCATTCTTGCAAAGCAAAACGCTAAAATTCAAACTGATTTCATGCTGTCATAACAAATGTCATAGACAACATTTAACCGGATATAGCAAAATCAGTTTTTTTGTTATTTTTTGTCTTATTGTCAAGATATCGACCACCATGAATTTTTCACATTTTCAAAAAAAATATAGAAGTTCACTATAGAGCACAAACAAAATTAAAGAAAAGTTAAAAAAATGCATTTTAGTACTAACACATTTTTTATAAGCAACTTCTCGTCAGTTTTTCGTATTTATAACTTTTATTTTTAAAACATGTTAATATTTTACGTTATTCAAATTAGACAGTTCCAGAAGTTCTTATTTACTTTCTACATAAAAAATTCTCTTCATTAACCTTCTGGGAAATATTTCATGATTCTGGCTGGTATGAAAGTAAAAAGTTTGTCATCGTTATTATGTTAACAAAATACACCTGGTATATCAACGATAACTCATTCATCGAAAAATAAAAGACATTGTTTATGGTGAAATTCTGATCTTTTCAGTCAGAACGACACGAGGTATTTCTTATGTTTTGAATGAAATTCTATCAATTTTAATAAAATTTTCTTTGTTTTTAATGAAACAAAATATATACAAACCTAAAGTCCAGTTTTAACACTTTAAATTATTAAAAAAAACGTACTGTTGTTAAAGAAAATTTTATTTAAGCCACCGGTAAATGCAATTGAGCCTTTTTATTTTATATGTTCAAATTTGTATAGTTTGGTATTCTTTTCAGTACTCGTACAAGCAAAATATGAAGTGAATTTATATTTTATGAAGATTTTGTAGTAGACCTTTGTAGGTAAGTCATTATTTTTAGTTAATGTTTTTTTTTGTTGGGACATCTTGTTGAATAATAAATAATATTTAGAGAAATCCAGATGCAGTTGGTTTACAATTTTTATCAAATATTTAGCAAACAAAAGCTACAATGAATGTGGCGGCAGCGAATGGCGATGTTTCTGGTGAGGTGGCTCTTATTGCCCAGGAATTAAGTCGAGCAGTGGAACTTACGCTGAATCCTGCCGTTTCTCATGACGCTCGAAATCAAGCTTACAACGCCTGTGAGAGGTAATGACTATATCATATACATTTTATTTATATTATAAATAATGACAAAATGATGCAATTTCTCTTCCATGTATGTCATAAGTAGTCAGTGTTTAATTTAGAGAATTATCTAAATCAGTTGGAAAACTTCAGTTATTGTGTATTCTTAAAGTTTTTTATGAAATCTTGATAGCTTAATAGTGGTATATTATAATTTGGTATGACATGTAATTTTGGATAAGTCACTTCCAGTCATACAAGGCTAGCAATAGTAAAATGTTTTATTCTAAAAAGCTCATTTAAATTATCTTTATTTGCTTAATATTACTATAATTAGTATGTAAACAATTTGCTGACATAGTTTTACCTATCATTTTACAATTTGCATATGTTCTAGAGATCACAATTTGTTAGCTTGGTTGTAATGTATTGACTAGGATTAGATGAACTTTATTTTGTGTCCACTTTCTGGTTAGAAAATATATAAACAATAATTTACTTTTCAGCTTTAAAGAAAATTCTCCATGGTGTGCTCAAGCAGGTTTACTTTTAGCCAGTGGTAGTCAGTATTCTGCAGTTGTTAAACATTTTGGCCTTCAGTTAATGGAACATACTGTAAAGTATCGATGGACACAGATCACACAGGCTGAAAAAATATTTATAAAGGTATGTGTAATCATATGGATGGTAAAATTGTTTTTTTTATTTGATTTGGATTTCTTTTACAATATGTATAACACAATTTCAGGAGAATGCGATGAAGTTGCTGTATATGGGTGGATGGGAGACAGGCCATCTGAATGATGCATTGGCAAGGGTGATAGTAGAAATGATCAAACGTGAGTGGCCACAGCAGTGGCCCACACTGCTCGCAGAGCTCAGTGATGCATGCTCTCATGGACACCTGCACACTCAGATTGTTCTGCATGTCTTTTTGAGACTTGTTGAAGATGTTGCTACCCTACAGGTTAGTTTCAGTTTTGTTTATTACACAATTTTTAGATTTTATCAAATGAATTCCTTCGCTTCAATAAGTTGTCTTATTAAGAATTAATTTATTATTATACATACACTTCCAGTTTTCACCAACCTATTTCCTTTAGAGCTGCAACTAATTTTAGTAAATTTCAATTAAATAGTACAGTAAAATAAAATAAATTTTACTAATATCTACATATAAAACAAGTGTTATTTTTTTTATAGACTGAAGTTTTGCCCATCATTACCTTGTTTTATTATGCATTTGGTAAAAACTGAAACTGAACTGAAAGAATATATTGTGGTTTTTCAATAAATATCTGTGCATATGTAATGTAATTGCAGACTTTGGAGCAGCATCAGCGTCGTAAAGATATTTATCAAGCACTGACAAGCAACATGTCTGAGATTTTTGCTTTTTTTATGCGGCTAATAGAGCTGCATGTTCAAGAGTTTCGTGAAAAGACTGCAGCTGGAGATTATGTTGCTGCTGCTAGCAATGGTAGAGTTGTACAGGTCAGTACCATGCAATATTTTGGCAATTAATAACAAGATAACAGACTTTCATTGTAGTGAAATAATACATAAAGACTTATAATTCCATAATACAAATTGTGAGAAATACCTGTGCAATGTTTGCCTGTTACTTGTTTTGCACTTTCTTTGCAATTGTCCTTTGTGATTTAAATGTTTTTTTAGGCTTGGGGCTATTTTGTCATAGTATTTAGTGAAAATGACACACATTTTGACAACAGAAATATAACAATACTATTTTGGAGGCAGATTTCCAATGTTAAGGAGATAGCTAGCCAATTAGTTGGTCTAAATTAATATAATGTTGTTGCACTATACTGCTGTACTGAAAATAATCCAATGTTTGATAATTTTACAGGTGGTGTTACTCACACTGACTGGATTTGTTGAATGGGTGTCCACAAACCATGTGGTAATGAATGATGGTCGCTTACTACAGATTTTGTGCATATTACTCCAAGATGAAGTGTTTCAGTTGCCTGCTGCAGAATGCCTGTTACAAGTGGTCAACAGGAAAGGTTCTGTAAGTTAAAAATGAAACTCTTATAATAATTAGTTATTTTTTAACATATAACTTTTATAGATAAAATTTTGTGTTTTTGTTATTACTATGAAAGATATTATAAAGTGTAAATGGTATAAAGCATAATGATTTCTTATGTTTCCGCGACACACTTATTAAAACTAGAATTTACAGGATTTTGACGCGTTTATTTAACATATTTTATTGAATCCCGACGTTTCAACCGCTTATTAGCAGTCGTGGTTACGAGAGGACTGGGTTGACGCCAGGACATCTGTCATTGATTGATTGATTTTGATATCAGAATATAATTTTTTACAGACCAAAGAGCGGAAACCTTTAATGATATTGTTCAGTGAAGATGCAATATCATGCATCCATCGCGCCGCGGTAGCTAGCATTGGCACTCTAGACGAGAAACAATATTTGTTCCTGAAAAAATTATCACAGGTGATAAATTGAAAACTTTTGCGACACTGCATTTGCCACAAAAAGATAGTATTTTCTTTGCATATGCTGGTTATATTGATAAGAAAACAATTAGTTAGTTACCACTACAAAGACCGGCGCCAAAAAGTAGTAGCTAGTGAAATTGCTATAATGGGAAGACATACTATCTATGTGTCAAAGTGACAAAAGTGACTCATTGTTGTGCAATGTATTTAAACTAAATCAGGTGAACATCTTGCATGTCTCAACGCTTCATTGAATAATAAAAACAAGTAACTTATTTTACTACCTGAAAAGTTAATGGATTTGGAAAACTTCAAATGTTTTCTATTTTTAATTTCTTGCAATAACGAAAATAATATAGACGACATTTAAATAAAAGTTTTTTTTCTTTCAACAAATTTTCATCTAGGTACTAGCAGGATTAGCGCAGCAGTTGACTACACTGTGGAGCAATGCGACAAACGTGGAAGCATGGCTCCCGGTACTCCTGGAAACAATGCTGTTGCTGACATCACATCCGTCCTTAACTTTAGCCCATACGGCTAATTCAGTTTGGTTAGCATTTTTGAAACATGATCAGATATCGAAGTTGCCACTTGTCGTATCTGTAGTGCCGAGGTGGCTACAAGCGGCTGCACCTAAAGTTTTGAAGGTAAGATTACACAGGATTTTAGCAACAATTGTATTTTAAAAGCACAAAAATGATTAGTTTGTAAGATTTTTGAAGAGAATGATTGTTTGATTAAGATTTTTTTTTGTTTGCCTGTTTTTTAATATTAAATGTATTTATTCCAAACGACATGTGCCTAAAACCTTAGTTACAACCTAATTGCACAACATATGGCTCTGCAATTGAACAGGGGACCTGGGTATTACTCTACTGCATAGAGTATTTTTTTTTAATCAACTTTTTACAATGTGCTTTTACTTATCCAACGTCAAAATCTATCACCCATTGGCAAAAGAAATGTCTCGTTTCTGAGAACAATGGCCACAAAAAACTCAGCGGGCTGTTATTCTTTTTTTTTCACCCAGGCAAGCTGGTAGTCACTGTGCCACAGAGGCAGCTAATATTGTAGATACCAATTTGAATTCAAAATGTTCCTATATTTTTTTTCCTTTGCGCTACTTGCATTTTGATACTCTAAACACTTGGGTAATTTATATCATTCTTCAATTTCATTAAGTTGAAAAATGTAAGTGCTAATTTACAACAACTTTACTGGTAAAAGTTTTGTATAAAAAAAAGAATAATTGTTATGTAAATAAGACATAAATAATTATTAGTAAGAGATTTTATCCAGTAAACTTAAAAAGCTTCTGGTGAAGAAAAACATAGTGAGTAAACTAAAATATTATATCCATCAACTCACAATATAAGAAATAAATGGCCCGGACTCTCTATTTGTGAGAAGACCCCATGTCCTATTAGTAGGAATATTTAGAGACTAGAATAGCTAATGTATGATTATTTATTATGTTTCAGGTATCCTATCCATCATCACGCGTTAATGGTGTATCTGATGGTATTGCATATGCTTGCATGGATTATGACAGTGAACAGGAGTTTGCCATATTCTTTAGTCGTTCTCGGACGGAGATATTAGATAGTTTCAGGTATATGTTTATTAGTAACAGCATGGATTAGTTACCTAAGTGGCATTATTTCTTAATTAATCCCAGCTTTGGTTATAATAGACATAACTGCCTCAATAAGGTGGTGCGGTGTGCATACATCTTGCCATGTAACATGGAGGTGCCTGGTTCTATTCCAAGTACATTTGCGAAGTTTTATTGGTTTTTTCTAACCTGCCTGGCTAGCTACGCTATTTACGTTACCAGCTAGACCTTGAATGTAAATCTGAAGCAAAATGCTGTTGTATGCCACTGTGTGCTGTGTTGCGACTGCCAACATATGATAACTAGAGTATTCTGGATGAACAAGCTTCACCATCCACAGCCTGATTGTCTCTTAACAAAATGTGAAATTGAAGTGAAGTGAAGTTTTCTATAGAAAACAAAATATTATTGTAACATTCAATTTACAAAGGTTTAGAACAAAGTTTTAAACATTTGGTATATATTTCTTAGATTGAATTTGTAATATTTTCAGATATTGCATGATGGCTGCACCTTTAGTGACGTGGTCTTATGTAGAGCAATGGACACAAGTGGCACTAGACAAGGTGGACACATGTCCACCACACATAGAAGCCACGCATCCGTTGCACGTTGAATGGGAGGCGTTATCTCAGGTTTGTATATCTACATAATATTATATGTTACGCATATATATGTTCAACTTTTTCACATTTATTACGTATATACAGATAATGGTTATTAGAGATTTTTTATCCACATTAAATCTGACATCATAACAACTATACTGTGTTCTGATTTTCAACATATGAGACCAAGAGTTTTCTGGAATAGCAGGCTGCACCATCGCCTAGCCTAATAGTCACTTACCACTACGTGATATTAATAATAAGGTTAAATGTTAGCACATTGTTGATAAAATATTAAAGTAACATTATCACTGCACCTAATTCTGTGTTTGGGTAGAACGGCCTTGTAACTAGTTATGTGATTGGGTTCTTAGGTCTTCTCTCCTTTACCAGCGTCAATTAGGCAGATAATGAAATTCTCATTCGCCTTGTTGCTTCTGTTATATACAAATAATGTGCGCGCGCAGGTACTGGACGTGGTGCTGTCGCGGCTGCTGCTCGCAGAGCCAAGGCCGTGCGTGGCGGCCGGACTGCGGTTACTGCAGCGCTGCGTCGCGTGTGAGCCGCGCGCGCCTCTGCTGCTCTCGCTACTACTCTCGCTCATCTCTGCACTATTCGTATTTCTCAGCTGCGCCTACAGTCAACTAGCGGGTATATGTTCATATAGATCTCTTTGCACTTAAATAATTTAAAAGCCATAAAACTGCACATTAAGAATCTAATTTGTAATTTTACTTGTAGCTTTCTATGTGCAAAATGAAATATCTTATGCAAAAAAATTTACTGGCATTAATTACAATCATAAATTAATTATTAAAAATATGTAGTTATTTAATACTATTGGCTTTTTGAAACACATATTGTTATAATTTTTTACCAAAAAATAAAAAAAAGCAAACTTATTATATCTAGTTTATTTGAATATTTACTTATGCTTTTAATAGTAAATATTTAAAGCTACATATTTAGATTTAACTTCTCTTAATTTGTGTGCCTAAACCTTAAATTGTGTGCTTGTGAATAATACTTTTAATCAATAAAAAAATCTTTACATTATAAATTAGGACCAGGTGTGGGCGTGGCCGGAGCTGACCTGCTGCCTCGCGTACTGGACAAAATATTCACAGCTCTTGTGTACGAAGGCTCACCACCTGAGGATCGACGGTCGCGCTCCGTCAAGAATGTAAGGCGGCACGCTGCCGGCCTCTTAGTCAAATTGGGTTCAAAGGTATCATGATTTATGTATTTATTTATACATCAACATTTTTTTAACTTCTTAACAGAAATGGAAGTATGACTGTGACTCTGTTTTTTTTTACTCACTCGAGAGTAACTTAGATTTGGAATCACCTTTGAAACTACAAATAATAAACTTATTTGTTCTTTTCTTTTTAGTCCAGAGTGATATTTAATGACAGGACTGAAAGATCAATTAGAGGAGATCATGTGTAGACAAGCGCACGCTTGGGGCAACCGTCGACATGGTGATGATCATAGGGTATTGGGTCCAGGCGGTAAAGGACAGTACGCGTTAGAAATCGATTAGAAAAGAAAGACCTATGTTCACCAATAGACGACAATAGAAAGAAATGAAATCATGATTTTGGAAAATTTTTCACAATTTGGTTTTTAAAATTTTGACTGATTTTGCTAATAAATATTTTTTTTTAATTATTTTCTTCAAAATATTTTCCAGTACCCGTTACTCCTGTTACCCGTGTTTGGTCGGCTGCACGAGATGTGTCGGGCGGCACTAGCGCGGCCAGATCTCAGCGCCGTGGAAAGCGTCACTATTCAAGAAGCGTTGCTGCTTGTCTCCAACCACTTCTGTTGCTACGAACGACAGAGCGCCCTCGTGGCACAGGTGTGATATAATATATCACAATTTGTGTGCCATTTAACATAAAACGCGTGATTTTAATTTAATATGATGGTAAGTGATATTTGAGGCTGTGCTAAAATGTGCTCACCCGAGAATACTCAGACTCTCAAATGTTGCTGAAACACAGGGAAGCTGTGTCCCTGCATCCCTGTCCAAGGTTTGGGTGCCACTGAAGTTATGTCCACATTACATACATCTTTGTCCTCTTCTTTTTTTCTTCTTTTCTGCTCTAAATTACCACATAATTTGTTTCACACGTGTAAAACTGAAATGTGTACTAGCCTATTGCCAATTTTCTTATTTTTAATATTATGTGAGTGTATAATATATAAATGATATTTTTTTTCTGTTCATTTCCTATTTATAGTAGACTCGATACTCACTATCTAGCTTCATATTACAGGTGCTAGGCGACTGCAGTTCGCGCTGGGCGGCACTTGGCCCACACGTGTCTTCGGCAGCGGCCTTAGCGCGCCTTGTTGGGTTGGACGTGCAACCCAGTGAGGCGGAAGACGAACGTGGGCAAGCGCGACGAACGCTCCTCCACGCACTCACCCTGCTACTCGGCGTCGTGAAACGCACTCACGTACCATCCGATCCCGACAAGTGAGTGTTCCGTTCTTTACTGTATGTAGTTCCATATAGATGAATGTTGCTTAACTGATATAAAACAGTACCACCAAAAAAAAACCCTTCTGAGAGATGTGGTGGATTTAATAATAAACTCGTAACTGTTTTTTTTATTTAATGAAACACAAGCAAGACGTTCACCTGATTATCGGTGACACGCCCTTTAACAACAAATGTGGCCCTGGGAAATATGATAAACACTGCACCACATTGTGCTTGTAAGTCATGACATATTATGTCTCGATACACCAATAACGTTACTATCTATAGCGCTCTTCAAACCAAAACAGAGTATTGTTTCGCGGCAAATATAGACGCACCCACCTAATTTGTCTCCGTCAACAGAAACCTACTACCAGTAAATATGTATATATTTTAAAACATAATCAATATGACTTCAGGGCATCGCGCGGAGGTTTTAGCGCAGGCGTGACGTCATCTGGTAACCCTGTGTGGCGCAATCCATGTGGCGCGCATGTACTGCCGTTGTTGCCCCACGCTTTGGCACTTGCGCGTGCGCTGCACGAGTTGCATGCGCCTCACGCGGCTTCTCTCCGCCATGCGGGACACGCGCGCGCTCTGCTGCCACCGCCCGCTGAGCGCCGCAACTTGCTAGGGCTGCGCGATGACGCGCCACCTGCGCCAAGCGAACCGCACGACCGTATGCAGAACTACCTCCACACGCTTCATGACAACGTAAGTGCAACTACATCGACAACTTGCGACTTTTGGTTGGTCACACAGTTTTTGTAACTCGTCGCCTGACTAGCTACCGCCTGGTATTGTAAATCTGCCGCATTAATAGCATTGTTATGTTCCAACTTTCAACATTTGAGTGCCAAAGTATTCTGGGTGAGCACGCTTCATTATCCACATCCTCATTGTCCCTTAAGACCATGTGAAATTGCAGTCCTGGTAACTCACTGTATATAAAATAGTCCAAGGAGTGCCACTTGGACGTTCTTAGATTTGGGGATCCAAACATAGTTGTACTTGAGCTAATGGTTACATCTGGTGGTCACTTTGATGAGCGTGATTTGGTGTTGTTTAAATATCATCTTACTGTTATACTAGATGAACCTGTGTGTGGGCAAGTTGGAATTGCCATTAAAAAATATTATAACCACATATATATTATTTCCTTAGGTATGCCACCTTGTGGGCGCAGCTGCCGCGTCTTTGGGCCGGGAGTTGTACGGGGCAGCGGGGCTGGCGCGTTTCGTAGTGAACGCGCTGTTGCATGCGCCCGAGCGGCTGCCCGATCACTGGCTGCGGCGCGTACTGCGAGCCGCTCTCCGCCCGTTGTTGCTGCACTGCCCGCCCGCACACTACGTCGACGTCGCGTTGCCGCTTCTCGATCATCTTTCACCATTTAGTAAGTTTTTTAATTCTTGAGTGTGTATATATCTCTTCACTTACTAGTTATCATTTTGCACGTATTTTATATTTATTTTAATTCTAAGAAGCGATAAGACGAAGAAGTGATACGTGTTTATAACATTGTAATCGCAAGCAACACGAAGGTCTCTTCATCTTGCCTGTTCGTTATGGCCTGGTATATGTAAGTCATCAACCGAATGTCCACTTGCCACATCATTTTAGCATATGTAAAAAGATGTAAAACTCTTCTGCAATGTTGCCGTCGTTACGCAGTGTTGGTACACCTGTCGCAGCGGTGGGAATACGTGACGTCACTGTACGAGTCTGGCAAGCTGGAGGAGGAGGGTGGCAGCGAGTCTCAGGAGGTTTTGGAAGACATGCTAGTGAGGCACCTCACTAGGGAGCACCTGGAATTACTTAAGGTACACTCTTATGTAACTGAACCAATATTTACAATTAAGCCAAAATTTCTCTATTTGGATGGGTTGGGTTGAAGCAATAGGTATAATATATTTTCTCCACTCATCCTTGTGATTCAATGACTTATTCTTTTTACCATTTTCTTCGTCTTTCCCCAACTCTTCTCAAATCATACTCTATTATTCAACTGCTCTAGGAGGTACAATAGCCTAAATTAGATTTTTGTTATCTTCTATCATGTTTATTTTTTTTATTGACGCTAAATAAAATATAGGTTTATTGTATACTTCTAGATATCATTAGTGGACTCTGGCGGTGGTGGTTCGGGTGGTGAAACCGGCGAGATGGAGGAAGAGAGTGTACCGCCGCAGCGCGCGCCCGAGCATGTATCCGAATTGGGCGCGCTAGTACTTGCGCAACCGCTTGCTGGGCCCGCCGTCCTTCATACGGTATACTATACAAAATTATTTAATTGTTTCCGTTGTGCAGTGGGTATATTTGGGCCGGCCTGGCTAGCCATAATGTTTATGTTGCAAATCTGCCGCCATAACAGCATCGCCGTGTTCTGTCAGTTATTATTGACAAACAGCGTATTTTGAGCAAGCACACCTCATAATGGAGTACTTATAACCATTTAACACGACTTGTAATTGTAAATATAAGTTATAATAGATAAGTGTAGATGATGAAAAACAAAAGAAAAAAATACTCTTTTTATTTTCTCAATTTTTTTAAATAATATTGCTATATTTTCATTGAATTGTTGTCTGCAGATATTGCGAGCTCTAACTTGGAACGACTCAACGTCGTCGCTGAGGGCGTGCGCACTGGCGTTGCCCGCTTTTCGTGCGGCACTCGCTGCAGGTACGATTGGTGCGGCGGAGGCGAGCGGCGCGCTTGCGGCAGTGTTGCAGGCCTTGCGGCAGCATGGGCAGCACGACGCGAATCAGGCGGCGCTGCTGGCGCTTGCCGTGCAGGTAGGCATGATACCTTTCTACACTGCGGTAGACATTTTCAAATTTTTATTATAACATTCCCTTATAGATTTTATTATAAATTATGGGCTAACACTATATCTTAACATCACATATATAATAAAGAGTTTCATCCAGAATAACCCGGCTCTCATATGTTAACAGTCGGAACCGGTAATGTTGATTTGGCGACAAACTTCCAATAAGAGGTAGCCAGCTAGTTAAAAAACATTACAACCAATCGAACTTCACAACATGTGTTCCCTGAATCGAACCACAAATCAAGACCTCTTCTTCTTACAAGGCAAGTAGTGGCTAGCCACTGTGCCTAGGAGACATTTAATAACAACTTTACTCGGAATCGTTGTATGAAGGTAACTTTGGTGCAGACGTGCTGACAATCGATTGAGGTAAATGTTTAGCAGTGGAAGTGTTAGTTTAGTAGTGGATATCCTGCAATGATGATGATGATTGTGTTAAAATTAATGTCTACAACAGACGTACGAGGCGCTGCGGCCGCGCTTCCCAGGGATTGTGTCGGTGTTGCGTGCCATACCCGACGTGGACGCACACGACATACACCGGCTAGACGAGAAGCTCGCCGCGAATAACAGCAAGCCGGCCAAGATCGACAAGAGTAAACGAGATCTCTTCAAGAAAATCACTTCGAGAGTAAGTGTAGACACCTACTTTTACTGTAGTATATTTAGGCATCACAAACTACTCAAAAGTTATTACATACCTCTTCTTTGTGACATTATTTATAACATAAATGGGTTATGTATATATACATAATCGACAAGTCATTAAAAATGTTTTTCTGAACGACGCGGGTGAGGTTACGGAAGATATTGCAATTAATCTCCGTAAGGGCGCGCGTTATTCGCGGTCGTTTCATGGTGACTCGTTGCATTTAGCGTCGTTATGTTAACAACACTTGCTATCTTTTTCTAACAAAAATAGCGCTCTTCGTATGCTGACACATTTAATGAAAGTTAAATTATTCAAATCTGATTAATAATATCCAATCAATCTCAGGCTACATTTTTACGAGCAGGCGTGTAAACTACTATCAGGTTTTTCGTCTTTCCCGCTTAATGTAATAAAAAAGCCTATGTATAGAAAATTGCACTTTATCTCCTATAACATCATTATTAATAATAGACGTTTTCTGTTTTTGTTACAGTTAATCGGACGAAACGTCGGGCAGCTGTTCAAGAAGGAGGTGTATATACTTGACCTACCCACGATGCACATCGCCAAGGAGAAGGCGCGTAGCGCACTGGATGCGCCGGAGGGCGCCGCGCTCGAGACTCTCTTCACCCCTTACGCGCCCACGTAGCGACGTGCGCGCTCCGCCCCACACTTGGGAGAACAACGCGGACGCAACTTTAACTCCATATGTAAATTTCTACTCGCATTCGCTTTGTGACAGCTTCACAGAACTAGTTAATAAGTTAATCACAATAATCTCGGATAAACACTTTAGCGGCCATATTTTAATCGTGACAGATGAATTAACCGCTTGGTGGCGCAGCCGGCGATGTATTTTTAAGGTACCGTGATATGGGATTTGTATGTTTAAGGCCTGTTCTGCCTGATCTATAATCGAATTATGAAGGCCTAGTTCCTTATAAAATTACCTCATGGGTATATATTATCATAATTGAATCTATTGCGAAATATAACTTGAGGATCTTGTGGTATATATTTATACAAAGTAACATGCATGTACTCTGCTATACATCACTGTTACACGTAATAACTTTTAACTGTGTAGAGTGTATCGAGGTTTAGTTAGCGTTAGCCATAAATAACTCGCATTGTTACATTCTACTGTGAATAATCGTTTATATGTTACTAAATTATATTATTAAACATATTATTTTTATTTAACCACATTTCCTCAGTGATGGTATGTAGTCGAAGTGAGTACCACCGCAGTGCCTACATCCGCTGCAAAAGTACTGTCTCTGTGTTTGAAAGGCACTGTAGCTCATGAAGTTACTGTGGTAATGATACTTATAATATTTTTTTGTATACTACTATGCGACGAGACGAGCAAGACGTTCACCTGATGGTAAGTGATAAGTTTGCCCATGACAGCGCGCCGCTATTTAAGATGGTACACACTGCACCACATTGCGCTCGTCGCCTTGAGACATAAGGTGTTAAGTCTCGTTACCCCAGTAATTACACTAGCTACAGCGCCCTTCAAACCGGAACACAGTAATGTTTACACACTACTATTTGGCGGTTGAAATAGGAGCTGCGGTAGTACCCACCCAGACGGTGTCCGGCAACAGAGACCTACCACCAGTAAAATAAAAAATATCTTATGTCTCAAGGCGATGTGCAAATTTTGGTTCAGTGTATGTCATCCTGTCACTACATTGAAAAAAAACATCAAAATAACCCAAGATTAGATAGGAAATAAATAAATATTTATTTATTTTTTACTTTTCATAGGTGTACATCAATTGTAAGCCTACATCTACACTTATTCCATTAGATACTAATTCAACTTTTTTATTAATTACATCGACTTTAAACTTGGTGTTGTTTTCTAATACAGTGCATCTGTTCCCGTGCTCCCCGAGAATTGGTATCTTCCTTGGTCCCAAAATTGGATCATTGTACCGCCAAATGTTTACACTGGCGACATCTGAAAAGAAAAGTTACATGATAAAGTGACCTCATAGATTTTCCTAAGTATTAAATTGGTGTTGATGAGCTGGAGTCAGATGGGGATGGGGGTGATCTTCAAAGCGTCTTTGGCAACTGTAAAAACTTTATTTTTTATTTATTTCATGAAGCGGCGAGAACAGAATGTCGTTCCCAGGATGGTGAGACACCTGCCCCGAACAATAGGGCTCTAATTAGGATGATAAACAGCACCATATTGTGCTCAGTATTTTGAGACACAAGATATCTGGTCACCATAATAATTTAACTAGATACGGCACCCATCAAACTGAAACACAGTAATGTTTGCACACTACAGTTTGGCGGCAGGTATAGCAATAGACATCTACCACCAGTACTAAAAGTAATAGTATTCTGGTGAAAGTTGAAAATTTATTATCCTAATTACACACCTTTAATCAATTTAACCTCCTTGACAATTTTAGCTTTGACTTTTTCAATTGTATCGCCGTCCACCAGGCACATGGAAATAGCGAAGAGGCCACTCAAAGGCGTAGGATTGATAAAGTTTACGTCTAGTCCCGCTTCGGCGATAAAAGTTATGTGCGGTGCACCCGGGGCGCAGTCCTCACGCGTCTTCTCTGGAGCTTCGGGATTGTCCGTATAATTTACTTCGATGGTGTCCAGCTGGAAAATAGATAGGCCAGATAAAAGCATTTCTATAATTTTTATTTATACCACAAAGCAGGCAACAGTGGGATGATAGAACGTTTACGCAGCACCATGGTTCAATTGTAATTTAGAAAAATGAGATTAGTCATTATGTGATAATTTCACTTACTCATGGTAGTGTTTGCAAAATACTGCATTGCATCAGAATAAGCCGCCTTTCCTTTAGAAAACGAATAGAAATCCAGAACGATCACAACATACTCAATGATATGCCTACCATTAACAATGTGGCGCTAACTACTCTGCACCATATTGTCCATGTCGCATTTTAGGTTTTAAGCATTATTACCACAATTATATTACTGACTTTGAACCGTAAGTAGTAATGTTTACACACAGCTGTTTGGCGACTGAAATCAACGCTAAAGGATACTGACTTAGACGGAGTCAGGCACTGAAGAACTGTCACCAAAAATGCTATGTGAAAAAAGGAATATCGAAAACAATCGATACGTACATCTAAAGTGTTCAGTAAATACTGTTTATTATCAAGCAAAATGGCGGCCTCGTCGAAAGGCAGTGCCACGGATAATGCTTCAACTCCCAATCGCTCCATGTTCTCCCGCGTGGCTTGAACGAACGGCATCACCCGTTTCATATACTTCTTCAGTTCACCTATCTCTGCTAATTTACTTGATATGCTCTTATTGTCGGGCAGACCTGAAAGCTGATTGAAATTTATACAAAATATTGAAATGTTCAACAGTATTAAAAAAAATTATCATGGCAATATATATATTTTTATCAATGGCAAACAAGAATTACAATATGATGGTGGTAGCTAGTCAGATGGTTTCAAAAAAACATTCTACCAACTGTTATAAGCCACATTCATATGGATACTGTTACATTAACAACTTTTTCTGTTACTCTGTCTTTTATTCTTAGCCTTAAGTTAGATTTTTTAATTCGGAACACTAGTGTTTACACACTCTTATATGACGGGAGCAATACTGCCGGCCAAATAAGCAGTAACGATACTTACTTCATTAAGTTCCTTCAGAGTACTTAATATAATGTGCTGCCATTTAGGGTACTCCTTGGCCACCCATATCACTGCTTTATTTGGCTTCTTCTCTGGCGTAGGCATTTCTCCTTTTTTAGGCTTCTTAGCAGCACAATGATTTTTCAGGTAGATACGGAAGGAATGCGCCGCTTCCATTAGATAAGTACTTGCCTTAACTGCCACATCGTCTATTGCACCCGCTACAGGCCAATGGGAATGAAGAATACTACGTTTCTAGAACAAAAAATTTTCACTTCAGTATATACTACAAAATCGCAAAAATTTAATAAAATTTCAAGTTTTCTTGAAATTTAATACACTTGCAACCTTTTTTTATAAAAATGTTCAATAAATTAATATAACACCGATAGCTAAATCTATGCCCTGTACATTCGATCTGTTGTAGTAAACAGTTTATTTCCTACAATGAGCAAAATAAAAGAATTATTAGCAACTTACAGCATACTTTGTTGAACAAAAAAAAATTACAAGAATATTTTCTTAAAAATGTAGCTTGTGGACTTGTGGTTGTTGTTGAACATGATGAGTAGTGTTTAGTATGCATAGTGTCAACGCGCGTGTGATTGATTGTGTGTGTGTGTATTACATCTGCGCGCGTGTTACATCTTCGTCTTAAAGTATACAATAATATTTAATGAAGAAGCTAGAAACGTACATTTCCTAGAAGTTCCCAAACATGTTCAGCTACATGTGGACATATTGGTGACATAATCTTAGCCTGTACTTCTACATACAGCGTCACCACTCCACCATGCATCAAGCCGTCTGAACATAGCTCCCTGTACTTGTCCCTCGCAGCTTGAAGCTCGAAAAACCCGGTCTTCAGAGCCTCCTTGAATAACATTTTATTATAATTGTCATCCGTTTGATTGATCTTAGCGTTCATCTCGCTTACAAATACTTTATCGTGGAAATTGTATTCACCTGCAAAATTATTACAAAATTACCTTAAACTTTATAATAGTATGAAAATAATGATTAAATCTTTATAATATCAGTAAGCCATTGCCGAATTAAATCTACTTTGTAGTCTCAGGCTGTTAAGAATAGAACTAAGGTAACTTTTACCCGTTGTAAAAGATTATTATAAGGGTCTACAGGCTCGCGGACTTTAAAGTTAGGGGCCCACACCACCTACTAAACTAACCTAAGATGGACGACAAATACGAAGTGGCCACATATTTGTGTACAGCGAAGGTGTTGGGAAGGGCTATGGCTTTCTGTGCTTAAAGGTAGTGTAGAAAGATACTAGTGTGTTCCGTAGTAGTTCTCGCCATTCACTGAGGTTGACTAGTAAAGAAGTTTTATTGGGTAGAAATCCCAAATAACGCTGTCTTTCTCCCAACTCTCACGCAATCATCACCACTAAACTTTATTTGAAGCTTGTAAATTAAATAGACTAACCAGTCCGAAGGCCAGACTTTGTAGCTATAACTTCTTTCACCCATTCAATAAAGGTGTACAGTCTGAGGATCGCGGCGTCAGCGGTGCTCTCCACAAAGTTAGCGTCTTCCACCGAATCACCCGCATCCGCCAGAGTCAGCCGCATCCCGTCCGCACTAAACTTCTCAATCGATTCCGATAGTGTCAAAAAGTTGCCCTCAGATTTGGACATCTTTGCCGAGTTCAACATTAGATGGCCGTTGGCTCTTATTCCTTTAGGCCACTTGTCCTCTTCATTGGGCCAGATCGCACAGTGGTTATAAATGTAATAAGTCAGATGGTTCTGGATTAAATCTTTGCCAGATACTCTAAGATCCACTGGATACCTTTAAAAAGTGATTGCAAACTACTATCATTATACAATCAATTTCATAAAAAAAATCAAGTATTTCAAAAATAGTCACTGTTAGGAAGACAATATTTATGAATTCTTACCAAAACTGAAAAGATTTTTTCATTAAGTTCCAAGATTCTTTTGATACATTTGAGTTCTTTGGGAGAGGAGCATCTTTAAAAAATATATAGTTCCATGCTTCGGCTGTCATGTCTTCTGGTTTAATTTTAAGTGCGTTTTCACCTGTGCCCCTGAATGTTCCGCCTTGAAGGAAGTGTGCTACAGTATAATATGCATTATATATAGTAGAATCAGATAGAGACTCTATAACCCATTGCGTATCCCAAGGCAATTTAGTTCCTAAAATAAATAATATTGATTATGTTATAAATTACATCCCAACTTTCACAACTAGGAGAAAGTTTATATAAATAAAAACCAGTGGTTTAAATTTTATATATAAACGAAAGCCATAAATTTAACGAAACATACCAAGACCGTAAGTCCTTGAGCAAGCATATTCATGCAACCAATTAAGTGTAGCCTGGAAATTTTTCCTAACTTCTTCATGATAAGTATTCATTGCCGCTAAAGCTTTTTCTGCTTGCGCTTTCCACTTCTCTTCACCATAAACAAGGTACCATTGATTACAGAGCGCTACAACACACTCGTCGCCAGATCTTGAAATAATCGTCTTTTCAGGTTCATAGTAAACAACGGCACCATTTCCTTTAATCAGTTTGCCTTGCAGATTCTTTTTAACGTCTTGTATTTTACTTCCTTTGTACTCGCCCACTAAAAGAACTCCATCATAAAAACCTTTCAGGTAAACCATCTCTTTTGCCTGTGTTAGTTTTTCTTTGTCGTTCTGGCTTTGTATCTTTAACTTGTCATATACATGCACAGCAGACAAATTGCCATACTCCGGAATCTCTAAAATAGGTACAGGTTTGTATGGAAGTATCATTTCATCTTTAATATCATACTTCTCTCTGAATGCTGGTTTCTTCTGTAGATCAACCAGTGCTGCATAATCATCAGGGGAATCTGAAGGGACACTAGTAACAATTCCAGTGCCTTTATCTTCTTTTATAGTTAACATGGGTAAGGAATATATTTTGGGGTAACATGTCAAAGGTGATTTCAGAGCAATTCCAAGAAGATTTTGACCTTTGATTTCCATTTCTATTTTAAACTCTCCATCTTTTTCTGTGAAGCCTTGATAAGACATATTTCTTGCAGCACGTCTGGTACATATAAATATTCCATCTTTGACAGTCTCAAATGCTATATATGTAATTTCAGGATGAACCCAGCAATTGGTTTGCCCGTACATTGTTTCAGGCCTTAGTGTTGCAGCTACAAAATTTACCGTTTTTTGTCCAAAAGCCCTAAAATGTGTGAATGATAATTATAGTTTACATATAAGTGAACAATTTTTTTTTATCTAACATGAAATTGTCAATATTTTTTACACTTACTTAAATTATTTTATAATTACCACATATATAATTATAATGTAAACATAATACAAAATTACATAAACAACCTCAAAATTTTTTATTATCAGTTCTAGGTGCAACTAATTTTTTAAATAAATAAATTTTTTAGTACCAGACTAAAATTAAAGCATAGCACACTTTTTACTGGTAAAATGTATTAAGAAATATTTTTTAGAACTACTAATATTTAACGTCAATTTTATGTGGTGTTAAGTGATAACAGAGGCAGTAAATGGTGAAACCTACTAGTCTAGAAAAGTCTTGTTATGATAAAAACTGGCACAGAGATGCTGTAATGGTGGTGGTGAGGGTGGCAACTAAACATGCAGTAAAAAAAAACCCTGCCACCAACCAAACTCCACAAAATGTGACCCTCAAATCATATCAGGGATATCCATCTTACAAGGCATACTACTAGCTACAGCACTTTGGAAGCAGATAAAATCTCTTTATAAAAAAAAATCAAATAGTTACTTTAAGACATCTGGATATGGCTTTAAAATCTCAAGTTTTATTAGCGTGTATTCTTGAGGTCCTGCCCCTTCACCGGTACTTCTATCATGGTCCATGCAGGGTTGTTTATCCAAGGGAGAGAATATTGTATATCTTTTACCATACATAATCTTCTTACGCTCTTTTAAAAGATAGAATTGCCATCTAACAAAGGAGTCATAGAAAGGATTTGCATCTGTAGTAATAAATTTTCTACGCCAGTCTACCTGTAATTTTATAATTACTTTGTGACTTCATGTATTTGATCTCCCTTAATCATACATCTTTAACAACATTAACAAAGGAATTTTACAAACTCTACACAGAAATTTTGAGATTTACTATTTTAATACATATCCAATTGGCCTCAAAACATATTATGTCAAAATATATGAGATTATAATGCTGAATATTGGTTTATATATAATGGCTTAATTACTAATGGCTCTAACTTACATGAATTCCCATTCGCTTTAAATCAGTAACTGCTCTTGGAGGAAAATACTCCAACCAATAGCTTTCATTTGCAAATTCTTTTATCTTCTCCTTTGGAATACCTAAGCTTAGCATAATCTGCCATTGAAATTTAGCAGCCCCTGTCTTGGCCACAGCTTTACTTTTCTTTCCTTTACTTTTGTCTTTAGGTACAATATCTACTTGATCCTCTGCAATAGTGTTTTGTTCATCAGGGAAAATTGGTGGGCATCCATAGAGAGCCATTTCCCGTTTTTTTTTTTTCTTCCTCCCATCGTCGTTGTACACTTTTCTCAATTTCCTGCAAGTACTCTACTTTAAAAGTACCTTTTCGGTCTGTATTCGCCTGAAAAAATAAGAAATATGCATAAAAATTAACTAACTATAGCTTAAAGATTATTTTAAATTAGATAATACTTAGTAAAAGAAGTATGTTTCTTAGAAGTACGTATATTTCATAAATTTAATCAACAGCAGCTTATTCTTTTTTGACATTATTCTTACCATTTTTATTTATAATATAGCTGCAGTAATAATTATTAACGTTAACATGTGGTCGTGCCACAGTGCCACATTTGCATAAATTTAGCCGGTGACAGGGAAACCAGAGAGAAAACTATAATCTATACTGTCACTGTCAATGTATTGTCACTGTCAATGAAGAGATGAGTCAGTAAAGAGTGTCTATGTACTTAGGTCGTTGTTTTGTATAAAAAAAAATCAAATAGTTACTTTAAGACATCTGGATATGGCTTTAAAATCTCAAGTTTTATAAGCGTGTATTCTTGAGGTCCTGCCCCTTCACCGGTACTTCTATCATGGTCCATGCAGGGTTGTTTATCCAAGGGAGAGAATATTGTATATCTTTTACCATACATAATCTTCTTACGCTCTTTTAAAAGATAGAATTGCCATCTAACAAAGGAGTCATAGAACGGATTTGCATCTGTAGTAATGAATTTTCTACGCCAGTCTACCTGTAATTTTATAATTACTTTGTGATTTTATGTATTTGATCTCCCTTAATCATACATCTTTAACAACATTAACAAAGGAATTTTACAAACTCTACACAGAAATTTTGAGATTTACTATTTTAATACATATCCAATTGGCCTCAAAACATATTATGTCAAAATATATGAGATTATAATGCTGAATATTGGTTTATATATAATTTACTAATAGCTCTAACTTACATGAATTCCCATTCGCTTTAAATCAGTAACTGCTCTTGGAGGAAAATACTCCAACCAATAGCTTTCATTTGCAAATTCTTTTATCTCCTCTACTGGAATACCTAAGCTTAGCATAATCTGCCATTGAAATTTAGCAGCCCCTGTCTTGGCCACAGCTTTACTTTTCTTTCCTTTACTTTTGTCTTTAGGTACAATATCTACCTGATCCTCTGCAACAGTGTTTTGGTCATCAGGGAAAATTGGTGGGCATCCATAGAGAGCCATTTCCCGTTTTAATTTGTCAGCACAAGCCTTTATTGGCATGCCTGTGCAATGAAAACCAAATGGAAAAAGTACCATTCTTCCTTTTAATCTGTTATATCTTGTGGCAAACTGAAAATATTGTTTATTTAAAAAAACATGGAAATAAAGTAAATTATGTTAACTTCTTCATGAAATTGCTTGTTATGAATAAACAAATTTAAACAACTTAATATGGTTAGAACATACCTCAGTGATTTAATATAATTAAATATTAAAAACACTTACTATAACAAAATTTTTATTAAGGCTTCAGTTACTTTGATTAAATCTCAGTTTTGAATTAATTTATTACACCTTCATAAATTATGACTACTAACCACTCACTGTACAGTACAGTTTAGCATAATTTTGTTTCAAGTGGAAAAATATTGTAAGCAATATAGTTTTATTCCCAAAGTTTGTATAAATAAAAGGTGAGAAGTTATAGTTAACCACAAAAGTACATACAAATCACATTTTCAAGAAGTTTCCATTACCTCACATTTAGAAAGTGAAAATGTGTGACCCAAATGCAAACGTCCATTCATATATGGATAAGGAAAAGTACACATAAACTTTTCATGTTGCTTTCCATCCGTGGGAGTATCCATTTCAAAAATTTTTTCTTCCTCCCATCGTCGTTGTACACTTTTCTCAATTTCCTGCAAGTACTCTACTTTAAAAGTACCTTTTCGGTCTGTATTCGCCTGAAAAAATAAGAAATATGCATAAAATTAACTAACTATAGCTTACAGATTATTTTAAATTAGATAATACTTAGTAAAAGAAGTATGTTTCTTAGAAGTATGTATATTCCATAAATTTAATCAACAGCAGCTTATTCTTTTTTGACATTATTCTTACCATTTTTATTTATAATATAGCTGCAGTAATAATTATTAACGATAACATGTGGTCGTGCCACATTTGCATAAATTTAGCCGGTGACAGGGAAACCAGAGAGAAAACTGTAATCTATACTGTCACTGTCAATGTATTGTCACTGTCAATGAAGAGATGAGTCAGTAAAGAGTGTCTATGTACTTAGGTCGTTGTTTTGTATAAAAAATAGCTCAACTTAATATCAATCGAAATTATTTGTAAAAAGCAGGTACGTTTTTTTTATTTATATATAATGAAAAAATTATAGTCAAGTGAAATCTATAACTAAAAAATATATATTCTAGCAGATCCGTCGACCTTTGTACCGCATAACAGTCAAAGAATGTTGTGTTACAAATTAGCTGAACGTAATTTATGATTTTATGGAACTAATATAAAGAATACAAAATAAATATTAATTTCAGTACTTTTAAGATATTAGCACAAAAATAAATAAAAAAGTAAAACAAGTACTGTACAAATAAATACAAAAAAATACTCATAAAATTATAAAACGTAGTGGGAATTACATCCAGAATATTCTAGTTGGCTAAAAGGAAGCCTGAAGGTAAAAAATTACCCATATTGCTATGGTTACAAAAAAGATATTAATCTATCTTCTGGTTTCGACGATTTGACAGAAATCATTGATTATCAAAATATTGACACAGAACGGCGTTTTTGCTTCGTAAGTATAATATGAAAGATATAGGGTCACAAATAAAAGTGAAAGCGCGAGTAGGATGAATGTGTTCTTTGGTTTTTCGAGTTTCGAGTTTACCACATTCATTTGCAAATGTAGAAAGAATATCTTTATCCATAAATTTTTTTTTTAATGACAACTAAACAACGGTAAAAACTTTCAACTGAGTCAATGACAGATCTTTTACATACAAAGAGATGTATAGAGGAAAATAAACAATATCGTTGCAATTACAATATAAACGAGAAAATTTTCATGAAAGTAGCGGGTAGGAGCTGATATTTAGACAGAAATGATTAATCAATATACGATATATCAAACGTTAACAAATGATTGTAATTAAATAAATGACCTCATTAATAACATAGAATACTTTTGCATTATTCCGAAAAAAAAATCTCTCGCTTACTACGGATATTCAGATGCCAAATTTAACGATTTTTTTTTATAAGTTTTAAACACTGGTCTATAGATTTACATAAGGTAATCTCAGAAACCGTTGCACTGATTCCCATTAAAGTGGTAACTATATTTTATACATATATGTATCGTATATTTTCATAATATACTTAGTTTTGATGCACCAGTAGATGGTTATGCATTAATTTACCTTTTAATTTAATAGCGACCACGTTGTGAAATCATTTGATTGTTAAAATTATTAAATATCAGCGCAAAATCGATTTAAAACCGTTTATTAGACAAAATTTCATTATTCACGATTTTAAGTTCACTTTAGAGATGGTTTATATTTTTAAAATCTTGCGCTGATATAAATAGGAACGCGCCGGCGTTATAAAAACATTCGCGCTGTATGGAGCTCTCATAAAGCATTGACGTTGTCGGACAAATGTGTACTGCAAATCTTCGTTTTATTAAACAACGGGCAATCCCCAAAACGCTTTTAGAAGAACCATGCTGCCATCATGTTTTTAAAAACACTTCAGGAGCTATTGCTCCAACAAATAGCTTATTTATATTTGTTTTGTTCTCTGCTCATTCTTAAAGTAGACTGAGAGAGAGAATACCCCTTAGCAAGTTCAACTTTTGAGCATTGTTATGTGTGCAAATAAAGTTATTAAATAAATAAATATTATGTTTTCAATACTTATAACGTAAAAAGCATTTACGACGCTTTATAATTAAATTAAATAATGTTTATCTAAAAAAATATATTTTAATAAAACTTTATTAGAACTCATGTTCTAACTATGTTTTCTGTGCCCTGATTTTCTTAAAAAAGAGGTTTAACAAAAAAAATTGGCGCCATCAGTGACGCTTGTCATTGTCACTTTACCGGAAAGTTCGCTCGTTCGTCACCCATTTTTAAAGACGCGCTAGCTTCGAGCGTTGGTTTTTCAGATTTATATTCAACAAGAACTATTAAAAATAGGTCCAGTAAAATGGCGCCAAGATCAGCAAAATCCAAAGTAAGTTAAATTAACCTTAAATTTATGTAAACCCTCTAGATCCTGTTGTAATCATAGGTAAACTGTTGTGTATTTGTAAAAATTTACAATATTTTCGGCTTTATAGTGCCTTTCACGAACACATGTTGTTTCAAGAAAGTTGCAATATTTTCTTGTTGATTAAAAATAATAAGTACTTCGATTTCAATATTCACTAGGCTATTTAAATTACCGCGTGTTTAAAAGTGTTGCAGGAATTTTGCGTTAATATTACAAATAAAAATGGCGCATTTACAAGATAAGAAAAATTTATATCACGAGATTTTATACTACTCGTTCAAAATAACGTACAACAGTACGCATCTAGAGTCGCAGAACTTGAATTTAAATGTCAAACTACGCAGCGTAATAAAAATACTAAAAGCTCTCAAATAGTCACTTAAATGAAGCGATATCATTGCATTTCGTTATTATTTTGACTTATTGCATGTGTTAAAATTGTTTGTGTGGTGAACATTTTTGTGTTTTATCAAAATATAACTACAGCAAAAAAACATCAATGCTTCATAATATTATAAAGTTATAGCATATCTAATTGGAGTCCTCAATGATAATATTGTAACATCTATCAGATAAAAATGTTTCTAATTAATATTAGTTTTTCAAATATTTTGGTAGAATATTAATTTTGAATAAATTTATAATTATATAATTAATAATTTTTGTACTTATGGTTAATACATGCATAAATTGTTATATTGAATAATGGGTTACTGCTTTCAATTTTCTAAATTATTTATCAATATTTTAGTAGTCATAGATTATATGCTTTATGAGCAAACTTACATTATTTATATAATTAAACAATAAGAATTTATTATGAGTGTTATTCCTTGAAGTACCACCCACAAGTAGTATTTAAAACAATGAATCATGCTAAAACTTTCAGAAAACAGCTGATGTCAAAGTAGCTGAACCAACGAAGAAAGGTAAAAAAGGAAAACAAGTTGCAGAGACTGAAACAACAGAGATTGAAGTAGATGAAAAATCTGTTATAACTGAAAAGAAGGCTAAAAGAGGCAAAAAAGTGGTTAATGATGAGGAACAGATAAATGGAACAAATGATGGCCCTCCAGCAAAAAAGACTAAAAAGAAAAATGTAGAGGAAGTAACAGATGAGCAGTCAAATGGTGACAACTCTGCACCTGAAGCTGAACTAGCTTCTGTCGATGAAGTGGAATTAGATGATGACGATACAGAATCAAATGGACACTCAGAGGAACCAAAGGAAGTAGGTGGTAGAGGACGTAAAAAAGTAACGAAAAAAGAAACTGCACCAATTAAACCAAAAGAAGTTGGAAAGGCAAAAAAGAATAACAAAGCCAATAGTCAAGAAAATGATGAATCTAAGAAACAAGATGTGGCAGAAGAAAAACTAAAACCCAGTGGACGAGGTAGAGGTAAAAAAGTGCAGCCAAAGCCCAGAAATGACTCTGATGTTGAAGATAAAGTAGAAACAGATGAGGAGGTGAAACCAGATTTACCTGTAACTAAAGGGAGAAGAAAACTGGTAAAAGCGAGTAAGGAGAAAACACCAGAACCTGATAATGAATTATCTGATAATCCAGATGATGAAGATGTAGTTGAAGAGCCCAAAAAAAAAGAACCCAAGGGTAGAAAAAATCAGGGGAAAAAAGCTCAACCTAAAGCCCAGCTTGAAGAAAACATAGAGGTCACAGAAGAGCAGCCACCTACAAGAAAACGAAAAGGTGCTAAGAAAGATGAGAAGAGCAAAGGTTGTTATTTAATCGTTTTTGTGTTGTTTTAAGGCTTATGCACGGGGGGGAGGGGGGGGACTTAGTGTCACTAACCAACATTCTTTTCTCTTGTTAGGCTAGCCTTTATTATAATATAAATTAATCATCCCATATCTATTGTCTATAATACAGAGAGGTTTTAGTGTTGGGATTTACTTCAAAAGATACTCTTCTCTGATTTTGGGGGAAAGTCAGGATTGTAAGAGATTTCCCACACTGACACTTTAATACTTCAAGATTAACTCATCTAGTGTTTTGGGAGTGGGAGGTTTGTAGAGATTCTTTGCTTTATAGGAGCTACTCTTAACCTGCAGCCGGTCGGCATTTGCGGTTAAAACATCTAGTCCCGTAACCCTAAAAAATCATTACTTATTCTTCATAACCATACATGTATTTATTTTTATGTGGCTTGCAGCACTATTACAAACATGTTTGTGGTCCCTTTGAAAATAAACCAGAAAGACGATGCATGTGACATGTTATTATCTGGGTCATATTACCTTATAAGATTATAATGTACCAGCATGACCCAGGGGCCAATTTTCATACTATAAACAAGAAGTTGATTCTCAGTGAAGTTGTTGTTTTTTCCTTCCACAGTGCCTTTGTCATTTCATATCTCCTTAATAGAACGAGCTACAGACTTTTATTTCTGTTTTCTCATTTCTTTATTATGTATTTCAATTTATTTTAATAATAAAAAGAAGGAGAAGATTATTCTCTTTTACACTGATGCAATCATGTAATAGAGATTAAAAGTGGTTAAAGATCTCTGCTTCACAGGATAACACAAATAAAAACAATTTAAAATTTTAATTACATTACAATATACATCTATAACATATATAGTTTTGAATATGTATTCATTATTTGGGAGTAAAAATTTCTGAAGAATATAATTATCATATGTTCTGTATATCTGCTGTAGTCCAGGAATCTTAAAAATTTTATTAAGTAGTCTGTCAATTAAATAGGTCTTCGCATTTGTTGGCTATTCAGGCGGGGGAATCATCACATGTGTCTGGGATGATGGCATATACCAGGTGTTGTTAGAGCGAGTGTCTTAGATAGAGCAACAGTGTGTTCCATAGAAAATCATGGACCACCTCTCACAACACCCGTAGGATGACCATCTCAGAAGCCGTTTAATCTAAATGGAAGTTTTGTTTACAGGAGATTCTAAAGAAGTTGAAGAAATAGAAGAAAAGTTGCCTGAACCAAAACCAGTCAGAGGCAAAAGAGGCCAAAAGAATATCCCGCCGAAGCCGTCAGAGACGGAAGAGGACATACAGGATACCGGCGAATCGACTAACAAACGTCGGAGGAAGCCGGTCGAGGAGAAGGGTAATTAATTAGTTCCATTAATTAAAACTCGACTTTTGGATATTTGTTTTTATTATTATAATTAAGTGTGTTTAAATTTATGATGAATAAATGGTTTTTCAAATAGCTTCGCTGCATTTATTTTATTGTTTTGTATATACAGTCCTCTTATTGCTTCCACTATTACGATTCGGGACCTCTCTCCTGAGACTAAGGCCATTATACCCCATAGTGGCCTAGTGCATGTTGGTGGAAGTTACTTAAAACCTGATGCTCTTGGAACATTGCGTTTTCCTTACGATGATTTCTTTCATCTGAAGCTCGAGCTGTGGGGATCGAACCTACCTCTTAGAAGTACAGCGCGTACAACCGCCTCACAAATTGCTCTATGATCTATTACGGCTTACTTCTACCATTGTATTACTTTTCTAAAAATGTTGCATGTCTTGTTGCTCTGGTTGGTAGGAAGGACACTAACTTAACTAGCGCATTAGTTATTTACTAACCTGTGGACATTATATAAGGTTGCTTAACTGAATATAGTTTTAGGTAAGTCTTATTTTGTAGTTTCTAAAGACATAAGTTTTTTTTTGGAAAGGTTTTGAAATATCCGCGCGGCCTGTGTTATAAAATGATACTAACGTAATTTTTGAATATTTAATCATAATATTTCTGTTTTATAAAATTTTGTGGTGAAGTACATCAAAAGTGTAACAGAATTCTACAGATTTCTCGTGAATTTGAACCAAAGCAAAATTTAATTGTCGTCCTTTTTACATTTATTATTTGCATCTAAACATTAATAGGTGAAGTAAAAAAATAAATTAACATTACTGTATTGTATTTCAATTCTTTTCGTGGCGTAGTGAGTAAACGCTTAGCTTGTAGCACGAAGGTTCAATTCCTGTGTATGGTTGGTGGTAATAGTTTTTTCGAACCTATCTCTTCTACCATTCTTATTTACTACCATAACAGCATTGGTGTGTTCCTGCTGTCAACGTAAAAGAGCTAGAGCACGTTTCACCATTCACGACCTCATTGTACATTATGTGAAATTGAGGTCAGACCTATTATAGGTAAAAAAATATGCAGTGCTGTGACTACGGAAAACCACATGAATATATTATCAAATATTAAAAAAAATCTAAGTTAAACGCATTTTCAGCTCAAGTGGAAGATGGAAAAAAGAAAGCACCCCTCAAAAACAAAGCGTTTACGCAATACGAGGACGTTGATTTCTCGAGTACATCAAAAACGAGTCAAGGTAAAGAGTGGAACTTCAAGATCTCCAGCTGGAATGTGGACGGTATAAGAGCTTGGAAGGATAAAGGCGGACTAGATTACATAAAATACGAGAAGCCAGACATATTATGTCTGCAGGAGGTAAAGTGTTCAAAGGAGAAGTTACCGGAGGAGGTAACGAATGTTCCCGGTTATCACGCTTATTGGTTATGTAGCGAACAAGATGGCTACGCCGGCGTAGGAATATACACTGCCAAACTAGCAATGAACGTCCAGTATGGACTGCAGGATGAGGAATTGGACAGCGAAGGTCGCATCATTACCGCGGAATACGAACAGTTCTATTTAGTGTGTACGTATGTGCCCAACGCTGGACGTAAATTGGTCACCATGCCTAAAAGGCTTAAATGGAACGAGGAGTTCAGAAAACATGTTATGTCGCTCGATAAAAAGAAACCTGTTATTATATGCGGTGATATGAATGTATCGCATAAAGAAATAGGTAAGTTGTTTCAAATTCTATCCACAGAACAATTACATCGTTCTAATTATTACTTTATCTACAATATGCTAATATTTGATCCCAATTTCATATGGTATTGTGACAATGAGACTGGAGGGTGTAGTGTGACATATAAATAATGTAACTCCTCCCATATTTTGATATCCAGAACAGTGGTGCTGTTATGATGGAAGATTTACCATATACTCGTAAGAGCGGTAGGTAGGTACGTTTGGAAAAACCCAGATAAACACACTGTGACTAATTGTCCTTGATGATATCCGGAATCGAATACTAACTTGTGCTCGCATTTCGTAAAGGTCTTAAGACCTTCAAGTTTATTTTTTTTTTGACCAGAAGGGAATAATAAACCAAAAAAATTTTTTCCGTCTATTAAATTTGTTAACAAGATATATTCCGAAAATTTAAATTTTACAACAAAAAGCTGAAACAATGAAGATAATATTGATGAAACATTAGCAAATTCAAAATAAATCGCAATGCACTTGAAATGTTAAAGTGAAATTTGCATCGTTATTACAGCCGGTAGACGTCCACTGGACATGTAGGATCTCCCAGACATCTCACTTATCAGTTCAGCGCTCTCGTATTACATTTACTCTTCCCGCTAAAATGGTTAAGGTTAGGTTTTTTTAACAACTTCATCAAGCTACTTTTGTGTAATAACAAAATTTTAAAAACATTGACTCAGTTTTTTTAAATGATTGAGACGACGTCACCTGATGCACTGGACCGCATTGTGCAAGCGACCCGAAGACAAAAGATTGTAAATCTCGTTACCCCAGTAATTTCACTAGCTAAAACACCCATCAAACCGGAAAACAGTAATTTTTACACATTACTGCTTAGCAGCAGAAATAGGAGCTGCGGTAATACTTTGACGGTCACCAGCACTAGAGAGCTGCCATCATTTATCGAGGCTTTTACTATCTTTTGCAGTATGGTAAAAACGGAAGATTTTTTTTTCACAGATCTAGCTAATCCTAAAACGAATCGGAAAAACGCTGGCTTCACAGACGAGGAGCGCCAAGGAATGACGACCTTATTGGGCGATGGATTTGTGGACACGTATCGTCATTTTTATCCAGACAAGACGAGCGCTTACACTTTCTGGACTTACATGTCCAACTGTCGAGCTAAAAATGTTGGATGGTAAGTTTACTATCACTTTATATCATCATACAATGCTTACAATACCCTATGTGCTTTCCCAAAATCTCTGACTTATTGTTAACAGTAGAAACAGCACATTTGTTAAATGCATGCGCTTCTTCTCTGCACCTCGAGGCAATTGTAACAATTTCATAAAAACAGATACATACATACGATATGATAGATACATACATTGACTATGATAGATAGATACATACGATTTTTGTAATAGTCATTTAATTTTTAAACCACAATTAGAGTAAAGTTTACTTGAAATTCTAAAAAACTTTTTCTTAATAAGATCATGCTCAATTAACACATCCAATTTTGGTTTCAGGCGTTTGGATTACTTTATTGTATCGCAGAGGTTGCTGTCGTCATTGTGTGATAGTATAATCAGAGACTCCGTGTATGGAAGTGATCATTGCCCTGTCACACTATACCTTCATTTAAGCACTGCAGACAAGCCTAAAGAGTAGAAAGTCAACATCATTACAGCCTAATCTCGTTTACTGCTGAACACGGGCCTTTCCAATAGATTGTCAGTGTGATTGGTCAGATACAACATGCATCCAACGATTCCTCGATATCTTCACCAGGTCGTCGATCGACATCACACGGTCCCACACTGCACAACAGCAGATTTCATATATCATCACTCATATCGAGACCTCAATTTGTTTAATGTGATTAAATGATTGTTAAATGAAAAAATATTATTAGCATGGACAATTATCTTAATATTTTATTAACAACTTATTACATTAAAAAATTAAAAAAAATATATTTATGTTATTCCTGTGTTGTTCATCATGTATTTTCTCAAGTTTTAAGATCACTAATTAGAAGCTTAGTTTCACTTAAAGATTGACATATCAGGACCTTTTCGTCTATGTTTTAAGTGAACCTGAAAAGAAAAAGAAATATACAATGAAACAAGAGTTAAGATATTAATAATTCAATTGAAAAATTCACGACAATTTGTTTCTTTAACTCTTTTACTCATTGGTAAGTATCTATCGATAGTTATCATCCAGTTATGTACTATCAGTATCTATTTGTGCCACATACCAGTAGCTGGTAACATTAACATCTTGTGGTGTCAAAGGAGTTGTAGGGATAAAATTACTGGAGCAATGAGGCTCAACATCCAACTTCTCAAGACTAGTACAATGAGCTATGGGTATGTGTATTACTTATTCTTGTAGTTACTGTATACCACATTATATCTTGGAAGGCTGCAATGTAAGTCTAAAAATTCCTTTAATAAATACAGTGTAAACGAAAAATGAATACAACCTGTTTATAGCTTCAAGACATTTTTAAAATATGTCACAACAATTTTCATAAATACTAAAATAATACCTGTACAATTTTACTGAACGCATCTCTTTTCAGTAAAGAATATGCTGAACATAAAGAAGCAGCAGCAGTAGCCTCCAGCTCCTTTAGGCCTGAGCAAAATAAATCAATTCCAATCTCTAAACCCGTTCCGAAATCACACTCATCCACAGCAATACTTGAGTATGTTATTACCGGTTGTATTTGGGATAGTACTTCGTCCTTTTCACTTTGCGATGTGCATGACTTGAACTTCGCAAACATTTTTTTTAGATTAGCTGTCAATGAAAAAGTACATTTGTTATCTGTTCTGGTAACACTGTTACTGAATAACATCAAAGTATGTCCGTCCCATCGCAGAGCTTATTCCTAGCCCCAAACAGTAGTGTGCAAACACATTTCTATTTCAAAGTTGCTAAAGCTAGGATTATGAGATATAACATTTTGTCTCAAGATGACAAGCTCAATGTGGTGACGTGTAATGATAATGGTTGTATGTGATATATTTATACATAATAGATTATGGACAGGTGCATTTATGAACCGCTCATTATTATCTTTATTAAGAATAATAATTCTAAATAACAGTGGTTTTAAATGAGCAAATTTTTATTATAATATATTTTGCTATTATGCTTTTACATTTCCAAACATTTTTTAAATTTGATGTGGTTGCACCTTAATATCTCCATTTGCCCTTTTTTGCTCTGTTAGAGATTTTTTTTTAATTTTTAGGGACTAAGTTTGATGTATATTCTTATTATCATCAATATATGACCACACTTGCATAGACATGCATAGTCATACAAAAATGTGATAAACTGTAAGTTGAATGCCTTCTTTCATTAATAAATTGTTAAAAGAGAGATCTTAGCACTTAAACAAAATGTGTAATAAAACCAGTACAATATCCATTTTAATAAAGATTTCATAGAACATGCATTGTTCTTGTATCTAATATCTACATTTATAATGACTTACCATTGCTTTCAACTAATGGCCTGTACCCTAACTCTGTCTTCTTGTCAAATGGTACTACAATTCCAGCACCGTGTAATGTTCTAGCTACCGGTGATCTGTTTTTCATATTGTATCCATCAAGAGAGTAATTGTAATCATTAGCCCACTTTTTTATTTTTTCCATCAATTTTTGACAAGGCGTGGACAAAAATGGTGAAGATTTTTTCTCATTTTGTAAATAGGAGCTGAAATAAAAAACAAAACATATCATTAAAAAAAAAAATTTATGCATTCATTGAAAATTGTGTAATTAATCTATTAAATTGGAACTATTTCTTAAGCATTGCTGAACCCTATGAATAAACCAAAACTTCATAAAATGACAAAGTGTTTCCCTTCCTCCTAATAAATTTAGAATAAAACAAACAGCGAAGTACTGGAATAGTCTGCCGGCGTCAATGTTTCCATCCAGTTACAATATGGGACTGTTTAAGAGAAGAGTGAATAGGCTTCTTCTAGACTAGCTCGCTTTACTATCAAAGACTACATTGCCACTAACCATCAAGTGGGATGGTAGACAAGCATTTGTCTATACATAATAGAAAAAAAAAGTCGGGGGAAAGATGGTAAAACTTGCTTCCCCAAAATACTGAGGTCTTTGTGTGTTTACAGTCAAATGTTGTTATAGTAGGCAGATTGACTGGCGGAGTGCGAGCAGCATGCTGGGCGTTTGCAGCACGCTGCTCTGGAGCAGGGGAAATGGCTGGCCCACAGCCTATCAACAAAGGTGGAGTCCCAAGGACCAGGCGCGGACGGCATAGCGATAGCATGACCCTGTCGATCTCGCTTTGCCGCCAGTAAAAACGCGCGGAGAAGGAAACACCGAGGAGTTTTAGTGGGTGAAAATCCCACATAACCCGGCGCCACTCCCCACAGTGTCGAGTATCTTTATAAGATTTCCCCTCGTATAAAAAAAAAAGGCAGATTGACTGGAATATCCTAAGATAATAGAACTTTACAAACCAGATATACTAATAAGAAATATAGTAAAATTGATATAACAACATGAAAGTTAAAAAAGAAATACAAAAAATAAAAATAATATGTGGCTTACTAAACTGCACCAAATATATTTTCAGACAATGGCTGTATGTAGTAATCTTTTGCACTGTCGTTGCTTGCTAAAAATTCTGGTTTACTGCAAGGATCATCTCTATAATATCCAATGTGAAATTCACTCTTTCCCTTTTTTTTCAATATTGCCTAAAAGAAGTTTCTTTCAGATAAGCTTAATATTAAAACTAAGAGGTTAATTCAGTAACTATGTTTTTCAAGTAAAATGTTAAATGCAAATATTTGTTAGGAAGTAGTCTTATGCATACATTGTATTATGATACTTATTATTTACCTGAAATTCTGGTGGATCATAAAAAAATCTCCAATGTGTTAAATATAAATTTTTGTTTTCGATTTTTGGAAGTTTGCCCAACAACAAGTCATAAGGGCCAATTAACTGCAAATTAACAGTATTCAAAGTCTGTTCTATTGAGGTTTCTTCACCGAGACATTTGTAGAATTGGAAAAAATCTTGAGGCATTTCAACAAGAAATAGTTCCTTATATAAAATGTTATCATCAGTCTTATTATAAAACTGAGTGTTTTCCTCCAATGCTATTGGGAAATCTTTGTTACTAAATTTTTCTTGAACATTAGGTTGGGTGTCAATACCACTGCTATCTTGTTCCTTAGCTTCAATCTTTTGTGGTTCAATAGGGTTTACAGCAGAACTTTGTCTAGATGTAGACTCCGCTTCCTTTGATTCCATAATTTTATGTAAAGGTCTATCAGTTATTTCATAAGGCTTTTTCCTGTATTTGAACTTTTTTGTTTTTTTATCACATTTTTGTGGTGGATGTTTATAAGTTTTATGATGGTCTGGGTTTTTTTGATAGCATTTAGCACCATATTTACATGTAGGTCTGGTATCGTTCACAAAATTTTGCCATACGTCGGACATTTTATCAGATGTACATAAAAAATATAAGTTTAAACGGTATTTTGATGAACGTTGCCAAGAAATGGTTTTTAATTATGTATAATGCCTTCGGTTTTCTCCATACAGCCTACTCTTTATAAGAAATTAATTTATACTAATGTAATCACAAGTAGCGACATATGTGTAAGATTTTGAAAAATGTTATGCAATCTAATTTTAATTGTTATTTTATGTATATTTTAGTAAAAAATATGTACTCGTAAGAATTATCTATGTAAATAGTTAGGAATACAGCAAAATAGTTCTACTATTTTTGTAATTATTTTACCAATAATAAAATCAAATGTCTTTTTTTATTATTGTATAGTTATATTATTCATACAGATTGTAATTGTTTTAAAGGATTTTGACCACAAAATAAATCTTAATTAATAGGTATTAGAAGAGGCCTACAGTCATTATGAAAATGTAGTTTACATTACCGTGGCGGTAAATAAAAAATGATTTATGTTTTTAAAATTAACTCCAATAAAGAACAGGCTTTTATTTTCGGATTTTGTAAAAGTTTATTGTGCAAATACATTTAATAATTGCACTTCAAATTTTATTGCCAAAATAGAAAACACAAATGGTATCATTGTCATATAAAGAAAGTGATGGTTATCTGTGGTCCATGATATCAGTGAAATGAATCAGTATCAGTCACTGACTAAAGGTGGTGGTTCTCAAATATTTCAAATGGTTTATGATGGCGCAAGGATGTGTTTGTAACAATTAACGTGATATTTATAGCAATAAGGACAGCACTGATTCCAATTAGGTTAAGTTTATAAACTTGAGACTGCAAAATTTTTCGTTATAGTTCGCTATAAGAGTTACCGAAGTGATTAAATTTTAAATTCTGAAAGTCGATGTAAAAATACTAAAAATGTAGTGTCGCGATTAATTTTTTTTTCTGTTTCAATGTATGGGTGTTTAAAATTCTATAACATTATACCAAGGACATGTACATAATAAGTAATCGTCACTGGAGGCATTTGTCGATTTCTTCAATCACCGGATTATGGTCTTCAAACGGTAAATATTTTAGGATGTATTATAATGATTATTTAATTTTCTCTTTGTGTGGATTCGTCGAGGAGGATATATTTTATTACATTGTTTTCATTTTTACATGCACATTTTTTGGCAAATTATAAATTTTTATTGAAATTTTCACTCAGCTGGATTTGGGTACTTATCAATTTTAAAATCCATTATGTTTTTGAAACCATTGGAGTGATTACCGCGTTAATTTGTACTTGTAAACATTTTTTGTAAAGTATGTTTTAAAGAACAAAGAGGCACAGATTTTTGTAATTACATAGATTCAAATCAGTTAGTAAAAGAATTTTCTAAAATAAAAAAATAATACAATGAATCAGTTGATATATAGGTATTATTCTCTATTATTTGTTTTTATTATATTCTGTGTATACAATACCTAGAACACCTTATATTGTAAGATTTATTAATACTTTTCTTGATTTTAATTTGGTATGTAAATTATTATGGAATTTTGGCAATATAGTGTATTTAATTATGAATTTATTATTAGTGTAAATTATTCCCTTTGATTAATATATAAGTTTAGTCAAAAATATGTAAAAACAATTAATTTTATAGTAAATTATTAACTAAACTGGGCTAGTGCAATTAGGTTGATTTATTAATTATCTCAAATTATGAGTTTTTGCTGTTACTTACATCAAACTGTGCGGAGTGTTTAACAGTGCTGTCATAATTTAATTACTTTTTCTGTTTACATGAAGTTTTATTATATCTCTTTCTAGAACATGTCAAATTACTTGATACAGACCTAAACTTAAATTTTATACCTGAAAGCATTTTTCCTATACTTTGTACTGATAATTGGTTACTATTTATTGCATGAAAATGTTTATTTTCTAATAAAATTATTGTTACCTGACATCTAGTGTCAAATTAATTAATTACTTTGACTGTCATTTTATAAATTAAAAAGTGAACAATATTCATCTTTAAAAAGAACTCTAATAATTCATATACACATAAATACTTCTAAATTATAAAACAAAAATTATTCTGCTGTGCAGGCATCAAAAGTGTTATGATGAACCCTAATGGCTCCCCTCTTATTACAGTCAGTGGAAACTATTTCCAAAGTGCTCCCGTACTTGAACACTACTGTAGTCCCAAAGGACAAAAATAATTTTATTATCTCTTAACAAATCAACTACCACCATAACTAATAATTTGAATTCTAATTTGTTCATAATTTTACAAGATTTTTCCTTAAGTCCTCTGTTCAAAATTATCTGAAATACTGTTTAAATTCACTTTTGCTATCTTGTGAAAATAATTGTATTAAAAATATGTGTTCTTTTCAAAAACGTATAAATTTATTGATTTATAAAGATAAACAATCGAAAATAAACCAAAAAATTACATTGTAACATATATTACAACCAAATAAAGATTAAGCTGGTGTCCTGCGACGATTACACAGGCAAAGTTTTAATGATATTTTAAATACAAATGGATATATAAATTATAGTTAAAACTATGTTTTAAGCCACTGATCGCGTATGTTCCGTTTTAAATGGTTCCTAGCCTTACATATGTAGCGTATATATACCTGATGAAGATCATTTAATAACACTTGTACAATTATTTCAAAAGGATTTTTGAATAATGTAGGATTTTACGCTTTTCTAACCTAACTACGAAAAGACTATACTTGATGATAACATCTATGTTTTTTCGTGATTTTTCAATTTAAGCCGTAATTTATTTAAACTTGTTCATCAGATTAGTGCTGAAATATAGATTGGAGATATGTATTGTGTGCTCTGAATAAACTAACCAAATATGAAACCAGTTGAAACGTTAACGTTTTCTCGTTATTTATGTGATGAGTTGTATGTCACCGAGACATCTCCTAATTAGCTTCAACCTTTAACTTCATTTACACTACCAATGGCAGATTTATGAAACTGTATCAAATTGGAGTATCTAGCCGTAAGTCCTTTTTAATTACTCATTATATTCAACAAATGTTTATTGACCTTGAAATTTTCAGTATAACAGATTGGAGATATTTCTTTGCAGCAATTAAATTCACTCGTCTTTATTAGGTTAATCTGCAGACGTAAGACTTTTATTAGCTTGTCTGGGCTGTTTAGTAGTCTAATATACGATTGAGCTGTTCAATCGTCAGCATTGAAACGTGGCAGTGAAACGTTTGTCTGGCGCCTTTGTTGCGTTGTAAAGCGAGCGCGTCCGTTACAGATCTGACTGTGAATATATATATATATGTTATATCTAGGTAATGATCCCTACTGTTCCTTCGCGGCATGCACTTCACCTGAACCGCTATATTTAGTTTCATTGTGTGCCGTGAAATCAACAAATCCCAATGCAACCGAGCACAGCCAAAACAAATATAACAACGTTTAAAAAAACGTCGTATTCTATTTAATAATAGTCTTAAATGTATAGGTACTATTGAAAACTAAAGTTAAATCTATTCATTTACAAATTAAAATTCAATGTTTATTTATTTTATCATAATAATAGGCCTTTTATTTAATTCATGTAAAGATTTGCATAATTGTACCAAAAAGGACATTTTGTTTGTCTAGTGCTCTGTTTCGGATAATCTTCAAAACGGCTGAACCGATTTCGATGGGATTCTTACTGGTATAAAGCAGCTTATTATAAAGTACAATTAAGACTAATTATATATAAGTAATCCGATGGCACTGTACTGTATCAAGTACTAAAGAATTTCAAGTTTATATTCAGTGTATTTTTTAATTGTGATCGGACGTACATTTTGTATGAGATTGAATTACTGTTTATTTTCGTTGGTACTTATTATATTTTGTATGTTTACGTATTTTTAACTTTGAACCATTTAAACGGGATACCGGGCTAAAAAATTTATTATTTTTGCCAAAGTTCGAAAACATTTGAATTGGAAATTTGCCCGCCTGTCCATCGAGTGCTTACTTCAAAGCGGTTTGTGTGTGTACTATGTTGTTTTAAAGTTCATTAGACAAGTCAATAAATCACTGTAAATTCCTTTTTTATTTACTTCGATGCTTATAATTGTGCAGGTTTATAACGCGAATAGAAAAAAGAATATCTCTGTAGTCCGGATGTCATATTTATCATGTTGATCTCATGTCAACTTCACCCAGGGCCGGCTATTCTTCCAAGCTTCTTAATTAAAGAAGACACCTAATGCCTATGAGGCAGAAAGTTCACTTGTCATCGCGATAATACAAATTGCTCTCACACACTGAATTGTTTTTTTTTTCCTTCTTCAACGAGTATGTAATAAATGAGCTAAAGAAATTTATTTAAATGAATCTTTAGCTTTGCTGTATAACACATATATAATATTCTTATATTAACATTCTTTCAATAGCGTCCAAAGAATTTTTTACTCACTCAAAAATTATAGTAATTATATTGTTTTTAGATAATCAAAAGCCTTTGCAAGCGACTAGTTAGAATCCAATGTGCTTGTTAAAATGAAAATATTCAAGTAATTTAAAGTGTAACGTGATTTATACTTTAAGTAAAGGCAGTCAGTGTGTTGTATAATCCTTTGAGCTCTATGCAATATGTAGTATCGCTCATCTCACATATTGTAGTTATTGGCCCAGTTTTATAATGCATGTAGTTGTACCGGCCACGATGCATATGTCGAAAACGAAGCCGATTAAAAGTAGTGACCATAATTAAAATCTATTCAATAACTTACTTAAAAACTTTAAATATATAATACTTAATATTTTTTATTATACCTAAGTTTTTTTAAACTCTTGTGTTCTCGTAAATATCGATTACTTTGTACGAGGTTATTTTTATCATCAGCACACGGGACACTGCATGTGATCGTTTATAAAAGGTAGCCTAAAATATTGCCATAAAACATTTGTGGTGTGAAGTTTATGAATGTTTATAATACATGAAACATTGTCCAGCTGCACCGACAGTTCGGTTTGGTCTTTAAAAATATTCTAAACCGGAAATGGGACGTCTGTATTGATTGAGCTGCTTTTTAGCTAGCACTATTTTATTTTGAGCACGCATTTGAAAAAATCTTCTTTATTGAAAATTGTTTATCTTAAGGTTAAATTTGATTTTTTTTCTGAAATTCTTTTCGATTAACATACTGTTTTAATGTCAGTCGTTTTATCTATTAAATACTAGCAGACCCGACAGACTTCGTTCTGTCAAAAAAAATTGGAATGTTCTTTGTTCCTGCCTATTTTATAGCCGGGGCAAAAAAAATTCCTGAACAGAACCGTTACCCTGGTTATGGGCGGTGTGTGGGGTTCAGCACTATATATATTCATCTAATAACTAATATTTAAATATTAGTGGGTTCCAGAAGAGTGGCCAAAGTTATAATTAAAGTACATAAGTTATATTTACTATAATAATTTTTTAGGAACAAATAACTGTCACATTCCAAATCTTTTTGACAGAATGTAGTCTGTCAGGTCCGCCTGATGGTAACGCGGTTTGTGCTCGACTGATGTATTGACGTGAAAACGAATGCATTTTAGGTTTCTGGTTTCTAGTTTCTAGTTTCTGTTTTCTGGTTACTGGTTTCTGGTTCTGGTTTCTAGTTTCTGTTTTCTGGTTTCTAGTTTTTGGTTTCTGGTTTCTAGTTTCTGGTTTCTGTTTTCTGTTTTCTGGTTACTGGTTTTCTAGTTTCTGGTTACTGGTTTCTAATTTCTGGTTTCTGGTTCTGGTTTCTAGTTTTTGGTTTCTGGTTTCTGGTTTCTGGTTTCTGGTTTCTGGTTTCTGGTTTCTGGTTTCTGTTTCTAGTTTCTGGTTCTGGTTTCTAGTTTCTGGTTCTGGTTTCTAGTTTCTAGTTTCTGGTTTTTGGTTTCTGGTTTCTGGTTTCTAGTTTTTAGTTTCTGGTTTCTGGTTTCTGGTTTCTGGTTTCTGGTTTCTAGTTTTTGGTTTCTGGTTTCTGGTTTCTGGTTTCTAGTTTCTGGTATCTGGTTTCTGGTTTCTGGTTTCTAGTTTTTGGTTTCTGGTTTCTGGTTTCTAGTTCTGGTTTCTGGTTTATGGTTTCTGGTTTCAATTCCCCATTCCCAATTCCCAATTCCCAATTCCCAATTCCCAACTCTCAACTCTCAATTCTCAATTCTCAATTTACGGTTTACAGTTTCCCGATTTCAGTTTTCAATTTTTCATTTCCAGTTTACGATTTCCAGTTTTCAGATTTCAGTTTTCAATTTTTCATTTCCAGTTTACGATTTCCAGTTTTCAGATTTCAGTTTTCAATTTTCAAATTTCAGTTATTATCACTATCACAAAAGATCAAAAAAGCAAAGTTAAGACTTAACTACTATTATGAACTAATCTGAACTTAGGACAGTGGTGTTCCTGCTAGAATTCTACAATCGCTGCACACGAACACACTAATTTACAGCATGATACACTCACATTGAACATTCAACCGCATTATGCACAAAAAAATAAAAATGAACCGAGACAACGCGACCTTCGCGCCCAGATTCCCGCTAAAGTTCGTAAAATATTATTCTTCTTCCCAATTGATGGTAGCCAGTGTCATGTGTAGACGAATAAAATAAAAGAATAAAAATCCTTAAAATATTGTCTGCGTGGTCAATTCATCCGCCATGTTCCTTTCTTTTCTCGTAAAATATTATAATTGCAACCAGTAATTGTTGGTTGTCAATATCAAATGTCAAAATCAAAAATATTCTTTTAAATTGTATTTGGTTTCTAAATGACGGGACAAACTTCAAATGTTTGACGTTTTATGTATCTAAAGTAAGGTGACCAGACGTTTCGCTTTTTCACAATTAATTCCGCGTCACGCAACGTTTTTCAAAAGTCCTGACTTTTAGAATTAAGTTAAATTTTATATTTACGAAAATCATTGTTTTGCGTAAGACGTTGCTTTTGCTACCCAGTTACATTGTATTTGTCTCTCAGATGATACACTTCGTGTTCTGCTTCTTGCTATAGAAAATTAAGGTATATTTCATATATACATAAATTTTCTTAAGCTAAGCTTAAAATACTTGTAATCTTAAAATTTTATATTATTGACAAAAAGTATGTCACCGAGCTTACCCCTAAAAGAAATTTAGATAGAAATATGTCAAAGAATAAAATATTATACATTTTTGTATTTATAAATTGTACTTATGTTAAAACTAAAAAAAAATTACGATATTATTATTCCTTCAGAGTTGTCCCGCTTTGCCTATCTAAAAATCTGGTCACCTCAATGAAAAAGAGAAATTGTTGTTTTTACCATATTCCAGGCACTTTTTCCATATTTTCTCACCTTACTAACCTTCCCTGGACTTCCACGAATAATTCAAGACCACATTTAGCCAAATCGGTCCAGCCGTTCTCGAGTTTTAGCGAGACTAACGAACAGCAATTCATTTTTATTATATAGATTATTATATTGAAAGTAACGTAGAGCAAATTGTATAGAGAAGAGAAGTATTTTTTCATTGAGTCGTTTTTCGTTAGTTTATTCCGTCTCCGATTGGTTTAGTAATGACTTTATTATACTCTTTAACATTTCGTACTTAAACGATAAATGGCAAGTTTCGTTTTAGTTCATAATTATTGTGTCCTCAAATAAAACAAAATTACCAAAAGTTGAATACGAAAAATTAATAATTGAAGCTCTTAAAAATTTCAAGCAGGTTCTCTTTGACCGTGAAGTCATTGAAGACTGACAACTTGACAATGTTTATTAAAATATGCCGGAAATGTGCCGTATTTAGTTGATCCGACACATTTCAGGCATATTAAACAATTTTATATCTTCAAATTTTGATCCAATTGCTTAGTTTTGCGTCTTTGCTTTAATTAACACTACACACTCATTACTAAAACTCAAGTGTGTTACAGAAGGAAGAGACGATAACACTTTAAAATTGTATATTTACTTTTACTAATTGCCCCGGAAACTCACAATGGGGTTTAACATTTTAACTTTACATCGTGCAGAGATATGAATAAATGATCTTTTATAAAGATGCAATATAAGAGCAGGATTTTTATTTAGCCTTAAAGCTCAAAATGACCGGCTACATACGTTTACACAGCACCACATTTTTTACCACGCTTTTTACCAAGAAATAGAACAGGGTACATCTTTAAACTCATTAATTTCATTACCTAGTGCGCTTTTAGTAACGAAACACAGTAAACTTTACTGTCGCGTGAATGTAGAGCTAATATGCGTTATGGTTGTACCTGTTCATCATCAACATAGGTTTATAATTAGTAAACGCAATTGGGCGATATTATGAAAATGAAAAAAATAGACAGAAATTAATCTAGATTTATAAATGGGTGCAATCTATGTCAATTGGAAATATGTATTGAATTCTTTGGTACATATTTTTAAACTCGAACAAAAAGAAGGATGGTATATGTTAGACGTTTGTTTAGGTGACGGTGACAGTGCTAGACTTTTTGTTTGTGTTCTCATCACCCACACGTGAAATAAATGTGCTTTTCATTATTTATAATTTAGATTGTTAGACATCTACTTACATTTTTTTGCTCTATTATAATAATGAATAGGTGCAAAAGTATTTAGAATTTACTCTGTGAATTATGTGCTGTGTGTATTTAATCCAAAAATAAAGACTAAGAGACAGTAAGCGCAGCGGTGTCGGGCGATACGCCGTGTCCCAGATACGTCGCGTGCGGCTGTGTTATACCTGGGAAACGGAAATCGCTCTGCGACAACATTGTTGTTCCTCTTCCAGCCGTAGCGATACTACAAAACTACAAAATTAAAATGTTATAAACGTATTTCACCCTATAAGTATTAGATTTTTAACTACAGCAATAGTGAAAGTACTAAACTAAAATGTTAAATATACATTCATCATATGTACGAATTTCTAACTGTAACACATTTAAATAAAGGCAGTGAGTCTGTATAAAAAAATATTGGTTTCAGTGAAATGCAACATTGACGGATCAATATTTATCGTACGAGTCCAGTTTTATCTGCGAGCACTCATTTACGTCACATTTCATATAACAATTGCGATAAAAGTTTCCAACACGGCGTTTTATTATTTCCGCAGGCAATGAACACTTGACCGCGCGATGGAGCAAAGAGAAGGATGGGGCGGAGAGACTGGCGCAGCCGGGAACAGCACCGAGCGTTCGCAGGCGGAAAGGGATCGCGTGCGTGTCGAGTTCTACGCCACGTACGACGTCATGACGGGCGTGCGCATAGCCGCCACGCTGGGCGGCTTCTTCGCACTAATGGTTTTCCTTATTGTTTACAAAAGCCGAAGCAAATCGGTGAAAGCCCTAAACGATCCCAAAATCGTGGAGCTGGCGGAGGCGGTCGTCGCGGAAGAGCAAGCGGTAGAAGAGGAACGACAGCTGACAATTGCACTGGAGGAAGCGCTTTCACAACGCGCTCGTTCACGCCCTTCGATAGGTGAAGAGCCGCTAGGGCCGAGGAGGTCGCGATTCCTGTCTTACGGCGGCGGGTACGGTAGTCTGTTGACGCCACCGCGTCGTCTGTCCACATTGCGAGGAGATTCTCTGCCAGGATCCGCGCTTCGGATGGCCGAGCGACGGGCGTCGGCAGCTTGCGCGCGCGACCGCCGCTTGAGCTCGGCGACTTGCTCCAGTTCAGGTAGTTCGTACCTAGAGAGACGCGGCTCCTCCGTTGTGTGCTCGTTGCCGGACCGGCGGCTCTCGACATGTCCCAGCAGGCGTTTGGCGCCACTTGCGTCCGTCGGTAGTGTGGGCCCTTCGTTCGCGCTGGACGGGGATTTGGCGTCGGTGGGGCCGGACTCCGTGTTCGCGGAAGACGAGGACTCGACAGACGACGAGGTGGAACAATTCTCGACAGACAGCGGTGGCGGAGAATGCACGGAGCTCGCAAGCCGGCCGGTGCCACCGCGGCCTCACAACATCTCGCTGTCGCGTGAAACTCTATTCTAGTCTCTAAAAACTATGTTACGTGTTATCGACGTGTTAAAATATCGACCTCATCGTAACTCATTCCGTAGTGTTATTAACATATCAGAGACATTCAATTCGACATATCATTTTGAAAATTCGACACACAATTATTGGTTGACCCCTATTTAAAAATTTATTAACAATTGATCGACACAAATATTATTGTTAAAAATTAAATACGCCTTCATTCAAAATTATTAACATTGTTTATAAACTTCACGTTACCTCGTTTAATAAAAATGTAACGATAAATATCGTTACTCTAAAGCTTTAACGTAAACTAAAACAAACGGAAGCGTCGATATTTTAATATCCGTCTAAAGTGGTGTAAATAGTTTGTTTTGTTAATATTGATGTTGCACGATGTTGAATGTTTTCAGATCATGATAAGATTTATTTGTAGGTGCGTTGTGTTCGCGCGGACGTCGAGTGCCGGGTCGGAATGTTGAGCTTCTTGATATTTATTAGCTAAATTATTCTTTTAATATACCATTTCGTCTTTAGTAAGTTGTGTATCGGGCTTCATTCGAAAGCGATGTTTTGTTTTTCCATAGGGGAAACCTTAGAGATGTTATACATAGAGTTGTAGATAATAAACGAATCTTAGTCGCCTTTAAAATAAGAATGAACGTTCTCTCAATGCGCACATGCTAAATAATAAGAAATAGATTTTTTTTACTATGATGCCAACTAGTATTTGAAATATATTCGGCTGCTCTATCTATAATATCTCAATAGGTCAAAACGTTACACGAATCTTACCGGATTTTTACTTTATGTTAACAGTTACAGCTGATCGGTATAAAATTGTATCGGCGGTCACATCGACGGCATATTCACCGTTTAGTGTTCTTTTAAAAGTACTAGGTAATGTAAAGATCTACCGAATTAGTGTTTTATAGGCACATAAGTACATATAAATAATTAGGACATAATAGAATCTGAAAATTTTTACTCATGTACATAACTAATAAGATGAAAAAAATAATAATATTGTAATATTTTTACGATACATCTCGCCAATTGCCTAATAATCAGAAGTGAATGATTGTTATTAGTGATTCTTTTTAGTTTCAGACTGAAGCTCTCTGCCGCCGTTTTCGATTTTATTACAGTGTTTAAAAACAATAGTGAATGTTTGCAAATACATTTTTTAACCTATGTCGAATAATATCAAACACCAATAACATATATACATACAAGCAAAGATTATTCGAAGACGTGCAAGACGTTCACCTAATGGTAAGTGATACGCCTGCCGGTAACAATGTAACGCTAGTTAAGACGATAAACACCACATCACATTTTCCTTATTGTTTTTAAAACAAGAAGTTGCCTCTTTACCACATTTTCACTAGCTACAGCGTCGTTCAAACCAGAAAATAGTAATGTTTGCACACCACTGTTTGCCTGCAGAAGTAACCTATGCGGTAGTGGACCTATAAGGTCTTCGGCAACTGAGAATTACCACTAGTAAGTTTGGGCAAAATTTAATTTTTATCTTATATCAAAACTTTATACCGATATTTACATTGTAAAAGAATTTAATATGCTTAATAATTTAGAAATGCATTAGTTTTTACGCAGCTTTTTTACAATACAATAGAGGTGATACGCTCTAGATCATAAATATGTATTTTTATTACGCTTTTTGCTATCTGTTACGGCTAACGAAAATAGACCAATATATTTTATTTATGTTAGTAATTGTCTGTGTTGTTTGTGTAATTGTCCTTAGGTTGTGTATGCAACGTTGTTCAGCAGTGTGTGATAGCGTCCTAGTCAGTTTTTTTTATATTCATGTAATTATAAACTACAAGTGTGATGACGGTTTTTATTTTGTTATTGTTTTAAATACATGTTTATTTACTTTCTAATGCCTTTATTTTCATCTCTTTAATATGCGTCAAGTAACTCATGATTTTTATGAATGTTGCCAACGAAAAAGGTTTTAGTACATTTTTTAATCTTTATGAAATTTTATATTGAATGTAAAGAATTAGTTGAAAAAATGTTGTCTATGTAAGAACTGCTATTTCCTTTACAGATATATTACGAAAAAGTCTGAGATGTTATAAGCGTGTCAGTTATTTCACAAGCACAAAAACAGGAGTTTCGATCGAATTAATCTTTATAAAATCTGAAATTCAAACAATAACCTTTTGCACAAATCCGGGTTGGTATTTATCTGATGCTTACATAAGTAATAATTTATAAGAGAGAAAACTATTGCAATACTCGCCTTGTTGAATGGTTCCCGACAATTTTTTTACAACGACAATGGCCACTCCATTAAAGTTTCCCGCTCTGAGCTTAACAAACCTTTATAAACACGAAGTTATTTCTCAAAGTTTACCGACTCTGTGGTTTTTGTATAATGTAGATGATAATGTTAGGGTAGATAGAATGTTGCCGAGTCAATTTAATAATGTGTATAACGTTAACATATTTTTATTTGTCACTAATCTCGAACACTGAGGGACGCGTTAGACCGAAACGTCCTTTGAACAATAAAATTCAATGAGCGCTAGAAGCGGCCTAAAACGTTGTTCTACCGTAGCCACTTGCCACAGAAACTGCCACTGTTCTTGTTTAGTAACAATGTTACACGGACACGGAATTTTATTGATTCAAGTGTACCGATCCTGTCTCTCGCGGGCGCAGTAGTAACTAACACGAGTCGTTTTTATTACGATCTAGATTTACGTGTTAGTTTATGTATCTGTTCGTTGCTCGAATTAAAAAGAGCTCCCAGTAGCTTGTAAAATGTTGAAATGTATGTAAAAATATTGTAAATATAAAAACCAAATCATCTGTTGTTTAATTTTTCATGCACGCGTGTAAACTCTACTAACTAACTACAACTCCCAGGGTAAACAAACAATGTCGCTTGTGGTGTAAAACTAATAAAAATATAAAATAAAGAAGTCATAAATTAACCAAAGCTACATAATTTATTACATTTGTTGTCTAAGAAGAAAAGAATGTCAGGGTAGACTGTCATCATAGCTATTTATATTCAACTTTCTTGTATGTTTAACTTGGCTTAAATGCAGGTATCAAAAGTATGTATAAATATAAACCAAAATTGTTCATATACGTTAGTTGTCTTGTTAGTTTTAATTTATTTTATCTTTGTACGTCTGAAAGTGGATATTAGATACATACATTCACAAAAAAAGGATTCAATAATATAAAGTATTTAATTTGTACGAGCATCGACAGGTTCAAGTTCCAACATTAGTAAAATTTACTCAAAGACAATTCTCACACCACATTCGGAGTTTAATCTCGGGTGGTTTATAAATATTTATTGAAAAGGAAATATGTAACACGTTAACTGAAGAACTTAAATACCATAATAAATGTTCTATTTCTTTGCATCTTATTACCATAATAATACTGTAAAAGAAAATTAGTGATGATAGATTTTATATATATCGACTAATATTTGGTTTATGTATTTTGAAACTGTTAATATGTTGTTATTGTGTAACATACGATTTAACTTTTAGTATTTTATCAAAGTGACAACAAATAAAATCGATTTAGATGTTCTCGTTATAAAGAAATTAAAAAGAAGTACTGAAGCTTAATGTTAAAAATCAACTTTTTTCATAACAAATTCTCTAGGTCACTCGTACTACTAATTTTTAAAAAATTCCAAGAGAAACTAAATTTATTTACCATAGACTTGATAACATTGTTAATCGTTGGTATCGATGCCTTAACCTAAGGAAAAAAATTGTCATTGCTGACAGCTGTCAAATGACAGAGAAAGGAAAAAATTCTGTGTGAAGGGGTAGCTTCTTCCATTTAGTAATTTTATTAAAGTAATCATTTCTCTTAGTGAAATAAAAAGCGAGATCATGGATGACGATTTACCGACCGACTTCCAGGTCATCGTAGTTGGAACAGGTAAGACATAATTTAATTTTAATTTGATACCGGGTATGATGGCGACTAGCCTACTTTAGTATCGATCTTATTCTTTTTTGCTCACCTCGTCATGCCCATTGTACGTGTCGTTTATTTCAGCTTTAGCTTATGAAATATCTATCAGTCCTTTAAATAAAATATAAAATTAGTGTAAAAACAATTTCTAATAAGAAAGTGAATTTGTTGTATAATTAGGTTGCTAATGTATGCACTTTCTTTACTTACTTTTTAAATTTAGATTAATAAATATAGTATTTTTTTATTAGCTGGGTTTTTGTTGACAAATACTATACTCAATGTAATGGTAAAATAAGTATGTCAAATTAAAATGGAAGTTATAGTATATTTTGAATACTTTTTATAAAGGTATGGTGGAGTCTATAGTGGCCGCCGCCTGCAGTAGAATACACAAAAATGTTCTTCATCTGGATTCAAGCGATCATTATGGAGGGTTGTGGGCCTCCTATAACTTTGATGGCCTGCAGAAGTTCATTAAGGAGATTAATTCTGACCCTGAAAAACAGGTGCAAGTTTACAACTTGACTGAGCAGTGGTATATTGAGAAGTGAGTCTATAATTACATAATTCTTCTGTACTATGGGATGAAGTTTGTATGAACAATAAATATCTCACAAACTTCATTCAGCTAAGTAAGGTAATAGATGAAACACAGAAGTTTGATTCAACAAAAAATATCAAAATGTAATCATGCTGATGCTAAATATTTGTCTGCAAACAACACTAGTGTAATTTAAATTTTTTAGTTGTAATTTTTGGTATCAGTTTCTATTAAAGCATTGAATCCATTTTTTATTGCTTATTAAATGAATTGAATGAGATATATTAAATGATTTATGAAAAGTTACATTACCAAGTAAGTAAACTAATTTTGTGTTTGTACATTGGTTACGGGCACAGAATCCTAGAATAAGTTTAGTTTTATTATTTATGTGCAGCCAAACACAAAAACAATTTTTTTTGACAAATACATGCTGTTCAGCATACACTTAATCATCATCCAGATTTACTTAGATAACTAATTTTTTTTTTGATGTAGTGAAAATATAAGATTTTTTTTAATGTAGGGAGTCACCTGAAGAAGAAAAGAGGGAGGCTGATGCAAAAGAAGATGGAAAAACAGATACTGCCAAGATTTGGAGCCAAGCAAACTTTGCAGCAGAATATAGAAAATTTAATATTGATATGACACCAAAGGTAATTAAGTGGTGGAAGGTCTCTGTTGCCGGAGACCATCTGGATGGGTACCACCGCAGCTCCTATTTCAACCGCCAAATAGTGGTGTGCAAACATTACTGTGTTCCGGTTTGTAGGGCGCTGTAGATTAGGGGGTAACGAGACTTAACACCTTATGTCTAAAGGCACAATGTGGTGCAGTGTGTACCATCTTAACTAGCACCACGTTGTCATGGGCAAGCGTATCAATTACCATCAGGTGAATGTCTCGCTCGTCTCGTCGCATAGTAGTATAAAAAAAAATATGTGGGATCGTTGAAATGCGAAAGAAGCAGGTTAGCACTAGAATCTTTATTATTCTTTACAACTATTCTTCGTTACGTCTTTCATCTTAATCCCGTTCTTCAACTCTTCCAACTCGAAAGTTCTTTGTCACAATTAACGTTTAATTTATTCTTTTATAGTATAGATACAAATAGCAAAACCTTAACCTCTTCCCACATATATATAGTTACATGAGCAAACCTATAAGCATGAAGACTCACAATAAAAAGATGAATTACCAAAACACACAGTTGTCAATCCACTACCTGGTTTTGAATCTTTGAAATGTGTTGTATGCAAATCTGTAATGTTTGTATATAAATTTTAGGTAAGTATTATTGTATTAGATAAGATAATACCTGAGTTTTAGGAAGCAATTGTTATTAATTTGTCAGGGAGGGGTTATTTTATTTATGACTTAAAAATGGCATGTTTGCATTTGTTTTTTAAAGACATAGGAACTGAAATGCTAGAGATTTGATTCAGAAAAGCTATTATACCTGTATAGTTACAAGAGATGTCTTACTTTCATAAACTACTCATTCAATGTTTCTCCTGCTGAGACTGGATGTCTTCTTTTATAAGAAGAAAGTACACATCAATTATGCACTACGCTGGCCGAGTGGCGGTTCGTAGATTTTACATGACAAATGTTGTTTTTCAAACATGTCGGTTTCGTCGCGACTTTCTTCATCGGAAGATGAAGATCGGTGGGAATCGAACCCACGTCTCTTCGGAACATAGCGTGTACCGATCACTTCACACTGAACTGGGCTGTTGCGAGCCATTAATTTATAAATAAAACATTAAACAAATTTATCTATATCTTAAATCTATAAATGCCGCGACCGCGTTGGAAAAGGCACAAAGTGACCTATGGATCAAATAAAAATATCTTTATATTCATTTTGAGGTTCACGTGCTCATCATAAAGAGTTTTAGTGAAATGTAATCTTTGGCTATTATATCATTCAATATATGTAAAAAGTATGTGTTTTAGCACGCAACTTACATGTATCCTGTTGCGAAAACTGTGTAATCGATTTAACCGCATGAGCGCCATCTGAAACCTGCGACGCAGTTTTATATACCCGTAAATAAATATAACTCGGCGATTTCCGGTCGTTAGATTCATATTAACGTAAATTCTATATTGAAATCGGAAATGGGATAAAAAACTTTACGACGCCAATAATAATTTTGGATCGGCGATTTTATTGCATGTTAAATATTTGCACAACCACGGTTTCGGCTCCGATGGAATTGTTTATTGTAGTATAGTTAAGTGCTGTTTTTAACCTATCTCGTCCTGTTGATTACCTAAAAGACTGAATCAAATATTCAGATATGTTTATAATATTATTATGTTCCGATAAATTGATAATTAGTGTCGTACTATTTGATGATATTCGTCCATTTGGCCTTGCTTTAAATTAGTTCGCCAACCACCAACAAAAACAGAAGTAATTTCGTTTCGCTTGTTTTTAAGATCGTGAGTCATAAGCCTACTAAACTGCGCTTTGCATTGAATAAACGGTGGTTATTGTGTAAATATTTTAACAGTTTAAATTTACTTCGCCATTGAAATGATACAAACTCGCAATACAATTTTTTTTACTTCGTTGTAAATTTGAAATGTGTATCCACCGTCCTGCGGTAATGCGATTTAACTTAAAGTATGCGTTGATAGCTGCTGTTCTCCCGTGGGCCCCTGGTGGAGCTGCTGATATCATCCAACATCGCTCGTTACGCCGAGTTCCGATGCGTCACCCGGGTACTGACGTGGCTGAACGACCGCCTCATGCCCGTGCCCTGCTCCCGCGCCGACGTGTTCGCCACCGAAGCGGTCAGCATCGTCGAAAAGCGAATGCTCATGAAAATGCTCACTTCAATCGTCGGATATAACGAGGAGGAAATGAACAATGAGTTCAAGGGTGAGTTAGTTCAGGGTTTGCAATTATATTATTTAATGTAGTGGAACTGTACGAAGATAACATTTTTTTCCTTTTCTTTTGTTGCTCGCGTTAAGCCCGTACGCTCGACTGCATATATATCGAGAGTTGTAAAAAAGTTTTTATTTTACACTCGGAACGCGTTCGGATTTTTGCTTTGAAATGTAATGAAATGTCTACTATGACTGTTTGAGATACGGAAATATAGTTTTCAACAAAAGCGTAACATTTTATTACACATTGTAGCTTGTTATTCAGATTGCAAATAATGCAAAGGAATTTGAAAAGATATAATTGTAAACATTTTTATCGAAATATATCACGTTTGCTTCTATAAGCTTACATTTGACCCCAATTTCACTTGTTGTTAAATGACAATCATACCGTGAATGGTAAAGCGTGTTTGTTCAGAACACTGACTCCCATATGTTGACATATGAATCATTTCAATCTTTTATGGCAACAAATTTACAATATCAGGAAGGGTTGCTAAAAATCTACCACCATCCAAAGTTCACAACATGAAGCCACTGAATCAAACCAGGGAGCTCAGTGTACAAGTTATGCGCTTAGCCTCTGCGCCATGCAGTCATTTTAACTGATAGGCAGAGCTATGATAAGTCACTTAAAAATTACTTATAGAAAAGATTCTAGGTTATTTGATTACACATAACCATAAATAATAAATTATTGGGTCTAAACTCCGAAATAATCAGGACCATATATACACTGGGCGAACCGATCATCCATTATGCGGCAAACGCGTGGTCGTCGAGGACCAATAGGATACCATTAGGAAGCAGCACGTGCTGTGGGGATTTACACAAAAATATAGGAGTCTATCGTACGGTCTCGTTAAACAGTTTTATTATTGGCGGGACAGCTTCCCTAAGACATTAGAATAAGCCAAGCAGCCTCGTTACATGATATTAAAAAGGGGTACTCCAAGGTTATATAGTAGACATAGAGATCGAAAGAAAAATTACCACACCGTGCGAACAGACGGAAATTCTTGAGAGGTTAATATTTATATATCTTTTGTTAATAGATTGGAACGACAAAACGTTCAAAGAGTATCTAACCCACAAGGGTTTGACTCCGAACCTGATCCATTACGTGCTGTTCGCGATCGCTGGCGGCACTGATGAGATGCCCTGCTTGGAAGGCGTCAAAGAGTGCAAGAAGTTTCTCATGAGCCTCGGCCGGTACGGCAACACGCCTTTCCTCTGGCCGATGTATGGCAGCGGTGAGCTACCACAGTGCTTCTGCAGGTGAGTTGTGTTGTAAATTTAGGCTAGGATTTATTCAGTGTGGTATTTATATGATAATTAGTGTGTGTGATATTTATTATATGGATAATGAATCTAAGATATTTGTGAAAAGGAAAAAACTTCCAACACAAAACCACACCTTTTTAAAACTATCTATAAACTGGATGTTGCAAAGCAAATAGCAGTTAACTCAGTAACATGTCCGACCACATGTTACATTACAACCGACTTGGTTAAGTGATCATCATCTCAATCATTTCATCATATTGTTGTTCACTGCTGAACATAGACCACCCCAACAATCTATCCGATCCGATACCATTAATGAAATATTAGTAAAATTACTTGATGCCAAATTTAAATGCAATCTATCCTTGACGACTAAGACATGTATCCGTAAATAGTCTTGTCTCTGATACATATACATTCTAGGCTTAGTAGTTACCGGGCTAGGACGCTAGAAACAAATACTTTAATAATCAAAATATTATAAGCCTTTGCCTATAAACGTTGATATAATTAATAAAAATATATCATTCAAATATAATCGAGACTTGCGTCCGAGCGCAGTCCGCGCAAAATAATCTGCCGTGAAAGTGGTGCGGAAGTCTGCGGGAGTTCAATGACCCAGATGTGCATCAAACCACCCGGCGCACACAAAAATAAGACTTTCTAACAGCACACCACATCTCCAATCGAAATAACTGAAATTATCTAAAACGCCTATTTCAGCATTCAAATATGCAGCAGAAAGCGCATTTCTTTAAATAATTATTTCTTATTTCTTAAAATAAAACAATTGTGATGATATTGTAAAAAAATACAAAACGTTTATCTCTTTAATTATTGTTCCGGTTATAATTTACGTATACGTTAATAAAATAATAAATAAATGAGCGAGTTTAATGTTTCCATCGCTGGGACTCGAGGACTTCTATCACTGTTTATCAACCACACAGATATAGTTTTATCACTACTCTTTTTGCTTCGATGGTTACCCAGAAGGTTAAAAGTCAGTTTTTTGCTGTAAAAATGAAGGGTCATAATTGTTATAGGTTGTGCGCGGTGTTCGGAGGTGTGTACTGCCTGAACCGACCGATAGACTCCGTGGACGTTCAGACAGTGGAGGAGGGCAAGAACGTCGTCAAGATCGTCAGCAAATCTAAGACACTCAATTGTGACCACTTGGTTATCGGAATCAACGAGTGCCCCAAGGTTCGTGAATCTACAAAATGTCTACACCATATGGTGCTGAATGCATGTCCTGATTACGCCAAATTTTTTGAGCGGACTCATCACCACTTGGTATAGGTCAGGTTAAGTCTCATTGCTATAAATTAATAAAAAAGGAAAGTAAATAAATAATTTAGCATCAAAATCTTGAAATCGTTGTCGTCGTATATAATTTCAACTCGGCGGCTTCATGGGACCTTCACCAGATTATTAGCTTCAGAGATCATCTTGCAAATATCTTCTCAGTTAGATTTATTCTTATAAATTCTAGGATCTGGTCACACCGAAGCCGGAAGGTGTATGCGATATTTCGAAGGCCGTGTTCATCACCAACGGCACTATAATGAAGAGCGAGAAGGAACCGCTGTCTTTACTGCGGTTCCCGCCGCTCGAGGAGGGAGGCGGAGCAGTCACAGTGCTTGAAGTGGGACCCGCTACCGGATCCTGCCCTAAGGGACTGTGTATGTAATTTTTTTTAATCTAACTCAACGAATGGGCTATTGCAAACATGGCAAAGCATAGTGCCACCTGGTGATATGGTAGTAATGTTAAAGATAAGTGTAGTGATGATTATTATATCTTTAAGAAATCTTTTTTAAAAGGCCCGGAATTCCGACAATTAGATATAGTAGTTGAGATTTCGAAACAAGACCATATAACGCTTAGCCGTTGATCATCAATCGTTTTAAAGTTTTTTTTCTCCCTTTGATTTTTTATAATTTATACCTAATATAAATGTCGAGCAATTGAAATTATTGGAATATTGAAAAAATGTAAGTTTTACATTTTATGTCTCAAGGTGATGAGCACAGTGTAGTGAAGTGTATATCATCTTTACCAGCCCCATATTTGTTATTAGTTTATTTTATGTATGATCACGCATAACTTTTAAATAGAGGTTCAAGTTTGAGACCTTTTCTTTTTAAACTAAAAAAAGATTTAGCCCACATATGGGCAACAGCCGTCCCGCTGTAAGATATGATCCGGCTCGCGAGATATTTTGAAAAAAAAAAACACAACTCCATTGATGTTTGCAAAAAAATATTATCACTACTTAAATCAATACTTAAAATGCATTAATTACTTTTAAACGCGGCCCGCGAACGTATTTGCACGCTAAAGTTTGGCCCTCAACATGTCAAAGGTTGCCCATACCTGATTTAGACGATATTTAGTTTCTCTTGAACTTTGTTCCATCCTTATTAATCAAGGGTTATTTTCTTTTTTATAAAATACACGTATACATCATTCCGTTATACCTCACTGAATTAATTCTGTACTAACCGGCTTATACGGACACAATTCTTTCTTTAACATCTGTTATAAATTCCATTTAAGCTAATGTTTACTCGACCTAGATCTAGTTGAGCGGTCGCTTTGAAACTTTGCATACATTTTACATAACAACAGCATCAGCACAATTTAATTATATTCAATTTTATGTTAAACAGCGCCCGTCGTGAAACTGTTTAAAGCTGCGTTCATTTTAAAGTACTTTTTTTTGTTGATTCCGGCAATCTTCAAAAGATACCCCTTCAAGTGGGAAATTGGGTTATGAGGGATTTCCACCCACTAAATACCTAGTGTCATTTAGTGTAATGGAAGAGGTCCTATAATTTCTTAATGCACTGGTGCCTCTGTATTTTAGCTAAGCACGATCCAAGGAAGGAAATAAACCTATTTAGTCTCCCTTCTTGTGCTGCGGAAAATATGAGACCGTTTCGTATTGTCGCCTATAGAGCGATAAGGGCCATCAACCTTGCGATCGGTTAAACCGTAGACCGTTTTAGTCCCATTCTACGACAGCCAGGACTTACGAGTACCTTACTCTCATACTTACTAGCCCGAAGCACAAGGATGAATTATAGGACCACCGTTTTGCTGATGGTTATTTTAATAAGATATTAAACCCTATTTTCACAATATTGTCTTACTCGTGTTTATTTTCACTCCTTTATATAAATTTTGCTTTTACCTCTTTATAAAAACATATCAATATTATAAAAATGCAACCTTTTCCTTATTCTGTATAATTTCAATTTTGTTCTTTCAACGAATCTCAGTAGAATATTATATCCTCAATATATATTAAACAGTATAACAACTTTTTGTTGGTATGTTGCAAAGTTCTCTTTTTTTTAATTGCTTCGTGGTTGGTTACCTTGTAGTTTTTATAGGTTTTTTATAAGTTCTCGAGTCAACGGGTAGCTAACTTTTTATTATAACCAAAAAGTTTAATGTCGGACAATGTACTGCACATTACTGAAATAAACTCGTATCTATGTCGTTTATGTATCTCCGGGTTTTCAAACTTGTCTATATCGAAGATTGTATATGGCTGTTCGTATACTGCGGATTAAATTTAATTTTTACTATTTTAATTAAATTAAAAATATTTAAATGATGTGAACTGCGAAGCTTAAACAACTACGTTAAAATGATAATAATTCAACATGTTCCCATCATGTTATTTCAGTTGTAGTGTACTTCATAACGAACAAGGTGAAGGATGCGGAGACCGACCTGAAGCCCTACGCCGAGAAGATCTTCGATATGTCCGGTGGTGATCAGGCAGAAGAGTCCGAGAAACCAAAGGTAACACTACCACGTTAACCTTTTTTATGTTGCTTTATTCTTGGCTCAAAGGAAAAAATAGTTTACACTGTTCGAAATTTAAGTAACGCAAGCAAGGAAAAGGTTTCAAAATCAACAATTGTATTGTAGTTAGACCTTATAATTAGCTCATTAAATACGTTTGTCGGACCGTCATTCAAATGGAGGGAATACTAAAATATCAATGTACAGATATACAACATTGAAATACATATATACATATTATAATTATATCCAAATAAACTACAAGCTAATATCCTCTCTACTGCTATCTTGAATGCATCTGATTGTGTCTATTGCTTGCAGTGCCTCTGGTCGTTATTCTACAACGTAATGGACACCAGCGCGCCCGCCGCCAGCTCGGCGTCGTGCGTCCACGTCTGCTCCGGCCCCGACGCCGGCCTGGACTTCGATCGGGCCGTCGAGCAGGTAGTTTTTTTTTACAATGGAGTAATCGTAATGGAGTAGAGAATGATCTCTACAGCTGATAAACTTGTATATTTCCTTGAACATTTAAAAGCTCTTATAATTTCAAAACGGTAAAAATCTTGTGTTTGAATTGCAATTAAACTTTCAGCTTTTTTTATTCCTGCTGCCGAGACACTTGTGCTTCCACAGAGGCTTTCTCCGGAAAGTTTTGCCATTTCTAGAGAAAAATCAAGAACTGACTGTCGTCTAGAATTCACTTTAAATAATTCTTATACCAGTTAACAACTCTTATTATACCCACTGCTATGACCCGAGGCTTTTTTTTCCACAAGGCGACAGGAGACGCCGTTTATTTAACAAGCCGGCTAAGTGCGGGATGTATGTCACATGTCCACGAAAGTTGGCGTGTTAACATATCGGTTTCCTCGCAATGTTTTTTTTTACACTTGTGTTCAGTGAAGATAGAACCCATGTACATTCACTCATTGCAAACAGAGCTATCGTAGCTTTAAATAATAATAATGGCATCAGCGTGACACATTGTTTACATAGTACTAATATTATATGTCACGTGTTATATATCAATAAAAGTGATATCAAATGTAAGGTCATCTTTGGAGTTCTGTAAGATATTCATTTTGTATATAAATATTGATAGATACATTTTTTAATAGTTTCTTGTTATATGGGTGTATTAGATGGGTTTGTGTTGTAATTTAGGAAAAGTAATTAAAATTTGCTATGTCCAGAGCAGGTGAGCTTCATCACTCGTGATGATGATGAGTTAGTCGATAAGTTTATAGGTATTTTTTTTAAAACATAAATTGTTGGACAAATACACAGTTGATTTCTTACGATTTTTCATTTGAGATATAAAGAGAATTATAAATTAGTTAATTATAATATAATTGAATCTTTTTACAAAACGTCTCTTTTACCCTCACCTACCACTGCATTTCCCCGCTATCGAGGTTGACTGGGAGAAAATGTCCTATGGCATTAAGTCCGCCATTTTGTACATTATTTATTTGTGTGCAAACGAAGTTTTAAATAAATAAATAATATAGAACAAAAGCTGATGTGATTGAGTGATGACTTATTGTAAAAGAGGATTGGATCATAGCGTCAAATTGCTGATTATTTGGAGAGCGTCCAAAAATAGCAAAGAAAACGTATTTTTTAAGTTTTTGTTATTCTATTAAATAAGAGAGGGATGCCATTCACTTGATTGTGTTACCTGCCCATATAAAGAGAAACCGGTGTTGCAGTCATACGTATCTAGACGGTCCTCGAGATCTACAACTAATAAAGTTTTTAAATGTTTAGTGTTATTATAATTTAAGTTGTTAATTTCGGCAGGCTGAACAGATCTTCAAAAAGATTTGCCCAGGCGAAGAGTTTCTTCCCCGTGCTCCTGATCCGGAGGAAATTGTGTTTGAGGATGATGTCACTCACGGACCGGAGTTCGAGCGTGACCAAGACGAGGAGGCCGAAGGCGATGCGCCAAAGCAGTAATTTTCTGTAGTTTAATATTAAATATATACCAGCACTTTACAGTGTGTTCGAAAGCTTACGGGTACTTTAGTTTTTTCCCCCCATTTTGAAGGCTATAGAAAAAATAATCTAAAATGCATTTAACTATATCTAACGCATTAAAAATGCTGTCTATTTAAAAAAAAGATTAGTACTGCAGTGTGCAAATATCACTGTTCAGTTATTTTAACTGTTAAATTAAATTTTATGATTACTGGGGTAATGAGATTTAACATCTCGTCTCAATGCGACGGGCGCACTGTGGAGTAAGGTATATCATCCTAACTAGCGCCACAAATTACCGCCTTTTGAAAGTCCTGCTCTACTTGTCGCCTAGTCATTTAAAAAAAATTAGAACTACTTTGATGGATTCTCTCACATGTAACGCAATGTACCAGCCTTTATAACACACTGGAAGTTGCTGGAATACATATAAGGTATTCTAATCTCAATAAGATTTATACGCTTTGTTCGCTTGACTCGTGCATTCCGACTGGTGCGTTTTGGTCATGTAGGTTTAGTGCCCTTCACACGCATGCGGAAGTTCAGCAGTGATCAAAGTTCACAGTTTAATGTTAAAAACGTTAAATATGACTTTCATATGTAAAAGTTCACAAATAATCATATCCCCTTGAACTTTACAGGCTGTACCCCATCAGGTATTAAACGAAGTTAGTGTTGGCTAGGTTATCTTGATACTTAGCAAGATAGACTTGTAGCGATGAGTCGTGGCTGTTTGTATTTTACTCGCGTATTTCTATCAATTCTGAATAGTAGACTGAAGTTTAAAGGTAGAGGAGTTGTGTAAGCAGACCGTTGTAGAGGACTGATGATATTTAAGGATTTCTTTTGTGCTCTCTGATTGTTCGTATTCGCAATTATAAAATTACTCAAAGAATATCGTCTGTAGTTGACTATAGTGAGAATTGTGCAATCCTTATAGATTTTTAGTAGTACAGCTAGGACGCAGTTTTAAAAACGACAAGCGTATTGGACGCACCAGTCTATATAGACAGTAGCACACTTTTATAATTTAAGTTATTTTAGCACCTTTAAATAATATTTATTATGATATTTGCATAACCATGCCTGTGCAGCTTGTGCATTTATAATTCCAATAAATTGTGATTATTAGAAAATACAAATCTTGTTTCATTGACCTCAATCTTGTATGTGCAGTTTCAAAGTTTATTCAATGTGGAAAGAGACCTTACTTTTTTATATGAGCAAGACATTCACCTGGTGGTAGAGAATTGCCCGCTTATAACATTGTGGCGCTAGTTAAAATGATTCACATTACACCACATTGTGCTCGTCGCCTTGAGACCAGATGTTTAGTTTTGTTACTCCACATTAGAGAATTTCTTTATATATATTGTAAATTCTTCTTCTTAAGGTGCCTCTCCATTACTGGAGGTTGGCCATCAGTTTTGCAAATTTCTGCCTATCTTGAGCCACATGGAATAGTTGCTATATGTTGGTGACACCAGTTATTGTAAAAGTTTGTAAAAAGAAGCATAAGGGAATAAATAGTATTTAATGAAATGTTAATTTAAATGTTTTTCTAAACAGTAATAAGGTAGGAGAAAGGAGTACTAAATAAAACAAGTTGAAATATAATATATATTAATATTGAGAAATAAGAACAGATAAACAAGTCTGAGGAATCCACAAAAAGTTTTGTTACTTCAGTGATTTTACTAGTTAGTGCCATTCAAATTGGAACTCAATGTCTGCATACTATTGGTTCGTGGCAGAAATAGACACTGCAATGGTACCAACTAGATGATATTTAGTAAGATTTACAGCCAGTGGCTTTCTTTAGAAAGCACTTTTTTTTTATTGACTATATTAAGAGTGAAATTAGTTTAATAAATAAAGCTAAATAAAAAATTATAATTAATTAAAAAAATATCTGAAGCTTGTTAAAAATAACTCTATAAAGTTAGGTAAATGTGTAAAAAAAATGCAAATTGTTTAGTAATTTATTTTTTATTTTTGGACAACTAAAACCTTGTCCATTATGCAATATAAACATCAAATGTACACTCGTAAAAGCCTTGTGTTACTTGGTATAATGGAATATGTCAGAGAATATTTTTTTTTCTTACAACAATTATATTTTTCTATATACAGATAAAGGACACTGAATACCATCATATATATACACAATGTTGCAAGTGAATATCACATTGAGATTTAAGGAATTTAGCAGTTTAAAAGAAAACACATCATTAAAATAATCTCTTTTCATATGAGAATAAACCGTGCACGTTGCCCTCTAGCTGTGCAGAGTAAGTCCTCTTCATAAAACGCAGATCTCCTGAATAACTCATGGCACGTAGACTTTTCAGTGATGGTGCACCTAAATCTTGGCAGCTGTGTTGCATTCCAGTTTGCAGATATGGTAGAAATCTCAACACTGATCCCTTATCAACTATGCTGCCGCTAACTCCTTGTGCCACTCTATGTTTATCAGTTTCTTTGTGGAAATATCTGCTCATCGCAGAGCCTTTACCATCTTTGTTTTCCATTGCTTCTAAACTGCCCATTCCACGGTATTTTTTAAGCCTAACTCCATCAGAGAAGAAGTATTCTCCTGGTGCTTCGGAGGTACCAGCAAGAAGTGATCCCATCATTACTGTTGATGCTCCTAATGCTAAGGATTTTACAATGTGTCCTACAGATTGGATGCCTCCATCTGCTATAACAGGAACATTATATTGTCGAGCAAATGATGCAACTTGGTACACAGCAGTAGCTTGTGGGCAGCCACAAGCCATTACCTCTTGAGTTATACATATTGATCCACTGCCCATTCCCACTCTAAGTGCATCAACACCAGCTTCAATAAGATTCTTGGCCTGCATCCTAGTTACAACATTGCCTCCTATCACTTCTATTGCAGGATAGTGTGATTTTATATATTTTATCATTTCAATCTGGTATGTTGAATTTCCCTGTGAAGAGTCCAGAACAATAACATCTACTCCGTTTGTTATCAGTAGCTTAAGACGGTCTCTATCTGCTGCACGGGTGCCAATAGCGGCACCAACCAGAAGTTGCTTATTAGAATCCTTTGAGGCATTTGGATAGCTACGGGCCTTTTTTAAATCAGTACGAGCTATTAACGCTACAAGTTCTCCTGAACCATTAATAATTGGAAGCTTACCTTTTTTGCTCTTCTCAAGAATGTAATTTGCATCTTGAAGTGTGACTCCAGACTGCGCCGTAATCATTTCGTCGATAGGGGTCATTACTTCTTTTAAACTTAACTGTGGGTCACCTTCCCGGAAATCAATGTCCCTGGATGTCACAATACCAATTAGCCGGCCGCCTAACTTGCCGTTTTCAGTTATCGGGTAGCCTGTGAATCCGTTTTTTTTCTTTGATTCTATAACATCTGCGACTGTATTTTCGGGGCCCATGCAGACTGGATCACGAATGAACCCATGTTTATACTTTTTAACTTTATGTACTTCATTAGCTTGGTATTCCGGAGTGCAATTATGGTGTATAATACCAATTCCTCCGCAAAGAGCCATTGCTATCGCCATATCAGCCTCGGTGACGGTGTCCATCGGAGTAGAAACTAACGGAGCTTTCAGCTGAATCTTTTTAGTCAGCGGTGAAGACAAATCTACCTCTTCGGCTGTAAAATTGATGAATCCGGGTAACAGGAGAAAGTCATTATATGTTAGTCCTTCACTGTTAGCGAATATCTCCTTGGCTGATAGCCCATCGCGTAGATCGCCTTCCGCGTTCGACATGATAACTATCACAGACCACGTGTATTATTGTCTCAAATGAAAACCTTTTATTTGTTTAATCTTAAACTCTTGCTCTTCGCTAAACTAATTACTATAATTAAATTATCTTATTACTTTTATTAAATGGTACAAGGATACTCCGCGTACACGTGGTACTTTTATTTAAAACGGTTTTTAATGTTTAGGCGGAAAGTAAATTTATATTTTTTGTACTTTCAGTTATTTTATAGGAATATAAGATTTACTACTATTTAATGAATATTTTTCGAAATAAAAAATATACAAAATACTAAAGAAAGACGCCTAAACCCAAAGCCGGCTGCTAAACCATACTGCCAGACTAGGGATGTACGCGTAAATCGTTATACTTATAATAGTATCAGATTATGAACAATATCGATTATCCCTAATAAAACTGACTTTTCTGTAAAATACCAAATCATGATGAAAAATTTAAAAGTTGATTTATTAATATTTAAATGTTTTACATATATTTTTATATCTCTAGAATATACCTATTTTGTAATTTTCTTATAAAATTTTTGTGGTGTATTGCTTGCCAAACACATTGAAATTGTTACAGAGCAGCAAAAAATTTGCATTAATTTTCTGTAAAAATACTGTAATGACAGAATTTATTAAAGCTCCTAGTTGTCGTGTCGTTTAGATAAGTTTTACCCCAGCGTTTATTTCTGACGCCAAACAGTAGTATTCAAATATAAAATGGTTCAGAATAAAAGAGCGTTATAGTTAGTGAGCCGTAGGTAGATTGCGCATCTCAATTTTGTTCGTAGTCATATTAATAACACCATTTTTTCACCTCCGAGGTTCATTTTAATTTTTAGGAGTTGTTCTTATTAAAAAGTAATACAATTATAAATAATAACAGCTACACTTTGTAAGTACCATGTCGATGAGGGTTTTGCGGTAGATTTATTTACGCCGATAAATGGTGACATGATTATTTTTAAAGTTTTAGGTTTTAGGTAAAGCTGAAACATAAGTAACATCAATAACAGCGTTGGTCATACAATGTTTACATATGTAATGAATTATTTGTAAAACATTGGGTTCTGAAAATGTTCAGAACCCAATGTTTTACAAATAGAATCGACTTGACTTGACGAAACTGTAATAATACAATGGTATTATTACAGTTTCCGGAAGTCGACTCTATCTTCAGCTTGAACCCAAAATGGTTAGATCTGTAATTTGGTAAAAAAAAATTGAGAATTTGAAATTGTAATATTGTTACAAAGGTTAATAATTTATATTCCGTTGGTCATGGGAGTTGCCTTCGCTTGTAGCTGTATGCATTTCCATTTACAATAATACTGTTTCGGTGTATATTATCTCATTATAGAAGTATATTACAATTATAGTGTAAACAGCATACAGGAAATATTTCACTGTGTTTAATATATGTAGTTATATAACTCCGAAGCCCCGAAGTAATGTCAGTTCTTGACAATATTGATTATTAAGGTTTTGCATTTGTTACTTTTTATTATAATTAACAATATATCTCATATCACTCAAGAATTTTCATCCTTTTTTAAGAAAAAATTAATATTTAAAATTGTAAAAATCTACTGTCCGTCCCATGACTGACTTGATGTTGGCAAAATTCTTTTAAGAGAGGCCATTAAGCATAAAGAAGAAGAAGATAATTAATAATAATATTAGTTATAAGAAACATAATTACACTTAAAAAAATTTAAAATTAGTATGCTTCAAAATATTGGCAGAATTTTAGTTTAAAAATTGCGCTCTTGTTATATCCCAGTCAAGATATTAAGTATTTAATATTTTAAAACAACTATGAAATAACCGTTAAAGTTTTTGCGAAGAAAAGATGGTAATAAAACATAAAAGTGTTACTGTGCGTCCAATTTTATTAAAAAAAAAATAGGTTATGAGCTGCAGCAGATTAATATACCTGTTCCTGATAAAATACATTTCAACATATTTTTAATTCCAAAATACAACTTTTCGCCTAACATCTTCATTTTTATGCTTTTCCAAATATTTCCGTGTAATTTGTTATATTTGTTGGTTGATGCATGTTTTTATGCTACCCTTGACTCAACACATTTGGCGCGTTTTCTTCTCCTTCACTTTCATTTAATCTTCGAGTAATGAACGGTGCGGATTCTTCTATAGAATTTCTTGGTATTGCTAGAAAGTTTACTTGCCCATATATGTTCGCTTCACAGGTGTATACCACCACGAAAAGTAATACCAACACCTTCAACATAATTCTGCCACTCATCTTAACAACCTATGACTTTTTAGGTATAAGGACATTTATGAAAGATACATCCTTTATATACATATTTTCTACGTGTATAAAACCAACAAAACGAATTCGATAAAAAAATGTTATTAATTTTTAATTTACAATTAGTTTCGCTGAAAAACAATTTGTTAGAAAAAGATTATCAATACAAAAACAATTTTATGCTTTTATTAATTTAAGAGACTATCTAGAGCAGTGTTTCCCAAACTTTTTTGTGCCATGCCCGACCTGAGCCTTTCCAAAATTCTTATGCCCTCCCTATGTAACATACATAATTTTTAATGCTAAATAATTTAATTGTTTAATTAAGAAACTTAAATTATTGGTAGTATGGACGTATATGTATTTAAGAATTTGCTTTTTCGTTATATTTGACCGAAATCTAGCATTGTATTTAAATGGCTCAGAACGAAAGAGTTAACATTGTGTCGAGACCATTTTCGAATTGCTAATCCTTAACAATTGAAATGGTCATCTGTGGACTCTGGGCCCTGCGTTGGGAAACACTGATCTAGGGTAATCACGGTTTAATTTTTTTTTCTAGATAAAATAGGAATTGAAAAAAGGTGTGTGTAAGTTATAGATACAGGCTTAGGTTTGCTTTTGTGTCGACGATTTGTTTTCAATTGATTTATGTTTGATTTAAGAGAATTCTGTGTAATTAAAATTTATTTTAGAAATTTTGCTACTGTACCTAACTTTTACTTACAAAGATTAGCAAATGCAAGCATTTTCCAGCTTACAGGTTTAGCTTAGTTATCTTTAATGTGTGTATAAAAATATATACCTACTTATGTTTTCGAGTAATAGGTACGTACTCAGATTTAATTCAGATTATCAACAAAATGTGTGTTTTCGTCAAGAGACGGATTCCTTAAAGATGTTTATAAAATTAAGTGAAAATAATCTTTTTGTTTATGAGAACTAATCTATTATCAGATACTCATAATTTATAAAGCGTTTAATGTTGGCTTTTTAGTAGAAGTGTCTTGAGAAAGACTTATTTTTTAGTATTTTAATGCATTCATTATTAAACTTTATCAGTGTACAAGCTTCTCTAAATCTATATAAAAGAGGTATATCCCGATTTATTCAGGCTATATTTCAGATATAGTTAACTACTCAATAACCTCGAAATAGATAAATTTATAGTGTGAGTATTTAAAAGTATAAATATCGTTTCCGTTTATGTTTAACTATTAATATATGACCACGATCTCGAAGGTAACAGTAGGATAGTTTGAACAGTCAATACAAAGAACCGGATGTGATAATTCTGAGAAACTAATGAAATATTGAACGAGCTATTTATCTAATTCGGTGTTTCCTTTATTCACTGTATTCATAACAAACTGTTGAATTATTAATATCTCAGTGACGGATTCCGATTTCCGCGTCCGATATTATGCTATAATTATCAAGGCGTTTGTACACCTCAAAGCTGTTGGAATAAAGAGCTTAATTTAGTGTTTAATAAATAAGCAAAATATTTATTTATTTATTTATACACACAGTGGAGGTTGATAATAAATTAAAATTATTAATTGAAACAACTTAAAGAATTAATTGGAATATTAGTATTTAGCAACTAGATGCTATTAATTAATAAATAAATAATATAATAGCTCTTTACTTTTATAGTGACTCCGCTTTATTGGAGAAAAGGAAACATTCTTTACAGAATGTGTCAACATATTATATTTTTAAATAAGATTTTAAGTATAAACTATTTTGTTATAATTTTTTAAGTAATTGTTCCTTCTCATAATTCGTTTTGATGGTCTCGTATATTTATTATTCTTCTATAAATTTCCATAAGTCTCTGCTTCTTGCTGATTCTAATTTCCTCGGCATTATGAAAATTGGTTTAAACGCTATTAAAGTTAGAAATTTCAGCTACACTTTCTCTAATTTTCTGAAACAAAATTATAATTTTGCCCTAAAATAGCTCACATCCACAACAAGGAAAACGTTTATTAATTGTATTTTCGCATATTAAAACAAAATTCGATCAGTCCTCTCGTGACCATGACTTCTGCAAAGCGGTCGAAACGTGGTTATTAAATAAATGCGATGAAATCCGTAAAATTTTGTTTTAATAAATGTATAACATTCGCGGAAATATAAGAAATCATTATACAAAATTTAAATTTTTGATTAAGGATTAAATTACATAAAGCATAAAACTACATTAGTGGTTAAACAAAAAAACTATCTAATTTTGATCATACTAGATGTTTAATAATAAAAGATGCTTTTTCCTTAAATTTGTCAACTGTAATTAATATTTCTTTTACGTGAAAATACATAAATTTCCTATACATTGAAAATAAATGTTTTTCTATTCATTTTATTTTTTACACAGATTATTGAATATTCTACTCATATGGTCATGTTCGTTTGGTTTGTTAATATTATCAACACGAAGGTTTATACATTACAATATTTTTGTTTACCTGCTATATATACCATGTACGTTTACCACTTTCTAGACAGATTTTAATCACAATTTTATTATTTGTTTTATTAATAAATTTCGATTATATTCTACTAAATACACTGCATACTGCCAAATACGCATATTGCCAAATGCAAGCAATTATGACTCATTGGTTTAATACAGTTTTTAACATAAATTTAAAACAAGAACTTTTTTGGCATTGGCTTTTTAAAAATCTTATAACGTCATACAATCAAAATCAATTACTAATAGATTTTTAAATACTGAACAATTGTTACCATCACTATGAATTTTTTTTATTATTCCACAATCGGAACACATTTTCCGTTGACTTTAGCATAACCTGTTGGACAATTATCTCCTACAAACGAAGATCTGTCCTCTAGACTCACATTTACAGTAGTATTATTTGAATTCGTCTCAGAATTAGTATTTTTGTTTGTTTTTGCAATTTCTGTTATACTCTCAACTGTAGTTTTTTCTGGAAATGTTACAGAAGTGTTGTTTAGCGGCATAACTGTATTCGTTTGAAGTCGATTAACCTCTTCGTTCTTGAAAATAATTCCATCGTCATCCACGCGTTTTTTCTGTAAAGTTGTAGATTTTTTTGTGTTTATTGATCCATTACTACCGTGTATTGGATACTGACTCATGGTGGCTACTATTAAGCGGGACAGGAACAGCCTTGGCAGTTTCCGATCTTGATTCCGGTTTGTGAGCTGCGGTTGGTTGCGGTCGGCTATGTGACTCGTGTCTCGTGATCGGAATGTGTTCTCCGGAGGTCGTACGTATATTGTCACAGGCCAATGTCCACTAATTGTAGTGTAACTCTGGTTTAATATAATTTCGTTAGGTTCACTAGAAGTCGTCACACTTGTACCCGATGTTCCCAACACAACGAATTCTCGACCAATAACGTTATCCACAGACAATAAACACACGATTATAAATGCAATCATGACCGTAAGTTTTCCTTAAAAGATTTTCAGAAGTATTTCAACCATAGGAAATATATTTTAATGGTTTAGTATAAGATAATTAATGAACAATGATAAAAATGTGCGGTTCAGTAAACAGCTCAACGCGTAATAAAGGATTGCTACATTCCGGCTGTGACTTTGCTTCACGTTTTTTGCACTTAAGGCCAAGATGGATACGATATTGTCATTTGTGATGGTTTGAGATTATTGCTTTAGTTGTCATAACGTCGTTTACGTTATAACGGACAAGAATTTAACAATCTACAATCAAATAAAATAATTTCTTATATTTACACGAATATTACATAATTAATGGTCTCCTTGTCACCATAAACGCTGCGAACCAGTCCAAACGTCGAGAAAATAAAACATAAGTAAACGCGATAGATTTAACTAGTAAATAGTTAAAAAATACATATACATTTTATTGTTTTGTACCTTCGGTTTATGATTAACCTATGCTATACGTTCCAAAGCTTGACTGCCCCTTTATTACATAAACACTAAGTCACTGTTATAATAGATGCCTTCCTCGTTTTCCTTGTAAAAAGGATAAGAGGTCTATGCTATTCACGTACGTGGGGTATAAGAGTCAGTTATCAAGTTATCCTTCGACATTCATTTTATGGTATTCAATTTTAAATTAAACTTGGAAAAACCTTATAAACTGAAGAATCAATTATGTAAACGGAAAATTCTCATTCTTCTATGTAATTGTAATGGAACTTGTAGGTAATAATTATGACATCTGTAAGGAAGTTTTAGAAGTTTTTGTTACGCGTTTCTTATTTTTGTAGTATTTTAATAAATGTATGTAACAATGGCCATGAATAGTTGGTAAAAAGAGCACATCATTATGTTAAAACGAATATATGAATGATTCACAAATCTTCGAAGAGTTGGGTTGAAGGCTAACATTCGATAAAACCAACATTAATATATAATGCCTTAACAGTCTCTTTATTAGGTATATCATCTTTGTTTTTTTCATACTCAAACTAAGAAGGAATTAAGCTAATGATTCAACTAAAGATCAATATATTCTTTAATAACCTTTCTTTATATAGAATTAAATTTCAAACAATGTTTATATTATTTTTATGAATAAACATTGGGAAAAAAATCGGCCTGCGCAGAACTAATTGGTGTGGAGATCCTTGAAGGGGGCCTACGCTCAGCTCGGCGGCAGCTGGGCGTGCTCCGGCTGATAATCTATGCGAAGTTTGCAAGTAAAATAAAAAAAAGTTAAATATGCAAAGTATTTGGATAGCACATCATTTTTCAAAGCGAACGTGTCGTAGAAGTCCTTATTCTTATTATCATATATCAAAGGCGTATGATAGATTTTTTAAATAGGTGTTAGTTTTAGTTAATGAATGTAACTTTGGGATGTCATTGATACGCTTAGTGTTTCGTTAATGGATGTCCACTGTTGGACATAAGCCTTTGTATAGATCGCCCACGCCGTTCCGTCTCACGCTGCTCCTACTGTATATATAAAAATGTAAACTATGGAATTAATCGTAAAAATATGTATTGCACATATATCATATACATTGTACAATAATAATGAATCATTGTTACGAAATTTTAAACTTTTATTTCAAACAGCATAAATAATATAAAATGTTTATACAACAGGCGAAATGGAATTATGTTTTCCATGCTTGTTGTTTTTCATATTGAATTTTTTAGTTAATAATTTTTTCGTTTTTAAAATATAATCAAAGAATATCAAATGCAAAACCGTGAGCAAACATAAAATCTCTTAAAACAAAACAAATAATAAACTCAGCATAATGTAAATTATGTGCTTTAATTATGTAAACGTTTACGTCGCTGTATATATAACATTGAAATGTATGTATATGATTATGTAACATTATCTTATAATAGTCGTAACCAAAATACGTTTGAATTAGATTTAATATGGCTAAATTGTCTCTATAAGAACATTAAAAAAAATAATTCTTAAGTGGTTTACCTTAAGAAAAGGAAAGGATGAGGATGTTGCTCATTATCTCAATAACGTTTTGATACATTTTGCTAAAAACTGCAAAAAGGGCAAAAAATTCCTCTGCAGCATTTTTTATTCTTTAAGTTTTATAAATCTGTATTATATACAGACTTACACTATTTATGATATAAATACACGACTTAGTACACATAGGCGATATTTCTATTGTAATGTATTTATTTTAAGACAAACTTATGATCTACTGGAGAAATACAGCAGTGTCGACTAAAAAAAACTTTTGGGACTGGTTATAGAATTAAATAAACTTGTTAGTGATTATTTATGTTAAAATGTAGGCGCGGTCTGTATGTTGTTACGAATGCTAATGACAGCCATTTGCCTCTGCTGTCAATGAACTCGTCTCCTCTGTCTTTATGAGGTTCAAAATATATATTGCGCCAATACATAGATGACGAAAGATTTTGTGAGTTCAAATAGCTTTATAATTTTTTCAAGACATAGATGAATTTTTGACACGGAGTAAGTGTATTAAATATATATAATATTCTTTCCGATAATAAACATAATTGAATAGGAATGAATGTAACTTGCGAAATATCTTAATTTAACAAAGAAGACTTCTGCGGTGGAGCTTGACCACAAAGAACGATGATGAGCATGTTTTTTTTAAATATTACTGAATTTTATATGTTGCTGTAAAATTAATTAAATTAAAGTTATTATATTTACCTAACATAACAGGTAATTGTATTTCTTTTTGATTTTTAATATTTTTGTTTTCAATAAATTCTGCCTCTTGAACTCGTGAATCCTTGTATGTACTTAGACAAATGTCACATTCATTCTGCCACAAGGTGACTTGCGATTCCTTTTATGCTTTATCATTTATAAATAATGAATTGTATATTTTTTAATTTAATGGTTTGTACACATTATAACACGCTCATTTTTAAAGCAGACTTTTTTTTTCAAACTTAGCTTTTCATCACATAAAATATAATAATTGTGTAAGTGTTAAATAAAATAGTGCGTAAAAGAAAATATTTATTGCTCTCAAATCTGGTTCTGGTCGAATAATAAACATATTAAAAGAAACTTTTATTTTACATTAAAAGATGATTTATATTTCATTTCAATGTCATTAACATAACTTAGCTAAAATAAAAGTTTTTCCTGTAACAGGTAATAAATATTAATAATTAATAAATATTATGTTTATATCATCATCATCATCAACAGCCCGCGGCAGTCCACGTATGTTTATATATCCTTATTGAATCTTACATCGATTGGAAAATCTTCTTCTACATCCGGCTTGGGTTTCTTATCGGTTTCTCTTTTTGGTGCTGTTACACTTATTTTGTCTCCGCCGTATACGTACTCATTGGGACCAAGTGGGATAAATAGTGGGACGTCATCGTCTTTTGGTTTCCCAGTTGCTTTGTCATCCTCTGTTTGGTTGTCAGTATCTGTTGTAAACGGTATAGATGGGGAAGAAAATTCTGGTACGGGCGATGGTGTAAAGTCAGGATTATTTTGCCCCTCTATGGTGCCGAATTCATTAGTAGGTGGATTTGTATTAAAGTTGTTATTTCCTAAATTTGGCTTATTGCTAAATCCGTTATTAATTGGATTAATGTTGCCGGGATTATTTCCAAAGACAGGCTTGCTATCAAATCCATTTTCAGATTGATTTTCGTTAAAAGGCTTATTTTGAAAGTTTTGTTGGTTGCCATAACCATTATCTGGTTGATTTACATTGTTAGGTTTGTTGCCATAGTTTGGTTGAAATCCGTATCCACCGTTTGATGGATTTACATTATAAGGTTTATTTCCATAGTTAGGTCTATTATTATTATTTTGGTTATTATATTCGTTGTAGTTGGGGTAATTTTGATTATTATTGTAACCTTCATTTCCGTTATAGGGGTAATCATAATTACTGTTTCCATAATTTTGGTTATTTGGCCGTTTCTGGTTATTGAAACCATCGTTGTTATTGTTGAGATTGCCTTGATAATTATTGTTATAGCCAGGATTTCTATTTCCATATTGTTGATCGAAGTAGCCCTCCTCATTTTGATTGGGTCTATTATATCCATTGTTATTGTTATTTACTGATTGTGGATACCTTTGGTTTGATCCATATCCATTAGAACCTTGTCCATAATTGTTATAATTTTGGTCATATTCATATTGCGAGTCTTGTGGCGGTCGATATCCGTAGCCGGGTTTGCTGTTTTGATTAAGTCCTACATGTCCTCCAAAGTTGAAGCTTAGGCCTTTGTTTATGGTACCTAGTACAGTTCCAGCTACTTCATGCACTTGAGAATGAATACGTTCGTGTGCTGTAGATAACACGCCACCAAGGAGGGACAAGTTTCCCTCACATCTAAAAGTTACTGTTAACAACACAAACAAACTGATTTTGTATTTCATGTTTCACGTTTTATTAACAAGATTTACATAAAGTTATATTTATTAGTTTGCGCTAAATCACTGTAAACTGTATAGCAACACGAAAGCAACTGACGCAGTCTTGTCTGCTTCGTACTGTATTTTATATGAAAAACCTGTTTGACTGTTTGATTCATCGTTCAAGTTTTTTTTTTTCATAATATTCTGTCCATACAAAATCTTTGTTTGTTAGAAGAGAAAGATTTTTTTAGTTAATGGTTAAAAGATTGGAAAAAAAATAAATATCAACTGAAGTGCCGAGAAATTTATTAAAAAAAATACAGTTTGGATAACGAATCCGAATATTATCGCTTGTATAGTAATCTTAACAACTTATTGCTAAATGTATACGTCACAGTTATCTTTTGCACGGTTTTCCTTGTTCCGTCAAAGTATAATAGTTTTTTTTATTATCCATCGTATTTTATAATTGTTATAAAAAGGTGGAATGTACGGTTTGTAAGTATCGTACGTGTTTTGTTTATAATCCTTTTAGTAATTAACTACGCATTTAACAATTTGACCTGGTGGCCTTGAATGTTTATTTTGTTAAACGTCTAAACATGTTTGTTCCTGATTCAATAATTTTTAACATATTTGTGAGAGATCGGTACTGGTTTTACTTAAATGAAAACATATATTTGTGAATGTTGTAAGTAATTATAATTTTGTCAACAAAAATAATCAGCAAGAGAGAAGCGACTGTTTAAAATAATGTATTAATTTTTTGGAATCAAGGGGAAAAACTTAAAACGATATCACTCTGGAGGTAAGTTATGTGGGATTTTTAGCCACTAAAGCCTTATCGGTGTGGTCACCATCATTGCCTAAATACTTTTACAAAGTTCCTACAAACTTGCCTGTTAACAAATTTTTGTTTTAACACATTCTCTATTTTGACAGGCGCTGTGAGTTACTTGTAAAATAAGTGTATTTTTAATTTAAGTAATGAGTCCGAATGGATATTTCTAACAATTAGTGTATTAAAAACTACTTTTAGTTATGTATTGAAAAAGTTTGTTAAATATTACTCAAATTTTCATTTCAATGTTAAAAAAATATGTTATATTTTTCATTATTGCATAAATATTTAACATAACGCCATCTACGCTATCAAGTCTGAATTAAATTTTTAAGAATTTCATGTGAATATAAAAAAAAATGAAACAAAATGAGTGACCAATGTGAGGACGACATGTATCTTTAAATCTGGATAAAACTGGTTCTACGGAAACCGAATTGGTATTTGCTGACTTTGTTGGATTTTCCTCACAATTCTAAAGTTAACAGATTAATGTCGTGAGCGGGAGCGGTTAAGTTAAAATACAGATTATGTTTTCCGTTGCTGTAAATAACGTTTATACACCATTGTGATAAAAAAAAAATTCAGACCTTTTTTGTTAAAATAGTGAATTTAGTATAACATATTAATATAAGTATATAATTTTTAAGACCGTACACTAAACATCGTGGGTACAAGGTTTTTAACGGTTTCTATGAAATTTTCCTTTCCACCTTGAAAAAGTTTTCTTAAAACTGTGGTTTCCAAGAATTATGTTGCTTAGTTATTATTTTAGAATACAAATATATACTTTACTCGGATGGAATAAGGTTCATTTTATTGCATAAATCCGTAACGGACAAAATATATTGAACAGAATGCGTATGTTATAATTAATGCTTTTATCTGGCTGTAGTATGAACAATCATTCAACCAGTCTCACTGGCTTAGGTGGAAGAACCTACAAAAGTTCACACTTGGATGCGTCAGTCGTATCAGTCGTGCGCTAGTCTATACTGTTACATTCAGGCATTTTTATATCTATATTTTAACACAGTAAAATGAAATTAACGGTGTTCGTTTTTGTCTTATTCACACTAACGGTTCGATGTAACAGTGAACCCGGTTCCATTGGTGATTTTATTTCGTCTACATTCAAGGAAATTAATTCTAAAGTAAAAGAAGTGGCTGGTGCAATTATTGGGGGAATTTCTGACGGTCTTAACCTTAATTCGAAACCAGACAAAGAAAAACCAGGCGATCATGACGATGAGACCACAAACGGTGAACTGCCAGAAAATTTCACTACTGTCGCACCTTCTATAGCAGATAATGATCCTAAGAAAGAAAATATTAAAGTGACTAAAAATCCGGTAGATATCAAGCCGACCTTTATCCCGCTGAACAACACAATCGAAGATGACTTCCCTATAGATGTTAGATTTAAAAACTAACATTTTTCTTTCCATTTTAACTGCACTGAATAGAGTGCTGAATTCGCCGTATAAATAAGTTTTTTGTACAAAATTCTATATAAAATAAATTTTGCTTAAAAGCGAACTGTATTTTAATTTTAATAAATTTTTTGGCTATAATTTTAAATATGAGAACAGTGTGTTTGTGTATATTTTTTGGTTTTTGTTAAATATTAATTTTATTTCAAAACGATAAATAAACTAAATATATTCAAATTTGTGTTTCTAAAGACCAAACGATTTACTCATCCTATATGAAGAGGCTATAAGGAAAAGTCAGATCAATTATAGCAAGATATTAAAAGCACTGCAGTAACTCACAAAAAACATAAATTTTTTGACTTATATAGTCTTATTACATGACTAAATTAATAAATTTACATGTGAACTGGATAGTTAAGTTACAAGAAATATCAACAAAGTGAATTTAAAAATACCAGAAATCCAGTTACGAAATACAACTTTTTTTATTGTTTTCTATATATTATTCATATACAAAACACGAAGCAAATAGAAATTTATATTAATCTGGAGAATAATTCCTCAAAAAAATAAATAAATGATGCATCTTCAGAATTTCAAGTTTCTACTAGATCTTGCAGGTTTTTTATTCACGAGAGAGGTGTATGTCAATTCATTTAAATTTATCCTTCTGTCTCTAAGGTCGTTCCCTTATGTTTGAGAATTGTGATCAGCGTTGGGGTCGCTGAGAGAGCGGACGAGCTGCCTCCACCGGTTCTTGTCCAGTGTATTTTAACCACACGATGCACAAAGGCGACGATAGTTTGGAAAAAATATTGTAGTTGGGAATACAGAAGGTAAAAGATCGCACGGTCGTTCACCAATAAGATGGACCGATGAAGTCGAAGACTCGTCCTCCAAATTTTACACGGTCGTAAGAGATGCGTTGGACAAGACCTTTATCCTCAGCAAAATGGTCGATTGTTGTTTTGTTTACAGGATTGATTCAGTCTATTTATAGACGTGAAGTCGAAACCATCTTGTGATAATAATTATGATATATGTATTTTAACGAAAGGGTAATGGACGCTGTAATGATAACCTTTACTCAGAAATATAATGTAGTGGCAATGATTTCAACATTGAGAACTAGATAACGAAATATATAAGATATATTTTTTATTATATTATTAAAGATACACTTTTTTAAAGCCCTGGCTGCATCCTCCAGTCTTTTACTTTTCCCACTAGGGAAGAAAAATAATGTAGAAAAGTGTTTTAAAGTAAGACACAAAAAAGTTCAATTGGCTGTACAAATTTTAATAATTTGCCTTTAGGATGGTTTCTGTTTTAATCTAGTCAATATAAATTTATGATTTAACGGTTACTTGATCAAGAATTTATGTATTGAGTTTTTCTTTTTCTTACATTTGTGATCGTGGGCTTAACATTTTTAAACTGTCGTTGTGTTAAACCTAATAGTTGTACCATGAATAATTTAAAGCGCCTTCAAGAAAATATTTCAACTGGTTTTATGGTTTAGTGCAGTGTACGTATCTAGGCGCTCGAGGTAAATAATTTTGTAATATTTGAATAAGTAATTTCAACAAAAAATTACATTGTCCGACTATTAATCAAATTATAAATTAAGCACGAAATTTAAAATGTGTACTACAAATATTATACAGCTTTTGTGAAAACTTAAAAACTTGGTAATCAAATTTTTGAAAACTCAAATCCAAATGCACAAGCAAATGTTGCCTTTGTATTTTTTATTTATTTGTATTGGTGCGAATTATCATAATTTGAAATTTGGAAATTGTGTTTATAATTTTAATTAAAGCGAACTAAACGCTAAAGAATACTAATATGTTTCACTACATTTCTTAATATTCATTGTCGATTTATTTTAAATAACCAGTTACTAATAAAAAGATCATCATACTTAATCAAGTCAGGTAACAAGGCAGTCGCGACTCGTGAGTGAACGAGCTATTTTAAAAATACACGATATTTAACAACAAAATGAGGAAGGAGATAATTTGTTTGTTTTTTTTAATGACTGTTTATCAGTGCAATGGTGATTTATTTGACATATTTAGTATACCAGGAAAAATTGTGAAAGCATTCACTGATGTTGTAACCGGTAACCCTAGCAAACAACAAGAACCAAATGCTATCGCCGGGCCGAAGAGTACGAACCAGAAGGTGGCTGATCAACAGGGTAGTAACAATTTTAATCAAAACTTAAACTTAGATGACATCCAAGGTGGAATCAATCTCCAGAGCACAGGTACATCAAGCAATCATAACTACGGAAATTTAACTCGAAGAACATGAGATGCATGTGACATATTTTAAATGAAAATTAAAACCGTTTACGAACAAAGCTGTACAATAAATAAATTGTGATTTGAATAGTGTTTTATTTCTATAATATTCTTGATTGTGTAATAAATACAAATTTTAAAGTAGATAAAATGTTATATATAAAATCGAAGGTGACTTTTTGCAAAACAATAGAGACATACAGCATAAAATATATATAACATAAAGGTGTTATATACGTATATGTATATCTATACTTAAAAAAAAAATTAAACTCATTAATTGCCTTGGTTGCTAAAATGATTTTAAAAAGATTTTACTTTATAAAAAAATATTTAGGACGGGTACATGCCTGATATTATTACACAGTTAAAAGTAATATAACATTAACAAGGAACTTATTTTGCACTGATTAATTAGCAAGGTAATTCGTAATATAATTTATGCCTCGACATGTGAAGGTTTGAATATATTAGCCTATAATTATAATTTGATATAAAAATAAAGGTTATGTTACAATATGACATAGTTCGTGACATGAGGTTTTTCAAAATATGTTTGCTTTATTATTAGTTTTATATCCAAAATTGATTACTTGGGCTAATTAAGTATGAGTAAAACAATAAAAACTATAAGAATTAAGGCTAAACTCCAAGGTCAAATTAAAAAAAAAAAAGTCAAAGCTGCGTTAATGTATGTAAATCATATATTTCGAGTTATGATTTATTTTAGTATTAAATTCGTATACTGTTTCTAGTAAATTTTTTTTACAATACAAGACTAGAATACTGTTTACACTAACAGAGCTAGCTGTTAAAACTAAATGATAAGACATTTTCATCATCTAAAATTTGTTTATTTTATTTTGTGTTGTCAGCAACTAGTTTAGCCGCCAAGGCTTTGAGTGAAATTGCCATAATTGTAGTTACTCGTCCGTCCAATACTGTGGAAGTTTAAATCGCCTATGTTCTCGCTCAAATTGATATTTTGGTTGATATTTCCATCGCCCTGTACATCAGCAATTTTCTGTATTGTTGTTTGACCCGCTCCTTTTTCTCGTTTGTCGGGAAAAGATTTATTAGTTTCCAATGTAAGAGGTGTAACATCAGATTTGTTTACGATGCTTTGCTCGAAGGAGATCGCGGTATTGGGTAGCGATTCAATTTTTCCATCATCGTTCTTATTATTGAATAAATTTTTCACCGAAATCTTCGTTAATACATAATCAGCCACTTGCTTCAAGTCTTTAGAAAATGTCGACAGGATCGTCAAATCACCATTACACTGAAGTGCGGTAGCCAGTAATAACAATAATATCGGACGTAACATTATATAAAATTTAAATTGGATTTATTTTAAACAAGGCGTGTCGTTGAATCAACTTGTAAGACGACTCTGATCGTTGATATGAATATAATATAGTAATGCAAAGAACTGGTTTAGTAGAAAAGTTTTGTTGTTGTAATTTTTAAAAATTAAACTTCGATGTATTAGAATAGAGTACAGCCAGCTCTTTTTGTTAGGAAAATAAACTCTCACGCTTCTTTATATAGATAGACCAATAAAAATATAAATAGTTTTAATTATAATATATTTAATTCCTGTAAATCATAAACGAATAGTTAAAAAATACTTCTGTATAAATATTTATACTTATGTACAACGTGTAGTAGTTTTATGATGAAAAAATATTTATTATAATAACATTTCGTTATTTTATACAATATTGTCGATGTTATAAACTTACCTTGTTTATTGACTCAATTTATATGGTAATATGAATTTGATTACTTCATATTTAATATCAACTTTTATCTTTTGCCACATACATAGCAAGTCGATACAGTTGTAATCTTTGGAACTTATATATACATGTTAATTATACAGGTTATAGATATGGATAGACGAATTTAAAAACTCGATGCGAACGAGCGGCCGTCACTTTTATGAGTTAAGAGCAAGTCGTGCAAACGTGTAAAATTTACAATTAAATAAATTAAAATGTTGAAAAGATTAATAATATTATACTTGCTGTCAATCACAGTTGATTGTCAAAACGATCTATCGATATTTACTGCTATACCCACAAAAATTAAAAGTATAGCGGACGATTTTTTTGGCTCGATTTTTGGTGCAGTTGGAAATAAAGAAGCTTTAAGAAGCCAACCATCGAAGACTGGCTCAACCAATACTACGCAAAAAGTGGCCGACAAACAAGATGATGGAAACTTTAACCAAAATATTAATTTACATGGCGCTAAAGGACCTTTGAATTTGTCCAGTATTGGACGTTTCAGCGATCATAACTATGGAAACTACGAGCAGACTGCTTTATCTAACTAAACTTTTAAATATGTTATATTATGATATTTACGTTATTAAAATAAATCATAATACAACAGAATTACGTGTTTTTCATTATTGCCAGTTAGTATCTGAGAAATATAAAGATTACTCCATCGGGATTTCCTTTTTCTCAACGCACATAGTTTACTATCGTAATTTGAAGAAAGAGCTTCTAACGGATTTTTGAATATTAATAAGCTTAGGTAAGGTATTTTCAGAAAATCCTATGTTAATAATGTAGTTCTTTAATACTGCCAAACGATAAGACGAGTATGGTGTTATGATTTTACACAGCATTCATCACACAACTCTTCGTTGCCTTGTGAAAAAAGATTCCTTTATTTTAGTAATATTGCAAGTGAGATATATACATTCTTTTTATTTTTTCTTATTTACTTATAGAGGGTTTGGAAATTCTTTTTATTTTATCGTGGGTAACGTGTAAGTTCAAATAAGTTAAACAGGTGTCAAGTAAAATAAAACAATTAAATACACTAAGATCATAAATCGCTTTAAAAAAACTAATGTCAATAATAGTATTAAAATGAGAGGATATCTAAATTTTATCCGACTACAGTTGCTAAAGTAAGGTACGCGAACAAGTGTACGCGGTGTCCGGTATTTGGTGACTTATTTCTACTATAAATACATAAGTTGTTATTTAAACAGGTCTAGGTTCGTACCTGTATTACCTGATTTACGATGAAAAAAATGTTGCTAAGCAACAGGTTCTTGTTTTCTTTTATATTTTATTGAAATTATTGTTACTATTTTCTTTATTTCTCGCAGACGTTGTTCTAACATGTATTAGTATTTAACTCATCTCTGAGAATATTTTATTACTATTAGTACATCCTAATAATTGCCTCTACAATACCTGTGTTTGTAGAAGTTCAGGCGCAGGAGCGCGATCTGATGGCAAGTAAAAATAAAATAGATGGCCGTTAATACAATCTTTTCGTTTTAATTTATATATCAGTTTTCATGGCACTTCGTTTCACGGCCTAACATACACTAATATTGTCTATTAAAGATGTCTATGTCAGCATAATGTAATAAGGTTACTCATCCAGATACTAACAGATATGAACACAGTAGTAGTAATAAGACGTGGTTTCATTTTCTTTTCCTTCCAAAGCCACATTCCATAAACGGTATAAAAGTTAGCGAGTAGTAAGGCAGTAAGAAAAGGGGATATAAAGAAAAATACATTGAGAAAAAAAATCGGGGAAGTCCAATAGTTTTGAATATGTTCTTAAACAAATTATCAATAAAACAAATCTTTTTAACATTTTATACAGATAAAATTTAAATAAACAAACTAAATGTCAAGGTGAGTTAAAAATGTATTTCTTAAAAGTCGGATCGATTAAATGAATTAAAATATTGTAATAAGTTTCTTAATTAATACTAAACTAGCTAATAAAATATATTTCTGGAACATAGTGTCAATGAAAACAATGAAAAAATTTTTTGATTTATTCTAAATCTCAACCATAGGACAAAAGTAATCAAAACTTTTTTTAATTACTGGTATTTAATTACCATAAAAAGTATTTAATTTAATTAATAGGTAGTAAATGTGCATTCCTTTGAAAGTATTTGAAGTACTAAAATAGAAATTGTACTATATCTATTTGAAAACTGTACTGTGCCTGTAAATAAAAGTCGGTTCTTTTATAACAATTTTTTCGTATATTTTACAATTTTATAAATTTTGTTTAAAGTTTCCGTAGTTATTGTTTTGCGAGCGTCCGAAACTGTTTAAATTCAAGTCTCCCAAGTTGAGGTTCACGTTATTATTTACATTTGTCGTACCCTGTGGAACAGAAGACGACTCAATTGTTCCTTTGCTCGCACCATCTTTATGCTCTTGTTCGGATTTGGTTTCAATCGGCAAATCAAATGGTTTAGCTGATTCAACAATAACAGTTGCTGTCAAATCCTTCGTCTTTGATTGAATACGTTGCAGTCCATCTAGTCCAAACGAGCTGGCTTTACACTTGAAAGAAACGATCAGTAGAAAACAAATTACTGTCGCAGTTTTCATCTTATTAATAACTGCTTGACTAGACGGCAAATATTAAGCTAGAGTGTATATGATACGAATTTATCCAATGAACTGAGACAGACTCGTTATTACATTCCTTTATATGAAACCTGTTTTATCAGAAAAGAAGCCAAGTATGAATTGAAGCTGTAGATTTATTTTCATAATGTAAATTTTATTAAGTATAGAACAGGATGTGCGGTTGAATATAGATGTATTTAAATAAGTAAAGAGATATGATATAAATAACTGGTAGAAATTACGTTTTTCCTTTTATGTCAAAAAGTTGAATAGTAAAACCTGAACATGGCCTCGAAATAATTTTTTTGTAACTAGTTCTGGGGAATTAGGTTCTAGGTTACCCAATCAATGTTGTAAAAATGTACGCAGGATACATATTAAAGGATAACAGACAGTGGATGTGTGATAATTAATGTACTGAATTTATAGCTCTAACAGAAATCAGTGAAGCCAATTACTGCAAGAAAAGTGTTTTCTCTTTGGTTAAAAACATAGTAGCAAATGTATTAAGTAATAAATAGTATTGTTTGGATGAGCAAATGAAAAATTGTGACATTTTTTTTGCCACCGGCATCACACGAAAAGAACATTATGTGTAAAAAAGTTATAATTATAAATCGAGATAATGCATAAAGAGATACTTTTAAGTACGATTCTTTGATTTATACATTTTTAAACACGAAAATTTAGAGATTATATTTGCCACAAGGTCCTCATTGCATAATGTTATTCAATATAAAGCTTATTCATTTAAGCATAATCAATTTTCGAATCACTTAGATAAGTGCAGTCTCTTTCGACAACTTTGTCCCGTGATTACCCGACAGCACCCATGACAATTATTGCTTCAGCAATGTTCTGAAACCAAAATCTTATAATTTGTGTTTCTTTATTTAATAAATGACCTGTAGCAAAATGTAAATATTAGCGCCAAATATTACATAAATATCCTTCAGAGATTGCTACTGGTATACCAAGTCGTTCGTATAATATTGTCTTCAATTGTGTAAACATGATAAACTCAAATTCGTCACAAAATGTATTTATTAATAACCCAATTACAAAAATTAAATTAATCATAGGAGGTTTTATTTGATTCAAACATTTTAAATTTATACAGCACATTTAAAAATTAAAAGGTTGTGATGTACTATAATATACAATATTTAATAAATATGCCTTAAGAGGTATTAAGTTTAATAATATTTAGCGATTATTTACCATATAACGTTTAAATCTAATTAAATTTAAAATACATTTCTTTTTCACTTTGGGCTCACTAGACTTGGATGTAACAAAATCAGACGAACGATATTCAGAAGTTAATAAAACAATCGACGGGTATGATTAATTCATATCGCCATTTACAACTTCATCAAATTTGATTTTTTTTTATTATTATGTTATAGGATTTCTCCATGTTGCAACATTACCCACTCTAAATTCAATGAAAGAAATGTAATTCCCGGTCTTTTAAAAATTCTATCTATTTTTAGTGCATGCACTTCATACAAATCACAGAAATTAAACTTGGATCTGAAAGCAATTTTCAGGAAATAATAACTCGAAACTGATAAAGTTTAAACGTTACACTTAAATATTTTTTTATATACATCATTAATTTTAAACAAAAAATAAAATTTCTTATAATAATCATTCCAGTGTTTCGATTATACAATTTTAACATAAGATAAATATAAAAATGGACTTGAATATTTTCTTGCCTAGTGTGCCAATTGTACATGCCAGAGGTTAAAAAAAGAATATATCTTATTAACTAGTAAGGCACATTTTAGCTTTGGATAAATTTAATGTTTTTGGTTATTTGCGTTATTTAGTTTATAAAGTTGCAATTGTCGGTTTATGATAAATTTTACATAATCGCTGATAATTTAAAACGTTTCGCGCTTGGTAAAAATATGTATTTTCTTTAAATTTCTGTTCTTTTTAAAGAAGGAAATAAAAGGTCACTTGATGATGATTTTATTATATGACATTTAGTCGGGAAAATACGACAATTTAAATATTTATGTTGCAGGTAAATGTCACAATGTTATTATTAAATATATAGATATAGGTACTACCAAGATAGTAAAGTGGGTTTTCGACTTCTTAAATGTTTTCCTATGACATTTTTTTAACAGTCGTAGACGAAATTTTTCTATTAAAAATAACTTGCATACGACTTATACATCAGATATACTAATATTGCTTTAGATATGCGAAAGAATAACTATTATCGACAATGCTATTTATATTTTCATAAACATATAAATCCCAATCTATCCCACAATTCTTTTTTTATATATGTATTATTAACTATATCTTGATATTTTTGTTTATAGCTTTTTGACAATTATAAATAAAAGAAAAGAATGTAAGCTGGTTATACATTTACACGTGGTTGTGTAGTACAATAGTATCAATGTAAAGTACACAGCATTAGTGTTGGTTAATTGAATAAAAAAATGGATCAATACGGTTAAAATGTTATGTATATTGTATAACCCTTTGTTAGGCTTTAAAAACATTTGTTTTTTGAGTTGAAAACACATGATTTTTACATACCAATTCATGATGAGGTTGTATGCAACTTTTATTAATGGGAAATTTCAAAAATATTAAGTGATACAGACACATAAAACAAAATTTATTCAAGAACATGGGTTGACAGATTATAATTAAATATTCGATGTAATGATTTAATTACGTTTATCAAAGTATAGCACCATCATAAATAATTTATAGGAGATATGTTAAACAAATTCATTTTAACTGGTGATGCATCCGGTTATCGACATATAAAACATATATAACTTCGTTTGACATATCTCCTTATTATTTCTACATTATTTACAAATATCAACTACTTAAGTACGCGATTATATATAAATTCGGTCTTTGGGTCCTACCTAACCCTTTACACAGTAAGCAGCAACACTTACCACAAATAACTATTATGTAAACTTCGGTGAACACACAATAAGTTGTCTATACTTTTTATACTATAATTTTCAGCGTCCTCCACAATTTAAGTGACAGATTATTTTTAATTTACACTGAAAGAAGTATTAAATGTATAGGAAATAGAAAACGTTTTTATTTGGGTAGAGAGAGGTATTCACAACCGAAAATAAATAGTATGTTAGATAGTTTTTTTGACTATTAAGGTTTATAAAATTTTAGAAACTAATCTCATAATTACTGAATTTTTAAGATTAACTAATAGTGAAATAAATTTGTGTCCTTGATCATTAACCATACACGTATTTATTATACATATAACTAGAGGTCTTTGGTTAGTATTTACATTTTCTCGGTCGCGCGATGCACTCGACCCTGTATATATTTTATTTTGATAGTAATTGCTTCTTGAGTGCAAACAGCTTTTAAATGTAATATGCATAGTTTACATACATTAGATGATAACAATAAAATTAAGTAAATAGTTTTAAAATACAAAATTTCATATTTTAATGAATCATAAATGATGTAGAAATCAATCCATATTAAATACTAATGTTATCGCTAATAGTGGATATGGGAACGATGTGGTCCTTTTTATTGTGATGTAGTGGGCAGGGAGCACGTCGCGTACTGGGTTTCGTTCTAGATCGTTCTGGTGGCTTAAGCCTCCGCTGCGGGCACGGCTTCTGGTATTTCGTGAGGTCCCCGGCCGAAGCCGACTTGTCGAAGACCTTTCTGTTCTTTGCGGCCGCCGGAGTCGACGGCTTCTTCCGTTGTCAGTCGATGACATGTTTTATCTTGACATAGAGGATGCAGGAGAAGAGAAAGCCGAATATCGGTATCACCGACATGCCCACACCCACGGCTGCTAGTATGATGAGGTGCTCGCGTATGTGACTCGTGAACGGCGCCACGCAGCCCTGAAAACGAAGCGAAGGACCGAATAAAATAATAAGAATGTTCGTTCCGTAGCTAGTCTTGGTTAATATGAAACAAAGTTGTTGAAAGTGTAATAATTTTGTTATTGGAATCACGTTGTGTCTAAATCGGCCACGCCAAAGATATGCCACACAGAGCGTTTTGTTGTGAACCGCATCAATTTTGAAAAAACAGCTTAATGATGTATTTAATTAAGACAAAAAACACCTGGCAAAAGTATTGTAGTTTGTATTGTTTTTTTAAATGTCCTTTTTATTAGATACTCATTAAATATTCTCGTCCTGTACTATTACAAGACACATTGTTTTCGTTACGAGAAGGTTATTAGGTAAAACATTTATGAACATCAGTTTGTTAAATAGTTTTTATAAAGTCTTTAAGTTGCAATTAATTTAATTATTCAAACCTAAGAAGAAATTCTCAAACTAGTAAATATAATTTTATTTGCATTTTCCATATAGAAACAATGTTGTGTGTACTACACTTTATAGTATAATTATATTAACCTGTCTCTTCTATACAGAACAAAAATTCAAGTCTAAAACTAAAAGTATTTTTTTGTAATATAAACTAGCAACCTTTGGTTTTCATAAACTACTCTAAACGACTGGTTTGTTACCGGTTTGAAATCTTACGTTGTAGTAGATGTTGGATGGATGATCGCGCGCTCCGCATCGTGACGTGACGGTCTTGCAGCAGGAGTCGGGCACGAGTAGGCGCGGGTCGTGTTCATGCCACGCGCTGCGCCGCCAGTCCGTATACTTCAAGGTCCCGCAGCATTTAAACTGAAGAGTTATCATGATCACAAAGTAGATAATTATAGATATATATATATATGCATAGTAAATATATAGTCATGATAGAAGGATTACCAACATGGTAGATGTCGACAGTAGAAACTGCAAATGAATGGGGTCAATACATATGTACAGTATGAAAACATACGTATACTCTGAATATCGTTTAGGTGATGAAATCAAAAACAATTTTCGCTCATTCAAATATAAAAGATTGTTTTAGACTTATCTGTTATTATACTTCTCAATAATTGTTTTTGTTGCATAATAATCTCTTAAATTTTTTATCAAAATAATTCCGATAAAAGGTATTGGTAATCTAGAATTACCTCAGTCTGCATGAGGTCTACTGCGTCCGTAACGACGACATCTAGAGCATAATTGGCGATGAACGTGTTGTTCAGCTCCATCTTCAGTTCGTATTCTACGGCCACCTCGTAGTAATATGCCAGCCCACCGGCACCCAGCTCCAACAAGAACGTGAACAAGAGGAAGTAGGTGTACTGGAACAAAAGGAATGAAATTATTACTGAACCATTAACTGCTTGCTTAAATTATAAAATGTGTTATAGAAACTAAAAATAGTATTATTTCTTTTAGTCAATGAAACAACAACGGAGGAAGTTCACCGCATGGGGTATAATTCCCATAAAAATGTATTGCAGTGAGTTAAGTCATATTTTTTGTCTCTGGAGACGATATGTTAAGTCTAGTCACCCCAGTAATTACTGGAAAAAAATGGAGTAGAAAAAGTGGAAATTAGAATATAATTACACAAAGTAAACTGGTTCTGTTCTCAGTCTTCAGACCGCAACATCCGAGGGCGCACAAGGGCACCCCCATGCCACCAGCGATCACCAGCAGGTACGCGATGGCCGGGTAAGTCGGAGTTGGCAGCAGCGGCACGAATCTGTGTCTAGATGCGACAGTCCACGCTCCGACAATCAGAACACCTATACCTGCAAACTAAACAAAACGTTATATAGAAGCCGTTAAAGCACAGTTTCTTAGGCGATCGAACGCGTTATATAATAATATATTTCACACTTGACCAGCGGGGTGGATATACAGCCTTGACACTCCCCTTGTGAGGGAAGATCCCGAGTCCCAGCAGCGGATAATAACAACAGCAGATAATATTTTAGGCCTGAATGTATGTTAGTCTCAATAATTGTCCAAGATATACTTTTTTTTTTAAATATCTTACACTACATTAACGAATACTTCCATGGACATCCATTTCAAGCAAACTTGTAAAAACAAATTATTTATTTTATTAACATTATTTATGGTGCCAATGAAAATATAATAAACTGTCTACATATTCAAACGTTCGCAAGTAAATGTTGGATAACAATTAATTTACAATTTTATAAGTAACATTTATTTTATAATTTTAAAAAATATTTCTTGCATGTTCCGCCACTGAAAGAAAGTCTGATCAAAATGGTAACGTTTCAGCGCTTAGAAAGAACACGGTTTTTTTGGTTCAAGTGCCATGAAAATATCTATACGTATTAGGATTATTTTTACTAGTAGTGGAGACAATCTAAGTTGGTGCCCATAGCGCCTACACCTACTGCCAAGCAGTAGTGTGCAAATATTATACTGAAAAAGTTTCAACAGCGTTGTAGCTACTCTCATGTCTCATGGCGAAGAGCGTAATGTGGTGCATTATACTCGTATTTTATCTTAACCAGCGTCATGTTAAAAGTAGGCGTATGGCTCACTACCAGGTGAAAGTCTCATTCATCGTTTAGTCGAATAAAAAAATCAAAAAAGAAACATACTACTTCATTTTAGCGGTACAAACAAGACTGACTTTATTTGTACAGATGTATAGATGTTATTGCGCATTTTATTGGAGAGGTTTACGAGTAGACGACATATGTTGATACAAATACTTGGAGCGCAATATTGCGCAATTAGTTTTATCAGTTATGTATACAGAATATGTCTGGGCAGAGTCCTCAACAAGTTGGCGTCACAAGGGTGGAAGTTTTCATCTTGCAATTATAATTACTTGTGATCAATACAGGTATTAATGTGCGGTGAGATTATGATGCTAATAATAAACCATGAATTGTAATTGATTGAACATTAATGTTATAAATTCATAAATGATAAATTTTTTATATTGGATATTTTATCTGCGAAACAAACCACTGGATTTAACAAGAATCTTAACGGCTGAAACCCAAGAGTGTTTTGCCTTAGCTAGTGTAATTACTGGGGTAACGAGACTTAACACCTTATGTCTCAAGGCGACGAGCGCAATGTGGTGCAGTGTGTACCATCTTAACTAGCACCACGTTGTCATGGGCAAGCGTATCACTTACCATCAGGTGAACGTCTTGCTCGTCTCGTCGCATAGTAGTATAATAAAAAAGTGTTTATTTGATCACTATTAGTCGAAACTATTGAAAGCTTTTGTAATCGTAACTCTGATGGTATGGGTTATGTACTGGTACTAAAGAAAAGGTGTCAAGCAGGAGCTCATGAGACATTAATACAAGATATCTGCCAAACCTATGCGATAGTTTAATTTTATTTTTACACGCTTTATATTAGTTTCACTTGAATGTATGTGCGTTTGTAACATTAGTTTGAACTCAATTTTGACTCACTTTGATTTTTTAGTCTGAATATTTAATTTAAACTTTGTACACTTATCAAGTATCGTTGATTACACTATAATTTGATTTGCCTCATAAAAATAAAAAATGTGAAAAATTATTCTTAATATAGGTAGAATAGATATAATGAACGAACTATATTAGTATTATTGTAAAAAAAGCGTGGCGGCGCTCTATGCCATCTATTGCGTATATATATCGAGCACCACAATTTAATTTCTCACTTTATTTGTGTTTAACAGCTAATATCACGGAAATTAATGGATTTACCACAACTGTGGTTTCCTTACGCCAAGCATTAATATGCAAATTTTACAATGTTCCAGTTTCAAGGGCCGTTGCGGTTAGTGAAATGATTAGGAGATTGATACGTTATGTGACTAGCGATGGGTTTTAAGTAAGACAATCGAAATGGACGATGAAAGACTAAGTAAGTAAGTAAGAAAAAGTTCTTACCATAAATACAACGTTGAAAATATGGAGCACACACTTGAGGAAATTCACACTTAGACAGTCAGCATCACGCGATTTCCGCGGTTTCACTTTCTTCTTTTTGGATAGCAGCGCACTAGAATCTTTTTTCTTTTGTTCGGCCATTTTGTAGTGCTGCTTTTGAAGATTATGGAGAATCTATGGTCTGCAGACGTTGTTTCTTATCACATAACTCTTGTGACCTGAAAATAACATGTGGATTGATTTAGTGAATAGTATAAATGTACATACGTTTTAATATATTTTAAATACTTACACATACAACCAGAGGGTTCAACAGATGAATTAAATTATTTAGATTGAACGAAAAATCTAAAAGAAAAAAGCATATATTCATGACCAAATTGCATTTATTTCATAAGCTTTCAATTTGTTACTTAAATAAAAAATGGAATAATAAAGTACAACATTTATTTTAATATTATACACAGGTAAAGCCAAAAACTACTCTAGACTGATATAATAAAATATGTATGTATAATTGATAAAAATAGTATCCTGAGAAGGCGCAGTATGTAAAATATATATATACAAAGATAAAAGTAAACAATAGTGTGTACCATGATTATTTTACATTCAGTCCTTAATTTAATCACATTGTAAGTTCATTTATGTCCTACTAATCCTTTGGATTACATACAAATACTAAATTGTAATACCAAAAAATCTTATGCACACCGAAGGTAACAATGGCATTTTTGAAGGAGATGGTGTATCCCTGAATAAGTTCTAATCATCAATTCCTTGACACGAAATAATTGTTAAAAGATATCCCTGTCTGATAATGTTAATCGTCATACTGTTGTAATGTATTTTCAAGTTTATCTACTATTCTTTTGTAAAAATTAATTTGTTGTTTGAGAAATTTTTGCATTGTCGCCTTCAAGTCTACAGTCCTCTCCGATTTGAAGTGATTTATTTCGGCAAGCAGGGCGTAAGAAATGACGTCAGTCCTTCTCAAGACTTCATTAAGTTGTGCTATCTCCATCTTGTTTTCAGCGGTTAGTCTTTCACATTCCCGCTTCTTCTGAACCGCTCCTTTGTGATTAGCTAAAACTTCCGGGAACCCACCAACAACACCCTTGTATAAATGGAATTTATCACCCAGTGGTTCAAAATCATATTTTGGTTGTTCTTCATACATTCTTCCAATCTCGATATAAGCACCACCTGTCATTTTTATGGCGGAAGTAAGTTTTGAAGTTGATACTATGGTCCCTTCGTCTAAGCTTAGAGCATTACCAAGATTATAAAACGCTTCTCCAGTTTTTTGGCAGTCGCTTTTGTAAGGTCCCTGGAACCTCTTTGTTTGTGCAACACACATATTGGAGACAGACTTTACTGAAGTATCCATACTGTTAATAAATGTGTGACATTGTTCTGTGATGTGATCAACTTGTGATTGTAGTAAAGCTTTTTCAGGGACAACTAAAGATATACAGTAATTAAGACCTAGTAAGTTATCCTTTTCAGCTTGCCTTTTGCCAGCTTTCCAGCGTTTTTCATCAGTACATGTGAGGAAATGCTGCCAAACTTCACTTTTAGAAAGCACTGGATGTTTACACATCCAATCAACAAACTCCTGAAGTTGCACTCTTCTCCTTTCAATTAACTGTTCATCATACCTTCCAGATATTTGTTTGTCAGGCAGTGGTGGTATAGGAATCAGTGAAAATTTTTCTTGTAGTCTCTCATGCAGCCAATCAAAATGTTTGTATCTTCTAGAGACTTGAATATTATTAAATGAAGGTGTTAGTTGATATGCTATGAAACTCTTAATCCCTTTAAATTTAGACTCCTTCTTTGGTGAAGCAACAGTCACTGAATATGGTTGAGGTATTGGTGACCAAATGTATCCATCTTCATCCTGAATAATATAAACTTTTTCATTGTCGGGTACTTCTACATTTAAAGTCGCTAAGAGATAACTCTCACCACTGACTTTTGATGAGGGTGCAAATTTATTTTTTCTGACAGTACCTACAGTAGATCCAAAATTTGAAGCAGTATCATCTATTTGTTGATTATAGTCATTAATTGGCATTCCTGGAAGTGGTGCAAGAGCTTGTTGCTCATGTTGGCTGCTTTTATGTTGTTGTTGTGCACCTGGTCCTATTTCTGAATATGTATCATCATCCCAATCATCATCCCAACCATCATCATGTGATGTTGCACGTTGATAATTGTTGTCACCAGCACTCAGTTGTTGGTCTCCCCAATCATCAGCAGCTTGGTCATATCTGGGTGCAGCCGGTGCAATCTTTGTAGGCCCAGATTCATTCGGTGCTAATATCCTCACATATGCTGCAGGAAATAGACCTGTTTCACCCTTTGCATTCTTCCCTTCCCACCACCCTTCACCAATTGCAGTGTTTATTAATACTAATACTTCACCACAAGTTATTGACATTTCTGTAGTACCAGGCTCACCCGTGAAGTCATACAGGGCTTGGACATGGGTCGTCATGGTGAGACCCTTTTACCTACAACAATTTAAAAACATTATTAAAAGTATTTAGTTCACAACAACTAGAAATATTAAGGTGAGAGATATACATGGTTATCTTATCTATGTTATCAAGAGAAGTATGTACATAACTTTAGTAAATAACTGTGTCGATTATAGAGTTACGGCTAAATATAACAAAGCAACAAGTTCATAAAAGTTTAGAGCATTATTCAACATATTAAGAAGCTGACACATTTTCGTAATAGGTTCAATTAAGTACGGTGGTAATTGTTGAATGTTAAACGACGATTATTGTTTCATAGCTTCCTAGCACTGGAAAGTGGGCTAATGGAATTGGTTATTCACGAATAAGAAGTCTTTGTGAAAAGCTTTAAAGTATTATATAGAAAATAAATGTATGTAAGCAATTATATTTGAGATTTAAAAGTGCATTATTTACATTTAGGACCAGAGTATAATGATTACGTACTTTTAAATCGGAAACAAAATAACTACGATCCTTCTTGTTTTTTAATGGAACTAAAGATGTTTTCAAGGATTAGTGCAGTGAATGAGGCCGATACGGCAAAGTACTTTCTTTGAATAAATGTTAATCAAAATAGTGAAATAAACGATAAACACATAAAATATTATTCTTTACTTACTTTTGTCCACAAAAAACCAAATTTCAAGGCGGATACACTACCCGTACAGTCATCTGAATGACAGATTGATTCGCAAGAATTTGTTTTCGTTGATTTATCTGTTTTCGATTACGTGGCACAGAATCTTATATCACAAAGTCACCATTGGTTTTAACAAAGAATTTTTTGTTTTAGACCAATCGCAAGAGCCGACACTGAATCAATAACGAAACCGGTCCCCAGTATTGTATGTTACAGCACACAAAGCGTAGTAAAACGTTTTGTAGTACTAAGTCCCTGTAGATGGCGCTATTGTAAAATTAACAAATGAGTCAATTCGATGTTTGCGTTTGTAATATTTCACTTAATCGATAATAGATGGCGCTGAGCAATAACATGTAAAATAAATACCGAAAATTTTCGTATATGATATTGTGTAGTGAAATGTGATACGTATAAATACCTGAACATAAAATATAAAATAAAAGCTAAAACTATACAGTACATAGACTATAATGACATAAACATTCAACCGTCGACTAAAAAATATTTCTCTTGTCAATCAGCCGCATATTCCTTTTCTTTTTAATTTATAAAAAAGTATGTAATTATGTACTCTTCGAAAATTCATTTTCTTATCATCGTTATTTTAATTATCAATCGGTGTAAAGCATATTTTATTCAGTACTTAGTTTTTTTAATATTATCTCTCGAACCACAGATATTATTTTATTTTATTATATAATTATTTTAGTTATTTATTCCTAAAAGTGAAAAGAAAAATAATAATGACTGTAAAGACTGAAATAGTTAGAGTTTATTTACATACATTAATGAATATTGTTATGAGTAACAAAATCTAAGATCATCAGCTTGCTTTATTCTTTAATCGTTATTATTTTATGTTTCCTATTACTCTAATAACTAAGATTTCAAAATTGCATGACGCTGCCAATGAAAAACAAAGCGTGTACCCGTCAAATTTTCATTAATCTTTGTTTGACCTTTGTTAATCCTTGTCAATCCAGATAGGCCTTAACAAGGTTTCGCTAATTTAATTTAGCAAAATCCCAATTGTTACAACTTTTAAACTTGATCATCGCCATTTCTGCGTATAGTTTTGCGCTTATATCTCACAATTCTCCTAGAATGTCCATTCTGCCAATATCACTTGACAACTCATTGTACCAAAGTTTATCATATTCGTAAAGTTAGGGCCACATATTTGTAGATATATTCATTTTCAATAATATTCCTTAATAAAATGAGTTGCCTCAGGATATGACATTCTTATATTACAATTCCACTTATTATAACAACATAACTAAGGCAACATTTTTAACTAAACTTAAATGTAAGCCCAAACCCACTTAATGGACACAGTTTTTCAAGACAATTTCAAAAAGAATAAGATGAATACACTATGGAGGTAATAAACAGAGAGAAAGAGAGCGATTGATTGACAATTTTTTTATTGTTAGGAGTAGGAAAGAACGATAGGGAGAAAAGTATTGTAATGTACTGAAGATTTCAACGTTTCTCTTTCTTTCTTATTGATATAATTCGAGAATATTCAGATTTTATAAAACTTGAAGACTAATGTCCATGGTATTGTAGAGACAAACGAGGTATTGTGAAATTGTATAGAAATGCATTTTATCTTATTCTCTCACGCATCATTATTATATTTACTAACAGTGGTCTGTTTCTCCACTTCATAAAATCCAATTCAAAATGAAACTTTTTTTAAAGGTTTTGTTAAATTGGTCTAATAAATATATATTTGTAGAAATATTGCAGCGCCCAAATTAATATCTGCGATAAATCTATGCTTTTATTTTCCTCCATCGATTTAATGAATATGTACAAACATTATTTTTATATAAACTATGCCTAAGTATGCGTCTAAAGAAACTTTGTTTTTGATCGCAGCAGGCGTTGATTAATGATTGCGATATGAGCATGCAACTTTGTATTGAAGGTTTTTACGTCGTGATAGCATTTGCTTCTAGTATATATATTTATACAAAAATTTTGTTTATATTTAACACACATTAACTACCTCGTGCGGGAGATGTTAGAATATTTCAAGCAAAGATGTATTACATGTATAATTATAAGTTATGAGGTATACCTCATAGCTTAGGGTATGTATAATATAATGTAATCTTAAGCGATTTGTACATTATTTTTTAACAAAACTTAGATTGATTTGGATCTGATAATTATACTTTGGAGCTATGGTACCTTTTGATACGCGAAGTTTCAATCACAGGTTAGACACGGCCCACGAAACATGGACATCACATGTTCATTGGCGATTTCTTTTAAATCTTAACCCGAAACTTTAAACAACGAAATATAAGCATAAACATAAGGCGCAAACACGATGTTTTCATAACACTACATTGAGCTAGTCGCATTAGGATGCATAATGTTACACGATAAGATAAATGTTAAACCAGAAAATTAACAATTGATTTCTTAGTTTGCGGTAAGACAAAGGTTTACTATATTAACAATGAATCAACAGGTTTGATATAAATCTAAATTAATAATTCAACAGTACTGTTAGGGTTACCTTAACAAAATTATAACAAGTCTGAGTTAACAAAGATTATAGTCAGGAGTTAATAGTTGTTACAAAGCCATGTATACCTTTGCTACTCTTGCGGTGAACTAAACTATTGAAGTTAATTATGTATAATAATTCAATGTGATATATTTCTGCTTAACAGAATTGCTTAAAATCAGATCCAGGGTTTGATAGGAATAATGACAGAAATGTTAGATATATTGCCGATCTATTATAGCTTTTAAAAGCTTTGCCAAATGTCCATTCGTAATGATTTAATTTGGTTACATTATAAGTTATAATCACATCATAAACCTTAAATTAAGCAAAAAAATAAAATAACAAACACTTTTACTTCCGGAAGATAAAATGCGAAAATGCCCAAGCAAGTTAAAATTTTGAAGGAAATTTTGATTTAATTCAGGAGAGCTGAACGTTCGCACCGAGGAGAATTCCTTCAAGCGAGTATTAACGTCTTTAAAAGGAAATAAGGGAAATATCTTCAATTCATTTTAAATTTATGCAAAACAAAACTCACTTTATACAAATAGAAAGAGTAAGAATTATTTCCCTATTTACTCATAGTTCGCTTATTGTATCGAATTTGATCCATAAAAATCATTAGTGATAGATACAGACCGCGAATTATGGAGCATTAAATTGAAGTTAATATTACAATTTCATGCCGGCCTTGCCTACATTTAGATTTTAAGCTCAGTTTTTGTCTATTTTCGTTAGTGTGCATTAAAGGATTTATCTAATCTATCTATCCGATAAACAGGGCATAGCTACAGTCATAAATAGTAAACTGTGTAAAAGTGAATTGTTTGAGAAAAAAAAAACAAATCATAGCTTACGTGCGTAACGTACTCTGGTCATAATTATTACACAGACGATAAAAATGTACATAACATTAATGTATATGTACGAGGAACGCACACACTAAGCAGATGAATTATTATTGTATATTGATAAATAATTACCCTACAAAAAGTTAAGTGTGTAATTGAATATTATTACAATAAAGTTTTATGTAAAACCAATGTTATGAAAGGAAAAAAATAATTGTTTGTGCATATGGCAGTATGTTCGCAAAGCCTTGGCCTTTCTAAGTTTTACGGGCGTTGTGTAAGTCCGTAATATTTGGAATGAGCGCTTTGTGTGAAATCATAGAGGCGGAGACAAAAAAGCTTTGGCCTATATTCTGTATTAAAAGAAAAAACCTAAAATATTTATTCACTCTTGGCTGTTTTATGTTCATTATTTATCATTCAAACGCTTCTAACAGAATAAAGAGTATTGAACTTATAATATTTTATTATTTTAATAAAGCCTCGGGTTTAAAAGCGCCAATAACAAATATTATTGCGCCATTAAAATGTTTATCATTCGTAAGTGGTTAGTACGTAGTTTCTTTAAGTACATGTGCTGTCAATATACAATATTTTTATTACAGATGCAGAAATAGATATCTAACTGGTTTACTTCTTTGATTGTATATAATATGTGAATATTATTGAAAATAACTATTTAACATAACGTCATATTAGTTTAGTTCTTAAAATATTCCTTTATATGTATCTTATAAATTTTTAAATTTTACAAATTATTCTTCCGTCTACCTTCAATTTGTCTGTAACAATAAGAGATGATTGGAAAGGTAACTATTAAGGCGTTCAGTGCGCCATTGCCAACAAACTTTTAAATAATAAATACATAACATTTTTGCAACCTGTATAGAAAACTATGCACACATTATTAGTTTAAAACAAAATGTCAGTCATAAATTCCTTCACCATCTCCCTCCGCGCTAGTTATGTACAACGAAACAGTTTTATAATATTCATTACTGAAGTTTCCAAGTTTATGTCTGGAAGAAATTTAATTACGTCACAAATTTTAAATATATTAGCTTTCAATAGAAAAATAATATGATTTAAAGGTTATACATAGTCGAGTGCACCGTAAACTTACTGATTTTTATCAATGTTACTATTTTTCTGATTTTTAGGGATATTACACAATTTTAAAGTTTTTGAGAATTTACTAGTTAATCGGAGTGCATCCGACGGACTGTATCCGATCCCGTATTTGCAGTTTCGATTTAGCTTAGCGTTTAATACTTTTGACTTCAGCCGAATACATACAAGCTACATACTATATAAAAACTGCCATGTCTACATTGAATACTTTTACGGTATTAAATGTAAATTTTTTTGGTTTTTAAAAAGAGAAATAATTGTTACCAATTTTTTTTCGTTTTAGTAATAGATGGTATTTGTTCTTCATTGTTAATCCTAGAAGACAGATTTTTATACAAATGTGGAGAAAAAGGTCTTGCGTTGGATTTTGTAACAATGTGCAAATAAATCAGAGTTTCGGTTACGTCTTATTACCTGCGAGGGAATTTTATACTTTCTTTAGGGCTGTGATTTGCATTTTAAGCGTAAGCGTTTTTGAACATCCTCGCTTTTAATATCCTGCCTCTTAAAGTATTTCAACACCTCGTACAATGTTACCGTTTTACCTTTAATTAAATATTTTCATAGGGAATATAATACTAATCGCTTTAATAACTCAACAGTCCGCACTGTTACGTTAAAAAAATAGGCAGTTTGGAATTCAGATTGGTATAAAAACATTTTATCCCAATTGCTGTAGAGATATCAATAGAAATTCACATAAACCTTAAACCCATTGAAATACTCGGAAAACTGTTGCACGTCAATTTATTTGTTTGTTTCTTTTACATAATAATAATGATTTAAATTACTTTTATTACATTAAGTAGTTACAATCCTGCCTGTTTCTATTTGTTATATTGCAGAGTAACTATTAGAGTCTGTTAAATACTTTTCCTTTAGCATATCAACTATCGTGATGGAAACAGTACAATACGGTGGGCAAGTCACAGCTACACAAAGAAAAACAATAAAAAAAGACATTCTTAAGACAAACACATATACTTTCCATTTTTTTTTCGAAATATATGTAGTTTTGTTACGGAAGAGGTTTGTCGTTGTTCGAATACTTTTGTTTTTAAAGGAAAACATTTTCTTGTTTCTTCGAAATCTTATCGGTCCATGGGCGACGTTAGTGTCGGACTTTAAGACCGTCTTAAGTCTACCTCGACGACCTTACCATTGTTATCTTAAGATAACCGATGGTTGTCCCTACAAAAGGGATGAATTATAGTCACAGTTTTATGGGTCGCCCATTTCAATTAATAGCAGATTGATGTCCGCCTTGACATTATAAAATTATAATACTTATATCGATAAATTTGCAAAAGTTTAAATTATTAAACAAAATATTCAATTTAATTAAGCCTTTACCTATCCTATCAAAATTGTGCTCTGACTTTGTGACAAAGAATTTATAAGCTCAAAGCGGCTGTAACAACGGTAAAGTTTGCTTACTTAATGAAAAAAATTAGTAAAGTTATTAAGAGCTTATTTCTTCTCCAAGCGTAACTTTTTAATACAAAATGAAAATTACTAGTCTTTGAAAGTACCTAGTTTCTGTAGTTAAGTAATTATTTATTTTCTGTAAAAATTCTTAAGATGTTATTTAGTCAGATAAAAAAAAATTATAAAATTATGTAAACTTTATCGAAGTAAATATTTCACTTACGTATTTTGTACTCAGCAATTTTTTTATAAAATAAGAACTAGGGAGATATGAAAACATGGATGTGTATTGGTTCATATGGTATATGTTAATAAACATATAGTTCCGATAGAATGAAGTTCCCTCAACTTAAATACGAAATAAGATTTAATTGAAATTATTTTTCTCTTAAGGTATGACATTGTTAAAGAAAAATGTGTTTTTTTTTCAAGTGTGATGCAAAAAAGCTTAGAGATGATGGAGTATTATCAGTTTGCAGCGGTGAACTTTTAGTAGCGCACTTGCTAACGTCGAGCTGAATGCACTCCTCGCTCACAACTCCGTTCCCCTATCTTTTGACGCCTCCACCCCCCTCCTCTAGTTCTATTTTCAGACTTAGTCTCTCTCTGTGACATACACAATATAACAATCTATTGCTTACAATAAGTTTTATTAACAGAAGCAAAGGATTGACCATTATAATATTCGCACTAGTAAGTAATACGCTTGCCTATAACATACATAGTGATAGTACGTCTCTTTGTTGGATAAATTTTATATAGAATAAGAAGAATATGTAGTGTTTCATATAGAAGTAGTGTTAAAATAAAGTACCTAATTATAAACATTGTTAATACTGTAATAAGAAGACACCTAAAACATTTTATCATTTGTTGCAAATTTTAAATATGTGTGAACTGTGTTCAAAATCTACTATACTCTGGCTTTAACGAAATTCTAGAAAAGGCGTATTTAAATCAGATCATTTAAATTTCCTAAATATATTCATAATATTTACTGGTGTAAATGTTCAATGATCTATTTTATTTTAGCTTGTAGATTATAAACAAATTTTGTGCATAATAGGTTGAAACTTAACTTTAAAATTATTAAAGTAGCAATGAAAAAAAAATATTTCATATATTTCAGTAGTGAAACTAGCAACTATAATAAAAAGATAAATCTGTCGGAATAAACCAATTACAGTGGTTTTATAGAATTGCTTATAAAATGTAATTCTACTTTTTCTTTTAAAGACTTTAATATTCGACTGTGCGACAAAATGTGGAGGACGTCCATCTGGTTGGAAATGATGACGTCTGCCCTTAACAATGTGACAGTAGTTTAAAGCAATTCTGGTTATCTCAGTTTCATCTTTAAAACCGGAACTTTGTAATTGTCAGAGAACTACTACCCATAATTTTATTGCCAGTAAACACTGACGGTGTTAACATTTCTGTACCTCATATTATTATGCTTTGGGTTCTGATAGTCCTCATCTTTAAAATTACAGTCACATAACAAGACTTCAACAGTATGTTTCACGTGAGAATGCTCTTCATATTAAATACAATGGTTTTTGTTTGCTAGTTAGATATGACGCAGTGCATTAAGTAGGCGACACTGAGAATCACGAAAGTACTATTAAGTTTTAATTACAACAGAAATCCTTTGATGCTATTTAGTAACACAACACTTCTCGTGTTAATGCTCCTTTGAAATTATAATAAAACAAACAACTGTGGTTTTCGACTATTTGAAGATGAATATTAAAATGAATTTAAAAACTGTTATTTGTTTATAGTAATATTTTTTTAGTAAATACAAAGTTAAATAATCTGGTATCATTGTTGAAGTTTTGAAATAGAATACGAGGCTTCCAAGTCTTCCTGTTCCGTTGCGCGAGACAACCGGATGCGATTGCTTTACTTACGGAAAGTGCTCGGAGAACTATGGTGTTAGTAGTTACTCTGTTGGATTGTTCTAATATTGCCTTACTTTCATTTTAATGGTAATTAAAATATAAAAGTTTGAGTTGTAACATAAAAAAATGAACTATGTATAAAATACCTGGTCTTTTCCGTCATTATTATTTCAGTGATCAAAAAGTACTCAAAAGTATACCCGACGAAATGAATAAAAAAGGCTTTCGCGTTGTTTTGTTGGTTATTTAAACAATGCCCGTTTAGCTGTTGTTTAAATGTGAACTCCTTTTTTGTGACCAAACAGCGTACAATTCCACTATATAAAAGCATGAACACGTAAAACCAAATTTGCTATAGAGAGTTGAAATTACATCTTTTAGCTAAATGTTCGGCATGTGCTTTAAATGAGAATAGACCATTTGTTAGTTTTAAGTTTCACCTTTGTGTTTCTACAGGGCGCGTTTACCTTTTTGAAAGGTTAAGTGATCATGGAAATATTATTTCAACCTTTTCTTATTAAAGTTCACAGAAACAGGTAAATGAATGAATGAAAAGAGAATTTATAAATTATTAAATTTAATTCTTTTAATATACGCTCTCCGAGTTTTCAGAAGTGTTAGGGTAAGGACCTTTGAAGAAAAAGTCGTTTTTTTTTTGCAGAAATCAACTACTGTTAATTATTGTGATCGTCTAGCTTTGTTAATTAACAATTATTTTATAACCGTTTCGAGATAGCACTTGGTTATGTTCATGTAAATGTTCGAGTTAAAATGAAAACTGAAAAGACTATAAAAATGTATAATAGTATTACTGACTAAACATATTTAATTAAGTTCAAACAATAGTTGATTACTGATTACAAAGTGTTGTTGACTATAATGGATTTCAATGTTTTCTTTTGTCAAATAATATTTTATTTATTACCTTAAGTTTATTAAATACATTTAGTGTAGATTAGACACTTAATGAATCCTGCGCTAGTTCTATTTACGAAGGTCTTTATTACCAGTTAACACATAAAGTAATATTATTAAAGAAATAAAATTTAGAACACATGTACTGCTATTTTATAATGGTAACCAATTCACCGTCTAGACATGAAGAATATTTACCTGGTGTTAACTACGGCTGCTCATAGCAAAGCCTTGGTAAAGATATCTACACAGCATCACATTATACGTATTCGTCATTTTGTGAGCAGACTGGTAGAATAAAGAATTTACACCAATACTTGGCGGTAGAAGCAATTATTGTGGTAGATGCTCGCAGGTAATAGAAAGCTATTACCTATTTATATTATGAGAATACAGAAACGTTTGATGTTTTTGATATAAGTTCAAAGTAAATGAAAAGTATTTAAGCTTTATGTTCAAAGTAGGCTAGCATTTGACTTTGCTACTCTATGGGAAGTTATAAAGGCGGCCGACGATGTTATTTACGAATGCCCGGAAGCTATCGAGAAGGAGAACGCGATTCAGGTTTGACTCGAGTGAAAGTTTTGATGTTAATTTTAAAAAGTTCATGAAAATGAATTTCATGTTGCTACAGTGTCTAAATCTACACTTTTTCTTGATTTTCGTTCCACGGTTCCGGAATATTTTTTATTCAATTACTTCGGAGAACCTCTCTACAACATCAACGTGATGCATTAGAAGTCTTTGGTAAATAGTCAAATAGAATTAAAAAATCAATTTCTACTTGTTAGGTTGAAAAATATAACTATTTTCGATATTGTAATTTTAGGCTGAGAAGTTGGAATTTTTTCCTTGTTTATGCTGTCTTTTAAAAAGTTATTAAACCTGTTAAAAATATTGATGTCATGATCAGTATGGCATGTTTAGTTTTTAAGCATGTAATACAATTAGGCTTTTTGGACAAAAATCCAAAGAAAACCTATGTCATATAGATGTAATGCTGAAGTGATAACAAAACACATGCCTTCGCGACAAATGACCTCTCGGCAATAACAACATTTGGATTATGTCCAAATAAAAATATCAAAACCTTTTTTATTACGGTTTATACATATGAGTTTGTTGTATAAACTGAAACTAAAACACCAAAATTAGAATTCAGTTTTTTTGATGATTTAATTAAGAAATAAGTGGTGCAGTTATAAAATTAGTTTATAGTATAATAATAATAATAAATAAATAAATATTTGTGAAATGCTGCTGGTAAATTAACAATAGCTTATATTTCTTTTTTGCGTAGTTTACCTTTTGTATTCGCTTGAGACATTTTCTTTATAAATATAACTTATGTCTTACATTGATATTGTAAATCTACCGTCACAAAATTATTTAAGAAAAAAAAGTATCTTGGCTAACAACATGCAAAAGCTTGAACATTTCGGGCTAGCACGCTTCAAGAACTTTAGTTTCATTGTCACTTAAAATTATGCTCGAGTTAGGATCAAGTGTTAACTCATTTCCTAGAAAAGGAATCAGGTTTATTTGATGTATACGTATATCTCACAATCTTTTATATCTTTCCGATATAAACGTATTATGTAAGGAATGTTGAATAAGAAATTTCTTTGTAACGTTGTTTGTAGAAACGCGTACCGTTGTAGGATATCGATAGTAAGACGGCTAACGAAGTTATGCAATTTTCCAAGCGGACAAGCTTCCAATAGTTTGACATAAAAATAAGTGTTTTATAATTAGTTAAATTATCTTTTAAAAACGAATTAATACATATAGCATTTGGTAGTATGTAGTAAGTGTTAAATTACTCGTAACTTTGCATTTTACACGTACTACTAAAACTTAATATACCTGCCTATATTAAACTGTTCTGTTTATTTGATTTTATTACTTATCAAAAAAGACCCATTGACAGTTTAGGCGAGCCATGAGCTATTGAAAAAGGGAAAAACGGAATGAAAAGTGCAGATATTTCATTAGTTTCTTTTAGTCGCCTTTACTTGTAAATGAGATAATGCATAAATACAGCGAATGTAAATACAAGGAATTTTATCACGAAGAAAGATATTAAGAACAAATCGTGTGCGTAAAAGTTTATCGTAAATTTGTAAAAAGTATGATAAGGATTTTTTATGTATAGAAAGAGACTTTCTTTGTCTGTGAAGAGAAAAAAATAGCTATTTGAAACTTCTGTTAGAGGTAAGTAATAATCCGTTGTCTATATATCGTTGTATCACATTGGAGACAAATGCAATTACAGACCAGAGTGATTCCTTTCATTTATCTATACGTAACGATTTTGCCATAATTCCATGAAATTAATATAATTTTGATAAATACACGAAACCGCAAGAGTAATTTGGGCATATTACTCTTGCTCCGATTTTCCCGAACCAATAAATGTTCGCGACTGTGACGTTCCTCCATAATGGCGACAAAGTTGGCTGAATACGGGCATACATAAAAGGAGAATTGTTTTTACTACAGTTGTAGTTACCAATACAGAAATTAGCAGCAAGATGTCGTTGATTACTATTCTATTCGTTTGTAAATAAATAAAAATATGTAGCATGGACGAGACCAACTTATAAGCGGAAAATAAAAGTAGAAGTATTTTTTAATAATACTCAGGTTTTTCGAGCCCGCCTGACTAGCAACCATTTTCATTTTTGTACTATAAATCTACGATCATTTCGGTATTTAGATATATGTTGTATTCCTGAGATGAAAACTAGATTATTTTGTGCGAGCTTCGGCTCTATTGTAACTTGACAATCATGCGAAGTTGAGGTCAAGCGTTAGCTCAAAGTCGGTAATAAAAAGTAATTGATAATTTGCGTAATGTTCGCTAGTATCATTACATAGTTATTTATTACGACGTAATTCAAGCGACAAAGAATAGTAAATAAACAAAAGGCAATTTTGAAATGAAGATAAGGTTACAGTCTTCACGCGTTAAACTTTATTATGTCTTCACGCAAAGACTACTTCTAAATAAGTAACTGGCGACGCCGAGTCGGGTCTCGAGCTGTAAATTAAACTTAAACAATTCTTGTGTATCTGTCGCGTGAAATTAACTTACACATATTTTATATCAAATTACACTTTTTATGTGATTATATTCAATGAATATAAATATAAATTACGAATACTCTACTATTCCCTGTTTATAACGACTCTTAATTACTGATTGATACTCTTTTGACTGTCAAAGTAGATACACCGGTTCCACCTAGATCTGCCTTCCAGTAGTAAAAAACAGAAATTACCAAATCCCTGTTTTAAAGAACGCTGTAGTTCATGACGTTACGGAGGTAACGAGATTTAATGTCTTTAGTTTCAAGACTTGGAATGAATTGTGAAGATTGGCCAATATTCTTACTAATGTAATTACTGTTATAAAGTAAAAATAATAGATGTTGATCATGTAGTGTAACCTGCAGTTTCCTAATTTGATTTCGAGACACAATTGATGGAGTTTCAACGTTATGAGTATTTCTTCAATCTGCATAGCTAACTAAAAACCTCAATTTGTGAATTAGCCCCCATAACAGCATTGCTGTGTTCCGGCTGATGTAAATAATTTATGAAGTGACCTTACCAGTGAAATGTTGATTTCATTGTGGTATATAATTTTTGTCTGTCTGGATGATAGTATTCGTAGTAAAATAGGTAGGGAAGATATGAAGATTGATGATGTAAATGTATAATAAAATAAGTAACACAATCTAAATAAAATTTTAGAGCAAGCTTTTTATTTAAATAAATGCAAAATCAAACGATTTCGAAGTAAAATTTATCTTTGTCTAATTTATCACTAATAGTAAGATAAAACGGTTCTACGGACTTTAGTGTTCAAAACTTCGTCCTTTTGACATTTTTAGTTTTTCTTTTAACCTTAAAGCTGCGGAACTGTGAAAAGTCACTAATTCTATCCGTCAACATTTCAGCTTTCAAAGTTGGGAGGCCTACATTTTTTTGCTTTAACACAAAACTTTAATTAGGTTTACTTTTTCAAGTTGTTTTACCTAGTTGAGATGGTTTTATAGATTTCTAATTAAGAAATAGATGGAGTCTCGAAACTATAGAAAAACAATAGTAAAAGCGTTACATATTAATAATTTGTTTAATACAAAATTAGCTTTTAAACAGTTTTTACATAATAATAACATTAAATTCGGAAACCTCTCAAGTTTAATTTCAATAGCCTCGTTAGTAAATACAACTGCGGTATTATAAAATGGTGAGTAAAGACAAGTTTTCTATAAACGTCTACAGACTATTCCATAAATTTTTAACTAACAAGAACATTTGGAATTAAAAAAAATCAAGTGCTTGGTATAAACGTAAACATTATTCAGTTTTTCATTACAATTAAAGAGATTCTCTACTAATATTGTTGACTTGTCTACAATAGTTCTCTTGTTATATGTAGTGCTTGAACAAATGATGTGTCTAGTTTGTGAAGCTCTCGTGAGGCTGCTTGACCGTCTTCCCGCGCTCGAGGAACAATCAGCTGTCATCTCCACAGATACAGCCAAGTACCTCGGCCAGCGTTCAAGTTAACAGCTTTATTAAGTAGCAAGCGCCATGGTTTTAAGTCATGTTCGATTATAACGAGAGGAGTGGGCCAGTGAAACACAAAATTCATTCTTTATAAACTGCGCTCGTTGTTATCAGTACAAGACAGCTTGACACATTACTAACTCAATACTCTTATAAGATACAGCCGTAAACTACCAATGTTATTAAAATGACAAAAGCACCTCATGTATAATTTTATATGTATTAAATTATAATATATTTAGCAGTTTTTAGCACAATAATATATATGTACATATATTCGGGGTCAATTTATTCATCAGTCGAGTCGTTTACTTTCAAGAACTAGTTTTTTTAGGTATCGCTGTAGGGGTCCGAATACGTTCCATAATAAGGACTAAAGGATACAACTGATATTCCGCGGAGGCTAAGCCCGTGTATTTCACTAAAATCCCCCATTGTCCACCTAACAAAAGAGAAAGTAAGGATTTTTCACCAAAAAATATTAGCTTTTTCTGTATTTCATAGCATGCTATTGTTTACCATTAAGTATGATAGAATATATGTATATAAGCATTAACTATGTTATCTAAATAGATAGATAAATGTATTATTAACATAATCCTTTGAAACCGTCATCGTTTATTTATAAAAATATAGTCATCGTGGTACAGCTCTGGTTATCAATAATTTTTTTTTAAATAAAATGGCTGCAGATCGCTCTCAGCTTCGTAGCTCTTAGCTTTATTACATGTTACCAGGTCACGGCTACTGAAATACTCTGCTACAAGTCGGGAACCAGATAACTCTTTCAATTTCTTTAAGGTTAACTCCCACTGTTAACTTCTTGCCTAGTAACACGGAGACTTGGTTTCCAGTCTACATAAGTACTGTCTAGATATTTGCTACGATGCCCATACATGTATGTAGGAATACATTTAATTACCCTTTGTATTTTTATAAATATTACTCTACATTTTAAATAATAAATACTTGTTCTTGGTTTTAAGTAAATATTAGTAAAAGCAGATTGTTTTAATATATATAAATACTACTTTTTCCTATCGTGCCTCCCTAACTAGCGGAGGTTATGAAAATATAAATAAAATAATAATTACAAATATTTCGTCTTCATAGTATCATTATAACATGAAGTAAAATTTTTTGTTAAATATTTAATACATAAGTCACAGCGAAGATTTATTGATGTAAAAGGTCAACTTGATTAAAAAAATGTATTCTCTTGCAATGTACATAGCGCAGAATATGAGATTGAGAGCATTTAGTCTATTTGGTATTCAATCCCTTTTGCGGTTATCGAATTCACGACCGCGGGAATAGATTTGAGAATTCAATAATTTGATTTGGCTTTGAGATCGTCACAAGATGTCCGGTTCGGAATTGAGACATAACGGACGAATATTTTAACTTAATTATAATAATCATTTACGTTTTGATTCAATTATATTCCTTTTATTGTTATAATATATAAATCATAGTGGGCAATGATGACCATATTATAGGTATTTGAAAAATTTATTAATTTATCATTTAGTTTATTGTCGATGGTAATGTAATAAAAATTTATGATTTTTTAACAAAATAAGAAATATTTTTTAATCTGTAGCGATTTAATGAATGGTCTCATTAACCGTTACTATTTGATAAGGGGGTTTTACTACAACCTTCCGATTCCATTACCAAACCCTTGTCCGGGGTAATGAATAGGGTCAACAAAATAAACCGAATGGGCTCTAACTTTTGGGCGGGTTTCATTGACTGCTCGACTTGTTTATGAATTTTGTCACATAATTAATAAAAGTAAAGATGTTGGCGATGCTTCCATACGCAACGAAGCCTGCTTCTAACAACCCCATAACAAAAAATATATAGAGAGTAAATGAAAACAATGCTAGTTAAAAATTCTTTCACCGTTAATCATTGTATTAAGTTACTATAACCTTTTCTTTTTTATAATGCATAAAACATGGTACTTCTAATAATCAGAGACGTGATATAAAATTTACTGCTACGTTTTTCTCAAGGTAAGCTTCAAATTAAGCTATCTAAAAAGATCATTATCCTTTAGTCATTCTTATTCGGGACAACTTAACAGACAAATTAAATTTATAACAATTTTGTTAGTAATACAAACCAAAATCGATAAGGAAAAGGGTTTAATCCTGTTAATTAAAGTCCATAGCTAGGAACTATTGTGCCTGCTACCAATCACTTGGAGAAATGTCAACAACAACAAACAACTAAATTATATTAAGTGAACAGAAAAACACGAAAGAAAGCATAGAACTTATTAACATCCGCTTTGTAGTTTTTCTTAGCGCTTATTTGGTAAATAAGCCCGTGTTTTAATTTTAGAGCTGCCGTTATATTTGGGTGGTGGTAGAGCGAATGAACTCTTCATTAAATCAGTCTGGCATTATATTTTATTGCATTGCTTGGTACTGAATTTCAACATATGAGAGTCGGAGTATTCTAGGCGAGCAAGCTTTACCAAATCCGGCCTGATTGGCACTTGAATTCATTTGAAATTGAGACCAAGTTTTGACTCATTGTAGTTAAAAAAAAACTGAAATGTATATGTAGAAGCTGTGTTGTTGAAAAACGATGAAACATGCTTGATACGGAAACCTTGTTAACACGCAAAGAAAACAGACAATATAAAATACTTATGAAAAAAAAAACAGACATTATCTTAATGGCGTTAAATCTCCTTTCCGTTTTCTTAACAAAAAGCGACGAGACGTTTTTTTGTCTTTATTGAATTATTTCTAACCAGTTTTAACCGTTAACAGTACATTATTTGTCAGTTCACTGTTCTTTAAGAAGAATTGACATGAAACTCGAGGAGGTTTTGTTTTTATTTCGTGGCTATAAATTTATAAAGAATTGAAACGAAAATGGTTTAACAAACCTTTTTTCAATGGTATCATCTTCTAAATAATAAAGATAATATATAACACAACTATTATAAGGTAAGACTAGATAGAAGAAAGCAAAATGAAACACAGTTGTGTAAATGCTTTCTGACTACAACCTTAGAATGAGTGCTTTTGCGACCGGGTTTTAAGACCAAGCGTTGGCTTTCAACTATTATCAGGTGGCCGATAGAATTAACTTAAAAAACTTAAGACCGGAATCCAAGTATATTTGTTATAGGAAATTAAACAATGTGTCATAATAAATAATACAACCGTTACGTGTTTGATAGTGCAAAAAGAATGGATGTTTAAAAGGATTTTTTTGCGATCAAGCAAATTTTGATTATTAAACTTTATTATTGCCATAGAAATATAAAATTTTACACAGTTTATATTTATATGGCAATAAAACTAGTGACCGATCCTTTGGTTTCAACATTTTTAAGTACTTAAAAGTTTTGTGCTTTGATAAGTTTATTTTAGAAATCTAAGTTATGTTTACATTTAAAAATAAACAATAAAACCGCATTAAAACCTCCACAGTATGAGTTTAAAAAAAATCTTTTATATTCTACATTGATTGGCTGACTTTAAAAATCGTAATTAGGACATTTTCATATACTATTTACAAAAACTAAACTATTTTAAAACTGAATTTTAATCCCAAGTATAGCAGCTTCAATTGTTTTTTTTTTCTTATTTTTTTAAAAGGACTGCGGTGATAATTTTTCTGCCATTAAAACAGTTTAGTAATATTCAAAATAGTTTCACATGGATCGTAGAATGAAAGGACGTTTTATGTTGAACAAGAAAATACTTCGAGCTTACCAAACACTTGAAGCAATAATAAATGCGAGAAATATTTTCTGCGTCCTCGTCTCTTATCGTCCATATCGCATATGAACGATTTCCCAGGAACACACTTCTGTATCTTTTTTATTTACTAGTATTGGTGTTAGTTTTTTAGTCTGTAGGGCTAAATATCACATTAATGTATTGAAAAGAGTATAACGTTAAACTTTGTCACAACACGGTACGCTATTTAAATATGTTTACAAAAAACTAGAAATATGAAACATTGTATAAACAAATATTTACAACTTTAAACCAGCTGTTAATGATAATTTCTTATGTAAATATTGTAACCGATATCTAACCTTTTATTTATTTTTTTCAAAATTGAATCCTGCTTAGAAGATTAATACAATTCAAAGAACGAAAACTATTCTTTTTAACATTTGAAATTTCAAAATAAAGTAAATATTACAAGGTAAGTTGTTTCCACTTATTCATTTGAATAAATTAAAATGAACGGAAACAATTTTCTTTTGAAAATAACGTAATGTTCCCAACATTTCATTATTTTCCCTTAATTTTACTCCTCGTAGTAAATTAAGGCTGTAATTATCTTTTAAAACATCTCTAATCTTTAAATGATTCGTTCTAAAGGTTCATTCTCTTCATTTGTTTTTGAAGAGGACGTATAATTTCTTGACTTTAAAAATTATTTACAACTTTGATAATTTATGATTTCTTATAAATTGTTTGGTTTATGCGAAACAAATAACAACTTTTTTTTTGAAGAGGTAGCAAATTTGTATTTTTTATGTAAAAAACATATTAGGTATGCTTGAAAAGTTTCCCATCGTTACGAAAAGATGACTGAAAGAATTTTCAATGAGTGTTGCTTCAAGAAGACGCGCGTTTTTGAAATGTAACTTTATCAAGTAGTTACGGAACTGAAAGAAGCTTTTCCAACATTCATTTTAAATTAAGTAGTCAGACAAATATAACGAATAAAAAGGTCTTCAGCGTAATTTAATGGTATGTAAGTTAATTGATAATTTGCTTCGACCAAAATTTTATCTTGCTATAAATTGCTCGCAATAGTTTATAAGTATAATAAAAATTAGAGAAAGAATTGAGACCAAGACTTCAGTATTCTACATTTATAGATAAATTCTTTGAGAATCTATCTATACATGTAGATTACTGAGTTTGAGTCTGAGTCTAATCATCAAACTTACATCAGCTCGAAGAGTTTATTAATGTTTGGATTTTTTTTATATGTTACGCACTTGGAAATAAATTTGTACGAATGAACCTTTTCACAACTGTAGTCTTAGAATTATAAGGATATCATTTAAAGTTTTGTGTACCACAAAGGTTGCAAGCATGTGCGGAGTTTGCCTGATAATATGCTGTTAACGCAATTCACACATTCTATCAATTCCAGGATTGTGTCATGTTATTTCTTAAACAAGATTAATGCTCTGAGGACAATGCTAATTAATACGACTTAAATCAGAATATGTTGTTTACCTCACAATGAGTTCAACACTATTATTATCTGTTATATTTTTATATACGTTTATTCTAGGGACTTATACTTTGTTTCAATTGTAATGGAATTCTTAGGATGTTCACTGTACGTCGGAAAAGTTATTTTCGAAAGTCTCTGTTACAATTTTGTAACAATCCTTAAATTGGATTATCTTAATGCCCGGATTTCAGCTCGGCTACATCAACAGCTGGGCTTACAGCGGGATTCATCGGGCAATTCGAGACCTTTACCCCGTCTGCTTATGTTTATACAAAACCTTTCGAATGTTACAAATGAGATTATTTCCAATTGCATGAGACACATTTGCTTAGAGGATCAACGGTAAATGAAAATATTGTTTTTATATATATAGAAAAAAGTATCGATGAAAGTCGCAGCCATTTATTATCTATAATACGGAGACTACAAGAAGTAGTATTTTTTTTCGAAATATTGTTTTTAATTAAATTAAATTAAAAAGCCAGATTTTGAGTATAAATAAAAAATTATAATATACAAAAACTACAAGTGGTAATATAACGCGGTATTCAAGTTGGGGCTAACTTAGTTAAATTCCAAATGACCTGGAAATTTCGGACTGATGTATGTTATATCTACATATTAATAGATACTTAAATAAATAAATATGCATATAAAAGCTACCTCAGCATTATCTTTCTATCTCTTTAATACAAGTTAATTATGGGGCAGTTCTCTGTTGAAATGTTATGCTTCGCTAGAATCTCAATGTGAGAGCACAAATTAACAGTGTTAATATTTTACAACATACCCTTAAGTTACGTTAAGTTACGTACTAAAATGTTTAACAGGTATTTTGGTTCTCCAAAATGTATTATTTAAGTTAAAGTGAAGTGTAATAATTTAATAATTCTCTGCTTATTATGTGCAAGATTGAAACACAAATTGTGCCAATATTGTCACTTCGGTAATATTGTTATATTTAACATCATCTTGTAAACGTAAACGACGTGATATTAAACATGAAAAACTAGATACAAAATAGCTTTTTATTCTACTTAAGTAATGTGCTTTTTAATATGTAAATATCATTTTAATTTAGAAGGAGTGTGACGTGACCATTTGCATATGAAATTATTACAGACGTTTTTATTTTGGATAAAACTGAAATAGCAGTGAGGTGTCTGATGGTGAGTGGTCGTAACCAACAACAAAAATGAGAAAAACAGCATGTTCATACTATAAGAAATACCACTGAAAAAAGCTAAATTCAAGTAGTGATAGGTTCCATTAACGGTCTAAGTTATCTCTCGTCGGAGATCGTCTAAAAGCTAAAGTAATGAAACCCATATTAAGTCTAAAAGAAAATAAGGAAATTATGTGTTAAACACTTTGATATGGCTTTTACAGTACTTTAACTACAAATATTTAGCAAATTAGATTTTTGCTTAACATGTACTATCTAGTAATTAGAACATGTTATTCGTTACCATTTTGGAATTCCAATTATTTAATTAATCTCGGTATGCATGTTAGACGTATTAGTATGTATGATAGCAGACTTCAAAGAACAGAGGAACTTTGTTTGCTGCTTACAAAGAGGCTACCGCACTGTACCCGCATTTGCCTTTCGAAGTCACATTATACCGACAGCCTGCAGCTTGATGCACGAGGCACCATTTCACTTTGTCTTTTCATTCCTTTTCTTTAGTCACCACAAATTAATTGAAAAGTGAAAGAGTTAAATCTTGCATGCACGCTTATCTCGTATTACATTTTGTAAAACAGTATTACATAGATTGCTTGAGTTGTATAAATAGCATAACAATATTTCATGTTCATTAAATAGGCATTCTTGTTTTATTATCACTAATATAACTACTGTGAAAGAAAACAATTTATATAAGGTCGTCTAAAAAATATATGGTGAAAACATTAATATGTATCGGTTTTAAGTGTGGCTAGTTAATTATTAGATTAACGTAATTTTACAAAGAGCGCTATAAGGTGCTATCTCAATATCTGGTAGTGTAATGATATAGAGAGCCTGTCACTTTGTTTTTGAAATATATGTATAAAGTATTAATTATGTTCGTATAGCTTTCTGTGTTATTATAAAAATGAACATATATTACATAGACGAGATTTTTTTTTCTAAAATTTCTTTTCATAAACCTTTATAAGAGCCTTAAAGTCGGAATTCTTTTCACCGTGGTTTAATACGGAGTACAAAAGGTACGCACGATTGGAAGTCATTGTTGCCGTCACTCCACATAAAATGAAGTTTAATATTTTAACATTAGAATGAAAAGGCTAACCTGGTTGTGCTGAATGAAAACGTATTTTTTAAAATATTCGCAAGTTAAATGTCGACCTGCTTTTAATTATTCGAATGATAATAAAGATGCTAATTATCATTGAAAGAAAATGAAGTATCGAGTATCTGTGTATTTTGTGTCTGAATTATTTGTTTATATAGTCCACAGCGATATTAGATATAATCTTGGGCAAGGTCCAACTATTGAAATGTAATATTGTAATGAAACTTCTTTCACACTCTGAATTAGTGATATTAAAAAAGTCTCGCCGGCACCATGCGAGCTTTACTTTTCTCGACTCGTGTGGAGCGACTGGAATTTGTTAATTATTCAGTAGATGTGGTGAAACATAATCTTCTTTGTGCTATAGCTGCACGTGGGGAGATTCCTTTATTAATTAGATTTTGTTACTTGTTACTGAAGGACTTAATTCTGACGGAGCCATTTTTTATTTAATTAAGAAGCATATGTTTTAAAACTTTTATTTTATCCAACACTAACAATTAATGTTTTATTTAATAAATGTTTGATTGTTGGTAATTTTATGAAATTGCTTATGTGTTATAAGCACTATATCTTAATCATTTCTTAAATATTTAACAGGAGACATATTACATTATCCTTAACACCCCAAATTCTTATAATGACGACTATTGGAACATGGTTATTCATTCCGTTTTAAAAATTGAAACATTACCATCATATCAACACGTAAATGACCGTTGCTGAACATAGGTCACTCTAATTCGGGTGTAACAAGGCTCTTGATAAGTTGGTTGGTGTACCATGTTTCCCTATTCCTGGAATGGTCCTTAGTTGTCTTTCACGACATGTCGCGAAGGGAACAGCAGTGAGAATATACGACTATTTCGTGAAAGTGTGAAAACGTATATGATGTTTATGTAAATATTTAACTACATGTTTACATTAGTTAGTATTTTAAGTGTTGTTTATATTAAAGCAATCTAGATTTAGAGAACAAACATTGCTTCGTAACAGTAAAGCGAAGCGATGAGGTTGCATAGTTACAGTACAGAATACATAAGTACACTAGATTGATTTATTGCTTGGATCTGCTGTGTATTTACGTGGTGGTTAATCTGAGTTACGGTTACTATTCAGTGTTGTATCTGTGAAAGTTTGATATGTTTTATTGTTAATGCGATGTAAATAGAACTTAAGTTTTAACAAAGTAACTTGACTGCAATATAATTTTACACATTTCTTTGAATGTATTTTATTTTATATCATAACTCAATTCTTCTGTAACAAATACTTAATTTCTTTTACTGAATTACTTAACTTTACTTTATAAATTACTTTACATACTTTTGATGAATTACTTAAATACTGTATATTAATTAACTAAATACTGATAGTCAAATTTATACACCTAAAACATTTACTCGTAGTTTAAAAGAAAGGACTGTTTTACATTTTATAAAATTAAAAATTAACTGCTCTTTTGATGTTCACAGTTACGTCTCTAACTTCTTCGACTTTATCACTTAATAAATTCGAAAACATTTCAGAAAAGCCCTCATGATTCGCTTGACAAATGAGGGTCCTTCTTGAATTTCTTTATAGCTTGTAGCAATAAATCAACGTCGTTATGAATGAAAGAACACATTGCACAACATGTGATCGTTTGTCATATTATATGAATAGTTATTTTAAACTACGTCTTTTCGATTGGATAAGTGGAAAATAAGCTATTGCAGATTTTACAGGACTCGTTTAATTTTACACTCTCCTCGTCTTATTCTATGGACTTACTTTAGAAACAACTTTCTTTACACAGCATAGCAATGTAAGGTTCATTGGAACAAGGTTATAATTATCTAATTAAATAAATAGTACATTTAGACAAATTCTGATTTGATTTTTAGTCTTAATTTATTTAAATTGTGTCTTAAATATAAATTAAAAGCCGAGACTTCGCTTTTGTAATGTCGAGTGTAGCGATTTCCGGCTTTATGCGGAAGTCACGACGAAATCGTTTTCCAGTCTTCATAAAATGCTTTCTCTCCAAAAATTACTTTTTAGTCCACGACTTAACGAATTTTCGCAATTTATTTATATATAAGTAACAGTGAATACAGCTTGTAATAATAGATAATTGGTGTTACTATTATGATCGACATGAGATCGAGGAAACGAACTTCTAGTCCTTACTAAGTTCAGTTAACGTCGGGTCTTTTAAAACAGTATAGGGCCAGCTTTGGCAGTCCGCTATGGTTATTATAACTACTTTTATGTGATTTAGATATTAATTATAAGTATTTATACGTGTAGTACCAACAACTAAGACTTTATTAACGTTTTAATAGTCAGAACGTGCTTATTAGTAGCCATGTTCTAATGAAATTTATGGTATAAAAAGAAATTATGAACTAAAGTAGTTTCACGCTTCTGAAATATGAATAGTAAAGAGTTTTGATTTTAATGAGAATAGGAGGTTTAAAATTTATAGTAAAAAGTTAATACGAGTATATAGCTTTTTAAAAATAACGTACATCGTTTAAACGGGCGATACTGTCCAACTGTTTCTATTATCGCAACTATAATTATAAATCATTACGATATATCTTTAGTTCCAATTGGAACAGTTATTGACTATTGATATTGGGAATCCATAAAAAAATCCTATGATACAGAAGAGTGATCGTGGAATTATTAATCAAGTTATGATGGATGGTGCGGCAGACGAGTGCTTCGGCATCAAGGGTGCATTAAGGTTGAAAGGAATCGCGTCGCTTAATGGTAGTGCATTTACAAGTATTGCTTTACAGAATTTCTCACGTTGCTCCGGGCTTTAATTAAGTTTCGATCAAAAAGGGTTTTCCGATAAAACCATTTATCATTTGTTACATAACTTTTTAGTGCCTATCTAAAGAGAATCCTTTAAATCGTGAGTTTAGGGGCCAGTTGTTGATAATCAAATACCTAGTCTGTAATTTTTTAACTTTCTAAAACTTTCGATACGTAAAAACATCCCCAGGCTATTTTTACATTGTGAATTTCTTTAATATATACTTTTAATAATAGAAAAATATTCTAGTTCTTTATTGCTATATTAGTCTTATTTTATGCTTCCAATGGTTTAAAACTTGACCTCATAATTTTATATGAAATAATAATAAAAACAGTTCTCATAGTCCCGATAACCGAAGTATTTTGTAAAGTTTAAGTCCGTTTTATTTTACTTTTTATATAAGAAAATCTAATTGTTGCAAACCTGTGTGCTATTTGTTGCGGTAACGTTTAAAACTGAAAGTCGACGAGTACTAATAGGGCATCTAGTACTTGTAGAATTTGAGAGATCGCACTTTCCACTGTTGCAATAAGTTTTTATTGCGACTATGCTTACTATTTGTTATTTGCTTTCTGTAGTCACCATCAACTTATGTTTTTTACTTATTATATACATTGAGTTCACGAAAGATTATTTTCAAAAAACAACTTTTGATTTTGAATATAGGAGCAATACGTTGACCCAGAAGTAAATGATACTCTCGTCCATAACAACGAGGCGGAAGTTTCTTTTCTTTAACTATATTTGGATAACATTTGACCTTGATTTTACACGGTGTTATGTATGCTGTGGATGGTTAAACGTGATCACCTAAAATATATTAGCTATCCTATATCGAAAGCCGGAACACAGCAATGCTATTCTAATAGCAGATGCAGCTCATGAGGGTAGTAACTAGATAGGCAGATTCACAAATACCCTCATACTAAACAAACTTCACAACGTGTAGCCCAAGGTTCCTGGAATAAAATCAGGGACCTCAGAATTACAAGGCAAAACTAGCAACTGATCTACAGAGGCACTTAAAACATGTTAAGATGTTTATGAAATATCAAATAACGCTCATCGCCTTGAGACTTATTTTCTTACTTGAGAGTAGGTGTCCGATAATTTGATATACAAACACATCGTATACAGTTCAAATCCTCGTGTTGGAATATTCCCACTGTAACTTTACTCTCGGCTGGTCAATTTAATTCACATAATCACAAAAACGAAAAGTATTTTACGTTAAATACTTACTTATAGTCTGTTCGTACGTACGTGTTAAGTCAAATTCTTGACACACAACGACCACACATCTGTATACAAATAGTCATGTTGGTTGAACCGATGTAGTGTTAACTCCGTGTGTACTTTAATATAAGTTTACTACGAACTACATATTTTGTTCGGAATCCATTTAGTACTTCGTAATTAAATTTAGTGTACTTACTTTCTTAATGATTTCCAGATTTTGAAAGGACTGCAGAATAGGTAGATATGATCTGGAAAAAAAGAGAGTTAACACGTGAGAAATGTTATTTTTTATTTGACGGAGCGACATGATAAGAAGGACGTTCAGCTGATGGTAAGTGTCACATTGTACCTATCGTTTTGAAGCGCAAAATTTTGTCTCGTTCCCTCAGTAATTACACTAGCTACAGCGCCATTCAAAACAGTACATAGTAATGTGTTGAAATCACTACAGACATTATTTGTAGATGAAGTACATGTATTTGTGTCCCAGGAGAATTTATTCTACAGGATTTTCGGTTTGCAGTATAGTTATTACATAATAGAAATGCGCTAATGGTAATAGAATATTAAATACCTAGAATGCGTTTGATGTATTCCAAATATAAAGAGGACTGTAAACTATTAGGATATTTACGTGTACACTGATGGTGCTGGAAAGAGGGACTAAGTGGATGGAAATCCGTTGTAACCTTGAATTCCACCAAAGCAGGGTCTTTACAAGACTTCGCGATGACAAATAAAAAGATTTGTACAATTTTAAAATTTTATAGGATTTTTTTTATTGAAAGTAAGAAACTTCAATTAAAATCCAACCCCGCAATAGTTTCATTGTATGTGTTTCTATTATTTTTTTACAAATTATAGGTTATCTGAAAGCACTTTAAATTTTCTATACGGTTTCTTTAAAGTTTTATAGGTCGAGTAGAATTTATTAAAGTCAGCCGCATTAATTTCAACCCGAGCCATGATAGTCGTAAAGTTAATTAAATTAGTCAGTTTCAAGTTTTGCGACTTTTGTTAAGAAAAAGTAAAAGCCGCAAGAGGATTGAATTTTCACTCCGCACTGAACTACGGTGGATTCTTTGATCTCATTTATATTTTAGATTTGTACATTTCAAAGCGGTTTTCTCGTGCCCAGTTTTTAAGGCTCCAGAAACATTATTAGGCTCTGCTACTAAAGTCCTCTGGCATCTAAAGATATAACTATTTAAATATATGAAAGATTTTTATCGATCGTTATACTATATATCGACTTAATTTTAATCTACTATTTGTATTGTCGTTGTTGAAAAATATATTTTTCGCTGTCGTCATCAAGGTTTGTCAGTCCTCTATCGCGACGCGATAAAACACTTGTATCGCGAGTCGTAATGCGTTTTTGATGACCTTATAAAGACTTTTTTTTAAATGTATCCTAATGTCGTAAATGTCCGGCAAAAAATATTGAATTTCAACATCATAGTTTGTTACTCGACACTGTCTAAATTGTTAACTTAGCACTAATTTACTATGCGTCAATAATGTTATTTAGGTAGTAACTTGATGTTAAATTATAATCATTCAAATTCCGCTATGTCAGTTAACAATTCAAAGGAATATTTTATTTCATTATTTTTAAACAGGAAACGAGAGGTTTACAGTGCAGTTAGTGGAATAGTTGTGGTGTTTAAAAAACTCCTAAGATTCATTACATTTCATCATTAAATTACTTAGTAATTTTACAGCACAATTCTAACTGTAACACCAAAATGTTTGCACAGCTGTTGGCAAGACAGAATAAGTTGCGATGGTTTTCAAAGATAAATGACGTATTAACAAAAATGAGTTTATTTCTTTTAGTAAAAATTATTCGAAGCTTTTGTAATTTGTTTTTTAAAACAACAAATTTTAGTTAATCATAATCATTAGTTGATGGATATCCACGGCATTTAATAGTTTCCCGCGAAATTTACCTGATTTTGATCTACCTAGTGTAGGATCTTCCAGTACTACATTTAGCTATAGTTACATCTGAATAAACGAAAATACAAGTATATTTTTGATATACACATATTTATTCAGATGTACTTTTAAAGGACTCCATGTATAAGTGTAAATATCAATAGCAGTAAAGAGGTTCTTGGAAGTAGGTTGAATTTTTATTGAATTATTGAAGGCACAGTAGCTGGTTAATAAAGGTCTGTGTTTGTTTACATTGAACGAATGGTAATGAAGCGTTAAAGAGTTACGTGGCCTGACTTTTCATTACAAATTCAAAGTAGGCACACTGTTGTATTCAATTAAGGGGTTCATGAAGTCATCAGTACACTTGACATTGTTTATAAAATATCGATTTATTCATAGAATGGATATTTGCTCTATAGTGGTAGTAACGTTGAACAAGAGGTTCAATATCTTCTTAACTTATGAATGCAAGTTAAAAGTTATTGATTTTAATAGAATTATTTTAGATGTCTTTTTCCTTTAAAATATTGTATAGACGTTTTGTATACAATATGAAACTGTGTTGTCGGCTTATTATTTACGTTAATCGAAAAGTTGAATCACGCTGAGAACTTCTTTCTTTTTTTTGGTTAAAAATATTATTAACAATTGCAAGCGCTTTTATTTCTTCTTTATGTCTAACCTTGCGGAGTTATTTACGGAATGGCTTTTGATGTACCTTTTGTAACAAAAGATCATCAAAGTTTGTTTTTAAAAAATAAAATATAAATCTCTATGGGTGGAAAAGAATGATTTTACAGTGCTTAATTGATTTTTTATCTTTTTATCATTTCTACACTAAACTTTCAACACTAAATTGCATATCTCTCCGTAGGATATAAAGTGATACTTCTATTGGACTAAGATTACTAATACTTTGTATATTAGTAAATCTGATTCTTTAAGTAGTTTCTTTTAAACTCTTAAAGGTTAATGCTTGTCCGCGATTCCACCTGGTTTTTGTGGTATAAGCAATAACATAGCCGTGATCGTGATAAACACTGTTGTGTTATGTATAAAAATAGTATCCTATGTGTATGCGGGCACATCGCGTATAAAAAAATAAAAATCATTATTCTTAATACTCCAGAGACGTCGCTACTGATATGGTTTAACAAAGCTTCGACTTCGTGTTTCTGTGTACACAGAGAAAATTAGGACACTGACATGCTCCTACAAGCAAATTTGCAATTTAAAATCCGTCTCCCTGGAGTGACGTTGATTTATTACTAGTCTGAAGAGAAATATGAAAGTCGATCGAAATTCTGATGTAACTGTAAAATATCATAAAAATTACAGCATAGTATAAACATTGGCGTTAAAACAATATAAATATTTTTAATTGTTTCTAAATTCACAATTTTATTTGATGATGACAATAAGGGCTATGTTAGCTGCCGGAAAACAGAGATACTGTTATGGTAGCAGATTTAAAATGGGTGGTAGCTAGGCAAATGGTTTTGTAAAAAACAACAACCAAATGTTTTTATTATTACAACCTTGGACGCTGAACCTATGCTGTATCTTACGATTACTATTTTATTACTTTGTCTACTAGCGTTGTTTAAGTCAAATTCTGTATAACCTTGAAAAGAAGATAAATGTTAAATTCAATCGAAAATTTATTAAAAACAATAGAAAATAAAGCTTTTTATTACCAGTAATTTATGCTGATAGTTATTGAAGGAATTCAAATGTGTTCATATAGAATTACTCCACTTCTCTAACCGATTTACAGCTCCTTCTCCCTAGGTTGACTCGTATAACGTCTAAAAGCATTAAGTTCGTCTGTTGTAAGTTTTGGGTGTTTCACAAAAGTTTTTAAAATAAATCGACGAATATAATATATCAGAGATCCTTTCTATAACAGGAAGATAATATACATATTTTGATTATTTCGCTTAATACAGCGCGGGATCAGGAGTTTAACATTTTTGCCTCATTGGTATTCAATCCCTTTTGCGGTTATCGGATTCCCGACAGCAGCAATAGAGCTTTGAGAATTCACTAATTTGATTTGGCTTTGAGATCGTCACAAGATGAGTGCTGCGGGGATAATGGATATCGAATTATAATATAAAGCTACAAGACAAGCAGCACGTTTACTTGATGCTATTGTAAGTAAATTTTACTCAACATATTTGAATAAATCTTACTTAATGTTGAGCTGTACTTATTACATTGTTTCGTTTGAAGGGCGTTGCAGTTAGTATTATTTTTGGAGTGACTAGAAATAACAATTTTTAATTGTACTTAAAGTTCATCTTAATTAGTGCATCATTGCTACGGACTATATCGTTTCAGACCTGCATGTTTCCGCGTTTCATTAAATAAAAAAATACCTGTGGTTTTCAAATTGGTACAAGATTTACTCTGCAAATATGACAGTATTTACTTTTCTATTCAGTTTTTTTATTAATACGTCAATTAGCTATTGCTTACGAATTAACTAGTTATTAAAAGTAACAGATGGAAATTGTTATACTCTACAAGTTAGATTTTACGAGTTTGATTGATTGCTCTCGTGTTTTAGGAAAGATCTTTATTCTTGTATGAGTAAAAACCAATCTGGATTAAAAATTAAAAACGATCGACTTTTAAATTATTGTGGTTTTAGTACAGAGTATCAAAAAAACGTTGTTGGTATTTTGTGTAATTATCGTAATTATTGCCACATTTCTATCGGTAGGTGTAACACCTACCGTCAGGTGATATAGCTGCTATAACATATAAAAACAATTATTGTACACGCAGAAACAATTGTTTGCTAATGCTTATCGCCATTAAAGTTTAATTTTATAACTAGTTTTAATTGAAAAGTTTTTAATATTCTCTACTTTTTTATGTTCATCTACCAAATGGAACTGTAGTATATATACTCGTACTAACGCTATAAAATTTGCTATCATTTAGAGCCAACTCTTACAACAATAATAGGTGTACATTAACGATACATTTCGTGACCATTTAATGACAGAGCAATGTCTATGGGGTTTTGTTGATAATGTCTGTGCAAGATATCTGAATTAGGAGTATAATTGCTGCCATCAAATTATTATTTCAGATTTCCAATGCCGAAGTGGATATGATAGCTGGTTAGTAGTTTCATGAGAGCTGTTCAAATCAGACAGGTCCTTTGTTTGGTCATTGTTTCTACTAAGAGTTGTTCCCAAGTTAAAACTATTCTACTACTAACTTGTCTAAGTTACTTTTTCTTCTGACTTTTTCTTGTGACTTTTTCGGTTCATACTAAACAAAAATCTGTGCTAAAACACTTCACAGATGCTTTTTTTGCGTTGAGCCATAAATCTTTACAAGTAGTTAAATTTTCCCTCTTATCTCTTCAAGTAATAAACAAATGAAAGAACGTATTTATTTCTTTCATTGAAATAAAAAAATGGAGTATCAACTTTTTCCATAATTTTTAAATTTCAAGTCCTTTAATTTTGATGTCCTTAGTGTTATATTAATATCTTAAAATGTTCAGTTCGTTTAAATCTCTAAAGTGTTTGTAATGCATTAATAAAGAATTTTTTTTTTTAACTTTGGGCCACGGGTACGTAGTGCTTTACAATTTATAAAGACACCATATCAACTTACTTGCATCTATACAACCCGAGAGAAAAAACATTGAATCTAATTTGTTTATTTTTTACATTTAATAAATTTTTGGATACTACAATATAATTCAAAAATCCTTTGTCATATTTATTAAAGGGAATTAGAAACCTTTGGTATTTTAAAGGGCTCGTGAATTTAATTAGCTGAATTTATATGTTCAATTTCGAAATGGCTTAATTTCAACGTGAATATTGAGATATATTTGAATATCCTAATCAAAAAGAATAAAGTAGAAACTATACCTACTAAACTATACCTATTAAACGCAAGCTATTTTAGCAAATGTATCTCATTAAAGATCGTATCAGTTTTTAATTAGGAGAGTTTTATTTATTTAGCCGGATGAGAAAACGGAAATAGCACTGTAAAAGCAAATTAAACAATGAACTTTATGGAAGGACAATTAAACTTGGATATAAAATAATAATTAACTTGAATATAAAGTTCACGAATTGCCAATTAAGAACAGAGAGGTCATTACATTAAATACATCGCATATATATTATGTTACGGATAACATACGGAGCCTTAGTATGTGTTCAGCTAACAGGAACAAACGCGATGCATATGAGACTCCATCTTTATTAAGTGGACACACCCGCATGCAGAAAGAACAAATAAGTACTTATTTTTAACAACTTTAAATTACATGCTACTACATTTAAATTTATTATTCTTTACCTTAGTTTAGAAAGTGTGATTGATTTTAACTGTTTTCTTATATATTAACCAATAATTGTGAACATGTTGTTCCCGTATCGCATCAACCGTTTTCCTCTACATTTAAGCAAGAGTTACATCGGATCAAACTGAATGTTGACATTTCGTTATTATATTCGAAAGTAAAAATCGTTTTAAACAATTTAAATTTCGCCGTAATTTTCAATTTAAAAGCTAAACTATTGTTATTGTGCTCCACATTTAGTTATATCAAACCGAAAAACTTTACTTATAATAAACGTAAAGGTTTTTTTTACTAGACAACTAATTTATTTCTATAATAGAAAGAGGATCAAAGCATTATGAGTATAAAACCTTTGCATATTACATAGAAGTTTTAATTTTAATTAAAAAAGTGATGCGGTAGGTAAGGCATAGTTAGCCGCATCAATGGATTAAAAATAACTATATGCGTCTTAACAGAGATCGGTTTGTATCAATACCATCAGTTACATCTGGCATTGGCTATAAAAACCACTCGTTAAAATAGCCACGTCTTAAAACTCCTCTCAAATATCCATCAGCTTTTGAGTAATTACTTTCCTGGCCATGTGCTTAATGTCGAAAATAAAGTTTGGTATCAGGTTTACTCTGTTTACTTATAAAAACATACCAATATAATATCCAACAATAATCCTTAAAAAATATATTATATGTGTATAGTATAATAGTTTATTTAATTGTAACTTGATATAAGTTACAGTAATATTATTGGAGAATGAAGGAATGTGTATATTTAACATATAAGCAATGATTTGTTTTACTACATGTATTTTGGAATTACGAAAATAATTTTCATGATTACTATTAAATATGACTTATATAAATAATGAATAATATTTCATCAATTACCAACACTAAAAAAATTACAATATTTAAATTTTCATCTTCTATTAACAAAACATTTCTCTTTGTTTAACAAATGTTATAATGGTTATCGTGAAAGAACTCAAATTGTAATACGAGTATAAAGTTTTTAATTGTGCAAAAATTTACGTTCTTCGATACGCGTATTTATTTTAGTATAATAGAAATAAAAATTCTGTTATGAGTACGGTTGTTTATGTAAAAAACTAGTAGAGCGGTGATTTCTTTCAAAAGTTACCAAAAAATAAACGTAACTTAAAACCTCCGTAATGTAAAAAGAAAATCTTTAACGTAAGAGTAAATACTACAAGACTTTATCGTTGTTTACTATCATTTAGGATCGTGGTCAAGCGTAAGTCATAAAAATAATATCGTTTCATTTCTATTAAATATATAACTCAATCAGTTTTACAAAAAAAAAACCGTAAAAAGCGCATCGACTTGAGAAGAGGAAAATGTTACCAAAGGAAGTTTTACTGCTATTAAGTAACGTTTTTCCTCAAGGGTAAGGAGGTATCTACTATTTACTGTCGTTATCCACGACCGATGTACAAAGTCGTTTAGAAATATCAGAAAAATAGTTTAGAATTTCTTTTTATATGTAGTAAAATTATTAAATATTGATTTTCTATTACAATGTAACAGGTAAATGATAAAAATAAACCTGCCTGGCAAGCAAATAAGAATATTTCTGTGTTCAGGTTGTCAACCTATGGAAGACAGGGTATTCTGGGAGAGTACGCTTCATTATCTTCGGCCTCATTGTCACTTCACACTGTGATATTCAGGTCAAATATTTGCTTATTGTAGTTTAAAAAACTTAAAATAGCAACAACAATAACCTTTAATTAAGACTATTAAGTTTTTGTACCAAAAATACTGGAAAGTTCAAAGTGAATACATTCTTTAGGAGAATTAAATAGAATATTAAAATAAACCTTCTACAGTGAGCAGTTAATTTAAACACAATAGTCGTTTCACAGAAAGCAAAATGTGTTTGTTTTCTATTAACGATTGTTGTTTCCGAGTTTGTTGTAGGACTTATTAACTTTCTGTTGTTTTTCGTTATTTTATCACAACTAAAAAAAGGCTATAGATAGTATGTATTACAATTCTGTACAAATTTATTATTAATGCTGGTTTCTGTTGTGTAGTGTGCAAGTATGAATGTGTTTAATTCAAAAGGTGTTTTAACCAAAGATATTAATGGGGTGTGAACATCATCAGCTCACAATGGTGTTATAGAAAGTTCATGGAAGATGGATGAAGCTCCTAGCTCCATCGATTAAAACTTTTTTAGCTTTTCTCTGTTCTGTGTTTAGAGCACATGCAAATAGTATTGTACTCATTACTCACTTAACTTGTACTGAATTTTTTTTAACAATTATATACGTATACAATATGTACTGAATAAATTTAAGTTTGTACATTAATCTCAATTGGATATTTCACATCACGTTATATTTAAAAGTAAGTGTTTTATCACATAAAGGAATCAAGGAAAATGCTAAATGAAGAAAATTGTGAGAAGTAGTTAAACGACAAGCGCGGGGCCATTAATTTGTACAGTGGCATGTTAAAGTACCCTAATATTTAACTCTTTGTAGATTTTATGAGATGAAAACAGATAAATGATATTGTCGTGAATTTCCTGAAATTAGTTTTGCCGCCGCTTGAGCTTAATATCAAAGGCGAGCTTCTAAGCTTTTACTTAAAAAAATCTTTAACAAAAGGCAACGTAATCCTTTTATTTCAGAACGTAGAACGTAAGATCAGCTTCTATCGGGGTTGAAAGACGATTCAATTGTCCTTTACTTTTATTTTAGCGGTAAATCTTTGTAAAAGTCAACCTCGATGTTATGGGACAGGTACGAACATGAATTACGCTATAAATATTGTTTTAATGTACATTCAGTCTTCAAGCTAATATTTCTTATAAACAACTTGAATTATAAAGTCTTTTCTATCTGTAAATCTGTCCCATTGTTTTATAGTAATAGTCAGTTCCAATGATGACGATGAAGTTCAAATTATCTTATTACTCTTATAACAACTAACTTGCTTTAAGTTAAGTGGTTAAAAGAGGAACATGAAAACAAATTGTAACTAGCGTCTTACTTATTTTTAAAATAAATACATTATAATATTTTAAAAAGATGAAAGGTTTGAAATTATATATCAGTTAAAGCGATCTTAAACTTCCCTAGGGGCAACTCACTTGAAAACTTGTAACGAGATTAATTTAGTAACGTTCAGAGACCGGGCGAGAGTTATTTACTTAGCTTAATTGTTCATTACTTGCCGTTACGCTCGGGGCCGTCGCCACCTGAAAGTATTCCTGTTACGAAGTTAAACGCTTTGTAAAGTGAGGAGAGATTCTATCACATCTTTCGATACAGCCTGAGCTTAGAGGTAATATGTACCACAAAAAATTTGAGTTTGACATAAAGAGAATTTTTGCAAGTTGTTTAACTAAATTAATAGAAAAACGACTAGCGCTTTTAAAGCGGTTTTGTATTTATCATTGAGTTACACAGTAGTAATAAATACAGAATTGTGTGCCATCAGCGATGCATTCTGCTTAAACTGGTCCGTAGTAATTACTGTTGTTGAAGCCTCGAACAGTTCACAGCGCTTCGGAATAAAAAAAAATATAGCGCTAAGTGATCTACAAATTGTGACATTTTACGTACAAATTTTATGTAGGCGTAATGGATGATATAACGATTTTACGTGCTATAAATAAGTTATCAAATACGCTTTGTTGCTTTAACATCGCGCTGATACTAGATTTATTTTTAATTTTTTTTATACTAATATGCGACGAGACGAGCAAGACGTTCACCTGACGGTAAGTGATACGCTTGCCCATAACAACGCAGCTAGTTAAGATGGTACACACTGCACCACATTGCGCTCGTCGCCTTGAGACACAAGGTGTTAAGTCTCGTTACCCCAGTTTACATTTACACTAGCTACAGCGCCCTTCAAACCAGAACACAGTAATATTTGCACACTACTATTTGGCGGTTGAAATAAGAACTGCGGTGGTACCCATCCAGACGGTCTCCTTCAACAGAGAACTACCACCAGTAAATCCAATTAGCAACAGGAAGTTTGGATGAAATGGCTAAAAAACAAATTAATAATGTAACATTTGGAATGTTAATGAACATACGTTGTAATTGACCCGTATCTTCACATCTGTGTAGAAGGATAAAAGAAGAATGTGCGACTATGATAAATAATGAATAAACCGTTACTCTGTACGATCTATAGAAGATCAACGGAGCCCTACTGGTGGAATCTAAGACAGGGTTTTAACGAGTAAGAACATAACGCTGACTTCGATCAAAAGGACACGGTATCGTTCAAAGAATTTCCCATATGTTATGACCAGGTGGCAGGTCTTTGTTGCCGGAGACCGTCTGGATGGGTACCACCGCAGCTCCTATTTCAACCGCCAAATAAGTAGTGTGGAACATTTACTGTGTTCCGGTTTGAAGGGCGCCGTAGCTATGTAATTAACTGGGGTAACGAGACTTAACACCTCATGTCTCAGGCGACGAGCGCAATGTGGTGCAGTGTGTACCATCTTAACTAGCACCACGTTGTCATGGGCAAGCGTATCACTTACCATCAGGTGAACGCCTCGCTCGTCTCGTCGCATACAAGTATAAAAAAAAAAAAAAAAAGGTTAGTGCACTTCACTATCCCACACTACGTTATCATTTAACATCAGATGGGATACTTAATATAATGATCATCAGTATTAATCTAAATAAAAACATATTATGTGTATAATAAACAGTATAATGTAAAGTTATACATATCGTAATATATGGCAGCGATTTGCGTACAATTGCTTTGGTTGACCGGTGCTGTTATTATCAGTTAATGCGAAACAATACACCTACACCACACATAGTGACGTAAATTTATTCAATGTTAATTGATACGATAACCAAATATAATAAAAACTATTTATAACCTTACTTGAAAATTACGTTATACAGACAAACCTAAGCATTATGTTATTCATAAGTATTACGGACAGAAAAATGCTCTTGATTAATGTTTTAAGTAAAAAGTTGTGAATGTTTGTACTAATTTAAATATTTTTTACGATTAAGTAGCGATAATGATGTATATGGTCATATAAGAGCAACTTAAACAGTTTGCAGCCGGTCCACACAGTGCGCCAAGCAAAACAAACAGAGTACGAGGAGGCGTACATATTCATTAGTAAGAGTTAATAGTTCCCGTCCGGAAGGGAAATTTAACTCAAAAACTAATTTATCCAACTTGTTTTATAACGAATTAATTGGAGTATTTTGTTTTAAAATCAGGGTTGCTTCCCATTGTTATGAATTGGGTATATCACTTAGGTTTATATAAGTTTAGCTTAATCCTTTTTAACTGATGATTAGAAACTAAATTGATGATTCTTAAAATAATCTGATTTAATAAATACTTGAGATTTAGTAAATTTCAAGATCAAACCTTTAGAAACGATTTATAGAAAAGAGTATTTTTATGTTACCCCCAGGCCAAATGATGTCCTAAAATATAGTATGACGTATCTTTCATACTAAATTTTAATACATCTAATATATTTTATTCTAATATAGTAAATTAAATGCCTCAGTACGTGTTAATAATCCTCACCAGATTTTTTTATATTTTACAGTAATACTATTTCAATCGATTTATATTTAAAATGTATCAAATATTTCTTTAATATTTGTAACTGGCGACGTACATTTCTTAACAAATCTTGATATAAATTTCAGTAGAAAATTAAATGAATCCTTCTGAGGAAAATTAAATGACTAATGTATAATATCAAAGATTTTCTCGGCGTCTTTCATTCAAAATTTAATTAACGTACTCATTGTAAAGTATTCTAGGTCAGCGACGAAAGTATAAACAGAAAGAAAATAATATCGTTTCATTGCTATTAAATATATAACTCAATCAGTTTTACAAAAAACCGTAAAAAGCGCATCGACTTGAGAAGAGGAAAATGTTATCAAAGGATACTTTGGAAGTTTTACTGCTATTAAGTCACGTTTACCCTCAAGTACCCTTGAGGAGGTATGTACTACTTACTGTCGTTATCCACGACCGATGTACATAGTTGTTAAGATATATCAGAAAAATAGTGTAGAATTTCTTTTTATATGTAGTAAATTTATTAAATATAATTACATTGGTTTTCTATTACAATGTAATAGGTAAATGATAGAAATAAACTTGCCTGGCAAGCAAATAAGAATATTTCTGTGTTCAGGTTGTCAACCTATGGAAGACAGGGTATTCTGGGAGAGTACGCTTCATTATCTTCGGCCTCATTGTCACTTCACACTGTGATATTCAGGTCAAATGTTTGCTTATTGTAGTTTAAAAAACTTAAAATAGCAACAACAATAACCTTTAATTAAGACTATTAAGTTTTTGCACCAAAAATACTGGAAAGTTCAAAGTGAATACATTCTTTAGGATAATTAAATAGAATGTTAAAATAAACCTTCTACAGTGAGCAGTTAATTTAAACACAATAGTCGTTTCACAGAAAGCAAAATGTGTTTGTTTTCTATGAACGATTGTTGTTTCCAAGTTTGTTGTAGGACTTATTAACTTTCTGTTGTTTTTCGTTATTTTATCACAACTAAAAAAGGCTATAGATAGTATGTATTACAATTCTGTACAAATTTATTATTAATGCTGGTTTCTGTTGTGTAGTGTGCAAGTATGAATGTGTTTAATTAAAAAGGTGTTTTAACCAAAGATATTAATGGGGTGTGAACATCATCAGCTCACAATGGTGTTATAGAAAGTTCATGGAAGATGGATGAAGCTCCTCGCTCCATCGATAAAAAATTCTCTGTCCTGTGTTTAGAGCACATGGAAATATATACTCGTTGTATTGTACTCATTACTCACTTAACTTGTATTGATTTTTTTTCACCAATTATATACATATACAATATGTACAGAATAAATTTTAGTTTATACATTAATCTTAATTGGATATTTAACATCACGTTATATTTAAAAGTAGGCGTTTTATCACATAAAGGAATCAAGGAAAATGCTAAATGAAGAAGTATGTGAGAAGTAGTTAAACGACAAGAGCGGGGCCATTAATTTGTACAGTGGCATATTAAAGTACCCTAATATTTAACTCTTTGTAGATTTTATGAGATGAAAACAGATAAATAATTTTGTCGTGAATTTCCTGAAATTAGTTTTACCGCCGCTTGAGCTTGATACCAAAGGCGAGCTTCTAAGCTTTTACTTAAAAAATTCTTTAACAAAAGGCAACGTAATCCTTTTATTTCAGAACGTAGAATGTAAGATCAGCTTCTATCGGGGTTGAAAGACGATTCAATTGTCCTTTACTTTTATTTTAGCGGTAAATCTTTGTAAAAGTCAACCTCGATGTTATGGGAGAGGTACAAACATGAATTACGCTATAAATATTGTTTTAATGCACATTCAGTCTTCAAGCTAATATTTCTAATAAACAACTTGAATTATAAAGTCTTTTCTATCTGTAAATCTCTCCCATTGTTTTATAGGTTTAGTCAGTTCCAATGATGACGATGAAGTTCAAATTATCTTATTACTCTTATAACAACTAACTTGCTTTAAGTTAAGTGGTTAAAAGAGGAACATGAAAACAATTAATTTTAACTAGCGTCTTACTTATTTTTAAAATAAATACATTATAATATTTTAAAAAGATGAAAGGTTTGAAATTATATATCAGTTAAAGCGATCTTAAACTTCCCTAGTGGCAACTCACTTGAAAACTTGTAACGAGATTAATTTAGTAACGTTCAGAGACCGGGCGAGAGTTATTTACTTAGCTTAATTGTTCATTACTTGCCGTTACGCTCGGGGCCGTCGCCACCTGAAAGTATTCCTGTTACGAAGTTAAACGCTTTGTAAAGTGAGGAGAGACTCGGATACAGTCTGAGCTTAGAGGTAATATGTACCACAAAAAATTTGAGTTTGACATAAAGAGAATTTTTGCAAGTTGTTTAACTAAATTAATAGAAAAACGACTAGCGCTTTTAAAGCGGTTTTGTATTTATCATTTAGTTACACAGTAGTAATAAATACGGAATTGTGTGCTATCAGCGATGCATTCTGCTTAAACTGGTCCGTAGTAATTACTGTTGTTGAAGCCTCGAACAGTTCACAGCGCTTCGGAATAAAAAAAAATATAGCGCTAAGTGATCTACAAATTGTGACATTTTACGTACAAATTTTATGTAGGCGTAATGGATGATGTAACGATTTTACGTGCTATAAATAAGTTATCAAATACGCTTTGTTGCTTTAATATCGCGCTGATACTAAATCCAATTAGCAACAGGAAGTTGGATGAAATGGCTAAAAAAACAAATTAATAATGTAACATTTGGAATGTTAATGAACATACGTTGTAATTGACCCGTATCTTCACATCTGTGTAGAAGGATAAAAGAAGAATGTGCGACTATGATAAATAATGAATAAACCGTTACTCTGTACGATCTATAGAAGATCAACGGAGCCCTACTGGTGGAATCTAAGACAGGGTTTTAACGAGTAAGAACATAACGCTGACTTCGATCAAAAGGACACGGTATCGTTCAAAGAATTTCCCATATGTTATAAAGGTTAGTGCGCTTCACTATCACACACTACGTTATCATTTAACATCAGATGGGATACTTAATATAATGATCATCAGTATTAATCTAAATAAAAACATATTATGTGTATAATAAACAGTATAATGTAAAGTTATACATATCGTAATATATGGCAGCGATTTGCGTACAATTGCTTTGGTTGACCGGTGCTGTTATTATCAGTTAATGCGAAACAATACACCTACACCACATACAGTGACGTAAATTTATTTAATGTTAATTGATACGATAACCAAATATAATTAAAACTATTTATAACCTTCCATGAAAATTATGTCATACAGACAAACCTAAGCATTATGTTATTCATAAGTATTACGGACAGAAAAATGCTCTTGATTAATGTTTAATGTAAAAAATTGTGAATGTTTGTACTAATTTAAATATTTTTTACGATTAAGTAGCGATAATGATGTATATGGTCATATAAGAGCAACTTAAACAGTTTGCAGCCGGTCCACACAGTGCGCCAAGCAAAATAAACAGAGTACGAGGAGGCGTACATATTCATTAGTAAGAGTTAATAGTTCCCGTCCGGAAGGGAAATTTAACTCGAAAACTAATTTATCCAACTTGTTTTATAACGAATTAATTGGAGTATTTTGTTTTAAAATCAGGGTTGCTTCCCCTTGTTAGGGATTGGGTATATCACTTATATATAAGTTTAGCTTAATTTATTTTTAACTGATAATTAGAAATTAAATTGATGATTCTTAAAATAATCTGATTTAATAAATATTTGAGATTTAGTAAATTTCAAGATCGGACCTTTAGAAACGATTTATAGAAAAGAGAATTTTTATGTTACCCCCAGGTCAAGTGATGTCTTAAAATTTAGTATGACGTATCTTTCATACTAAATTTTAGTACATCTAATATATTTTATTCTAATATAGTAAATTAAAAGCCTCAGTATGTGTTAATAATTCTCACCAGTTTTTAATATTATACAACAATAGCATTTCAGTCGTTTTATATTTAAAACGTATCAAATATTTCTTTAATATTTGTAACTGGCGATGTACATTTCTTAACAAATCTTGATATAAATTTCAGTAGAAAATTAAATGAATCATTCTGAGGAAAATTAAATGACTAATGTATAATATCAAAGATTTTCTCGGCGTCTTTCGTTCAAAATTTAATTAACGTACTCATTGTAAAGTATTCTAGGTCAGCGACGAAAGTATAAACAGAAGTTTGATGAAGAAGGAAGTTGACTTTTTCTTTAGCTTCTATCTGCAGTCACGTTTAAAGTTTATCAGATAGGTTGACTTACTTATAAATTAAAAGAGATCAGATCATCATGGCCTTAGATTTACAAAGAAATTATTTATTTAAGTTTTAGAATATTATTTTGCAGTGAATGGACTCACTTTTTGTGGTTTAAATACTTTTCTTAGTTTTTTGAAGAAAGGAACTAACGTCGTGTCCTTTCGTTTTCTTTTTTCGAAAAAGAAAATAGCGTACATTTGGTCTTTACTCTTTTATAATGTACTCAACTATAATATAATAATGCCATATATGCAACATAGATACTTTATAAGTACATAATAATACATTGTTACGGAAGACCACGTTATGAAAAACTAGATTTTTCTGATACAAGCACAATCTCGCTCAATAGAAAATCTCAACCTTTTTTTTTATTAGGTTATTGAAAATGATTTTTTTTTATTGAAACATTATCCAGATATAAATAGATAATGTTTCATTTCTTTAATTAAACATTAATAAGTATTAGTATCACAGATGTTTAGAATAGAAGAGGGAACAGATTTCAAGTTTCATACTTTACAAATTAAGTATCATTTGACGGCTGGGGATGCATTTTAACTTTGCTCGAAGCGACCACTTCGTTGCTAAACTTTAAAATATTAAGCAGTTTAAAATTCATACAAAGTTAGTGTTATGAAAAAACTTTGTATTTTCTTGACACAAATAACCTTTTAAGTATTTGAAAGCGTAAAATGATCACTAAATAACACAAAAGTATGGTAATACTTTTATCGGTTTTCGACGGAAGAACGTAAACGGCAAGTTTTTTATGTCAAAACAAAAACTCGTAGAGGAATAAAAAGATTCTGAATAAATAGCATGACAAAGAAGTTTTTTATGGGATTATGACTAAGTAGTTAACACTAAAACTAAGTAAGTTACTTATATAATAATTTTATTAATAACTCAATTTTTTTTTAAAAAGCATGATATTTTACTGGTAGCGCACGTTACATTTTGTTTAGTGTTTTCAATTGAAAATAATTTTGTTTGAAAAATTACTAAACAAATCTTCGAAAAGGAAATTTTCATAAAGCAACAATAGGCAAGTAGACAAATAGTTGTTTCGTGTGATATTCAAATTTGTATCCTTTCAATATATTTTAATCTTTATATTTTATTTAAGTTACAGCGATGTTTATGATTGTTTCTAGCTTACCCTAATAAAAAAATGAAAGCATAGATAATTAATAATAGTAACATATTCTATATACCTGCTATGTTAGTCTGTTCAGTAATTTCAGATTTGACATCCGGCTGAATCGTATTTTAAGACTAACCTATTTATGATAAAAAAAAATGTTAAAACAACACTGCTATAAGGAAAATTGGCGTCACCTTTCTGTAGATGACAAAAACTTCTCATAGCCATCGAAACCGCGTGGGTACAATCTCGCTGACGACATCAGCTATACTATTTCTGGATCCAAATGCAAGAGAATTTTGAGAAATCGCACAATATTTGAAAGTGAGGTAACAAGTTCACAATCAGTATTCTTAATTCTTCCGCGTTTTAGGTTGAATTCTTTTAATTCGAATAGCTATAAGCTGTATTGTAACTAACAAAAAAATTGTTATTTGTCATCATGAAAAAAATCCTAATTCTCTGTTTCGAGGTCAGTTAAAAATAGGCCCAGATTTGAATTAGATATCTAGAGTACTAACTATGTTGCACATAAAAGGAAGAGGCGATGTGATCACGGCCAGTCGAGTAGTCAACAGTAATGTGACTGCTGTGTAGCGTTTTCATCGGTAACTAGTGTAGGAGTGAATAGCAGTCAAGGTCGGAATGAATTAGCAAGCCTGCGAGGCATGTCGTCAACGTTTGAGATTACTTAGTGATTATTAAGTTACTACTGACTTAAAAATATGTTACGCGCAGTTCAAATATTCATAAGGAATTAACATTTAAATAAGCTAAAGTCTGGCGTCTTACGCTTTTTAGACTATTTAATATAATAGTTTCTATATGTTATATGCATATTTGCGTGTTCTGTATGTTTTTAATTGAGAATTATATATTTGCTTTCATTAATTACAATTCTTATTTATATATTACTTTACATACTTTGGCAAGAATTTCTAAGCTAAAACTTCATAAATTTTCTGTATATTGTGAAATTGTTAATTGAATAATTTATATTTACTTTTGGGAGATCAAATGAATATTTTCTTTCCTTATTTATCAGAATCCATAAACCATGTATTAATCACTCGCTTTGTAACACGAAGGTAAATCGTTTTATTTTAAGATCACATTCGACGGGATTTGCAATACGAATTTAAGATTGTAGCCCTCTGTAGAAAATAAATAATTTTTATTCATATTCTAATAGATTCTTTAGAATTCCGCTACAAATATACCTTTAATGCCAGCAAGGATAAATTGTGATTTAAAATATCATCATATTATATTTACCTGGAAAAAATTTTTGTAAAGAGTTGTCTGACCATCACCGATATGACTCAATACTGTTAAAACTAATTAATTAGCAATTCTTAGCTCGTATTGGTCATTAGTCTATAAAGCCTAACTGGCGACCGGTTTACCTTATACGCGAATGTTTCGACCATTTAACTGCCAATCACTTAGATCGAAACGATACTTGTGTAGCATTAGTATGGAATATTACTGTAAGGATTGCTAAGATACTAGCCTGTTTAGCTCTTGTTGGATAAAATTAAGTTGTCACTTGAAGTAGTAAGACGGAAACATAAATGCGTCAGCGACTTTTGTATGTATTAAAATGAATATTTTTCTAGTAATATTTTTAAAGCATCAATAAACAAAGTTACGATTCGTTGTGTATAAGTGACCAAGCAAATAATAATTTAATTGTAATTCTACAATTATTTCTCTTACTAATGTGTGAGGACGGCGTTAGTACTTTTGTTTAGATATGACAAGTAGAGGGTTTTTATATGGGAAATATGTTCAATTGCTAATCTATGAAATTATAATATAAATTGAGTTAAAATTTGAAATAACAACATGTATCCTTAAAAATAATATGATTGTTAGGTTGCTATTGAATGAAACAAAAATTGAGCATTAGTATAAAAGAAAATGAGATAAGTTTACGAAATGCAGAATCAAAATAATGTTGTGGATTATTAATGAAAATTAAATTTGCATAGAGATTTATCTCTTCAAATTAATGGCAGTTTAATATTAGAGTAATTATTCGTAATAATCCTCTAGAGTCGTTTGAAATAAATTTACCTGCTCGTTACTGCGTTTGTATAAAACACAGTTGTTGCAAAGGTAGTTATTAAAAAGAAATTAAAGTGGATGTTAATTGAATGTCTCTTAAAATTTCTTAGTTCATAATTCGTTTATTCATAATTTTTTAATAACGTAGTTGGCACTTCACGGTTGGCGTTAATAAATCGCACCGGCTCGTGCCCGCCTTTTTTGTGTTACGTCGAAAAGAATGAGGTTATGCAGTAAAAGTGAAATGAAGTTGAAACTTTTTGATTAACTTATTTACATTTTTTTATTTTGTGTTTACATAGCCATGCTGTTTCTTTTCGTGATCGAATCAGGAATATAAGATTCGTAGTAAAACTGTTGTCGCTGACATAGCCCAACTGATTAGTAAGCTGGTGGCCATGGGCGAACGGTTGATGAAGAAGAAAATAGTTTGACTAGAGACCATGTCCAAGTGTAACTTAGAACGACCATATGATAGGTAGAACGACGACCGTTTGAAGACCACACAAAATGTTAGATGTATGTGATATCGGACCGGTCGCTTTAGATCTCTATGTTCAGTAGTAGACAGCAATCAGCTGAAATGATGTTGATATTTACTTTGCTTCAATTTATAATAATTGTATAGGTTGTAGTTCATTTCGTTTATATTATTTTAGCTTACAAATAGTAATTAATGTACCAATTATTGGAAGCTACTGGATTTTGTTGAGAGCGGGACAGATCGGTATAGACTTTGGCAGAGGTCCATGCAACGGACGTCTTTCGGCTGATGATGATGATGATGATGAATGTATTAACGTATTTTCGTCTTCGTTTTTGTTTATTTTAAAAACTACTAAATATAAAGTTCTCTTTCAAAATATTAAAGCAATAATAACTATAATATTATATTATGTAGATAAAAATGGATGTAAACGTTTAAGAACTAGTTAAATTCACCATTATGTTCATCTCATAAATTATCTCAAGTTAAAAACTTTGGATAACTGTAATATCTTTCTTATCAGTGAATCATTAAATTTCTGTTACAAAGTAAATACAGTTCAGCTTTCAAAAGTAATGGAGCTATTTTGAAACATTTGAATTAAAACAGTTATGATTTAAACGAAAAATTTAAAAGCTTTCGGTTATTTAATATTACATTACGTATTCAGCAATCGCAAAATGGCGTACAAAGAGTAACAAAACATCCATAAATAGTTTCCGCGTAGTGAACAAAGGACAAACATTTTGATACATAAATTAAAAACGTAGTAATAGCTTTGACGCTGTTCGAATAAATTAAAGCAGCGCATTTTGTAAATTTGCGATTTTCAGGAGCCTAATTTTAAAGTTGGGAATAAAAAGGGGAATTTTCATCATAACAAGGAGAGCTTTGCCTGTCGCCGTCGTAATAACATCAGGAAAGGAGAGTGATTACATTTTGCTTTATCTACACAGGTAAAGATTTACAAGATAACAAATAAATAAAATTAAAATGTGTGTGTTGTGATAATAAAATAGTTTTCTTTACAAACATTGGCTTTTTCTACATATACGAAAGAAAACAGACTGTTCTGAGTAATTACCGAACCAATCGGAGCAGTTTTGACGGAATATTGACTGGCAAGTAGCTGATGATACAAAGCACAATTTAGACTAACAAGTAAATAAGTATGTATTATGGAAATAGTTTGTGTATTATTTGCTTTGCAATAACACGACATCAGATGGCGCTTTACGCGCACACCAAGAGGTTCTATAAATATGCACGACGACAGTCGATATAACTAATTTTATATGAATATCAGTTAAATATAAAAATCGAACATTAAGATTAAATCAATATCATAATGTTAGAATTTTACTCCGGTTATTATTATAATTCTGTGGTCATAGATCAGTCAATGATAAGTACATTTTTGCTCAGTATGGTATGACTTATTAATATAGGTATAATCGCCAAAAAATGCTTTTTCATTTTGTCATATCAGGATAACTACATGCAAAATATATATTTTTTTCCATATATCGAGTGTTTCATATTTTAATAGTGCCACCAAGATCTCTTAATAATTTAATCGCTTGTCCTGTAAAGTAATGAAATTGCATTTATCATATTCTGACCTATGGCCACAGAATTGTAATCGTTTGAGTTTATAAGGAAACTGAAGCTGTTAAGAACAGTTTTTATCATTATTGCAAATAATTAATGTCTCCTACAAGGCAAAAGAGCATTTTTTTATATTTCTTCCAAAGTAAACTTTAAACTATTTAAATAGAGTTTAGAGGAGAATTTGTGGATGTTTAATGTTTATTCTGTTTAGTTAACGATCACACAGTACGATTGCATTCAGTAAACAAATAGAGCACGTGTCATAACTACAGGAAGCTAAAGCAATGCTCGAAATAAACCAACGCCATGTGTGTACAGAACGCTATCGCAATTTCTGTATAAGTTCGTGTAAGAAGCTCATAAGGAATATGTATACTAATTTGACTAAAGGTTTGTAATAAATATATAAAAACTTATATTTTTACAGTTTTTATATCAAGCTTAAAAAAATGTACTGTATGATGATATGACGAGTATCACAATCTATAGTGATGTGATAGATGCGCAAAAATGTATTAATGGCGATATATAATTTTTATGATATGAGGTGGAAAAATTATAAAATAAATAGACGATAAGATAAAAAAACTTCAATATACGTATATATTTAACAGTAGATTTATCAAGTGATCTTAATAACTCTGTTGAAGTTTTTCAGTATCTAAAAAAAATCATTCAATATTTTGTTTTTTGCATTAGTTTGTATTTTCATTAATAAGATATTGAATCGATCGTTTTTATTATTAAATATATTCATTAAGTACCTTCGGTTGGTTACCTAGTGTGAAGTCAGACAGTTGTTTTTAGAATTGTTTTTCTAAATATTCAGTACTTGCATATAAATTTCATAACTAAATATACAAGAATTAATATAAAGCGTTCGTCATTATCAAGGTTTACGTACCACATGATCGCTGGTGTCGTCATTCCACTGACCTGCTAATGAACACAGTAGCACATTATCTCTAGCTTGGAGATAATTCACTGAGAGTTCGCTTATTATTCAATTACAATATGAACAAGTTGTTGGTGGTTATATAAGTTGTGTTAAAACAATTTTCTACCAGCCAACCTATGTAATATATAAACCAATAATTATGGTTGCAAACAATTTCTCTAGAGAAATAGTAATTCCATTGACTTGTAAGAAAGTGGGATCTATGTTTCATCAAGTGTAGTACGAGGATATTTTTAATTTGTATTTAAATTTAATATTTATAACAAAATAGTTTATATTGATGTATTGACTTTTGTAAAAAAGAGAAGAGGGAAGGGATGGAAAACAACATCGTTTCGTTATCAAAGGCGGATAATTGAAGGTCTCGTGTCATTCCGGCCAGTGGAGTGCTAAAAGTGTGAACCTAACATGTCTATGTTAAACATGTTGCCATTTAAAATACAAAAATTCTACCGTATTATGTAAATGTTTGTAAGAAAAACTCTTTTAATAATAACAACGGTATAAATTTAACAAATTCTTTAAACTAACGTTTGCCTTTAATGCCTAATTTTATTTCTATAAGCATTTTTACATTTGCCTCATTCAATTTTGCTGGTATTATAAAAAGCAAATAAATATATACTTTCATATGGTAAAAATATAAGCTTAAAATTTTAAGATACAGAGGAATGAGAAGACCTTGAGGTTTTCAAGCCAAGGTCTTCTTAATCCCTATTTAGTTTTGTTAAAATACGTATATTGTGATCATTGTAGTAATGAATACGAATAGCGCTTTACGTTTTTATCGAGCGCCGGCATTGTACGCGACTCCGTTCAAGGATAAAGTACGAATAACAAACTATTGTGTCTTATTAACATTTGTTTTGTCGCAGATATAAATAATTTTCCATACCGCCAAATTATTCAATGACATACCTAAAATTAGCTGATCTTTTTCTATACAATTTTAAGATGCGACTCATAAAATTCGAATTACTAGCGTGAAACGCATTTTTTGTAGTGTTCTTCAGACTTACAATACTTTAATTTAGAATGATTACTTTAAAACGTTTTCGAATAAAAGTTATGATTTAATGTAATCTTTTTTTTGGGTGAAGAACTTTATACCGGTTTTTATACATCAATCAAGGGCCCATCAAATTGTTTGCAAGGGTTGGTTCTTTACGGGATAATTTAATGATTTCAATTGGAGGAATGTAAATAATTGTTATAGTAACCAGTAGTCATTTTAGCAACATTTTACTTTTTTTATTTTAGTTATAACATGATTATATTTAATTAATGTAATAAATGATTATATATACTATATTAAACTAGAAGCAATCTATAGTAATGATATTTATATAAGTATTTTAAAATATATCAGTTCCATGGTGTGCCACATAAAAAGAAATCTTTAAAGAATAATGTTTTGCTCCTTTTAATGAATCGAACTTTTCATCGGCTCATGCGATAGACACAACGAAATTTATCGAATAAAGTTCGTTGGCACATTTTCTTAAGGCATTCAAAGGAACCGCTTCGCTTCCGCCTTTTTTGTGTACTGTTCAAAACAAAAAAGTTGCGCGGCGTGAAATAAAATTTTGCCGTTCATAATTTTTTAAAATTTATGACTTGGAAATTTAAACGATTCATTTTCCGCAAAGCTTTCGTATTTTCTTGTTGAAATTCCAGAAACTTCTCGGTCACTAATGTCCCGCTCTATGTACATTATCGCTAGAGTTGCCTATTAAATTACTTTACAAAATTAAATAAGAAGTTGCTGTGAAAAGGGAATTAAATCTGCACAATTTGTTCCCGTCATAGCATTCCTGTTTTAACCTCTAAACATATGAGCCGGTATATTGTGAGCGAGCACACTTCTCTATCCACAGCCTTGCCCACCATGTGAAATTGGGATCAAGTGTCTTAAAAGCCTAATTGTAGGTAAAAAACGAAATTGTTTTTAGTTTAAGATAATGTTGAGAATAGACAGCTAATATTGTGTGGTAATGTCGTATATTATTAAATAACGTTCTATTACATTAATACAGCTTACTAAACTATTCATTTTAGCGTTAAAGACACGTCACAGTAGGAAATTCCACAGTCATTACAATCCTATGCTTAGTGCATTATGATTAGTCGAAGCTTCTCGTAATCTAGACGCCTGTAGTGCATCATGTCATCTATGCCATGTAACAAATAGGAGAGACAGAATGAATTATGGATGCCGATTACTATGCTTAGAAATTTGTATCTATTATTTTGTTAGTTTTAAATGTAATATATTTAATAAATTAATTTTTCGGTGTATATATTAAAATCCGATTCAAATCTTGTATAGGTCTCTTGCCAAGCAAAATATAGCATGAAGAGCATGATCGTAAGCACTATAAAAATACATTGTTTAAGTAATGCATGATATAGTATGGTGAATTGAATAGCTATACATCATTATATATTGCAGTGTGTCCTTAAGCCATTATATTTAGCAGTTTTCTCCCGACTGGATGGTCAAAGTATTAGGCAAAACTCAGATGAATAACAACAGAAAGTTCTGATGATAAAAGTTCAGGAAGTGAACAGCCTGCATTTCAACTATGTAGCCGCGTAAGAGACAAGTCGGATTAAGCAATACTGATATTTCGAAGGCACTTAAACAAAATGCTGTTAACATTATAGTTGATTTTATAAACAATTAAAAAAACGTACTGACAAATTTATGAATTAATGTAAATAATTTTGAATAACACGAAGTTGTGTTCATTCTCCGCTTCAAACGCCATTGTTAAGACATTCTATATCTAACTGAAACTTCAATCTTTAACAGTGATTTAAAGTCATAACGACTTCAAAAGTTGATTTATCCCGATTCATAGGCACAATTCCCTTTGACTTTCTCGACTTAAAGAGCCCGGTGCTGAAGGACCTTCTGTAATTAATATCGTTGACGATTAATAACATAATAAAATTCCTTTTGAATGTAACATTTATTAATACCGAGTTTTATATCTATGTACTCATTAAATTTATAGCGATAACTGCTATGTATTATATATGTATATAGGTAAGACAAAGTCTGTTAGATTTAACTAGTTTATGAAGACATAAATTATTTTAAATATATTAACACGACTGAAGTATTTTCTGGTTTTGTATTGGCAATGTTTGATGTTATACATATTTTCATTCATGTCTGAAATGTATCCGCTATATTTAATGTGGCCGTTAGAAATTGTTGCAAAATAGAGTGGGTATGAAGTCATACCACAAGTGCCCCATGGATCAAATACAGCTGTAGTCCAATTTATATTTTGTAAATACCATGAAAATACATTTGTGAACGCTGGTAAACGTTTTCGTCAATAGCAAGCTCGAATAGTAACACTAATATCAATTTTTATATTTCGGCAATTGGTTGAAAACAATGAAAAATGTCATATAAAAGTTGGAAGTCAAAGAACTTAACACACTGGTTAAATTTATGGATCTCATTTTAAAGTTTGGACAATAATGGTGTAACTTTCGTCAAATCATGTCTAAATCTGGCGCGTTGCCACCGAAGCATTGGGGGTTATTTGAGCAAACTTAGTTCGTAAACAAAGCTTGTCAAGTCTCGTAAAGACTGATGTGTATTGTTAAAAAAAACGTCTTTGAAGAGTACAAAGATTTCGTTTTTTAATTTGTCGCTTTTTCTGTTTTTAAACTTGTCTATGAAATAATATTTAGGATCTAGATCCTATCATATAAGGATCTTGACATCGATGGTATCTGTACTACTTTCATCAAGGTGCAAATTTTTCCACTTATACCCAGACGCATAAGCTGATAGCTCTGCAAACAATATTTCTTTTCCATTTAGTAAAATTATTGACTTCTTCTTTATAACCACAACATAATTTAAAAAAAAGAGCAAATTCTTTTTAGTTTACAGTCGACTCGGTATCTGCCATCATCCGGTACAATATATGTATCTTATTGTTTTCCTTCATATTTAAGTTTTTTAAATTTCGTTATTTTATTTCGCAAGAAATTTATTGATGAGTCCCATATACATACTATTGAGGTCAGTGACAGACTGAAATGATGGTGATAATACATGCTCAATTATTTTCAGCAAGTATACTTAAACATTAACGAAAATATTGTACGTCGTAGTGAAACAGAGAAATGTTTCTTTTTAAGTAGTTTATATTTATGAAAAAGAATACAAGCCCTAGTGAGAGAGTCCTATTTTAATATGAGTAATATGTTATATTCGGTGTATGTACATTTGTCTAGTAGATTAAAGAAGTAAAACTTTATAGTGAATTTTTTTTTTAATAAAGCTGGTGAAAGAAAGCTTCTCAATAATAAATACTAATTGGCGGCCTTCTAATATATTTAAATATAAAATATTTCTTAGCTAATTCTAGAATGTCATAATGTTTTATAAAGTTGTGATAGCTCAGTTTGTAAATTGGCCGTTGGGCGCTATTAATATCGAAGAGGTGCGCAAAAAAGCATGAGTTTCCGGTGAAGAAAAACGTTTGGAGGAAACCGACATATTTCAAAAACTTTCAGATATGACACATCTACCAATCCATACTTAGCCAGTGCGGTGGATAAATGGTTTTCACTCTCTCGGTTAAGATGAAAGCCCTGAGTCACAATAGCGGAAAAAATAAGAGGGTTGCATATGAATGTTATGTGTCCAAACAAATGATCATTTAACTTATTGTGTTTAAATACGACGATACATACTTTTAGTAATATTGTTCATTGTTCATTAATAATTCTTTTTAATGTTTGAGCCCAATTTTTTTTATACAAAAAGTTAAATTAACCAGCGATCTTACCTGATGGTAAATTACATTGACCAAGTATTCATCATGATTCTGTACCCAATGAGCTGTATACATTGGTCAAGTGACTAGTAGCATTATACACCATCAGAGATGATGCTGTACACCAGTAATTATTTTAACACATTAACTTACACACTCTACTGTAAAAGGCTAAAAAGGTTGCCGAGACATATAAATTAAAGGTTTCCAATTAGAGAGTCCGAAAACTAGTACACTTGTAAATTTTCGTAAGATATCATATTATAACATGGAGGTTATTCGACAATAGATACACATCCACGTAAAATAATAATACGCAAATGTCTAATAAAACTAATTCGGAAACGTAATTTTGTTTCATACAGTAAGTTTTGTTTAAGCGAAAGGGTCTGTAAATGCTTAATTTAAGAAAAATATATAATATCGCTATTAACTTGAGCATAATAAAGCCTAATTTACTATAAGGTTTTCCTCGTCACGGTTTGAAACTTAAAGAACTCTACGTACTAACACTTTGTACCAGATAACAAGTAACTGGCGACCCACGACCTTGTAAGACTCCGTCTAGCACGCGTAAATATAAATATTACTTTGTAATATCATAAACAAATCATTTTTTAAACATTGTTAATAAAACAATATATCTTTAATAATGTTTCTTCTAATAAATCCGCAATTTCAATAGCTACTACCCTCTTTTTACCGGAACCAGTGAAATATTTAATATTAGTATTAAATAGAAAGGATGTTACATATTTAATTACGGTAATCAACGGTCATTACAAATAATTTCCCGAGTGTCTAATGAAAACATTTGTAATGAATAAATAAACGAGATCGGCTTATCGTTAAGTGATTATAAAAATTTTATGATCTCTAAATTAAAATATGTTTTATAAGTTTTTATAAATGCACTTTATACACTAATTGGAAATGATAGTAAATATTGTTTTAAATTAAAAACAAAAATTTAGATTTAAAAATTGATTACATATTCACCATTTTTTAAAACTATCTAAATAATGTGATAAAGTAAATGCAAAAAAAAACTATAGCAAAATTTTAACATACCTTTGTAGAAACAATTATGATATACGGAGATAAATCCAAATTGAACACAATGTTAAAAAAATCACTCGATTAGTTTGTTTTTGTTTATAAACTAACTGAGAATATAACACGAAGCATTATTTTTTATATTTCTTTCGCTAAAACGTCACGAAAACAACACACGAATCTCACAGCACACGGCACTAGCTAACTACGCGAGCACCGGCGACGCACTGACCGGGTTTCGGTCGCGGGTTTTCTCGTTCGCGTTTCGTTATCTGGAGCTTGGCGCGAAAATATTACAACAAACATTGTCAATTGATAAGAGAGGTAAAATTTTTCTACATCATGAATATTAACCAGATTTCATCTTATTTTGAAACTACACTCACGGACACATCTATCGGCCCACCTAGTGTTTTAAGTTTTAACAGTGCCTAGCTAAAAATAAATGTTAGGTGGAGCAATAAGTTTTAATGCAGTTTTAAACCTGATTTTTTGGTCAACCTTTATGTATGTTATTTTTTTATATTTCGTATTCAGGATTATGAAAGAAAAAACGAAAATTCGAGTCTGTTTATTGTTTTCAACGACCCAGGAATGGAAAAAACTTTGTTTATTTCGCAAAAGTTGGATTTTTTATTGATATTTCCGATTATTGGTTCCATAAATTGTCACCCAAGTTGTAGCACTTCTGCAGGCCAAATCAATTCGAAATTACGAAAAAAAAAAAACATTCATAAGGGTTGACCAATAAATCAGCTTGAAAACTGCATTAAAAACTTATTGCTCCACCTAACATTTATTTTTAACTAGACACCGTCGAAACTTTAAACACTGGGTGGTGGGCCGATAGATGTGTCCGGGAGTATATATTGTTCATAACATAAGCAATTCACGGTAACGTAGTCTTAAGTTAAGGGTAGATAGGAAATATTTAGATGTCTTGTTTTATTACGTCACTTCTAAAACAGTGAAAAATTGCTGACCAGAAAGAGATAAGAAATGATAAATGAGTTGGAAATGATGTTTCAAAATTGCATCTCATTCATCATCATCTTTTCTAGAACATTAATTAACGGATATGATTAAGACGATTGCGATTTAAACCGTAGCTAATATAATAATTATTGAGAAACCTCGAATTCAAGTGTAACGAAATGTAATACACGTTTTAATAGCATAGTTAAAGTAATAAGCTTTTAACGATGAAGTAAAGTAAGCAACGCAAAACGCAAATATTCGTGCAAAAGTAAGTTTGTATGACTAGTAAGCTGCAACTAAATGGTATGGAGGAGGGCATAGGTTTCGAAGTTATTATTCTCGAAAAGACGCAGGTTTCATCAACATTGAGCTTAGGCTTCTAGTGAGTGCATAAGGAAACCGACATTTTCCAATAACCACAGCTTTTGTAGACATACCAACTCGAAATTGGTTAACAGTAGATAAATGATCTAGACTCTCCTAGTGAGAGAAAGCTCTGAGTCCAGGAAAGTTAATATAATGAGGGCTGTTCAATGTTGTTACATATATTTTACGCAAGTTATGTGTGAAAGTTTAGTTATTAGTTATCTAATATTATTTGTTGTCTGTATTTATTTATCAAAGACTCACAATTTCAAGACATGGAATTGTAGTATTATTCCGGTGCCTTGAATGCGTTTATTACACAATAACAGCATCATATATTTCCGGTTATCGCAAATAGAAGTTCCACATATGTACATAGAAGTTTAACACAGCAATAACATTCGGAAACTATGTTCCAATTATGTCGGGAACTTGGGCCAAGTGTTTGTAGTTTGACGAGCATTTTGAAGTGCACTTTAAACTTCGCCAGCGCACGCTTGGAATACTGAAATGCTACGTCATGCTTAATATAATTAATCATTTACAACAGGTAGCGAATTCTGTTTCTTTTCATAACAACATAGTGAAACAATTTCGATGATATCAAGTAGACTGATAAATCTTAACCTGTTATGGGGTATAAACTAGTTTCACATACGAAAATCAAACTTAGTTTGTTTGACGTATGACATTTGTGTAGCAAATGTATTAAATATAAAAATTTGCAATGTCTTTATATTTGTAAAAAGCTTAATTAATATTCCACATTCTACGCAGGTTAAACTGCATGCAAAGTAAGTTTTACTTAAGTGAAGTAACTTAACGTCCAAGTAATTCGTATACATAAAGGCTCAAGTGTAAGTAAATATTCCCACGTACATTTCATCGCAACTGTAAGTTAATGTTAACTCAGGTAATATTTTACATTAAGTTTGTTTTTTTTTTACTAACTAATGTAAATTACTAAATTTCTTTCCTTGGTTACTACTATTCAGCTGTGTTATATAAACAGAAATAAAGGAAACACATCCATGTGTTAAAGACGTGCAGAATATTCACAAGGTCATAAGTAATTCGCTCGTCTATAATAATGTCGTGCTAATAAAGATGTTTATACACCAACCCCCGTAAAAATAAATAAACATCATTATAATTAATGCTCAATTAAATTTTACTTGGAAAATTATAACAAAAAGAATATGTTTTTTGCAAATTAATTTCTGAACCAATTACGAAGCAATGTTAATTTCCATAATAAAATTTACAAGTTCCCTTTTGATATTTGCTCGTAATTTAAATATCTTCGGGGCCAGGAGGTAAAGATAAGAGTGATTTATATTCGCGAAAAATAATTTACGAGCAAAATGGAAGGTTATCATCTCATTCATTTTATGCAGAAAAACTATTAAATTTTATGATCTACTTAAAGCGTATTTTTCTATATAACTTGATTCATGGTCAAATTAATAATGGATTTTTTTCGATGTATTAAAGCTGACGAAGACTAGCTTCAAGGTTCGAAGCGCACTAGACCGGATCTTTAGATCTAGCTCAAACTAACAAGCCTAAATTAAGATATATTAATAAGACGGATTTTTTAATTTTTAGTGTTTGAACTAAACTTAATCTCTAATTGTGTTACATATAACTTATATACTAAGACTCGACCGTAGGTTGAATTCGTACGAATATAATTTTTAATTGATTATAGTTAACACAATACTTTAATATTAATAATACACAAGTTTTAAATAATTTGTTCAAGATCGTTTAGTAATTTTTATGAGCTACTAGCTGACCCAGCAAACTTCGTTTTGCCTCAAAATCAATAAATAAAAAAGCTTATTGATAATTCCAGGCTGTTTCAACTTTAGTAAACAATGTGGTGAAAACTTAACCAGAAAAAAATATTTCGTAATCAAAGCAATGCCCGTTATTAATTTGGTTTTTCTATTATATTTAAATGCACACGTTGATTGACTTCGACGACCTAAGTCAGGACGTCTTCTCCTTGCTATTATAAATTGTAGATAATCAAAGTAAGGAAAGTTCTCGCGCACTCAGCGGTAAATAGTGTCACTATCACAAAAGATCAACAAAGTAAAGTTAACACTTAAGTACTATTTTGAACCAATCTGAACTCAGGACAGCGGTGTTCCCGGTTGGATTCTATAATCGCTGCACACGAATACACTTATTTACTGCATGATAACCAATCATCTATCAATTCAACCGCATTATGCACAAAAAAATAAAAATGAACTGAGACAATTCCACCTTAAGCCCAGATTCCCGCTAAAGTAAAATATTCTTCTTCTTCCCAATTGATGGCATGAGCACGATTTCTGCGTGAGCCAGTGTCATGTGTACACGAATAAAACAAAAAAATAAAAATACTTAAAAAATTGTCTACGTGGTCAATTCGTCCGCCATGTTCCTCCCTTTTCTCTTAAAACATTATAGTTCTTCTTCTTCTTCCCAATTGATGGCATGAGCACGGTTTGTGCGTGAGCCAGTGTCACGTGTACGTACACAATAAAAGAATATAAATCCATTACATATTATCGGCGTGGTCAATCGTTCATGTTCTCATCTTTTCATCTTCGCAATTGATGGCGAGAGCTAATATTATATATATAGACGTATAAAATAAATGGATACAAATTCTTAAGAAATTGTCTGCGTGGTCAATTCGTCCGCCAACATTATAGTTGCATCAGAAATTGTTGGTTGTCAATATCAAATGTCAAAATCAAAATATTCTTTTAAATTGTATTTGGTTTCTAAATGACGGGACAAACTTCAAATGTTTGACGTTTTATATATCTAAAGTAAGGTGACCAGACGTTTCGCTTTTTCACAATTAATTCCGCGTCACGCAACGTTTTTCAAAAGTCCTGACTTTTAGAATTAAGTTAAATTTTTTATTTATGAAAATCATTGTTTTGCGTAACATGTTGCTTTTGCTACCCAGTTACATTGCATTTGTCTCTCAGATGATACACTTCGTGTTCTGCTTCTTGCTATAGAAAATTAAGGTATATTTCATATATACATAAATTTTCTTAAGCTAAGCTTAAAATACTTGTAATCTTAAAATTTTATATTATTGACAAAAAGTATGTCACCGACCTTACCCCTAAAAAAAATTTAGATAGAAATATGTCAAAGAATAAAATATTATACTTTTTTGTATCTATAAATTGTACTTATGTTGGAACTAAAAAAAATGTTACGTTATTATTACTCCTCCAAAGTTGTCCCGCTTTGCCTATCTAAAAATCTGGTCACCTCAATGAAAAAGAGAAATTGTTGTTTTTACCATATTCCAGGCACTTTTTCCATATTTTCTCACCTTATTAACCTTCCCTGGACTTCCACGAATAATTCAAGACCACATTTAGCCAAATCGGTCCAGCCGTTCTCGAGTTTTAGCGAGACTAACGAACAGCAATTCATTTTTATTATATAGACTAGCTGACCCAGTAAAATTCGTTCCGCTTCAAAATCAATAAAAAAAAAAACGCTTATTGATAATTCGAGACTGTTTCAACTTTAGTAAAGAATGTGATGAAAATTTAACCAGAAAAAAATAATTTGTAATCACAAAAAATGCCCGTTATTAATTTGGTTTTTCTATTATATTTAAATGCACATGTTGATTGACCTAAGTCAGGACATCTTATCTTTGGCATTATAAATTGTAGATAATCAAAGTAGGGAAAGTTCTCGCGCACTCAGCGGTAAATAGTGTCACTATCACAAAAGATCAACAAAGTAAAGTTAAGACTTAACTACTATTTTGAACCAATCTGAACTTAGGAAAGTCGTGTTCCTGCTTGAATTCTACAATCGCTGCACACGAACACACTAATTTACTGCATGATACACTCACATTGAAGATTCAACTGCATTATGCACTAAAAAAAATTCAACCGAGACAACGCGACCTTTACGCCCAGATTCCCGCTAAAGTTCGTAAAATATTATATTATAGTTGCATCAGAAATTGTTGGTTGTCAATATCAAATGTCAAAATCAAAATATTCTTTTAAATTGTATTTGGTTTCTAAATGACGGAACTTCAAATTTTTGACGTTTTAGCATCTAAAGTAAGGAGACCAGACATCTCGCTTTTAGCGGGACAGTCCTGATTTTTTTACAATTAATCCCGCGTCACGCGACGTTTTTCAAAAGTCCCGACTTTTAGAATTAAGTAAAATTTTAAATTTATGAAAATCATTGTTTTGCGTAACATATTGCTTTTGCTACCCAGTTACATTGTATTTGTCTCTCAAATGATACACTTTGTGTCCGTACTGCGTGCTAGCAAGATAATTAAACAAATAAATATTACAAATCTGTTTCTTACCATAGAAAATAAAGTAAGTAATTTATTTAAATATTTCATAATGCATAAATTTTCTTAAGCTAAGCTTAAAATACTCGTAGTCTTCATATTTTATATGATGACAAAACGTGTATCACCCACCTTAACCTCGAAAGAAATTCTGGTTTCTAGATTCTGGTTTCTAGATTCTGGTTTCTAGATTCTGGTTTCTAGATTCTGGTTTCTAGATTCTGGTTTCTAGATTCTGGTTTCTAGATTCTGGTTTCTAGATTCTGGTTTCTAGATTCTGGTTTCTGGTTTCTAGATTCTGGTTTCTGGTTTCTAGATTCTGGTTTCTAGATTCTGGTTTCTGGTTTCTAGATTCTGGTTTCTAGATTCTGGTTTCTAGATTCTGGTTTCTGGTTTCTGGTTTCTAGATTCTGGTTTCTAGATTCTGGTTTCTAGATTCTGGTTTCTAGATTCTGGTTTCTAGATTCTGGTTTCTAGATTCTGGTTTCTAGATTCTGGTTTCTAGATTCTGGTTTCTAGATTCTGGTTTCTAGATTCTGGTTTCTAGATTCTGGTTTCTAGATTCTGGTTTCTGGATTCTGGTTTCTAGATTCTGGTTTCTGGTTTCTGGTTTCTGGTTTCTAGATTCTGGTTTCTAGATTCTGGTTTCTAGATTCTGGTTTCTGGTTTCTAGATTCTGGTTTCTAGATTCTGGTTTCTAGATTCTGGTTTCTAGATTCTGGTTTCTAGATTCTGGTTTCTAGATTCTGGTTTCTAGATTCTGGTTTCTAGATTCTGGTTTCTGGTTTCTAGATTCTGGTTTCTAGATTCTGGTTTCTAGATTCTGGTTTCTAGATTCTGGTTTCTAGATTCTGGTTTCTAGATTCTGGTTTCTGGTTTCTAGATTCTGGTTTCTAGATTCTGGTTTCTAGATTCTGGTTTCTAGATTCTGGTTTCTAGATTCTGGTTTCTGGTTTCTAGATTCTGGTTTCTAGATTCTGGTTTCTAGATTCTGGTTTCTGGTTTCTAGATTCTGGTTTCTAGATTCTGGTTTCTAGATTCTGGTTTCTAGATTCTGGTTTCTGGTTTCTAGATTCTGGTTTCTAGATTCTGGTTTCTAGATTCTGGTTTCTGGTTTCTAGATTCTGGTTTCTGGTTTCTAGATTCTGGTTTCTAGATTCTGGTTTCTAGATTCTGGTTTCTAGATTCTGGTTTCTGGTTTCTAGATTCTGGTTTCTGGTTTCTGGTTTCTAGATTCTGGTTTCTGGTTTCTAGATTCTGGTTTCTAGATTCTGGTTTCTGGTTTCTGGTTTCTGGTTTCTAGATTCTGGTTTCTAGATTCTGGTTTCTAGATTCTGGTTTCTAGATTCTGGTTTCTAGATTCTGGTTTCTGGTTTCTAGATTCTGGTTTCTAGATTCTGGTTTCTAGATTCTGGTTTCTAGATTCTGGTTTCTAGATTCTGGTTTCTAGATTCTGGTTTCTAGATTCTGGTTTCTAGATTCTGGTTTCTAGATTCTGGTTTCTGGTTTCTAGATTCTGGTTTCTAGATTCTGGTTTCTAGATTCTGGTTTCTAGATTCTGGTTTCTAGATTCTGGTTTCTAGATTCTGGTTTCTAGATTCTGGTTTCTAGATTCTGGTTACTAGATTCTGGTTTCTAGATTCTGGTTTCTAGATTCTGGTTTCTAGATTCTGGTTTCTAGATTCTGGTTTCTAGGTTCTGGTTTCTAGATTCTGGTTTCTAGATTCTGGTTTCTAGATTCTGGTTTCTAGATTCTGGTTTCTAGATTCTGGTTTCTAGATTCTGGTTTCTAGATTCTGGTTTCTGGTTTCTAGATTCTGGTTTCTAGATTCTGGTTTCTGGTTTCTAGATTCTGGTTTCTGGTTTCTAGATTCTGGTTTCTAGATTCTGGTTTCTAGATTCTGGTTTCTGGTTTCTAGATTCTGGTTTCTAGATTCTGGTTTCTGGTTTCTAGATTCTGGTTTCTGGTTTCTAGATTCTGGTTTCTAGATTCTGGTTTCTGGTTTCTGGTTTCTAGATTCTGGTTTCTGGTTTCTAGATTCTGGTTTCTAGATTCTGGTTTCTAGATTCTGGTTTCTAGATTCTGGTTTCTAGATTCTGGTTTCTAGATTCTGGTTTCTAGATTCTGGTTTCTAGATTCTGGTTTCTAGATTCTGGTTTCTAGATTCTGGTTTCTGGTTTCTAGATTCTGGTTTCTAGATTCTGGTTTCTAGATTCTGGTTTCTGGTTTCTGGTTTCTAGATTCTGGTTTCTAGATTCTGGTTTCTAGATTCTGGTTTCTAGATTCTGGTTTCTGGTTTCTAGATTCTGGTTTCTAGATTCTGGTTTCTAGATTCTGGTTTCTAGATTCTGGTTTCTAGATTCTGGTTTCTGGTTTCTGGTTTCTGGTTTCTGGTTTCTAGATTCTGGTTTCTAGATTCTGGTTTCTAGATTCTGGTTTCTAGATTCTGGTTTCTGGTTTCTGGTTTCTGGTTTCTAGATTCTGGTTTCTAGATTCTGGTTTCTGGTTTCTGGTTTCTAGATTCTGGTTTCTGGTTTCTGGTTTCTAGATTCTGGTTTCTAGATTCTGGTTTCTGGTTTCTAGATTCTGGTTTCTAGATTCTGGTTTCTGGTTTCTGGTTTCTAGATTCTGGTTTCTAGATTCTGGTTTCTAGATTCTGGTTTCTGGTTTCTAGATTCTGGTTTCTAGATTCTGGTTTCTAGATTCTGGTTTCTGGTTTCTAGATTCTGGTTTCTAGTTTCTGGTTACTGGTTTCTGGTTTCTGGTTACTGGTTTCTGGTTTCTGGTTTCTGGTTTCTGGTTTCTGGTTACAGTTTTCTGGTTTCTGGTGTCTGATTCCTGGTTTCTGGTTTCTGGTTACAGGTTTCTCGTTTCTGGTTTCTGGTTACAGGTTCCTGGTTTCTGGTTTCTAGATTGTGGTTACTGGTTTCTGGTTTCTAGATTCTGGTTTCTGGTTTCAGGTTTCTAAATTCTGGTTTCTGGTTTCTAGATTGTGGTTACTGGTTTCTGGTTACTGGTTTCTGGTATCTAGATTATGGTTTCTGGTTTCTAGATTCTGGTTTCTGGTTTCTAGATTCTGGTTTCTAGATTCTGGTTTCTAGGTTCTGGTTTCTAGGTTCTGGTTTCTAGGTTCTGGTTTCTAGTTCTGGTTTCTAGTTTCTGGTTTCTAGTTTCTGGTTTTCTGGTTTCTAGATTGTGGTTACTGGTTTCTGGTTTCTAGATTCTGGTTTCTGGTTTTCTGGTTTCTAGATCTGGTTTCTGGTTTCTAGATTGTGGTTACTGGTTTCTGGTTACTGGTTTCTGTTTCTAGATTTGGTTTCTGGTTTCTAGATTCTGGTTTCTGGTTTCTAGATTCTGGTTTCTGGTTTCTGGTTTCTAGATTCTGGTTTCTGGTTTCTGGTTTTTAGATTCTGGTTTCTGGTTTCTGGTTTCTGGTTTCTGGTTACAGTTTTCTGGTTTCTGGTTCTGGTTTCTGGTTTCTGGTTTCTGTTTCTAGATTCTGTTTCTGGTTTCTGGTTTCTAGATTCTGGTTTTTAGATTCTGGTTTCTGTTTCTAGATTCTGGTTTCTGGTTTCTAGATTCTGGTTTCTGGATTCTGGTTTCTAAATTCTGGTTTCTAGATTCTGGTTTCTGGTTTCTAGATTCTGGTTACTGGTTTCTGGTTTCTAGATTCTGGTTTCTGGTTTCTAGATTCTGGTTTCTGGTTTGTGGTTTCTGGTTTCTAGATTCTGGTTTCTAGATTCTGGTTTCTGGTTTCTGGTTTCTAGATTCTGGTTTCTGGTTTCTAGATTCTGGTTTCTAGGTTTGGTTTCTAGGTTCTGGTTTCTGGTTTCTAGATTCTGGTTTCTAGATTCTGGTTTCTGATTTCTAGATTCTGGTTTCTAGATTTTGGTTTCTAGATTCTAGTTTCTGGTTTCTGGTAACTGGTTTCTGGTAACTGGTTACTGGTTACTGGTTTCTGGTTTCTGGTTTCTGGTTTCTGGTTACTGCTTTCTGGTTTCCAGATTTCAGATGTCAGATGTCAGATTTCAATTTTCCATTTTCCATTTTCCATTTTCAATTTTCTGTTTTCAGATTTCAGTTTTCAATTTTTAGTGGTAAATAGTGTCACTATCACAAAAGATCATCAAAGTGAAGTTAAGACTTAACTACATTTTTGAACCAATCTGAACTTAGGACAGTGGTGTCCCCGCTTGAATTCTACAATCGCTGCACACGAACACACTAATTTACTGCGTGATACACACATCGTACATTAAACCGCATTATGCACAAAAAAATAAGAATGAACCGATACAATGCCACTTTCACGCCCAGATTCCGTCTAAAGTTCGTAAAATATTCTTCTTCTTCCCAATTGATGGCATGAGCACGGTTTGTGCGTGAGCCAGTATCATGTGTACACGTATAAAATAAAAGAATATAAATCCTTAAAAAATTGTCTGCGTGGTCAATTCGTTCGCCATGTTCCTCCCTTTTCTCGTAAAATGTTATAGTTGCAATCAGTAATTGTTAGTTGTCAATATCAAATGTCAAAATCAAAAATATTCTTTTAAATTGTATTTGGTTTCTAAATGACGGGACAAACTTCAAATGTTTGACGTTTTATATATCTAAAGTAAGGTGACCAGACGTTTCGCTTTTTCACAATTAATTCTGCGTCACGCGACGTTTTTCAAAAGTCCCGACTTTTAGAATTAAGTAAAATTTTAAATTTATGAAAATCATTGTTTTGCGTAACATATTGCTTTTGCTACCCAGTTACATTGTATTTGTCTCTCAAATGATACACTTTGTATCCGTACTGCGTGCTAGCAAGATAATTAAACAAATAAATATTACAAATCTGTTTCTTACCATAGAAAAATAAAGTAAGTAATTTATTTAAATATTTCATAATGCATAAATTTTCTTAAACGTAGCTTAAAATACTCGTAGTCTTCATATTTTATATAGATGACAAAACGTGTATCACCCACCTTAACCTCGAAAGAAATTTAAGAAAGTAATATACGAATAAAATTTTGCAAATATTTCAAGTCAATCAAACTAAATTATTAAATTCTTGAGAAGATTTTTACAATATTTTACAAAATTACTACAATCTACTCAAACAAATTCACTTATATAAAAAAACCATTTATAAACTGTACTTATGTTAAAACTAAAAAAAAATTACGATATTATTATTCCTTCAGAGTTGTCCCGCTTTGCCTATCTAAAAATCTGGTCACCTCAATGAAAAAGAGAAATTGTTGTTTTTACCATATTCCAGGCACTTTTTCCATATTTTCTCACCTTACTAACCTTCCCTGGACTTCCACGAATAATTCAAGACCACATTTAGCCAAATCGGTCCAGCCGTTCTCGAGTTTTAGCGAGACTAACGAACAGCAATTCATTTTATTATATAGATTGATGATTGAAAGGATTTTACATATAACATAAAATTTTTACTAATTTAATCGATTATTTAAACCATATAATCTTTCGTATAATTTTCATTTAACATAAAATACAAATAATTTGGTAAAAACAAAATATTATTTGTTAATTTAAGTACCGATTGTGGTAATATTTGTTTTTTATTTTTCATTTATCAACCTCAATGCGATATTATTTAATTCGTATGCTAAACTGATCCATTTTACAGATATGAAATGAAAGTACTTGTGTTATATTTATATTAAGCATTGAGCTCTGTTTGGTTCGTTGCCAACGACTGCGAGAATGTCTGAACGGAAACAGCAATGAACTCACCGTGAAATTTGAATACTTTCGGCGCTCTTCTAAACAAATAAGTCAGCGAGTACTATCGGAGGGGATTTCCTGCTACATTAATGCGAAAGTCTATGTGAGTCAGTTTACTGCTTCACTGTGAAGTAGTGACTACCTGCGATAGTTTGGGTTTTAACTAATGTGTAAGAACTACTTGAAGTTTATAACAGAATAAGTGAGCTGGATTAATTTATATGATGCTTGTAACAGATATTATTGTTACGAATTGCGCTTTTGACTATGTAGAAAGTTAACTGAAAGAAATGTCAGATCTTTTCGGAAAATTAATTTTTAATCACTTCGTGTAAATAGTGTGTATTTAATAATACTGAACAAGTAACGCTGAATAGTGATTTACAGTTCATTTTCTATTAACTGTCTCTCTTTACTTTGTTTTTACGATATTCAAAGTCGTATTTGCTATTATAATGGTTACATTTGTTTAAAATCAGCTAAGAAACGAAGCAAATGTGTATTACAATGTGTGGTTATAATGAATTCAAAATATTTTATTCATCATTTTCATCTGCTATATATTATATTATTGAAATATGTACTTAATACAGTTAGATAACAAATTTTATATTCAATAGTAAATTTATTTTTCTTATAAATTGGCTGTAGGTCTCTGCTGTCGGTGATTGTCTAGGTAGTTACCATCGATAAACAGTATGGTTCAAATATTATTGCTTTTCAGTTTGAGAGATGTTGTACCTAGTAAAATTAAAAAGGTAACAAGACTATTAAAATTATATAGTGGTCACCACTCTTCTGCTTGTTGAACATTCTAATAAGCGTCTTATTGTTATGGACAAACGAAGTCCTGCTCGTTCACATAATGATTTCTTATATTTCCGCGAATGTTACACATTTATTAAAACTAACTTTTACGGATTTTATCGCGTTTATTATTTTGTTTGTTTATTCCCGACGTTTCGACCGCTTTGCAGCAGTCATGGTCACGGGAGGACTAAGATGACAGACGTCCAAATGTCGCAGCTATCACATGGTACCCCCAACTTTTTAATTATTATCAATGGTCCGATCTACGCAGAAAGAGCTCACTGTATCTTGAAGTCTTCTAGTGGTTCAAGTATAAACAAACGAGTAAGAATAAACAAACAAAATAATAAACGCGATAAAATCCGTAAAAGTTAGTTTTAATAGAAGTCCTGCTCGTTTAACAAACAGTACCAGTTTGTTATTTAACAATAAATTCATTGACAGTAATATTATACAGGTTATTATTATTTGTCAGTAATGTCAGTTAAAATGTTAAGACGTTCGTTTTTGATACGGCCTCCGTTTGCGACGGAGGCAAAAACATCGTTCGCGATTTACACTGGACGACCGGTTTGATAACAACGATGATAGGCGTGATTTATTCTGGCGAATAATTTACAACAATGACGAGGCATATCCTCGCCCCCGAATAAGGTTTTTGTTTGGAAACGTTTTATAATGCTCAGCTTTCGGTGTTTTTGTTTAATGCATTATACATGAGTTTCGATTGCTTTATTGCCGATATTGAAGCAGTAAACGTTGCTACTTGCTGTTTTTTTTTTGGAGTGAATTTAATGATGTTATATATTATTTTATATTTATTGCAGACCACCAAAGAATTACCGCATCGACGTTTTCTGCTGCTAAGCAGATTGCTGTATTACTGTTTGGAGAAATTGAAGAAAAGTTGAAGGAAATACGAATAGATTTAGTAAGTAATATTGTTGAAGTCTTTCATGGTGTCTCAAATCGACAAAAGCAATACTAACGCATTTTTGTTATAAGCAGTCGTAACACTATCAAGATCGTCCGCAATGCTAATCTCGTTAGTTCTTTCTATTAAAAGGTATTAATTGCCTGTTTTCTCTTCTTCTTTTTAATGCTGTCCTAATATTTTGGAGTAGTCGAGCTTAGATGCTATTATTAACACTGTTTAGCAACTTATAACCAGTTCAAATCGTCCCGTCATCATCTACGACGTTGATATTCGAAACGTCGATACATAAGATTTCATTGGATGCCGTATTTCTTGTTTAAATGACCGACCAATTGCAATTAATCTTGCTATTGTTGTTTTATATACTATTATTATTGCCCCATAAATAATCTACCTTACACAAATTCAATTTATACGGCCCGAACATATTTTACATTATTTCTCTCATTTCTAAAGCAGTTTATTATACTTGTTTATATTATTTCGTTTAAAATTATAAAAATATTAAATAAATGTGCTTTGAATAAGGTCTTAAACATTAGTATTATTATAAACTGCATTGGTATCCTAACAATTCAAATGTCCTAGCTCTGACGTTTATATTATATTTTTTGGTTTGTATTATAAATTCGTAAAGAGGGAGTTTTATTCTAATCTGAAATATATTTAAGCATAATCACTAGTATTCTATGGAGCTTAAAACAAAAACACAGGTCTTTGTTTTCCACCTTTGTTTCATAACGGTTTAATTACTTCGGGAAATAATAACGACCCCGTCGTTTGTTCTTTCTCTCATTCATTTTAAATCAGGCCCTCGGTATAATGCCGTGTTGTCTTTAGGCGATTTTTTTTAAACTTATTATCTCCTACAGTTTTAGCTACATATTTACAATGGAGTAGCAGACCACTCTTTTATGATTACAATACTAATTAAATATGTTATACATACAACTTAAATATATATTCTTCATAGTAAATAGTATAATAAAATTTAGCTGTTTCTGACTTTTTTTAATTTAGTCATAAATTTTAGCGTTGATTATTAAAAACATATGCAGTCTTGAGAATGACTTCTGCTTCAGTCTAAGTTAACCTCACAGTCTGCATATATTGAAGTATCAAGCCTGAAGATGATTTGCATTTTCCACATCAGCAACTCCAGCGTCCCCAGTTTTAGGAGTTGACAACGAGTATTGAATTTTAATGTGCTTGTTTTTCGTGTACCAATATAATTATTATAAGATTTATATTAGTCGAACATTTTTCTTAATATAACGAACGCTGAGACGAAAAGGAAAATTATTTACGGAGTAAACATGTTTGTTTTTCAATATTTTTTTCCTTAACATAACATTTTTTAATGAAATAATTACTCATTATCACTGTTATAGCTCCCCTCAATATCTAAGAAGAAACCCAAGATCTGCTAGCTATATTTTATTTGAGCTTGAAATTCATTGGGTTAAATCGTATTCAATTGAGTTCGGTTTTAACGTCTGTCTAATAAAAGGATATATTGTGGGGTTTTTTGGGTGGAAAAGTAGTTATATTTAAAGCAAAATATATTTTATTTTCGATTGCTATAGGTATTGTATACACTAGCAGACAAGAAGAGACATATTTTTGGGTGTTTCATTATATTAAAAGCAAATGCGTTGATTGGTAAGATTTAAATTCTTGGTCTGTACGAATTTCTAAGTAAGGCAACAAATATAAAAAGTTTTTAATATTTTTTTTACTACATACATTTTTCATACGTTTTGGTTGAAAAAATATTGAGTGAATTAATGGAAATTTGTGAAGGGAAAATTAATAGCAATTTATTCATAGTTTTCTGTATTAAAAGTACCACTGAGTCTAAAATAGAGGATTCCTCTATACAGAAGTTATTCTACTGGGAAATCATGTAACCCGCAAGTTGGAGTTCAATTTATCGGCTAAATATTCAACGAATATTTTTTTCTCTACACGTTTTGTTTCCGCAGCCCAAGATATTGTATTGATTATCTACGGCAGAAAATCGTACTTGTAAGATCTATTTAGAGAAATAAAAACGCTAAAGACATCTGTTTATTAATTGTACCTAAAGCTATTGATCTATTAACTTTTAATAATAATTCATTCATTAATGATTGCCATCAAATATCATTTGTTTTGATTGTATCAACTGTGTGAGAACTAACACTGCTGCATTTGATCAACGTAAAAAAGGTAGACAGAGATGTGACCATTGTAGAGCATGTACATAAGTTAGAGTCAATGATGTTTCAAACGTTTGCTAACCATCAAACTGTCATCAGCATAAACTATTAAAAACTCAATACTACTTCAATGAATAGAGAAGCTCTTTAAACAGTGCTTAACAAGTGATATCTTGTGAACGTCTACCACTTGCACTTTATAAGTAGGCAGTTTTGTTTTTTAATTATTTTTCTCGTTAATCATTAAGTGATATACACTATTCAAATGCCAATGATAATATGTAAGTAGTAGGTATTGGTGAGAGGTTTAGAAACTGTCAATGTAGCTACCATTGCTACGGCTATTTCAGACACCAAACATATTTTATTTTGTTCTATTTTGAAGGGCGCTGTAGTTAGTGAAATTACGGTTACGATGGTTAAAATCATATGTTCCAACACTAGTGTAGTCCATGGTATATCATATTTACTAGAGTTGCATTGTAATGGGTAGGCGTTAATCTCATCGTCCCGTCAAATTAAAAAAGGGGTAAAGTTACTAAAAAGTTACTAAGCAAGTTAGAATAAGATAGTTTTTTCCGAAGAAAATCTATTACATTATTATTAATAATATTGTGATTATAAAATAATAGGGAATTATTGTCGCGATACTATACTACTACTATAGTTCATGTTTATCACCTAGTACGTCTCCCTCGCAGCTGGCAAGATAGACACCATTAAAGCGCCTATTTCTGCTGTGAAGTGAAATCTTGCAAACGCTATTGTGTTCAGGGTTTAAAAGCTAGTAAAAAGGCTGTCGAGGCTTATATCTTGAGATTACCAGCATTAACGGCGAGCTGGAGAGTATATAAACTAACAGTCGCGGTTGTCTTTTATATGCAATTTGAATGTGTTATGGTAAAGCGAGCTTTCGGACTATTTCTCTGACAGTTGTATTGTATAATTACTAAAACAGCAATGCTGTTGTGATGGCAGAATGATGATAATGGCAATAGCTAACCAGAGTCTGAAACCACACATTCCATTTTCACTTTCCTACTTAGGTTGTTGATAATCAAGATCTACAAGTTATAAGGCTATTAACTAGTCCGTCAAAAGGAAATTGTTATATATACATTATAAGCAGAAAATTTGTAACCATAAGACTATTTTGTTTGTTTACTAAATTATAATAATTTTCACTATCATTTTATGTTGTGGTATTAAGCAAGGGTTTGTGAGATTTGGTTATTTAGTTGCTCAGGCCGTTATCTATTTACATAAAAATGATTATCTGTGCGGTGTGACACGATTTCAAATTTCAATTTGTCCGTTTGCTTTACGAATTCATAACTCAACGTCGGTGCCGTGACGCGCGGAATTTATTCCCATCATGGCCGGACATTTGCGTTTTCGCGTCAGCAGTTCCATCTCCTCTCTGATACCAGTTGATATGTAAAATGCATTGGAACAACGCTTTTAAACTATACGCTGTCGAAGTTTTTACATACATGAAACAACGCTAAATTTTGTGTTAGTGCTTCGAAAGGTTTGCAACTGTTGAAAATCATGGGATATATCTCTTAACAATACTCCGCTCCGACGTACTTCTTAAAAATATATCACTTTACTGTTTTAGAAAACTACATATTTATAAATGATTTTACTGTTTGTAACAAAGTATATATAAAAATAATAATTTTTGTTTTGACCGTGGTCTCAAACAAATGTCAATAAGCATTACTAATAAGAACTAACAAGCAGAAATGAGTGATTAAAAAAAATATTAAAGTCTGAATGTTTTTTGCATAGTATAAATAACACACGCTTTGAGGTTCCTTTTGTTCGTGTACAAGAAAAGAGAAAGTTTTCAAAGTTTAATTCGGAGTAGCGCTAGGAACTTTTAGCTCGGCCGCGTTCATCTCGGCTTTGTTCGCTTTCAAAAACTTTATTGTTTGCTTTCTTTGGTTCGTGGATGCAACTTATTCATGAATTGGGAGATTTTAATTATCTTTTGATACGTTAAATTAAAAAGGTCGTGTAAGTTGCACAGGATTGTGGTATTTAAATAAGCTTTAAAGGATTAACTTCTACTAATTCTTCTCTTCGTTTGTTTGACAATCTAATTACATACCTAGTAAAACATTTAAATTAATAAAATCCATAGTAATTTACATAATAATAAATACTTTGTGTTTGTTGTTAAAAACAAACAAACAATTTTTACAATCCAGCAGAAGTTATACTATAACCGGTTTTTGTTTTTGAATAAAACCGCAGGACATAGTCATCCTGCTGCCGGTCGTGCATCACGTTAAATTTACGATCCTCCACATCTTTACGTGACCTTCCATACACGCGTGCATAAATTCACAACCCTCACGAAGGCCTATGTAACAAAAAACCAACGTGAAATATAAAATTTACGGTATAGTTTTTGATAGCCGTAAAAAGGAAAACATTTCACGTTTCTTTTACTGCTAGTATCAAATACTTAGTATAAAATTATTTGACAGCATATAAAAGTTGTAAGAGATTTACAATACTTCAAATCAACATTCAGTTTAGGTCTATTATATTATGAATAATAGTATTTGTTTTAGATATTTTCTATTTGGGGTATATCTATATATTAATTTGTATTGACAAACAGTAAAAGACATGTCTTGGTCGATGTAAAGAAATTTTATATGTATATTTGTATCAAATATCATGTTGATATTGATTCTGTTATTGAATATCGACATCAAAATTGTAACAGTAAAATGCTCTTCTTTTTCAAGTTGAAGTTAAAGTGATAAAAGCGGCACGACCTCCATTAAACTCTTCATGTAGAGGTAATTTTTATTTATGAACATAAAAGTAAAGTGGGTGTATTGAAAGCTTTATTGTGCCTCTTTTAATAAATGGTATACGGTGTACTTGATCTTTTCCGAGTGTTTCCGTTTAAATTTTCTTCAACTTTTTTGCGACGTGTTCCGCAAAAAGTTTTTCCTTTTAACAGGAGATATAGTATTGAATAAGATTATGGAACCTGCAAATGAAAAATTATAACAAAGCGACACGAATGAGTAAGTTATTAGTATATATGTTAATAGACTGGTATTTAGATATATTTTTTTAAATATTTGCATATTCTTTCAGAGATCATTAAATATACATTTACTTAAATATTGACACAAAACTAATTGGAGGCATAGATGGAATAGAAGAAATGAATATTATTGCTACTACTAAAGTTGTTGTTTTTATATTTCTAAATTATACGTAACGTGGTTTATTTGTTTCTACACATCATTAAAGTTTTCTATGTATTTTTTTAAAAAGAAACGCTCGCAATCAACAGTTAATACCCGTAGATTGGAACTTGAACGTGACTCATTTTTGTAGTAATCCAATCAGCGCTTTGTTAATGAGTCGAGACCTTTTTTACAGCATAGAGTCACAGCCGACGTCGGTTGCCCACAGAAAGTGATTACACACTGAAATGAAAATTCGTTACGAGTAATTGAGATCATCAAACTAAATTCACCAGCTGCCTGAGGACTCATTTCGATGACATATTTTTATTTAGCTTCGGACTAACGTAATATTAAAGCTGATAATATTAACTACACAATAAATTGTAATAGACTTAGGTAATACGTTAGATAGTAGGAAATATATATAATTAATCACTCCGTTTCCGTCCATTGTTAACCAAATGTGTGAGTAAGGTCAAAAAGTTTCGAAGTCGTTCCTTGTTAACATCCTAAGTTACGACTTCGAACTGAACATGTAAACAAAACTTTGTCCGCTGTTTTAACTTATGTTGTGAGTCAAAAGTTGTTCGTATTCAATTTAAAGTAGACTATAGTAATTACACTGGTAACAGTTAAGCCTGCATGCCTTCATAAATTAATTACTCCTAACTAAACATGCTCAAAGAAGGTGGAAAACACGGAGAGGTGCTACATATAAAAAAGCGAGGGACCTGTGAAGAGCTACATCTTTTTTAGTACGTGTATCAGCGTAATGCAGAGACCCTGAGGTTATTAGTTGTAAAAAATGCAGATTAAACAAGCTACTCGTATTTTACCATAAAAATATTCCAAATAGATCATTTATACAGATTTAAAAATAATGTGCGTAAAATACTAGATGCGAATTTTTAAGCAGTTTAAATAATAGAAAAAAAGTAATATTGATAATTTTGGACTATGTTCAATTAATTACATTAGTTTTTTGTTTTAAATACATTCAAATTTGTCTCCAATTTAAACTTCCAACTCTAATATTTACTGTGTTTACTTATCTGTAACAAATAGTAAGATATTCAATCATGCACTCTTATGCAACGTTGAATTGCCGTTTGCATCTCTAAATGTATAAGTAGCATTTAAACATGATACTAAAACTATGTAAATTTTATGTAAAAATGGTGTTATTTAGGCGATGCAACTCGATAAATAAATTTTTATCGGTTTGTAGTAAAAAATTAATTTATTAATAATTAAGTTTATTTAAAATACTATATTTAAATCTTAAGCGACAAAAAAATTTGCGTGTTCGTAGTACTGATCTTGTAAATTTGGTATTTGCGTCAACGACTTGTATATTTTATGTAAGCTAAGCTACCCCTGCTTTAAAATTGCATGTGTGCTGACGTAATACGTAATTATAACATGAAAGTTATTAATTGGACCACATGTGATCGAATTTTCATGGTGGTATATCTATCTAATAACCATACCTAAAAAAAGGACAGTTTTTTTGTATGAATTTATTGTTTTAAGTAAACGTATCAAACTCCGTCAATAATATTATATAGTCCATTTCTTAGCTCAAAAGTTAAAGAAAATGAGATGAAAAGAATGCTTAATGCAATATTGATATTGAGTCTTTGATGAAAATATTTGACTATGGCGTTTTACATGTATCTGTTGTAACATATTACGAATTGAGATTATTGAGTTTTACTTATTATATGCGGTAGTTTATTTATTACTTAAACCTTTCCGAGAAATTACCTACACCTTTAGTCACTGTTATGATTACCTTCAGCTTTATAATTATTGTTTGTAGTCCGATCTACGCAGAATGAGCTCACTGTATTTTGAAGTCTTCTATAGATATGCTTGGTATTTGAATTAATTATATTAATAATGATAAGCCAAGCTGATGGTAGTTCGGCAACAAATTATTTAGCTCACAAAGTCCTTATAAGTTTAATTGCATCCTTAGTAGAACTAATGAAGCTGTTATGTAGTGAGGGAGATAATTTGTAATTTTAAAAAGCACCTGTTAACGCTTTTTATAATTAGCTCTATGTGAAAATATTACGAATTCATTAACCACCAGCAACCACTATGAATTTATAACTCAATGTCAGCGTTGGGATTTAATACCCGCATCAGTCGGTAATTTGCATTTTCGAATCGGCAAATCCAGCTTTTATCAGTTCATATGTTAATTGAACATTTAGTATTGTATTTAATACCTTAAATAGTTTAAAAGCTTGACACACCTACGTAGCGGAAACATTTCAGAAATTTTCAATTGTTCAAAGTCAAAATATTGGAGCTTTATCTAATGTTGTCCTTGTTTTACTTAACAACATATTATATTAAAAATTATTAGTAAGTATGTGTAAGGAAAATTATATTTACAATAATTTTAAGCGAATATGAGAGGCGGAAACGGATACTACAGCGGTTGCGATTGTTAAGCTAATAACGTATACAGCTGCGAAATATGATGAGTATTAAAAATTCATTACGTCATATCATTTATAATGAAATACAATTAAAAAGCCGGTTTCCGAAAGGGCTTTAGTACCATAGACCACATTCATACGCTGCGGCAGGTTATACAGAAGACCGAGGAGTATAACCAGCCACTTTGCTTAGCGTTTGTGGACTATGAGAAAGCCTTCGATTCGGTGGAAACCTGGGCAGTGTTGAGGTCACTTCAGAGATGCCGGATTGACTATCGGTATATCCAAGTGCTGAAGTGTTTGTACGATACCGCCACCATGTCGATCCGTATACAGGACCAAGCTACGAGACCTATCCAATTGCAGCGAGGAGTGCGGCAGGGAGATGTAATCTCTCCAAAGCTATTTACCGCCGCGTTGGAAGACATCTTTAAGCTTTTGGATTGGAACGGTTTCGGCATCAACATCAATGGCGAGTACATAACTCACTTACGGTTTGCCGATGATATAGTCATTATGGCAGAGACTATGGAAGACCTCAATACAATGCTCGTAGACCTCAGCAGAGTCTCTCAACAGGTAGGCCTTCACATGAACATGAGCAAGACAAAAATCATGTCCAATGCACATGTTCAGCGCCACCCAGTGTTAGTTGAGAACTCAGAACTCGAAATTGTCGACGACTATGTGTACCTGGGACATACAGTCCAATTAGGTAAATCCAATTTCGAGAAAGAGGTAATCCGCCGGATCCAACTCGGATGGGCAGCGTTCGGGAAACTTCGCAAGATCTTTTCGTCCAAAATACCACAGTGCCTGAAGACTAAAGTCTTCGAACAGTGCGTGTTGCCAGTGATGACTTATGGCTCCGAAACTTGGTCGCTAACTATGGGCCTTATAAGGAAGCTCAGAGTCACACAGCGAGCTATGGAGAGGGCTATGCTCGGAGTATCTCTGCGTGATCAAGTCAGAAATGAGGAGATCCGCAGAAGAACCAAGGTAACCGACATAGCCCTGCGAGTCACGAGGCTGAAGTGGCAATGGGCAGGGCACATAGCTCGTAGAACCGATGGACGTTGGGGATCCAAAGTGCTGGAATGGCGACCCCGCACAGGAAAGCGTAGCGTTGGCAGACCTCCCACTAGGTGGACAGACGACATAAAACGAATCGCAGGGAGTCACTGGATTCGAACAGCACAAGACCGTATTTTGTGGAATACATTACAAGAGACCTATGTCCAGCAGTGGACGTCCATCGGTTGAAATGATGATGATGATGACAATTAAAAAAATAACAAAACCTGTACTTTCAAATTATTCAAATTTCACACTATGGTCGTCAGTACATATATCTGTGAGGGTTGACAATATAAATTCATTTTGCGTCTGTGATTGCAATTTAAATATTTCCTTTCGGACAAACGCCTGAAATAATCATAAATAGTGGGAGGGAAACATAATGTAACAGCAAGATTGATAGAGCTGCAGTTTAACTAACATTTACGGTTATTCCGCACAACAACATTGATTAATGGGCACATATTACAGCGCTTTATGTCAATGGATTCAGCTCAAAGCCGTGCGATAAATTATTTAAAATATTCCCGACTTGTGATGACCACACTGTGATAAGAACAGCTCTTGAGCATAACATGAGCTCTTCTTATATAGATTCCCTTGGCAGTTGCAGGATTAATCTTTGTGTAGATTAGATATTTATTTATTTAATCTTAAGCTAAAAGTATTATACAAAAAGCGAACTTAACGTCAGAAGACATTTTCTGCCAGTCATCCCAGAAAAAGAAGTAAAATTTTAATGTAGGTTTGAAAGAAAGAATAATATATAAAAGAAACAAATAATAAATACATATATCATAAAATATACCACATGAGTACACATAGTCCCGTAAATTACATATAAAAAAAATTTATATTTAAAAGACAGTAAGTTTATGTAAGTCAATATAAGTTAGCAGAATATTGTAAATAATAATTTAATGTGTCTATTTTTTTCTTATTTTAATTAGAATATTGAATTGTAACATACAAGCGTTATTCAAATAAAAACTTTGTTAATCGTGTAAGCTTGAAAGATACCTCTCTTCTGCTGTAAAAAAGATAAATATAAGCGTTACTTATGATTTAGTATTATAAATATGTACTATGATAATATGGCTCTGTTTATAGAAAAAATAAAGATTATTTTATTTTCATTAAATTTTCTTTGGTTCTTTAGTACTGACTTAATTATTACCCGGAAACCTTGACTGTCTTCTTGTTACGGTTTCGTGTACAACTTAATTATTACAATGTATATTATCTTATTGTTCCCACTGCTAGGACTATGAGTCTTCACCCTCAAGAGAAGGTAATTCGTGCGAGTTTGTAGAGCGAGTTTTGGTAAAAGGATCGCAACATGATCTTATAATTACGAAATGTGATTCTCGCACAGATATAAATCATGGAATCGAAATAAATTAGCTCACAAAAAATCTTAGCCTATCCCTCGCAGCGGCCCGAACAAAGATTAAGTTTCCAACTTTAGTTGAAAATATCAAGGAATTTATTTATTATTATATAAATATTTCACCGGCGATAGAACTCTGTTGTTGGCTACGGTTTAGGTACTAGCCAAACAGAGGTATAAAAAAATTACTGTGTTCTGGTTTGGCCAATAAATTCATAAAGGTCTTAATAACATTTGTCTCAAAGAGGCAAGTGTTTCGTAAGTGATAAAAATTGATTTAAATTTATTTTTCATTTACATTGTTTTCTTATAAACTGTCTTATAACACTATACTTAGAGAAATTATACGACTTTTATTAGAAAAAATAAATTCCAAAAGTAAATTCTAATGAAAATCCGAACATTTGCATGGTTTTGTATCCACCACGAAATCATTCCAATATCCGTCTGTTTCAATCGAAATAGAAATCTTTTGTCTGGAAAAATTTTCATTCCGTTCGCGTACAACAAAAATCTTAAATATCGGAAGCGTATTCACTGTTATTTGCAAATCGCGTAGATTCTGTTTCTCTTCAAATAACTAATTTATGTAAATGATTGCTTAATGAAACTAACATAAGCGCTGTGAAGGATTTAAAACGTTAGGTATTAAATAGTTAAAAGGGCGATGGATCCGTAAACTATATTTTTTTTAAATACGTTATATTCGCAAATATAACACTTATTTTTGACTTTTGTTAGGCACGTATACCAAAAACGCCATGGTTTCTAGTTCACATATAGTGAAGGTAGGATATCTACCATCTTAATTATAAATGTACTGGAATACAGTTTTTCTGCTGTCCGATTGTCAACACATGAGGGCCAGACCATTCTGCGTAATTTCGATCAAGTGTAAACACACTGTAGTTAAAATATTTCAAGACTTTGAGTGTGTTTCTGTCTTTCCACTGCTAACTTGTTAGTAGGATGCAAATGTTGCTTTGTTCCGAGTTTAAAGGGAGCTGCAGCTAGTGGAATTACGGAGCCGTAACAGCACAGGCCTCAAGGCGACGAGGCGCAATGAGGCGTTGTGCAATTATACACAACTACAGTGTTAAAGGAGCACATCAGACTCCAGAAAATGATGAATGGAAAAGCCTTAAAATTATTTTGCAATAACACGATTACTTAATCAACAATACTCTATGAAGTGATAAGTAACAAAGGTGAATTGCAATTGTTATTTTTTTATTCAGCAAAGCGTTATAAAGACCTGGAAGTACATGATAAGTAAGATGATAAATTATGAACCAACTCTTCGCTTTGAAAGGGACAAGACGTTGATGTTTGGCGGAAATAAAAGCGACAGACCTAAACGTTCTCCTGTAACAGAACTCAAGTGAAGCTTAAGTTAGTAATTAGGAACTTGAACGTTAAACGCGCATTGTTATAGTTAGATTCGTGAATGCGTATTGTACTAGAATTATTAATTCATGAGCGAAGCCATTCGATCGCTAGCGGATTCAGATGCCTTCCGGATTCGTTCCGCGTTGTTGTCGGATTAATGTGATTATATCATCGTATAACGATTATGCATTTTCGGTTATTATTAAATTGTTGATATGATCATAAGGTTTCTACAATTAAAATATGTCGGAGTAGTCAAGTTGTAGTGAGACGACATATTTTTCTTATCTGTATGTATTCAAAAATTTAAATAAAATAAATGTAACTTATACATGACACTTACTAAAATATACAGGATTTAATGAAATGGAATTATAATTCTAGTTAGCGAAGTACTAAACCAAATAAAAGTACATTAAAAGTATCCCGAAACATGGTTATAGAAGTATAATTTAATAGTACAAAAGCATGTTTCAATAAAGGTAGTATACTATAAACAGTAAGTATTGGTGAACAAATTCAGTATAATTTTATTGACTTAATTTCGCTATCCAAATATTACTTAAACAAAATGTTTACATAACATTTTGCTCTTTCTCTTTGCGTTGTTACAGCTTTTATGAATAAAATTTCGGTTTTGATTTATTCGAATTATTTCAGATTGATTGTAAAAAAAAGGAGCATAGAACCTTGATGATAAATATAACAGCACATAGTAACCTAGGTGATAAAAACAAGAGCTATAGTAATACTTTAGATATAATCATACACATACATATGTTTTGGGACAAAAAAAAACGCATTAATTCTTAAAGAAAATATCTTTTATGCTAGGGACAGTAAGTTTACCAAACAATTTGCATTAGTAAGCCCTACATCTAACATGTTGAAAGGGAAATTCTCTTTGATCCGTTTCTTCAACAAAAGGCCCACACAATTTATAGCATTGCTTTTATTTTATTGTTATTAAGACAATGGCCTCTAAACTTCTTAGAGTTTCCCTTTACAACATTATTCATTCGTATGTATATCTGATTTTCGGTACGAAAGCTCATTGTGATAGTGAATCGACGATTCGCGAATGAAACGAATTGGTAATTTATTTGAGCACCTTTCCGAATCACTCGTGTGTTGCTCGGATACAGTTCGATTGGGTCAATAGCTGATGTTTGCGATTAAATGTAAACTGGAATGAACACACAGAACGCGTGTAACTCAGTTTGTCGTATATACAATATTAAATATGATTTAGTACATGTTAAATATAATAGAATAATGGATAGTGAACTATGACAATCAAATAACACTTACCACTTTTTCTAGATTTATTCAAACTTAGTCATCTTTTACAATGACGAGAATATAGAGCCGTTGGGATTTATTTTGCTACTCTGCGATTCGTACTTGGCTTTTAGATTACTTTTGGAAGCTTCAGCTATGATTTAAGGTTACTGTGGAGGTTTACTTTACGTTAGTGCTATTAAACATCGGTGGTGGTCCTGGTGAATGATTTTGGAGATTTTGGGTGATGGGGAGAAGGCGAGAGAGAGCGAAAGTACGTAGTTCATCGAATATTATGCTTATTCTAATGTGTTTGATATTATAACTGCCCAGATCTTGTTATTGGAATTAGTAGGCTTCCAATAAAAGTTTTTTGCAATTAATAGAGTAATCAGACAGATATTGAAATACCACATTTATTCTCTCGATACTTCTTTTTTGTTTTGCAGTACACAAAAAAATTTGTAACAATAGAATAACAACCGGGCTTCTACCGCAAGTTCAAATACTTCTCAGTTAAATTGTCCGTTGAATCGGATTTTGTTCACTTGAGTTCATTTTCATAACATCGGCTATCTGCCAGTAAAAATCTATATAAATATAGTTTAATAACCGAAAGACGGAAAAAATAATACTGTTTTTTTAAAAGTACGGTATTTTTTTTTAGGAACCGTATATTTCACAGAAATAATAGAATATTTTAAAATAATGTACACTGGATCGGAACTGTTTCATGAAATGATATATTACTACACCTTTTTAACTTATTTGATTTAAAACTTAGCAAAACTTCTATATGTTACTTAATAAAAAAGATGCTTAGTAAGTGGGCAATCCCAGTAAACAGAAACTTTCAATATAGTTATGACAACACAACTCCATCTAAGTGATGTATGGTCACTTAAGTTAATGCAATTGGACTTTCCAATATACTTCCTTCGAGTTTCTTTTACGTTATAAATTATCTTGACAGAGTATTATTTGGTTTATATATCTGCGTTGTTTGGCCAACGTACGATTTTTTTAAAGTCTGTGGGACCTATTAATCTAACCTGTTTATATCTAATCCATACACAACAAAGAAATGTTAACTAGGATTTTTACACAGCACCCTATTGTATACTTAATATATTACAAGGTGAGACTATTACTTAATAATTTTATATCTAACTGTTAATGATTTGTTTGTAGATAATAATATAAATATCAGAGTTAACTTTTTCACACCCATGTAAAACAATGATGACTTGTTCGGAGTTGACACGACTCGAGCCGCGTGTAACTTAAGTAATCATACTTTATATTATATAGAACGAGAGTTTCCCGTATAATTTATGGAATTATTCCTTCGGGAATCTCGTTACGGACAAGGACAAAGACTCATAACAACATAAGCTTGATAATTAACAGAATAATTAAAATGAATCCACCAATGACCATATTTTTTAAAGTCGCTCACAGTTTGATTTATATTATTTTAAGTTAATTACAGTTTCTAACGTTATTTTTAAAACTCATATTCTTAACTAATTATAAATATATTTTTCTTTAGACAAGTAGGTACTTCAGTTTTGGATCTGTAAAATATTCAACTATTAACTTTTGTTTATTCTGTATACATTCTTCACCAGGTGGTAGGTCTCTGTTGCCGGCGACCGTCTGGGTGGGTACCACCGCAGCTCCTATTTCAGCCGCCAAATAGTAGTGTGCAAACATTACTGTGTTCCGGTTTGAAGGGCGCTGTAGCTAGTGTAATTACTGGGGTAACGAGACTTAACACCTTATGTCTCTAGGCGACGAGCACAATATGGTGCAGTGTGTACCATCTTAACTAGCACCACGTTGTCATGGGCAAGTGTATCACTTACCATCAGGTGAACGTCTTGCTCGTCTCGTCGCATAGTATCATAAAAAAAAAAAAAATTCTTATACTACAGAGGTAAACAATTTTTTTTAGAAATAAAAAAAACTTTTAGAGTAGTATTGGACTAGGTTTTGTATAACATAAGTAATACAACTGTCAGAAGTATTGGTTACTTAATACGAGGGTGTACTTGCATCATATCCGCTGAGGAACTTTTCCTACTTGCAAAAGAGGTTCGATTATTTTAGGTGTTAACCGCCAATGTTCAGACATGATGAAAGAAGACAAGGAGAAGAATTTAAATGTGTTCTTCTGGAATCATCTATAATAGCTTTTTTACGCATCGAAAGATTACGCAAAGGCATTGATGGGTACGGAATATTCGTAGTGTATAGACTGATGTCTTCTAAAGAATGTTTCACGAAAATTTTGCATAATTGTGCTATTATTGTAGATGATTTTATTTTTTTATATATATTTTTAAAGTTTTGTTTTAATTCTATCTTTTATTTCTTATTATTCTGTCTTTAATTTTATTTTTTTAACGGTAGTGTTAGTCGACTTTTAACTTTTGACTTTCAACTGACCACGATCGATGATGGTGAGAAGAGAGGCAGTCTGTTATGGTATGGCGCAAAAACTTAAGCTTTTGTTTAGCTCCTTTCAAAATAGTAACGTTACATTATTTTAAATAAAACAAACATGAATCGTTTGGATTATCCCACTCGACTTTGGGTGCAAAAGTACTATTATATAAGCATAAAGGGATTTTTATGGTTTGTACGATCGATCTTTTATAGAACAGACGTTTAGAAGTGTCTCTCGTTAGTAACTTTTTGTAACTCGATCAATCTTTGCGAGACGGTTGAACACCACTTATTTGTTTTTTTAGTAAGTTTCAAGCAGAACTAAGTCTTTGGTTGGTGTTAGTGTAGTGTAAGTACTAGTCTTGTTTCTAATGTTTTAAAGATATATTCTTCTGTACTTAATTCTTTTAAGATTTATTTTCTTGCGAAGTTTAAATAAGCATTTTTTATATTATGAAAACGTTTTATTACTTGATTAAGTATTGTCAAAAGTAACAACTGTTGATAGAGTTAAAAGAAAGAGTTGTGTCCTAGAAAGACGTTTACCTTTAGAATAATAATAATTTACTCGATACTAAAAAAATCTTCACCAAAAACAGTATCTTAAACATAACAATCGATGTTGATATATTTTATATAAAATTTTTTACTTATTACTAACTTCAAATAATTTTTAGACTGCTAGATTTTCTTGTTTTAGTAACATAAAGCATCTAACCGAGTAGAAAGTTCACTTAATAGTAAGCTTAGCTTATAACACCGCGAAGTTACTTGAGATTTAGTAAAGCAGAACCAAGTTCCACGCTTTGCTTTGAAACATATGAGGGCACTATCTCAAGTAGTAATTATGCTAACTACATTGCCCTATAAACTGGAACATCGAAGCTTAAGAAGTTAGTAAAATATAATGTTTCGATCATACATAGCTATAAAGTAAACTTTGTTATTTTCTCAATTCCTGATTTGAAGATTAGCTATTAAAAGGTAGGCATTATTATCTTCTACCTTACCTACCTTGCCAAATTGATTGTGCATAAACAATTATTAATAACTATAAACAACTAATAAATTATACTATTCATAGTTATAGTGTCGGTTTGAAGGGCGTGGTAGTTAGTGAATTTGTTATGATGTAGTTCAACGTGTGTTTTACTACCATTGTAATTAATCTCATTAATATTGGTAACTCAACTTATATACTTGAGATCTTTATTGGTCACCTAAAGTTATGTTACAACAGTCGTGTATTCTAAGTGAACACAAGACATGGGGAGAGAAACATTTACAGTTTATTTGTATACATACATACTAATGTAATAATATACATACCGCGAAGGGTTTCGAGGTTTCATTCCATGTAAATATGTAACTCGTTTGAGTAAAGATGGTATCTTCAATTGAGAAGACGTGATAGAGTTTATCAAAACTGAGAAAAATATAGCAGAGAGTATAGCCGTTGTTGTATATGTAATAGTTAAATCTATATAAATCGTTTTGAGAAACTTTCAACTATTCGCAGGATTATTGCTAATATCATGACGAATATGTCGGCTTTTATCTATAAGTACCATTTGATTATACTTATTACGAGCTTATCATCAGGCAAAATGCTCTCATTGTTTTTTGTAATTAAAACATAAAACTTTTCCATTTACGATTGTTTCTTAGTTAATTAGGTTATATTATACTAAAATTCTTAATTAATTTTCTAATAAAATTAAAAGTTTACTTCTATCCTTCGTATGATGATTTGACTTTAGATAATCACATAATTTACAAAAAGAAAAATTTTGCTCACAGAAAATGAATACGAAATTCGGCGTCTCATTGAATTATTCATAAACATATTAACATTTTTGACTGTGAATCTGCCTGCGTATTTACAAATTATTCAGTAATAATTGAAATTATAAATTAGGCTAATCTTCAACACTGAATTCAATTAGGGAACCATCAAGAAAGATAAATAAAAAAAGACAAATCGTTTTAACTAATATTAAATTTATAACATAAATGACAATTTATTGTAAATAATATTTTTCAGTAGTCAAGATGTCCGTAAAATTAAAAACAAATTATAATTAGATTTTGACTGTTGTGTAACTGTCATAACTTATTTAGTTATATGATAATGAGGCTGAAGATAATATAGCGTGCTCTCCAAAAACACCTCACGGTTTTCATATGAAAACTAATATTATTGTTAAGATTATGAAATCCACCTTTAATGAAAATGTCAAACGCAAATTCACTTTAGCTAATCCTTGATTAGTACGGAATCTAAAATTCTCGTTGTTTTCAACTTTCCCTGGCATTTTTCCAAACTCGCTTAAAGCCATTTAGCGTATTCCGAATTGCTCTATTCAATTTGGATGTGAATACTTAACGACTTTAACGAAATTTGAGGTCGCTGCACAAGTTCGCAGTTTCATGCGGTTCAGTTGCCGTACTTGGTATAATTAACCACAATCCCGCAAGAAAATCTATTAAAATATCTATTTCCTTTTTATATTCGACGGAGAATTAGAAAACTTTTACCTGATGGTAAGTAATACGCTCATAATGAGGTGCTGGATGAGGCAAATTCGCACTACATTGTGCTTATTGTCTTTGGGCACAAGACAAATACTGTTTGATGGTGGAAATAAATTCTGAGGTGACCTACCTAGACAGTCTCCGGCAACAGAGACCTACTGTAATAATCAAGGTTCATTTAAAAACAAATAGTTATAACACGTGAATAGAACTGATCATCACGTTTTTCCTGCAGGTAAAGAAATTCGTTAACATTTTTTTATCTTACTTTTCCTTGGTTCCTGCTTAGTCTACTAAAGTATGTTAATAAGTTAAAACATTTTCTCCGCCAAGAATACTTTAGTTCTGATGAAAAACGTGAATCCGGTGGAAAAAAAATGTTACGTGAATTTCGTTACGGCGAATATTTTTTTGGCTTTGGGAATATTTTCAAATATTAAAATATGCATAGTTGTAATATTCATCTTAAATATAACTGGAAATCCACTTTACTAATGTACTATATTATTTGAGACACTGTTATTACCCTGCGAGTTCCTTTCCATTGACTTTGACAAGTGAGAATGAAAGTTGTTACATTTGCTTTTAAAAATACCAGTTAATTTTATTACTGCTGATACATCTCACTTTTTTCTATAGTTACACATACCGTACCACATACTTATGATTTAGTTTTTGTCAAAATTTACTAAGTTCCAGTTTAAAAGACGGTGTAACTCTTTAATCAATAACTTAGAAGTTTACTGCGTAGTGAGCATTACACATAAGTGGATCTATATCATCATTACTGTTTGGTATGGATTTATATATGAAACTATAAAATCTATATAAAAAAACAAAAATCCATTATTTAAGTTACAAAAAATATACATACCATATAATTGAAACTCTTTTGACACGAAATACTACTGTGTTTATGTTCTCATCTAACGCCAAAACAAAATAGTATCTTATAACGAACAGGTCTTAAATATCTTTGAGATACTGTATAAATATTATTTGTATATTCAGAAGTATTTATGTATTTCAGTCAAGAGGATTTTGCTGACAAAAGGTGGATAAGATTTGGAACACTAATTGGGTGGGTTAAAACTTAAGGACCGATTTCTTTTTATCTATGGGCTTGCCCTTGACGTTTATTTCACGTGGTTTTAAGTGGCAAGAACGCTATATACTTAGAATATCTAATTCACAACTCGTGTCCACAGAATCATTACTTTGAAGACATTTTTTTTTTTTTTTGATGTAATTTTTTTAATACAAGCCATTTAATGTAAAGTTATCAGTTAGTTATGTAAAACAGAAACAGAAACACTTTAAAGAAACTTTCAAAAGTCTGAAAGCAAATTAATTTGTTAACAGAACTACTAACTTTGAGCGCTAAGTTTTAAGGTTATTGTTATCATAAAAATATCATCTACCTATTGCTGAACGAAGCTTGTGACAAGCTAATTTTATTTAGCTTTATGTAAGATTAATAGATTTTTCTTTAATTTATGCACATGTTCATAATCTATTTCAGAAAGTAATAAGAAATTATTTAATATAAAAATAAGATAAGGTTGAAATAGAATCCGATTTTATATTCCCCTTACGACGTAAGAGTTTCTCGTTTAATTTGCTGAAACCCCTCTGGGACAGTCATTAAGGTCTGCGTAAATTATCCAAGTAAAGATCGTGTTACGTACATACTACTACTAACAGTATCAGATAAAATTATATTGTTATAAGTTATATTATAACTAGTAAATTTTTTGTACGAATACATAATCCATGTTGTTAACCATCACTTGTTACCACCGCGAACCATTATTACATTGACTGTTAATTAAGTTGAGTTATAAAGGGTTATGCTTATGAAGGTGAAGAGGACTTTAATTAATAGACAAATTAAAAGTGTTTCTTTAATTTCCGGAAACAATTCTCAAACGGCCGCACCGCACGAATTTCATTTGGCTCATCTCCAATAATATAAAATCTGACCGATGTTCATCGTATTGTCGAAAAATTTAAAATTTTGTTGGTTTTTATCCAATTTATATTTCGGTTCAAGATTAATTCACTTCGTGGTAAATATTTGAAGTACAATTGCAACATTTCAATAGTTTGGCTCTTTTGGAAGTTCTATTCAATACATATCATCGATAATTAATTTTTAATTAAGTATAACGTATTAGTTATAAATTGTTTTTAGCAAATTATCGTTGAACAGAAAAATAATTAACTTTTGTTATTAAAAATAATACAAGTAGTAGTTAGATCTTAAACAGGAGTAACGGCTGGAATATGATGCGGCGCGTATATGACAAGAAGAATATTTACTTGATGGTAGATACCCTCGCCATTAAAATACAAAATTTATTAGATATTTAATTAAATTGAATTTTCATCGTCAAGTTAAAGAATTTATTATAGGAATATAAATACTTTCAATTTGCGGCGAAGGGGAAATTTCATACGCGCTGTGCGTTAGAATTCTTTACAATACTGTGATGCCTTTTAGGAATTTGCCGCAAAATGTCTAAGAATACGGAACGCAGAATATTAAGAAATTTTCTACGAAATGTACCTTGTGTAATTAAACAGAGAATTTTGGGCAATTATTTTACGATGTTCTGCAGTAATTTTATTCGTATTGTTTGCTAAAAAACTGTAGAATAAATTATTTTTCTTATATTGGAATTATATTCGCTATAAATTATATCACATATACATTCAGAGAAACTTATACTATGAATTATAATATTTTTGATAGTTTTAGGTGAAACAGATGTAGTAGGCTGAGTATTGGATTGAATACTACAGTACAGAAGTCCGGTGCGCACGTACAATACAACTGAAGCGGTTACATCCGACGACTTATCTCCGACGGCTGGCCGCGCGCCAGCTTTAAAACTCGCCCACTAATCTCGCTGCGAACGAGCTGAATGACAATTTATTGCTCAACGTTCGTGTTAAGCAAGTTACGAAGATTACCCAATTTTTTGTGAGAATTCATGTAACGTTTATAGTTTAAAAATAATAAATATCATACTCAGATGTCCATGGACACGTCTTTGTTTCACCAATCAGACGCGCTTACTAGTCGTTTGTCGCAGATCCGCAACCTACTGATCAAGCTGTAATAATCGTTATAAAGAATAAAAGATAATAAAATCCGTGAATATAAAGAAAGGGGATACAATAAGTAAAAAGAAGGAACAACGTTTTAGATGGATTTCGAGAATGTGGCAATTGGAAGTGGAAACAGTTCACACCTACAGCCATTCTCGTAAATGTATATGTGCCGTTTATACGCTCTGAACTAAAATTATGTTTTCGTGTACCCAGACTCGCGTCGATTTCTTTTATTTCAAATAAATATAAATGTGTTCGTTATTTTAATTTAATTTCCTCTTCTTCCCTTTCCTAACGACTGCTCGTATAAAGGGATATACTCCTTTTATTTCCTTTGCAGACAATACATTGTTATTTGTAATCATCTATTGATGATTAAGATTTTTGATCAAAATACTCTTATAATAAAAAAATACAAAGTAAAATATGTGATAATTTATTATTGGTGTTTAAACTAAATAACGAGCTAATAATTTTTATCATTTACTGTTTGAACTAGTAGTGAACATTGGGCAGTGATGAAGAGAAGGATTTTCCCATTAGTATTCCTCACAAATCAAGTCGAAGTTCCAAGCTTTAAGCCTCGCATAAATATGCAAGCAATACAATATACGGATATAACCATCTATAGATTCTCGATCGTCACTGGAACAATATAGGCTTTGATTTACACTGAATATTTGAACTACTTCTTGGAATAGCAATGTATTTTATTAGAAGTAATAATAATTACAAGTCTCTGTTGCAGGCATTTGTATATAAAAACAGAGTGTAAGGTTAGAAATTTTACTGCACCAAAGTAATTTGTGAAGCCAGTAATCGACGTCGGTATTTCTAGAACGATATGAGACTGTTCTTTATAAAAGTTATAAACGCGGCTACTACTCCTGTTGCCACACATAAGCCGTTCCTTACCATTTCTATAAAAAAGTATGTTATTAGTACACAAATTAGAAATACTATTTTTTAAGAAGCTACCCTTGTCAGCAATAGCGTCCTTTAGAGCAGGATTCGTCGTTCAGATAGTAATACAAAGCTCTTACACAAGGTAGAGTCTCTTTATTAGTCTATAGGTTTTCCGTTAGCTTTATTCTTTAGAACATATACAAAAGCAGCAGTTGCATACATGACTGTAATTTTATGATTCCAATCGGTTGGAGAAAGGAAATTTGTTATTAAATGAAGTATGCAGTAACTAAGCATGGACTTCTGGTGAAGTGAAACTACGTTTGAAAACCAGCACTATGCTATAGTGGTAGACAAAGGCTTAGATTCTCTTTTCTTGAAGCTATTTCCAGTGGTCTATTTGCGATTTTACAAGAATAGACTAATTGCACAAGATACTACAAAAAGTATACTGTATAGTCACTACTCGAATTACAGTGTTCTTGGTTAATTTCACCGGTTACAGGTTATTGTTTCTTGTCTAATGTATACGTGTTTCAATTAGTAATCCATTTCCGATTAGTATGCTCCGTATGGATTATACTCGATGAGTATGTACGGGATAAGATTAGGGTGACTTAGATATCCATTATCTCGCCATTATGACATACAGGATCCCAAGACTACTAAATATTTTGAGATTAAATGAATGTTAGAAATAATGAATAGACAATTATAGATTTTTTTGTGTACTTATAAATTTGGTACTCTTAACGAAATGCGAATGCAAAAATAATTGCATCCATCAAAAATACAAAGTACTTAAATCGTTAAATAAAATATAGGTTCAAATGCCATTTCTAAGGTTTTTAATCCACCATGTTGTTAACCTCTATTGGCCAAAAACATTCCGAAAATATATAATACTAGCTGCCCCGGCAAACTTCGTATCGCCTCAAAATCAATAAATAAAAAAGCTACACTATGCGGGCAAAACTTAACCAGAACAAAAATAATTCGTAACCATAATGAATGCCCGTTATGAATTTGGTTTTTCTATTATATTTAAATGCACATGTTGATTGACTTCGACGATTCAAGTTAGGACGTCTTCTCCTTGGTAGTATAAATTGTAGGTAATCAAAGTAAGGAAAGTTCTCGCGCACTCAGCGGTAAATAGTGTCACTATCACAAAAAATCAACAAAGTAAAGTTAAGACTTAACTACTATTTTGAACCAATCTGAACTTGGGATAGTGATGTTCCTGCTTGAATTCTACAATCGCTGCACACGAACACACTAATTTACTGCATGATACACTTACATTGAACATTCAACCGCATTATGCACAAAAAAATAAAAAAGAACCGAAACAATTCCACGTTCACGCCCAGATTCCTGCCAAAGTTCATAAAATATTATTCTTCTTCCCAATTGATGGTAGCCAGTGTCATGTGTAGACGAATAAAATAAAAGAATAAAAATCCTTAAAATATTGTCTCCGTGGTCAATTCGTCCGCCATGTTCCTCCCTTTTCTTGTAAAATATAGTTGCAATCAGAAATTGTTGGTTGTCAATATCAAATGTCAAAATCAAAAATATTCTTTTAAATTGTGTTTGGTTTCTAAATGACGGGACGAACTTCAAATATTTGACGTTTTATGTATCTAAAGTAAGGTGACCAGACGTTTCGCTTTTTCACAATTAATTCCGCGTCACGCAACGTTTTTCAAAGGTCCCGTCTTTTAGAATTAAGTTAAATTTTATATTTATGAAAATCATTGTTTTGCGTAACATGTTGCTTTTGCTACCCAGTTACATTGTATTTGTCTCTCAGATGATACACTTCGTGTTCTGCTTCTTGCTATAGAAAATTAAGGTATATTTCATAAATACATAAATTTTCTTAAACTAAGCTTAAAACACTTGTAGTCTTAATATTTTATATTAATGACAAAAACTATGTCACCGACCTGAACCCTAAAAGAAATTTAGATAGAAATATGTCAAGGAATAAAATATTATACATTTTTATATTTATAAATTGTACTTATGTTAAAACTAAAAAAAATTACGATATTATTATTCCTTCAAAATTGTCCCGCTTTGCCTATCTAAAAATCTGGTCACCTTAATGGAAAAGTGAAATCGTTGTTTTTACCATATTCCAGGCACTTTTTCCATATTTTCTCACCTTTTAAACCTTCCCTGGACTTGCACGAATAATTCAAGACCACATTTAGCCAAATCGGTCCAGCCGTTCCCGAGTTTTAGCGAGACTAACGAACAGCAATTCATTTTTATTATATAGATTATATACCAACAATAAAAAATGAGGGTATATCATGCCATATTATTTTAAAAAAAGCAACTATTCAGGTTTTTTTTAACTGATACGATAACTGTTATGTAGTTCATAGTAAACTTTTAAAAAATCTAAATATTCGTACTTCTTAAACGATATTTGAAATTAATCTTACTTATTCAATAGCGCTGATGTATTTAAAGGGTGAGCCCGTTAATACGTCCTGTTTAATAGTCTATATGTTACCTATATCAGACGGTTAGGGAAATAATGACAGATAAATCAATGTCATTCGGCGGACCGGAAGCCATTTCGCAGTACAATCAGCTTACTTCGCGTTCAATTTGCTGCGGATTGAGGGTTCTATAACACCTGTAACCGACGACGAGAGTTGCTGATTAATTAATATGTTTACTTAACTCTTTTTATTTTAACAGCAGTTAGAATACAAGAAAAAAAAACTACAGTAGCATTATGATAATAATACGATACTTAAATAAATAAAGATAACTCGAACTCGTTACAATAGTTTTTAAAATCGCATATTCGAAAAAGGTCTTGTAACATCTACTAGAAGATAAAGTTAATCACGGGGTTTAAATAACTTAACCTCTTAGAAAAAAAATTAATTGTTATGTGAAAGGTATTTGTACTAAAATGGACAAGCATCGAGAATCTAGTTTTAGATAGCAATGAAGTCAGAATATTCTGATTCACGTTGACAACAGGAATGCATAGCGGCAGATATGCAATAGAAGGATAATAAATATTTATAGCAGTATAGCATTAACTGGTCCGTTTCTTTTACTTAAAATTTATTTTGTTTCAATATTTTTTTATACTTTTATATGCATTTACTAGTGTTAGGTCTCTGTTACTGGAGAACGTCTAGGCAGGTACCACCGCAGGTCTTATTTCTGCCGCCAAATAGTAGTGCGCAAACATTACTGTGTTCCGGTTTGAAGGGTGCTGCATGCTAGTGAAATTACTGCGGTAACGAGACTTAACATCTTATATTTGAAGGCAACGTGCGCAATGCGGTGCAGTGTATATCCTAACAAGCGTCACGTTGTTTTGGGCAAGCGTATCACTTACCACCAGACGAAAACATATCCAGGGACGAAAATAAGTGAACTATCTGTAGTTATACATAAAAAAAAAATAACTAAAACATTTCAATCATCGCCAAAGCAAATTCTATTATCTTTAGATAAAATCAGTCATACTTTTTCACATATAGATTTTCACTAACACAAGTTTAGAGACATCTGTCCGTGTGTGAACTTCTGACCTTTGCCGTATTCATGAGTAAGGCGAGGGGACGTGCGACGTACAAACGGCATGTGGCTCGCTCCCATTGCCGGTTTATGTTCCACCTCGACCCAAAGACGTCCCCGCCGCTCGTTACACCAGATTATTGCCGTCTTAAAAACGATTTATATGTTTTAGAAGACTGCCTACTTCGTCTCCACGTTACTACATTTCTGAATCTTATAAATGTATACAGCAATTACATATCAGAAGACGAGGTTATGTATATGGTGATAAAATGCTTATAATAAATATATATTAGTCACTTCCCGTTCTGTAATATATGTGTATAAAAATAGAATTAATACAATTAGATAAATCGTAAACTAATGTAATCACGTTAGTAATAAAATATAATACTAGATGATCCTCAGTAACAATGATTTGTTATCTGTTTATAAGAAATTAAAAACAGTCTATTTTATAACATTCCAATTTTTCTTTACTACGCGCTAGTAAAAAACTTGCACAATTTTCTATAAAATAAAAATTATCAATATTTTTTTAAACATCTGTGCTGATATTTCAAATTGTTTTTTTAATTACACATATCTATATATATCTAATCTATAATAGGATATGTAGATAAATTTGCATATAAACAAAACTGACCAGGTCCTATGCCTGCACTATGACAGATCACGTTTTCGATTCAGTTCAAATTCAATATCGTCCATGTTGACGATCAGCTTATGGAACCACGTCACGTTTATACAGTCGATAAATTTCACCAGGAATTTGTTAAATTCTCGTGTAACCTCGTCCAGCTGAAAGAGGAGGCTTGGAGAAATATTCTAGAAATCTTTCGGATATAACATCAAATTCTTTTCACAGCTGATTTCGTATTAAAGAATACTTAATAGCACTTGTTAGCATCAAGAATTTTTTAGAGGAAAACGGTAGTTAGATTTTTTGCTTTTATCACAATTTAGACCGAATTTTTTAATTATACAATCTTTGCTTCATCGCGAGGTGTTTTTAAATAAAATAACAGAAATATGTTGCAAAGTACATTAAGTGGTAACCAAAGAACTAAGCGGTGCTGATGTGTCTTTTGATCTTGCCTCTTGAATAATTCTATTTCAAAATACTCTCGAGGCCCTCGGTAGAGACGAATTTAAAATTTTAATTTCCTCATACATTTCGTTTACACGGAAATCATATAATACTCATTTCTAATTTTAAAGTTAATTGTGAAGCAGATGAAAAACTTTACATGCTAAGGCTTCATCTAATGAGCATATATCCGATATTTATTTATTGGATGGTAACAACTTATCAATCAAACAAGTAAGCAGTTATTTGTTAAGTTGTAAAACTGTATCATGCAAACATTACTGTGTTCCAGTTTAAAAAGTGACGTTGATTACTGTATTCTTTTTCATACTATAATAAAGCTCTTTCTGTATTTCATTTACATCAGTTTTCAATATATATTATTTGATAACAAGTGTAATTTATATATTCACATATAGCCTCAATTCTTTCCTTTAACATTAGCGAGTGCAGGTGCATTATTCATTATGCTCAGCTTAGTGGTGAAACGCTGAATAATGCGTTTCAATCAAATTAGTTATCTATTAAGTTAAATAGTAGCAGTTACCAGTAATAGATATATAGATATATATATGGAATCCCAAATAATTGAGTTGTTTTTAGCTTTTTGCATATGGATACATAAGTACTAATTCAAATGGAAAAACGTATTTCTTAATTTAATAAAAACTATCTTTATTTAGAAATCTATTATTTGTACAAAAGTAATAGTAAACAAAATGATTTACTTGTTATGCTTAAATATTTATATTATATGTAACGATATTTACTGAAGGTTGGTCTCTTTATTAGAATTTATTTCCTCTTGATACAGAATACAATATTTGCGCACAACTATTCAGCGAAAGAAATAGAAGAAATATAAATGATGTAATATTTGGTTTTCAATTGTCTATATATAATGTAGAAATATTGTGTGATGTTTAACTACTAACGACTATTTACGTAGAGTTGCTGATAAGAACTGAATGAGAGCGACGAAATTTTTAATGGCATTACTCAGTAAGACAATTTCAGTAGTTGAATAAAATAAACTGAAAATGATAATAACGATATAGCGTAGGTGTTAAATATGTATTAAACTTGTTTGCATAAGTGATTGTAATAAGTTAGAGTGGTTGTTAAGTAACGTGTGAAAAATCTTATCGTGCGCGGATTAAATTGAGCCAAGCGAGACATGCAGTTTGCAATTACGTAGTGCACTTACTTATATTGCTTAGTTTAGTTAACAAGCTCGGTTCTCTTCAACTGAATAACTGACGAACATTTATATTTCTCAGAACCTGCTTACCGATCATTTTAAACTATTTTGAATGAATATATTTCATTGTGAACATAACTGTCTAGTGTGAAAGTCGTCATTGAAATTACTGAGAGAATGAAACTGAATTTTTCAAAATGACGACTACGACGGCATATTTACATTGGCTATATCACTTACCAACAGGTATAGGTCCTGATCGTTTTTAAACTTAGAAGAAAAAAAGTTATTTTCAAAAAATATAATCAACTCAAATTTAGAAATAAATTTTCCTAACACTCTCAGAATTAAGCTTATAACATTAACTAGATCATTTTTTCACTGATCTTGTGAAACTTAGCACTTGGAATGAATTTACTGGGATAATGAGACTTAACACCAAATGTCTCAAAATGATGCTCAATGTGATGCAGTATACCATCTTAAACAGCGTCACATTCACCATAGGTACTATCAGGCGAACGCTTTTCTCGTCTCATCGCCTCGTAGAACAGAAAAAAAAAGTTTTTTGTTAGACTTTTATTTACTTAAAAGATATATAGAATCACGCAATCGCTTGAAGCAAATATTTTAAGAAAACCTTGGACCGGCAACGTTAGCACCGTAGGGTCTATCGGGGCATCCGTGTGGAAATCACACTTCGTTTGTTAATTCGTTCTCACCCAAGACATAACTACATTGGAGATAAATTGATATTTGCGCATCGAGCACTATAAGATATTTAGCTTTCTCTAATATTATTATATTAAAATGAAAAATGCGTTGCGAGCATACTAAATAAAGAGTGAAAACCTAAACTCTTTTAAAGTGTAACTATGTTATTACAGGGTTCAAAGTTTACATATTTATTCCACTATTATTCCCTTGCTCTCCCTCTTTATATTACTTCAACTCTTCACTCTACTTCATCTAATACTTCCTTATCTTTCTCCTCTCCTTTTTATAGTATTGCTATGTACATATTTTTATATACTTATATACATAAATATGTAAATATAAAACAATTTTGCCTCCGAGTCCGATGTAGCCCTGACAAACAATCGTCAAGGAGGGTAATAGCGTTAACATGTATCGAAAAAAAACTATGATTCTTAAGCGAAAAACAAAACACGAGAAATTTTATAATATTATCTATATTCTTTATTAGAATCTAATCGGAATAGTTGTAATCAATTGTCTTAAAAATTTGGTAAATTTCAAACAAATATCGTTTTACGTGTTTTGTGAAATTCATAACTAGATATCTATGTCCAGCCGTGGAACATCATAAACGATGATCATTATTAATAAGTACAACCATGGTCTCTGTTTCGCGTTTAGTAGCAGTATCACAGATATACTGTAATAGAAATATCACACAAATTAGAGATTTATTACGGAACTCTGCGGAAATAGCTTCTGATATATTAACGCCTCTCAGTGGTTCCCGAAATCCACTGTTTATTGATTGTATCATTTATTCTAGTTGTTCCTTTTATTTCGTTTCCAGAAGCTGATTTCGACACGTGTATTGTGGTATTTATACAATAACTACGTAGTCTAGTCTTGTTGTAGTTTTTAACGGAAATTGATAGAATTAGAAATATATTTTTACCTTTCTTCTCGCTGCCTTGTAAGGAATTTAGGGTCAGCTCTCCTAGTCGTTCTACGTGACAGCTTTTAATTATGAATGTACTCAGTTGTTCTCTACGTTTGTTTATATTTATAATCTTTATACATTTTCATCACTGCTAGTTTCATTACGCTTTGAACGTATAAGAAAAAATTTAATTAGGAAAATAATTAAAAAAAATTGCTTTGATCATCATGCCCGGTGAGTATAAAACATGTAATATTAATGTGAAATTACACTGGCTCCTCTATAAATAAATTTTTCATTCTCACTTTTGACATACCACCCAAACGCTGCTATCCTCATTTAATTATTGACGGCCATATCGATTGCATTAATTATTCCGACATGATTGGATTTACTCTTGTTATGTGTGGATTTAGTAAAATTGTTTTAACCAAAAAAGAGTTCGAAGGGAGCAGGAATAAATTTTGCTTAAAGCAAATGACGTTTTTTGTAGAATATTCTAAACAGACTCTTTGTGTAAATTACATGTTGAATATTACAACTGCCACGCAATTCACTGACGTGATATAGAAGACAAATAAAGAGGGAGAAGAAGCGACATAAGTTGTAAAATTAAATAGGTTGTTTATGTGTGAAAGCGATACGGTTTTCTAATAATGAAACTTGAAAATCTTTCGACAATTTCCAAATTTGTTCACAATAATTTAATGGAATTAACTATGTATTAAACTAAAGCATTCATGTAAAATGTAAAGTCACGAAAACATATTAGAAAACGTCTTGGGATTTAAAGGTCAGTGTAGTTCAAGAGCAGCGACCGCTGTGTGGGTGGATTTTGTGACATAACAGCACAAAGGTTTTATATGTTATTCAAATATATCTTTCGGTGAATTTTGGGAAAGGCCTAATCTATAACTTTGAGTTCAAAACATAACTGGCCGCCAGCCAAATAAGCTTTTACCATTATTATTTTCACTACGTATTAAGTGCCGTGTGGGTAGCTCGCTTTTCGTTTTTCAATATTATTACTTCTTTACAGAAAAGGTTGAAAAGCGAAGTAGCTGTAAAAATTTGTTGAGGAATTATATCAAAACCAATTGGTGTATCATAATGTTAATATTAGTTGCGTTTATCTAATTAGAGTTTCCGTCCGCTTATGAGATAGTCGTTGTGAAGATATAAACGAATGAAATAGGTCAGTGTAATTTAGAGCAAATTAACCAAAAAACTGTTTAATTATAATTTACTCGATAAACATTTAAAAGACTTCACGTAACTTGACACAGTCCCGTGCTATGGTAATAGATGTGGCAACAACCCAGCTGTAAAGTAAATACGTTGCCGACGTACCGTTCCGTGGAGAAATTTATTATAATGAGATTCGCAAATAAATAATGTATATTAAATATACTATAAAATTTACATTTATTTTATAAAGAATTTTTTGAGGTAAAATTTAAGAAAGACAATGAAAGAGGATTAAGTAATTTATCTTTAATATTGACAATCAAAGTGATTTTACTTTCTAAAGCCATCGATACCTTAAGTACGTTACATAAAATTTTTTGAAAAGAAATGTATCGCTTTAATATATTAAAATTGTGAAGAACAGAGAAATGCCAATCCAGTTGTTGTGTACTTGTGTATGCAACGAAGATGTGCAATTCGTTCTCCTATTAAGAAGAGAAAAGAGGGATTGTAAGAACTCATCCTTAGTGAGGATTTTTACACAGTTCCACAGTACGCTTATCGGTATGAGATATAACATGTAGAGCTTTTAGATAAGCTACAGTGCTCCTCTAAAACGAGCACAGTAACGTTTGCTCGCTACTTCATTTCGATAGATTATTTTTAACATATGTTTATATATGTTACTTTGCATGAACTAGATTTTTTATTTAAAGCAGTTTTTTTTAAGCAGTAGCAGTAGTATAAGTTTACTGGTAAGTATCTGTTGTCAGAGACTTTCGAAGTAGATAACATCGCAGCTCTTATTTCTGCTAAACAGTGTTGCGCAAAAATTACTGTATTCCGATTTGAAAGATCTTTTAGCTAGTAAATTACAGCAATAATGAGACTTAACATCTTATGTTTTAAAGCTACGAGTACAAAATGGTGTTTATCATCCTCGTTATCATAAATTTCAAACATGATTATATACATTTTTCATATTTAGGTAGTTAAATGTTTTTGAAGGACATACAGGTTATTTCATTTATCTTGTCATTTTACTATATAATAAATTTGGAAACGTTTTTTTACATATAACATACTGCAAACAGCCTAATGTTATCATAGTTGGGACTCAAAACTTTCTTTTTAAAGAGTTAATGTCGTAATGGAATATGTAAGTCGAGACGACGAACAAATTATTATATAGCCTTGCAGTAAATGTAGAAAATTTGCTAGTGGTTTGTATGTATATTAAACATTTCACGTAGTTTTGTATTACTTTAACACATATTCTAAAATACAAACAAAACACAGGACCCCGATAAAATGCTCTATCCCTAGTAGCCTTTGATCTTTCCCGTCGAATAAATTTGTTTGTAAAAACACGCGGGCGCTTTGAAAAATTAGAAGCCTTCTTTTACACTTCGTATATGATTACACATAGGAGCATATTTGTTGTAGAAAGTAATGTCATATATAGAAAATAGTGCAAATCATTATATAGTTTCATTATCGCATTTCAGTTTAAAAAGTTTATAAGTCTTATATTGAAAGACTGTTATATAAAACGACATCCGTTACCGATTTTATCATACATGAATATATTCATTTCTTGTATTAGAAAAATGAGATACAGAGAACGCAGGCAATTTATGCCAAAACAAGTTTATTATAAAACAAAATTCTACATACGGCAAAACAAATATAATCAGTTTTTTATAAAAGTAAAGAAATATTTTGACAATCATAGTCTGTTCATTATGTGACGAAAGTAACTGAATAAAAGTGTCTAAAATGTTTCAGAAAAATTGTATTAAAAATCACCATGACTGATCTCCTTGAAGTATGACAAAAACCAAATAAAATGTGTTCGTACCAAAAATTTTATCCAAATATTTCTTCTACTTCAGCAACTTGCGGGTTCAAAACAAAAACTGTTCATTATTTTGAAAGCACTCCAAAGTATAGAATATGTCATTACATAGTAATGAGGCTTCGAAGTCGTGATGTTGGTAGAGAAAGGTTGCTTATCTGTAGAAATATGAACGTTACTGGCTTGCCTTCTCATATATTATAACAATATATAATTCATAACCAAAAGAGACGACGGAGAAAAAAGTTGAAAATTAGATATTTTTTATAACTTAGAGTCGGGTTTCTAGTTACTTATCTCCGTAGTAGAAAGAGGTGAAATAGGCAAAAGTTGTCGCTGGTACTGCTTATACATTTACCTTATTTTTGGCAATAACATTTAAAATATAAAATATATTGGTCGAAGGTATAAAAACGAACTTACTGTTATTAGCATGGGGCAGTTTTATCTACGAGTCAACCTTCGAGATGGCGAGAGTTTATAGCAGATGTACTCGTAATTATAAGTATATTCATAATACAATTCAAATATAAAAAAATCATACTGACTCAATAATGATTAAAAAAAATATTCACACAGAATACATTTCTAACGTTGGAACACAGTCTATTATTCCGCTGAAGGAAATTCGTGTCAACTTGTAATGAAACTTTCCAACAAACTGTACAGAAAGTGTAACCAACTTAACTTTGTAATTTGAGCCGAGTTCAAATAACTCACAACTTTAATAGCGTTAACTGTGCCGTGTTCGTGGAAATGAAAAGAACGTTTAAGTTAAGCACGTAACATGGTGATAAGAAAAAAAACCTCTATCTTCTTTCCTTAAAGCACGTATATCTAAGTTAACAGGAGTGAACCTCCGCTTCATTTAACAGCGGTAAATTTTAAGAAGTGAAACTGTCTGTCTGTACTCGTAGTATCAAATATAAAACAGTTTTTTTACTTAATTCATATGAATATTTGCTTTCAAAGAACATTTTGCCTGTCTACTGCGAGTACTCGATGTTAAACTATTCCATCTCTTTTATGTTTCGATGTTATAAAATTTTGATAGAATATGTTTGATATTCTTAATGTAATTGAAATTACCATGAAGAGCATTTTCATAGTAATTCATTTGTTGTAACTTTTTAATAGATGATATTACAGTATATCAATTAATAAATAATACTATTTTATGACGATGGTAGATATCTATTTAAAGATATGAGAACATGTAATAAATAAAATTCATTACCAAGAAAACATATTTCGGTAACTATCAGCTATTATTAATCCGTCGAAGCCCGCGGCATCGGGCGATGTCGCGCAAAAATGTGGCCCCCAGAACCATGGGCATCGAGCGATGCCGTGAGTTCCGAACTTTGTTTGAGTGTGTTTTAAGTACGTTTATAGTCAATTTTATATTGAAAATTGGGTGTCTATAGATTCTTTATGAAATTTGTTACAAAATGAGCTCAAAATAATACTGGCCACAATAGAAAAAAATTATAATTTTACAGTCAGAAAGTTGTGTCTGCCTCAGCGTCAACGTAAGTATTTTTTTGTGAACCGGTTCCAAAATATTTCAAGCGAAAATCAGAGAAAATTTTAAGGAAAAGGCTAGTTTAGTGTTTTATTAGTAAAATGGTTGTATAATTTTAGATAAAATACAATGTTTCGTGCTATTATCCCACGAAAAGATTTTATAAACCTAAATGTCGTTCGCGCGCAAAAACGTTCTCGGCCCGTTTTTCACTAATTATAACATTATATTCATGAAGGAAAATACATCATCTTATTGTAAATTTATTTTAGATTCTATTTTTACGTGTAGTTTTTTGAAACAAACACGTAAAATTATAGATTTTACGTGTTGAAGCTGTGTTTATAATTCAGACCCACCAAATAACACTCACACAACGACAAATCTACGTCTGTGTGTATTACAAAATGACCACTGGGCAGGACCCGCAAACAGGATTACAAAAGGACCGCTGGGCTCGAGCGGCAGCCGCACAAACAGGATGTTCACCTTTGTGTTTAGATTTGAGACAGGATTAAGATTTTTTATATTTAAAATTTTTATTTCTAATTTTTTTATCATTATTAGCGGCGCAGCGGCCCAGTTAAAGAAGTGTCGAAACAATAACTACAAAACAACATCTGCGATGGAGTATCATTGTATGCACGGGCCGTCTACTAATCCGCGCGATTTACAAAATATTTATTGTAGTAATAAAAGCCTATACTTTATAAAGTCCGCTGGGCTGTTATTGTCCAACGGTCCACATTTTTTTTTTTTTATACTACTAAGCGACGAGACGAGCAAGACGTTCACCTGATGGTAAGTGATACGCTTGCCCATGACAACGCGGTGCTAGTTAAGATGGTACACACTGCACCACATTGCGCTCGTCGCCGGAGACATAAGGTGTTAAGTCTCGTTAGCCCAGTAATTACACTAGCTACAGCGCCCTTCAAACCGGAACACAGTAATGTTTGCACACTACTATTTGGCGGTTGCAATAGGAGCTGCGGTGGTACCCATCCAGACGGTCTCTGGCAACAGAGACCTACCACCTGGTGAATGCGGTGAACATGCGCGGGTAACGCCAGCGAAAAGTTCTGTTTGTCAAAGTCTGTACATCTGTGTGTAAATACGATTTGTTTACATGGTTGTTTGTGATTTAAATATAATTTCTTTTACTTTATATCAAGTCTATTAGCTTTTAGCGTCGTCAAGATTTGACCCTCTCGCATTTCGCACATAATGTGCTAATAACATAACAAAGCTCGACTTTTAGGTGTACAAACGCCCACGATTCGACAAACCACATGGATTGTCAACTCATACGGTTTGTCAACTGTTACGCTTGATGTTCTGTAGCATCACGCATATGTAAATACCACGGTTTTTTTTTTCGAGGGGATACTGGCGGCAAAGCGAGATCGACTAAGTCATGCGATTGCTATGCCGCCCGCGCCTGGTCGCTGGGACTCCACCTTCGCGGATAGGCTGTGGGCCAGCCATTTTCCCTGCTCCAGAGCAGCGTGTTGAAAACGCCCAGCATGCTGCTCGCACTCCGAGCCGTGATGTTACCGAGTGTCAGACTCCCCATCCAATACCCGCGGCTCCGCTCATAGGGGCGGCATCAGGCGAGCATAAGCTGAGCCTGCGTATGCTGAGCTGTGTCATCATCGCAATCGCAATGATGACACTCCGCGGTCGGCTCGCTTCCTGCGGTGTGACAGAGATACCTCCCGAAGCTACCGTGCCCCGAGGGGATCTGCACCAGCCGGAAGGTAGGCGACTTGTGGCGCCGGTACACCCTCTTTTAGGAGCGGACGAATAGCCTCTTCTTCGCTGCTCAGCTCTCGGCCCAGCGAGCCGGCGTTTCCACTGCCGCATGATATCCTCATAGGCTGAGCGACGCCTTGCCTCTACCTTTTCTAGCGGTGGAGCTACACCTTATCGCCATGACCCGCTGCACTCTGTACAACAGGGCAGGACTCTCCGCGGATAGGACATCGGCCCACAGGTGCTCCGTGCAGCGCCATCGAGCGCAGCACGCCAGTGTAAAGTTTGTAAATACCATGCTAACCGTTTTTTTTTTAATCATTCTCCTGTAAAGGTGGGCAGGGCTTTGTCATTTCTTTCTTTTACTTTCTTTCTTATTTTATATTCTTTTCTTTTCCCTAACATTTATACATTTTATCTTTCTTCTTTTATTCTTCACACTTTCATTCTTTCACCAGTTTTTATCATTTCCATTTCTTCTTTCAGGCATCACCTCTCAGACTACCGCCGCATATTCTACTTTTCTATTCTATTCTAAAAATATGCGGCGACATCCGTCATCACTCATCAGAGAGGCGATGCCTCCAGCTGTACATGCTAACCGTTAGTGAGGCAACTGCTGCCTTCGATATGCTTTGTCAAATAGGTAGAAGAACTTTTTATTATATAAACTTTTTTCTTTCGATTTAATTTTACAGTACAGCTAGCTGCGGCTTTTTTATGTAAATGCTCAGAATGCAAAAAAAAAAAATCACTTTTAAATTGTCATGTATTTTCAACCTCTTATTTGTGCTACATATATGTATATACTTTGTGTCACGATAAACGTGCATGCACTTTTTACATTTTCCTTTTTGTTATTGAACAAATATTTTATGTTATAGATTTTAACCCACTTTTAGTTTCACTACCTTTTATAACAACATCAAAACTCAGCACTGGCACAAAGATAACTAGTGCCATAAGTAGAGTAAAAAAAGTGAAGTTAAGTATATTCCGGACAGTACAATCCTAAACTTTAAGCACGCTGTATAGCGGACCTCTGGTGACGTCACGCGCTTGGCCCCGCCTCTACCCCAGCACGGACCCCGCAGTCGCTTCGATGTCGTGCAAACCGCAAAGATAAGTTTGTGCGCAGTATCAAATTTCAAGTGCGTGAATGAGTGGTTCATATTTACTATTTCAATTGTTATGATACAGTGTCGTGTAGAGAATTTATTACTCAAGCGATTATGAGTAATTCGAGGACGCTGTGTGATGTGATCCCACAGAAGCCTAAAACCGAACGTCTTCAATTGTAGTGAAGCGATGTCCCGCGTCGGATATTTTGTCTCACCAAAGGTTCATATTCATATATTATAGGCTAAATTGTACAAATTTGTATTTGTGAATATATTATCTTTTTAGTGGTATATAACAATCATACAAAGGTGCTATAGTTTCAACACATTTCGACTTTCAATTCTCGTGATGATAGCCGCCGCATACTTAACCGACCGCGCACTTAAGCGGTCGGCCGTCTATAGGGTCCGGGTGTGGGGGCCACAACGTACTTTTGACGCCCGGGCTTTGACAGGTACGTCGACTCGTTAAAACAAAGTATCCAGAAAAAATATATAGTTTTCTAACTTTAGTTACAATGTCAGGGAGTTAAATTTCATAAAGGTCCTCTTTTTGGTGTTTATGTTGTTATACAACATTTATATCATTCATTACAAAGAAATAACACTTATCTGTCTTGGGAAAAAGATTTAACAATTATTAGATGCTGATCTATTAAATTTTTCTTTACAAATTATATCAAACATTGTTTATTCATCGTTAAATAGGTTATAATTTTAAATTTATTGCTCAGGAGTAGCAAATACGTAGAGATATTTTCTAAGAACCGTAGTAATCTGTTGTTACGACTGTCGGAAGTGTCGGATCTAGCGGGAATATAAATTGGGTAAAGAAGCCAGCCGTGTGTCGTTTATGTGCCCTAAGTGTCTTCAAGATTCTCATGAATACGATTATCGTCCAAAACTGAAGATATATCAAGGCTTGTAAAATTTTTGCTTTGTATGTCGTTCACTTCTAGGTGTCTATCAGAGATCTTTTAGTAGCATCTCAGCATCTGTTTCTAGCTAAACTAAACAGCACCTACGAAATATTACTGGGTTCTCATTTTAAGGGCACTATATCAAGCAAAATTTCGGGGGTAACTTCTTTCTTGTATCTTATCCTGACTAGTGCCACACTGTTGCGGGAAAGCATATCATTTACCATAAGACTAAGGTCTTACTATTCTAATTGTTTAATTGAATAAAATAGTTTTATTTTTAAAAATGTTAAATTAACAAGCTAAGTTGAAATGTCTCCAAAAGATACTTTTTGTTCCAGTAATAATTCCTGCAAGTTATAAAGTTACGAATGCATTGCTTATGTATTACATTAAAAACACGTATTAAACCAACTCTGCGTTAATTTAGAAACAAATTACTCCAACAATTTGCTTAAACTGTAATTGAAAAAAGAGTAAATTTCGAAATGGTCCATTGTAACTAGTTTAAAACTTGCTAACCAAACAAAACTGAGTTAAATTAATTGAACGGTCGACATCAGAACAGCGTACAGGTTTTCGTAAAGTACATCTTAATTTTTAAAAGATAAGACGTTTATACAGTTATTACAATGTATATATATTTGAACGATACGAATATTAAGAATATAATGTAAAGGTAATGTGTGCAGATGAAATTTTTATAGAGGTAAAGTAAAATTATAAGTTGAAAAATGATTACTTTGAAACCATTTGCCGAGTGAATATTTTTTTACATAAACTAATATTCGTTTCTTATACGAAAAAAAATATCATATATTGTTTTATCAATAGCTTAACAATCATAACTGGAGTTTTAATCCATCGAAATCACATAGTATTTTTCAATCTTTGTTTGTGTGTAGTCCTAAGACGGTAACACCTAAAGTACGAAGCAATTTCGAATTGTGTCATACGGTAACACTGTTCTCGAGAGCTGCTAGCTTCTGACGGGAAACTAATAAAGCAACTTGCAAGCGGCGACGTTGAAGCTTCAACTGCTACTGACGTCGGAACACAGCAGAACTATTAATATGAAACATGCTCAGTCATTTCTGATGGATGGTCCGTTGAAATTTTCTAAAAATAATATTAAACCAGTGAAAGTGTTTTGGAGTTAACCACGATCGATGAGAATGAAAAAATATAATTTTTACATTACGCATGCTCTCGGATGGTATTCACAAAGTTACCACCATAACTAAGCTACATCAGAAAATAACTTAATTCACATACATATTTTTCATACACGTTCGACAAACACGTACAGTGCTTGTTCGAACACATCAGTAGTAATTGGATTTCATGTGTGGATAAAAGGAAATATTAACCTTTTGTCCAAACAAAAATATCCGTTAAAAGCATTCGTTGTTTACCTTTCAGGGTGATAGTTAATACACTGTTTATCTAACAAGATATGATCACTGATTTTAATCTAAAATTATTACATACAACTTCTAGTAACATCATTGAGTTATTATTTAATGAATTGTTATTTACTTCACTTAATTTATGAAATGAAGTAAAGATTGTTTTAATACTTATAACGTTTACAAAACTTCCCAAAACTTTCGTTTCATTATGAAAATTATAACAAAGTTGCCCTTTAATTTTCGCGAAATATTTGAATCAATTTAATGAAAAGGATCCATATACAACAAATTATCCGTCTAACTATTAGATTGGTCACCTAACGTTGTTAACGTCTAGTTAGCTTGTTTGTATCGGACGCAACTTAACTCAATAATGCTCGTAATTATAGTCAATTATACACAGCGTTCTACCTACCTACTATAAGTTATATGTTAAAGCTCGAAGTAATAAACGAACAATACATTAAACCTCTAACGTATATATTAAAATTTTCTTTCATAGTCTTGTAACTTTCAATATCTATAAAAAACTTAAGGATGCGAAGGATATAGAAATGACGTATGGCAAGATCCTATATTTATTTTATGTCCGTTCCCGACCCTGCGACGTTTATGACGGTCGTATCTGGTTACAACTTTCTTAAAAAAAAAAAGATTTTAACGTTTAATATTGAAACTGTTTAGTGTAATAGTTTGATTAAAGGGATAATATTTAAAAAAAAATTAAAAACCAATAATTTTTGTTTGATTAATTGAGTAGATAATATATAAAGACCTGCGGTACTAGTAGATAAGTGTGATAACATTTACATGGTCGAATGTTATTCTTCTTAAGTCGCCGTCAAATATCATCCTAATTTTAGTTTAACATATGTATAAATTAGCAGTATTACTACAGTCACAATTTTAGTTTTTGAGAAAGCAAATGATTAATTTGCTGAAACTGTAGAATGTATAATAATAATATGTAGTCTAAATGTAAATTAAGTTTATAGTAAATATGCAAAAACATTAAACTTTTTATACAAGTAAGGTGATGAACATACATACGGTTCTTCTGATGGTGAACGGTCACCAAGATCCAAGACGTGTTACTTGGCTGTTGTCGATTCTGAGGAAATCTTTTTACACTTTTTTATGTACTCCATAAGAAAGCTTCTTTAGATAACTTTTGTAGAGGAGCACATCCAACAATTTAAATGTTTCGGAAAAAATTTTTGTAACAAGGTGCTATCAGAAAAATAACAAACTTAAAATATTGTTTGTATTTAAAATTTAAATTTTCTACGTTTCGGTAATATCAAAGCAGTGTGTTTTTAATCACAGTAAAAGTTGTCGCTCATTTTTGACCTCCACTAAATGCTACACGAAAAATTAATTCCGAAAATACGATCGCAAGCAATATATTTAATACGCATATAATATTCCGTTTGCACAGTAAATTTCCGTCAAATTTAAGTGAACTAAATCGGTCACAGCTTCCACTTAACCCAAGCGAAAGTTTTTTAAAAAAATTAACCCCTGACGACGCAAAAGTGAAATTTCGCAGCTTTACGCTCTCAGGATGTCGTTTTATTTGAACATTTCACGAACTCTTACCCTTTTGCGAACATTGAAATTTGATGTTCGAGTAACTCTTGTATTTGAGCACTTTATTGTTAAAAAAACTCTCACAATATACTAACGACTTTGAGTCACCTAATGAGTTAAATTTAATGTAAATTTCGTTTCTAATAAACTGTGTAAAAATGATCACAGATATTTATAAACTAGAAATAAGATGACAATAGTTAAGAATAATAAAAAAGGAATTTATTTGTCTAAAATCAACTTCAAGCTATGTACATTCAATTAAAATAAACAAAATTAGGTAGGTTAGACAACAAGGTCCAGGACTCTTTGACATATGATGTCATTATTCAAATAATTTTCTTCAATTGTAACCAAGAAAAATCAGAGTTAGTTTCTTTATTAAACTCAAAACACTTGTAAAATTTATCTAACTCGCTTATAAACATGCATACGAGTTAAATGTAAGGCAAAAGGAATAACAATTCTTCTATATAGTTCTGGTATCATATTCAGACTTGATCGAGCGAGTATCATTACACGGTGACAGTGGGGTCCGAATCCCCACCCTTTCCGACTGATGCCTAAAACCATCTATTTATGAATACAAGATACCTAAAAGCATACGAATAGTATTGTAACATTGTTAATTGAAATATTATTTGTAAATAATTTTTATACTTCGCAAAATAATTGTAAACATGCTATTTATGTTGTCACCAGAAGTAAGCAATTTAACTAAGTGCACTTCGTAATTGCCAACTTGGGCGCTCAGCTCACATTAATCTGTATATGCAAAGCGACTCCACACGTTACTTAATATCCACTTTAACTTATTAAGATTGGTATAAACACCAAAGAAAACGTTCACTTATACACATATCTATTATTAATATGCGGCTAATTTGTATTCGCTTACATAAGATTATCATGATATTAATTAAGTAGTAAAGTTGAAAAAAAAAGAATTGTTATAATTTGTATAGAGATATGGTCATGTCTTACGTTAAAATCCTTTTGCTCTAGTGAATATTGTGTATCACATTGTAAATGTATGAGATCGGATTTTTTATAGAATATTGTTAGGTACGAACGCGTAGCTTCGATGATTTTGCAAATATAACCAAATCCTGAACAAATATATCCAGGACTGAATAAAATTGTCATCTAGTGTGGACAGAACTAACGGGATTGAATTTACTATTTTTTTTGATAAAACTTTTTAATTGAATGAACCAGTGTTAGGGAGAGGCTGCACCGAATATATTTTGTACTTTAACAATGGGTATAAAACATTATTATTATAAAACACCAGTCTTAATTAGTATCAAATATACATAAATATGATTAAATGATTACTACTAACCTGCGGTATTCGTGTATCAAGTAATATGCAGCTTAATCGAAAAATTCTTTGTGTGCCCGAAAATTCTTTAGTGAGTCAGCAGCTAAGATGAAAATACCTAAGTACACGGTAATGAAATTCGATCGTGATTTGAAAGAAAATGCTATGGAACAAATAAACATGGGCTATATAGGTAAGCTTATCGATATATAAAATATGGAAAGTATAAACTATTAATGGACGCCGATCACAAAAACATTCGGCCGTTCAGGTTAAAAAAAACATTTTATCATGTATAATGGTTTTTTTATTTCCTAATGTTAGTAACTTGTCACCAGGTCCTGTTCTATCATGTCTTGATCATGTATTAAAATTCAGTATAGTTCAACTACTTTTCATGACGAGCCATTTTCAGATATATAGATATAAAAGAAACAAGGCGAAGTTCAGCTGATAAAGTATAAAAAAATATATCTAATTTGTTTAACAAAAATCTGGTATGCAGAAACGTTTTTATATCGATAATTGTATAACCCAGCTCTAGGATGCTGGATTGTTTAATCACAGAATTTTCATGAAGATCCTTTTTCATATATACAGAGGATAAAATAAACACAAACGGCCGTGTTATTGTACTGCGGGGTTTAAACTTATTTTTATGAATAGCTTGTTTTAACTAAAATTAAGTTACAGTAGAAACCTTTTTAGATCCACAACTAAACAATCCTGGATCTAAATTCTAAAGCATTAAACGAAATTCGGATTCTAATGTGTACCGGCTTTTACCGTTTTAAAAGTCCATATGGGACACAAGAGCACTTAGGTTGTACGAACGGCACATGGCTCGATTCTAAATTCAGTATACGTTTCTACTCAACTCGCCGACGCACAGCCGGTCGTTAGACCGGATTATTAGGGTCTCGTAGTCTTATGCATTTCACGGGAAATTTGCTTCCATCAAAATACAGGATCTTAACGCTTCATACACCAACTCACACAAATTTGAAATTCACACCTTCAATACAATCGACAGTTTACAGTATTTATTATTGGGAAATCGTCGTCAACATTGTTAACAGCTTATTCTTCAATAGTAACTTAATGATACAATTAGTTTTTTTTTAACTAAATTATGTTTTGTATGTGTGTGTAATGTATCAAAAGCAAATAACAATTATTGTCTATACTCGTATCTATGATTTATCTCTGCCCCATATAAGCCTATTTGAACTTTGACCTTCACACATTTCGTAGGAAACGCTAAAGGTGATATGGTAACAATATATTATGTAAGGTTAGCAAAGTATCCCTCAATAACCTGGGTTCGACATATTCCTTCGTGGAAAACTTATCAATAGACTATAAATAATACTTACTGATGTAATAGGAAGTCTGCTCTGCCTAGTAACTACACTAAATCTCCTATAACATTTAAAGTTATCATAATCAAAAGAGCTCTGTTTAACGATAAAAAATCATTATATTAAAAATATTTAGTATCTTTTGTGATACTTACTCAAGTTTCCGTTAAGTACTAAGTAGCGTACTTTGTTTAAAAGAACAGTTGACTAAGTACACAACTTTGCAAATATAGATCAACTACTACAGAATTCTCAATCAAACTATTGTTGTAATAAAAATAAATCATGTCGATTTTTCATTTCAGTTTAAGTTTTAAAATATGTACTAGTATATTACAAAGGCCAAGTGCACGTTAGTTGCCAGCAGGTGCAAGGGGGATAGATCTTTCAGTTTGTATACCGCCCATTACCTCTCCAATAAGACTCTCGGCGCTCGTTAAACAAATTTATTGCAATCTAGCTGAAAGATTTATTTAACAATACATTTATGTGATATTTAACTGAGAATGAACACGAGAATGGTGAAGGTTTCTAGCCCAGAATATTCTGACTCTCATATTAAAAGCTGAAACACAGTAATGCAGTCATGGCGGCAGATTTTTAACATCAATGTGATAATTAGCCGTGCAGTTATTTTTCAGAGATTGAGTGCTTTTGAGAGATTTTTTGGTAATGATTTGAATGTAATATAAATCATTTAGTACTATATTAAAGAACTATCTAAGGTTTAGGTTTTATAGGTAGGCATTACAATAACAAACGTAAGTTACTTACGTACATTGTAAATCAAGCTTCGAATAGCTGATAACGCACAGCGGCAAGGTAACGAGATCTTGCTGCTTATTTATCACTCGTTTCGCCTCCAACAAGGCCCCCGACGCTCGTTAAACTAATACACTTCTGATCATAAGGTGAGATAATATATAACAAATGCTTAAATCATATTAATTGCCTCATTGACCCCACATCGCAAAAACTATGATGAAATAAGCTTTCCATACTTATCTAAGACATCGCTGTTTACTGTTGTGTCGATTTTGATTAAGCGACTGCAAATGTATCATAATTAACACTAGTTAATAATTTCTATGTTCACTTTATTACTTATTTTATTGGTTAATTGGTTAATTTTGGATTCAAGATCATTTATACTATAACCGTTTTAATGATTTATTCAAATACTTGATGTACGTCCAAATTTGTAATGATTCCATACAAAAATAAATAGAGTATTTCTTTACCAATATAAATCAATAGATAATAATTAAAACAAATTATATTTGTTAAATGTATAAAACAAAGAAAAACAACATTTGTACAAGTGAGAAATATGTCAACTATTTTCGTCCCAACCCGTTTCCTCAACAAACTTTGTGTTGGAGACGAATAATCTGAACTTCGTGAATTTCTTCCTTTGCTACGAAATTTTATAACGACAGTTTAATACAATATCTATATATATGTTCTTCATGTTATCAAATAAAAGAAGAGAATTAAATAAAGTAAATCAAACATTGATAGTATATTTATATTAAGTTTTTAGTTGTAGGTAAAAACATCTTATACATATTTTTTTTCCAGTCTATATAACACATGTGTCCTTAAATTATCTCTTTTAAAAAATATTCAATTACCATTGGAACTATCTAGATATTCATTATAAACAATTTTGGGAACCGAGAAGAATGTGAAATTAATGAATGTGTTTAAGTCCATACTTATAGGTCATGGTAGTAGGCCAAACAATGTGCACTTACAGCGTATTACTTAAATTATCATTATTTTGTTAACATTAACAAATTAAACCGTGTACTATAGGCCTTTTAGATTAATAACAATGTTTTGTCATTATTTAAAAAGCCCCGCCAATGGTTAAAGAAATTGTCGCTGTCTCTGTGACAAAGATTCAAACAAAGGCCTTATAATGGAAACTGGGAAAGAAAAATTCCTTTTGTGAGATTTCGCTACTTCTAGAGAACATTGAAAGAATGTATTTCCGAAATACTATTCGTTGTAGTACAAGAAAAAATTGCTTATTATTTTCCACTGAAATAAATTCAATAATGTGTTGGAATGCAGTTTTGTAATGATAGTTTCAAAAACATAACAAACATAATTTTAACAATATTTTTAGAGGATACAGATGCATATTCGTTTATGGACTTCTTAGGGGCTTGTTAATTACATATTTTAAAATGTATATCTCTTTTAAAAAAAGATACAATAGCTTGAATCTATACATAATTAATTTTCTTCTAATTCAACTGTTTTGCTGTATTAGTTAATTTTACATTCAAATTAGTTCCTAGTTTGTACTAGTGGACTATTCAACTACTTTGCAGGTTGAAGGACTGATCCATATGGGGCTAGCAGGTCTACCTACGATGGTGTCTTAGGCTTACAACATGAAGAGGTGAGAGGGGAACAATATTTTCAGAATCCTCCATGATCTAGCGGTTGCGGGAGATGGGAAACCGGAAACGCCGCAGGAAATAGAGGATTAATGATAGTGACATTAATAGGTTGTAAAGATTTCTGGATAGAAAAGGTAACTTTCATACCTCTCATTGCTTTTATAGCCCTATTCCATAAACGAGGTACCGTAAGTTATAATTTGCCTTTCTAAATTCGCAACCAGCGGCCTTTTAAAATCTGTTTAGTAGTTAGAACAGCTAACAAACCAATAAAATTAACGTTCACATAGCCTTTCGCAAACGTATCGAATTAAAAATTATGTTCTTCCGTCTCCATGAATAAAGCTTATACTAAATTAATTTTATACTTAAGTATATAATGAATATCTTCTAACATTACTTCACTTTGGGAAAAATCATAGTTATATTTTAAAACTATGGTTATTTAAAACTAAAAGTCACTGTTATGATCGTAACAGTAGAACAAAAGTATATGACAAGATACAATGATGTTGTTTAAAGAGACATTTTATATTTAGTTTATCATTAAATAATTATAATAGCTTTAAACTTTATTATAACCCAAGAATTATACTAAAAGCTAAACTGAAAAAAAAACAAAATTTTATGATTCCTCACCTTAACGCGTACTTTTTAAAGCAACAATTAGTACTAAGTAGTAACTTATAAAATACACTCGCAACGTACACTATTTGTTTATTAATTATTTGGTTTGAAATTATTAACTGAAAGAGTTACAAACCGCCGCGGAAACTTTTCACAACGATTTCCTTCATGAATAATTTAAAGCAACACGTAATCTCTCTTACGACGTTGCTGACGTACTGGTGGGATACCGTAGCAACGAACGCTACGTTCCTTTACCATATTAATCTTTGAAACGAACCTTGCAAAATCAAAAAGAGGTTTCAGCAACGCTCACTTTCCAATGGTAGTTTTCATTATAACAACAAAGCTCCGCTCGGGCTTTTGCGGACAATGAATAACGTAGGAAATGGATGATGAAATTTTGTAGAAGGTGTAAGTCTATCTGGTCCGGTTATCTTTCAGTCAACATTGAAATTACCTGAATCGCAAGTTTCCGCCTTACGTGTACTAGGTACATTAATTTGAAGGAAGGTTAATTTTCCTGAACGCTGCACTTGACTTCACAGTTAAAGTTTAAACTTACATATAGAAAATATTGTTATTGTAGAACTTTTTCATGCTTTTGCGCAGTATTATATCGGTTTTAAGGAAACGTACAAATACATAAAAAAGTTATGAGTATATTGACTTAAAGACAGAATATCGTTCTCTCCGTTGATCAGGTAATTGATATATGTGATACGTAGTAAATAAACTAAGAAATGGCTTCTGTTATATGTAATAATGTAAAAGGCAAAATATCTGTTAAAATGGCGAGTCTAGTCTATTTGTAATATGTAACAAGTACGAAGTATACGTCTCGAAAAGCTGCGGTTTCTATCCTTACTAAGCTTGCGCCTCCGGTCAAGAAAAGGATCGTAAGTATACCGACCTGTACTTAAAACAATAGCTTTCGTGAACAGGTAACATCAATCAATAAAAACTTCGCCAGCGTGGTGGAGGAGCCTAGACTCTCTCATGAAGAAAGACGAAGAAAAAAAATGTTTTATACAAGCTGCCCAAAAGCAAACAACAATAACCTTTTAAATAAAAAAAATGAGAACTAATAAAACACACAAAAAATCGATGATACAAGGCAACTGAAAGCGGTTCCAAATCAGCAAAATGCCTCAAGAACTAAGCAGCAGCGTTGATTTTCAGTTGGACTCTCATCTGTTGAAAAGGTGTAAGACATCTACGTAATAATCTTAGTGTCTTAAAAAATTTGACAAATGACAATTATAATCGTTGTTATAAAATTATTATAACTAGGTTGATTGTTAATAAATATTTTTAATATTAATTCATAACTAAACTCACAAGGAAAGACAAAGAAAAAAGCACGTGAAGGAGAAAAGGTCCCGAGTTCAGCAGAGGGACCATTAAGAGAGCTGTTTGATATTATTATTATGGAAATTATTTAATAATATGCTGAAAACTACAAAAGTTGTTATTTTACATAACACTTAAGTTTAAATATAATTATTAATCTAAAATTAACTAATCACACTAATTATTACTTTTATATAACTTAATCCTTATGTCCTCCTTTTTCCATTCAAACGTTTTGTTAATTTTTTATCTTTGTACCAAGTATACATAAAAGAATATCATAACTATAACAAATGTTTTCTTCATAAATTTTTACGTATAATTCTTGATATACGAACGTCGTTGGCTCAAGAAAAATAGCAAAAATGAGTTCTAGATGGTTTGCGCGCAGAATAGTAATGTATAAACATTATTTTATTATACGTTATCATAACTTATATTTATACAAAATTATCACGGTGAAAAAAGAAAATATGTAGATATCAAATTACATGTATATTATTTATATTAATACCAGAGATATATTAGATTATATTTAATAATGTTCAAAGTTAAATCTAAATTATATTCAATTCAGCCGCCATTTAGTAAGCGCTTTTCAGTTCTAATTAAATATGAATCACTATACGCGGTGTTAGATGGTCTATTCATGACTGAATATGAATACACTCAGTTAAATTTTCAGTCAACACTCGTTATTTCATGATTTATATATTGAAATAATTCTGAAATAGTAATATTATAATTTTTGTCACACATTGAGAGATAGTTTTAATAAGATTTTTTCTTTTGTATAAAAGTCATCAATTACGAAAGATAATCAGAAAATATGAAGTTAATATAATTTGTTTATACATCCAATAATGGTACAAAATTTAGCTTTTTGATCATGTTTATGGAGTGGAAAATACAGAATTGATAAAATATACTTAGAAGCATTGTTAAAGCGAAAATTGTTATAATTTTATGAACATAGAACTGACTTTATACTGAATTATTAAAAAGTAAAAAAATGAATTCTTTAAATTAAATCTTCGAGAGAAAAAGAAACATAAAAATTTTAAGTTTAGAAAAGGCTTATATGGTAATTTATTTTATTGCTTACATACAAATCATTTCTAATATTAGTAACACTGCAAGGATTTAGTGAATACATTGGAAACGTATTATGTTATAGTACTCTAACAAAACATCTCTGTAATATCGTGTTAATACATATAATAGACTTTTGATATGATTTGCTACGGCATCCCTCCATGATTAGTAGATTAGTATTAAAGCTGTCAGAGACATAGTGAATGGTGAGGGTGTATTGTTCCTAATTTAGAAGGTTCCAATTAACGCGTAAATTGTATGACAAGCGCTATTTGTTACCCCGTATTAATGTTTTGTATTATTTACTAATATTACTTGCACTTAATGCCTGATGATAATCATAATGATGCCTTAAACTCGTCGTATTTAAAAAGGTTTTTTCATATTTACCGCCACGCCATGGTAATCCTTAAATGACTAAACAAGAAAACTGAATTCTTCTTTGTTTATTAAGCGTTATATATTTTAAAACGATTCTAACATTTTAAGTTCATCAAATCTGCAAAACTATTGTTAAATTTATTGAAACGAGAAAACGTAAACGGTTCTTTAGTATCTAAATAATATCCATTGAAGATATCAGAAAAGATATTGGATGTACTTAATTAAGTCTAATTCAAAAAGTTAAGCGACAAGTCGTTACACAAATATTCCCGAAACTCTTTAGTATTATAAGCAAGAAAGTTATTCTTTTTATGGAGTATTCTTGGCTTACCCGAACACTATTCTGCGATGTCTATAGATATAAAGCAAAACTACATTATTGTGTAGTATTACAAAAGTGAAATAAATTTGAACAACTTTATGCTTTATTTATATTTCATTCACTTATTGTAATATGTACATAGTTCAGCTTCTTTTCATAGTTTTTAAACAAGGATATTGCTTGTTTTACCCCATATTGAATGAAGGTTATAAAACGCAACTGACACTACAAATTCAGCGTGTCGTAAAAGGCGACTAAAAGGGAACGATTCGAGGAAAAAGGTTGCAGTTTTTTTATGTGACCTTTACCAACATTTGCCATACAGTACACAGAGTATCGAAATTACCACCAATTCCGAAAGTCTTTCTTCTGCAGGATTGCAAACCTTTAAATTTTTGTATTCAATAATTTTACAATAATAATTTTATTAAGTTAGTCTTCATTTAAACTAATTACGAGAGCTAAAAGACAAATGCAGCAAAAAGACTTACTTCACTTCTTCTTAATACTTTACTTTACTAAACTATAAATTTCATCCAACAAAGATTTACCATCGTTAAATTGTTAGCGAGCATGTTTAGAGTTTAAATTGCACCATTCTTCTTCCTTCTGGTGGAGGGCAAGTCAGAGTTATTTGGGATTTCTACCCACTTAAATGCTAGCTGTGGTTGACCACAGTAAATTATGGGGGCCCTACGAATCTCTTACTATACACAACACACGTATAATGTTCCTCCACTTTATAATGTAGGCAAGTTTATATTTTTTGGCGTACTTGAAAAGTTCTCTCGTATGGATCCTCTAGGTATGAATACCAATATAACCGCTTGCTGATATTAAAGCCTGGGGTTATGTTTGCGGCTTGTAAGAGATGTTCTATCCGTACCCTGAACACACGCGATAAGCTCCTTCGTGTATTTAAACGAAATAACGAGAAATTTTTCATACCAACTTTACGCTCTTAGTTTTAATAGTTAAGTTTTGTGTCTTTTAATTAATCATCACAATTGTTTTTATCGCCTTAAATATATATATTAATTTAACGTATATGTTTGTACATTTATAAATTAAAAGTTACCATAATTTGGCTAAGTTTATTTGGCACATGTACGGTTGTCCCGAACACAAATAAACCGACCTATTTATTGCCGTATAATTTTAATAGTGCCAAGAGTTATACGTTATAAACTTTTGTTATTATCGTGAATATATGTTTATATGTTCAGGTCACTATTCATTACTATCAAATCGTGTCGAGGCGAAGAGTAAACAAGTGATTGCAATTTATTTACAATATGATAAGCATTAGTACCAATTATATTATGAATGTATGAAAGTATGCATAAGTTATATTTTGAAATTTGTATTTAAATGGCAAGTCGGTGTATATTATTTTATTTAGTTATGTAGATAAATGGATAAATGAAATACATTACCAATGAGTTTAATATTGGAAAGCCGTCTGGCATCCAGTTGCAACAAGTGTAATAAAATTCTTAAGAAATAAGTCTGTGCTTTGCCTTTTATGGCGATTGATCAAATATTCTGAAATAAGTTTCTCTTACAAAACATCACCGCTATTTATGTTACTATGAAGTTAACATAAATGTTAACTTAAGTCGACTCACAGTCGACAAAAATCTTGATACTTTTCGGTTTAGGATAGTATTAATTGTTTTTGCATAAACGAGCACAGAGGACCACTCCTTCGGATCGCATCTAGACAAAATGGGTTACTATTGTATAAACAAACATGTACTTATTGATTCAATAACTTATTAATTGCCAATTATAAAGAGCAACGCAATCAGTGTGTACGAGCAAAATTCCTTATAGCATTAACAACTTTGAAATTGTAAGTGAAACATCTTTTTTGCTCACGCTTTTTTTATCAATTTAAAACAATAGTCAAACGTTAAATTTTCATATATTTACTTAAAGAAAATTGTACAAAACAGTGTTGTTTAAACATCCTATACATGATCTAGTTTTTAAAGGTAGGTGTATCACTAATTAACAAGTAATCAACCTGTTCTTTTATGTCGCGTTGTTTGTTATGGAGTATACCTTTGTATTCAACACACGGTTCTATTTTTTAACCAATTTAAGCCGAGGAAAGAATAAGGAAATTGTAATTTTTTTATTAGTTTTTTAATACTCAGCTTAGTTCAGTGTAAAAAAAATGTTTTACTCAAGTTAACATGTCAATATTTTATTAACTAATAGTTATTGATTCGTTTTAAAAAGATTTCTTGTTATGTATTGATGTTATAAATAGCACTAACGTAGTGACAGCTTATTTACTTTTTTTATTTAACCAGGTGGTAGGTCTCTGTTGCCGGAGACCGTCTGGGTGGGTACCACCGCAGCTCCTATTTCAACCGCCAAATAGTAGTGTGCAAACATTACTGTGTTCCGGTTTGAAGGGCGCTGTAGCTAGTGTAATTACTGGGGTAACGAGACTTTACACCTTATGTCTCAAGGCGACGAGCGCAATGTGGTGAAGTGTATACCATCTTAACTAGCACCACGTTGTTATGGGCAAGCGTATCACTTACCGTCAGGTGAACGTCTTGCTCGTCTCGTCGTATACCAGTATAAAAAAAAACTGGAGATTGTTACAATAAAACCCATAATAAAAAAATTTGATTTCGTAGCAAATGCTTATTTAAAAATAATAGACGCTTTGTACATCTTTTAGACAATGAACGGCGCGATACAAAATGAATTTCCGTGCCATTCCGCCGTTGCCTTTGTCCTGGGAAAGCATTCGCCGGGGAGCGCGGCGCGGGCGGTTATAGAGAGCGGCCGTCAAAAGGAACCATTTTACGTGTTCGATATGGACGAGGCACACGAGCGCATTCAGCACTTCAGACGTGTAATGCCGAGAGTGCAAATATTTTACGGTACTTTCGCTACAAAGCGTCTCTGTAAATTATTTAACGATCCAACGAATAGCAAAGTTATGCTCACCGTTGTATAAAACACTGAACACAGCACTCTCAAATTAATCCCTAATTTTGCTTATTGCTGTCTGTAATTTGATATATTTTTCATTTAACTGTAATCATATTCTAATAAAAGCAATAAACTACTAAACTATCTTGAAAATTATGTATTATATGTATTTTTTAAAGTTTTATTCATTAACATTACAGCTATGAAAGCGAATGATCATGATTTGTTGTTAAAAATTGCCATAGCCTCGGGTGTTGGGTTTGATTGTGCTTCACCTGGAGAAATTTTGAAGTTGAGACAGCTAGGTGTAAATCCTATGTAAGTTATAAAAGATTATCAATCATCACCATTGTCAAATTCCTGTTATTTTCTTTTCAATAAACATGTTGATAAATAAATATAAAATCAATTCTTTTGAATTACAATTGCGTCAAATATCAAAATACTACATTTACTCTAGTCTAGTAAAGACTTTTGATGTTTTAAATGTTTAAGTGAAAGGTTTTCATTCATTATCAGATCAGAAATTAATCGAAACTTACAAGTGGTCAATAATATTTCTAAACACATCTGTAAGAAAAAGAGCTACGTTAACAGATATGAAAAGTATAACTAAAATATACATTTTAGTGTCTGCATCTTTACTAGTTTCTAGTAGTGTTAAAATACCAGTATACTTTTTTAATAATTACTGTTTTTGGTGCTCAGGAGTATTATATACGCGATGCCATCGAAGACCCCGGAGCAAATGATGTACGCTCGAGACTCTGGTATTGGACATACAACATTTGACTCTACGTACGAGTTGAAAAAGATAAAAGCATATTGGCCGAATGCAAGGTATTCTTATATAAAAACAAGTATTAATATTTTTAATATTATTTCTATACGAATTCCAGGAATTTTATTTAACACAGATTCTTTACATAACTGTTTCCTTAATATTTTCGCTTCCTAACAAATGTGACATAAACAAAAAAAATCGTTAATTTCAATTCGTCAATTTTAATGAAATAAGTTGCTGTTTTTAAGTTTTTTTTTTTTTTTCAAAAGGCTATTAATCAGAATTCGGGTAGATGGAGATTGTGTTTATAACTTGGGCGAGAAATTCGGCTGCGAATACGATACGGAAGCAATACAGCTGTTAGAAGAAGCTGCCGATCTCGATCTTCAAGTATGAATTTTAATTTATAATTTGACTTACAGTAACAGTATTTAAATAGAAAACAGCACATCTATTAATTTTCAGGTTGTAGGAGTGGCTTTTCACGTTGGCAGTGGATGTTCATCAATTGATAGCCATGAGAAGGGTCTGCGTTATGCAAAAGCCTTGTTTGAACACGAAGCTCAAGAAGGTAGGACAATGAAGATAGTAGATATTGGAGGAGGATTCTTGAGTGACAGAACTGACAGAATTGATCCGGTTTGTATTACTATTCGTAATTTTAATAAATTAATATTTTTGTATTCGTTCGTTCACTCATTCATTCACTGATTCATTTACTCACTCATTTTCTCACCTAGTTTTAATTATTTATTCCTTCACTCACTCAATCACTGACTAACCTTTTTTATTCATTCGTTCATTTATTTAACATCTTAAGCCAAGACTACAGACGAAGAACGAAGAAGTTCAATTTTGTAGGTAAGTGCGTGGAAAAAAAATATGAAAACAACTTATAATTACATCACAAAACATACACTAGTCACAGAAAATGACATATTATATAACCTATCATTTCACACTTCTCATTTTGTTTCTAGCAGATCTCATTGGATATTTAGTGCTAACCCGTTTTCCAATGACCAACGTTGCTAATAAACCGTTTGTTAACATCATCTTTTCTATAATAAATTCAAGAATAAAGATGTCTGTACTAATACATTCTGAAACTAAATCTCGTTTACGTATTAATCGATGACATAATAACCTTTGAATACAACAGCATTACTGGTTTTAGTCGGGCGGGAATTAATTGAACCTCGGTGTTTCAAATCGGTTAGCTGATGCACCACGGAGTCGTCTCCTTGGTTTAATATTTAATGTGCTTTAGATTGGTGATCGTATTAATAAAGCTCTTCAAGTTTACTTCCCGGATGATGACGTGCAAGTGATAGCAGAGCCGGGGAGGTACATCAGTGATTCCTGTACTACATTATACTGTAGCATCAACAACGTTCGACGGGTACGATCATTTTGATTATAATATTTTGTGTTTAAGTAAATATGTCCTTTTCTTTATATTCAATACAGATTATTAATTTTAAAATATTACCTGAAATATATTTTGTAAAATCAATCGCTACCGACTAAAGTTTTAACTAATGAATAGTAAATAACGTAAACCATATTATATGTAAACAAATTATTATTTCTGAATCAGGTGACTAAGGCATCCGAAGTTGTTAATATGATATATCTCAATGACGGACTTTATGGAACATTGAGGTTTAACGAAAAATGGCATAAAGTAGAAAGGTTTCAAGTAAGTTAAAGCATTTTTTTTACCTAGCGAAAAAGGATATTTTCTACATAAATCATTCCTGGTGTTAAAGATTTAAATACACAAATAGTTTTCTAAAAGCCTGCTTTGTTTTAGATGTTTATGCTAAATATTATTATAAATCGTTATAAGTAATGAAACAATAGTAAATAACCTAATGACCAGTAAAATAATTCAATAGTTCATATTCGTATTACAGATGTCGAAGGTTGAAGAAAGGGAGACGTTAGAAAAAGCAATCCTTTGGGGTCCTAGTTGCGACTCAACAGATCGTGTCATGGAAAACTTTACTATATACTTACCTCCATGTACTCCTGAAGATTGGCTGGTATTCCCTACACAGGGTGCATATTCGTTCAAATTCGCTACGAAATTTTCTTGTCTACCGTTACCGCGAATGCGTTGCGTGATCTCTTCAAGACTTTGGTAAGCTGTTTCTTATTTAGACTAATCTATTTCATTCTATGAACTGTACTATTTATCTGTTTAAATATAGTAAAGTAAGTTTACGAATTTTAAATAATTGATATCCCACTTACAATACACAAAATACAGAAGAGTAATCTCCTCTTCAAGTCTACTTACGACATATTGTGCTTCTTTTTCTTATACACAAAGCAAGAGATACGAGTAGTCTTCATCAGATGATAAGTAACACATTCCATATAGAATAATTTAATACTGATAAGGATCCTTTATGAAATATCTTTATTATCTAGTATATTTCTTATGAAACGAATAGGTATCATTATTTTTCCATACATTATTGCAAGCAATATTTTTATCATATATTTAGCAAAAATGCTATTTACTATTGCGGCAAAACCTCTTTAGTTTTAGATCATTGACTACGTTTTTAGAAGATGTTTATATAATTAGTGTGTTTGATATCTGTCATCTGTGTCTTATGTTAATTAATTTCTATATTGAAGTTACTTCACTCCATGGAACTTAAACTCTCTTTAATTTTTACTCCGATGAAAAAATCTTTGTAATAAAAAATGTACATATAAAATGTTTGTTTGATATTCACAAACGAGCTCAGATATCCTATGATGGTTTAGCAAATAAACAATATTTAAAAATAAATGTCGATCTACGTAAAACAATCAAGAACAAATTAAAACATTTTTTTAACGATTGAAATAAGCTAATATAAATATGCTTGTTGATACTTTACATAAGTACTAAGTTAAGTTATTCTTACCTTTATTATTTTTTATCTGTTCACTTGTTTAGTTGTATCTTTTGTTTCAGGAATAAGTTGAAACAAAGCAAGGTTTTCAAACCGTCGGATTTTGTTGTAAGCCCGGACATCGCCGCTCCACTTCCCACTACGATGCCTTTCGTGCTTCCGAAACATTACAGTAACTACGATTTCAAGTCTCCAGTTTTAAAAGTTTAAAAATAATTAAAACAATTTTAGGTTATATATAAATAATTTAGAGACTAAGGATTTTTACACATTTTAAAATTTAACTTTGGACACTAAATCGGGTCTGTTTTTTAAGGCCTATCTATATTCAAGCACGAGTAACTACAGCCGTTACCTACCTAATTGGTTGTTTACTAACAACCTTCGCTTAATTTCCATTAATTCATGACATTATGTCACTACCGGAACCGTGTGGCATTAGCAGAGCAGAATAGTGCCACCCCCTCTCTTCCCGTGGGTGCCGAAACGAACTGCTAAGCGATAAATATCACGGGGTTATTAGCAGTTCATTAGTTAATGTGTATCGCAAAACACACATTGAAACTTTTTTACAAGATGTCGAAGGAATATATGTTGTGTTGACCCCACATGGAAAGGGATCAGAGCAAGATGATGTTGATGACAGAGGCACTTAACGCAACAAATTGATATCAGCTATATCTCATTTGAAAACTAACTATTGTACATAATATTTAAAAAGTTTAAAAAACGCGAAGTCTGTTGTGCAATGGGAAAATATTATAGTCATCCAAGTGACAGTGAATACGAGTAAGGAACTGCTGTAAAACAAGTACTTTCTCCTTGTCGAAAATGCTAAAATTTAATCCGATTTTCATAATATTAAAAGTCGCCGATGGAGCAGCCCATTATAAAGGCGGAGCTTGACAATCTAGTTAACCTCTGTTTGTACGCTGTGCGTTATGTTAAAATTTTAATAGCAAAATATTTCAACGTCAAAATATAAATTTGTATTCAGTATGATCGCGGCAAGCAAACCAATGTTCATGTCCATAACAGATTACCAACTTTAACGAAATGAAAAATCTACTGCTCTGTAATATAATTCCTTATAATTTATTTATGAAATACGAAAGATTATGGTCTATCTTATAAAAACCAAAATATAAAATCTAAGAAGCTTCGAGTACTGAATGCACTCAACAATAATCAAAGGTTGTTGTGTGTAAGAGTCGAATGACAAAGTTTTCCGAGTTATAATTTGATATTAAAAACAGTTTTAAAGAAAAAAAATATCTTTGTATTCTTGGTTTAATGTTTTTTTCCTTTTTTATTTTCTGTCTCTGCTCATAATATATCTAAAGTTAAATACAGTCACCAAGAGTTTTTTTTAAATCATTTTTCATTAATATTACATAATAAATATAACATTTTAAGTCGCGCTTTATCTTAGTAAATTCTTTTTTCCACGACTATTTATAATACTCCGAAAAATTACATCTGAATAGACTTCATTACTCTTTTAAACGACCTGATTCAGTGCAAGATGGGAAAAATGTATACGAAAAAAAAAATGTATACAAAGCTTTCCAAAGCCCTTACGTAAAAGAGGACTGTTTGTAAAATTATTCCAAACATTTCATATATTTCATACTGTTGTATAATAAAATAAAAAACCTCAAGCAGTTTGAAAACTTTTAAATATCACAAATCTTATGAAGACATTCTGAATATCGTATCATCGTAGCTGTGCTTAATTTGAAACCTGAGAGATATTATGAACTTTTTAAGTGTATAATTGAGAAACAATGAAAAAAAATAAAATACACTGAATGATAATCACTTAAGCAGACACTCATATTTAAGTAGTTTAGTTTAAAAAGCTATGCAGCTGATGAAATTATTGCGATAAATATATTAAATATTTTAGATCCAAAATCTTTCCTAAATGCATATGCTTAAACTCATTTCCGGAATTATAAATCTTCGTTTATACTTAGCAAACCAAAGAACAAAGTAGTTTACTACAGTACGGTTATTTTTAGCAATGTTTAACAATATTTTACTTTTGTATTTTAGCATTGCACTACAAACTATTTATAATAATTCCTGTTTCTAAAAACGGAAACTGAATGTTAAGCAAGGGAAACAGATAGAGATAGTTAAAGTTAGTGATGACATGGGTTATTGGACCGGACCGTGCGGTGGATTGGACAAATGGAACTCCTGTAGACAGAAAATTACCTTTCCCTTTGAAAGCTCTGAAATATCTAGAGTTAACTTTATTTCACAAAATTCTTATTTGCAATTTTATTAAAAAACTATTTATCTGAAAATGTTAAATAATTTCCGCATTATATCTGCCGAGAAGCCTTACTATGAATTAAAAGAACAAACAAATAGATGTCAACCACAAAATTATCCGTTTCACTAAAGTTTCCAGTATTCGGGAATTTCTATATAGGTATAATTATGGTAAATTAATATCACTGTCTTTAAATTACAAAACTTTAATGCGAAACTTCTCTTATTATCAAACATTTAATTAGGGAAGTAGTGATTGAGGTGCTCGTATTTCTTAAGTGCCTACAATGTCGCGCGGTATAAAGGGTAGTGTTTATTTTAGATGTTAAATTTTTTGTAAAACATTTAGTGTTTTATTATATCAACTAAGTTTGCAGGCTGAAGGCTTACATATTTTCCTTCGACGTAATTTGATCTCAAATTCATATAATGTTAAGTGACAATGAGATTAGATGACGAAGCGTGCCTTCCGTAAAATAGTTCACATTCTAACAGCTGCAATACAGAAATACTGTTATCGAGGCAGATTTACAATATTAGGATGGTAGCTAACCTGTTACGTTAAAAAAACTACCATGCATTACATACAGAAAATATTCTTTACCTTTAAATAAGCGGAATATGGTAAAGATACTTTCAAATGAGGATAAAGAGAGTGTATAATTTAAATCACACAATCATTCGATACACCTACTATTTTACTAATAAAATGTCTGTAATCACATAATTTTTCCTCAATATCTAACACAAGGAAACTTCTTTTGAGATTGCACAGCTATATTTAAAATACGTAAACCTTAATGAAGTTCACATATTTTTATTCTAAAGTAGTAAATGTATAATACAATGAGAATCAACATGTAAGTATGATCGAATGAACAACAATACTATTCACAAAATAATAATACCCATTTTCTCGGCCGCTATCCGCAGTAATATATTAGTATAAGTTGAATTGTATATAAAACTAGCTGACCCAGCTAACTTCGTTCCGCTTCAAAAACAATAAAAAAAAAAACGCTTATTGATAATTCGAGACTGTTTCAACTTTAGTAAAGAATGTTATGAAAATTTAACCAGAAAAAATAATTCGTAATCACAAAAAATGCCCGTTATTAATTTGGTTTTTCTATTATATTTAAATGCACATGTTGATTGACCTAAGTCAGGACATCTTATCTTTGGCATTATAAATTGTAGATAATCAAAGTAGGGAAAGTTCTCGCGCACTCAGCGGTAAATAGTGTCACTATCACAAAAGGTCAACAAAGTAAAGTTAAGACTTAACTACTATTTTGAACCAATCTGAACTTAGGAAAGTCGTGTTCCTGCTTGAATTCTACAATCGCTGCACACGAACACACTAATTTACTGCATGATACACTCACATTGAACATTCAACTGCATTATGCACTAAAAAAAATTCAACCGAGAACGCGACCTTTACGCCCAGATTCCCGCTAAAGTTCGTAAAATATTATAATTGCATCAGAAATTGTTGGTTGTCAATATCAAATGTCAAAATCAAAAATATTCTTTTAAATTGTATTTGGTGTCTAAATGACGGGACGAACTTCAAATTTTTGACGTTTTATGTATCTAAAGTAAGGAGACCAGACATCTCGCTCTTAGCGGGACAGTCCTGATTTTTTTACTATTAATCCCGCGTCACGCGACGTTTTTCAAAAGTCCCGACTTTTAGAATTAAGTAAAATTTTAAATTTATGAAAATCATTGTTTTGCCTAACATATTGCTTTTGCTACCCATTTACATTGTATTTGTCTCTCAAATGATACACTTTGTATCCGTACTGCGTGCTAGCAAGATAACTAAACAAATAAATATTACAAATCTGTTTCTTACCATAGAAAAATAAAGTAAGTAATTTATTTAAATATTTCATAAATGCATAAATTTTCTTAAACTTAGCTTAAAATACTCGTAGTCTTCATATTTTATATTGATGACAAAACGTGTATCACCCACCTTAACCTCGAAAGAAATTTTAGAAAGTAATATACGAATAAAATTTTGCAAATATTTCAAGTCAATCAAACTAATTTATCAAATTCTTGTGAAGATTTTTACAATATTTTACAAAATTACTACAATCTACTCAAACAAATTCACTTATAGAAAAAAACATTTATAAACTGTACTTATGTTAAAACTAAAAAAAATTACGATATTATTATTCCTTCAGAGTTGTCCCGCTTTGCCTATCTAAAAATCTGGTCACCTCAATGAAAAAGGGAAATTGTTGTTTTACCATATTGCAGGCACTTTTTCCATATTTTCTCACCTTATTAACCTTCCCTGGACTTCCACGAATAATTCAAGACCACATTTAGCCAAATCGGTCCAGCCGTTCTCGAGTTTTAGCGAGACTAACGAACAGCAATTCATTTTTATTATATAGATGTGTCTTGTATGTCTTATGCTTGTATCGATATATATTAAATATTTTATAAAATTTTCTTAAAAGGTGTCTTAATATCTTTTCTATCTCTTTAGCTCTGTTTCTTCTCTCATATCTTTTATTATATTCCTATATATCTATACCTATACCTCTTAATTGTTCTTTCTTTCTGTCCAACTGATTCTTTCATTCCATTTCCTATGACAAATCTTTGTTTTGTTTCACTGTTGTTTAATGAATACTTCCCATTTTTTATCAGCATTTTTTTTCAACAAAAGCTATTTGATGTGTAAAACTAACTTGAACTGAATGCAGGTTTGTTATTCGATGCTCGAATGATGATCGAATCTACGTAAAATCCGCGTCCGTTTTAATAAACTTTATCGATATCAAATATGATTCAACAGGCAATTCATATAGCCCGTGCTCCGACAGCTGCCTAAAGATTTTCCATCACAGCAGATGCTGCAATTGTTTTAAGTTTCATTTTGTATCACGTCTTAAGGATATTCGCAATATCGTTTCGTAGGATAAAAATTATATTCCTTATAGCGTAGCGAAAATTTTAAGAAAACAAAATATTAGAATCTACATATAATACGTTAATACTAGTTAATATTGTAAATGATAAAGTGTATCGAAATTTTTAAGTTTAACTACAGACATGAATAAGATTTTAGAACAAGATGCAGTCTATTTCTACTAATAAACAATTTAATAGGTTATGTATTAGAATATGAAATTTTTTATGGAAAATATATTTATCTATATACTACACACTTCCGGTAAGAAATAATGAACTTTTGTGAATAATTCACACGTGAAACCTTTGACTAGCTGATAGTAAATAAATATATTGCTGAAAAGCACGGCGTAAAAACGAGAGAGAATGTGAAGCGTCAGACTGCAATTATGAAGTTTTACAGTAACTGCACTGAAACGAATTCACTGACTGCAATTTTTTATATGTTACTTTAAGCTTTAACATTCGCTCTTTGAATAATACGGATGCCTCATGATATATGTTTATTCTAAGTTCACTAAACTATATATTTATAAATTCTCAATTTTAGTATTTATTTATGATGTAGGTTACATTACAAATTTAAAAATACAAGTATTGTAATAGGTAAGTGTGTAAGTTTCTTAAATTTAACATTAAAGTAAAATTAGAAAAATAAACAATGCATTACTAAGTTACTGTAATCATTAACTTTATTATAATTATTTAAAATCAATAGCACGATCAAAAGTCATTAATAACATGAAGTAAACTTAATGATCTATGCTTTCTATTAATATTACATTTTTACTATTACCATTACGTATTCTATATTGAATATATAGCTAATTTTTATTTTATTTACAAACACATATTTTCATATTTTACATTTTGAATTTTTTGTACAAGATTTGTTTCTGATATTAATGTCATACTTCACTATTAACATGTGAAATGATTAACATATTAATCTAGTTCAAAAGATAAGTGGAAACGCTATGATATAGAAGAGAATCGAATATTTCAATCATATGAAGTTTAAAACCAGCATCGGCGACATGTCCCCTGCAACAAATGTTTCTAATAGAAACTTGGTGGCAGATGTTATGAAACTTTTCACGTTCCAGACCAGTTTTGAACCTCAATGGATAACTAATAGAGCAGTTTGACAATGTCTGAAAGTAAGAATTTCAGCAAAATTAAATTAGTTTAGTAAACAAACAATACATTGCTATAACAGTATTGCAGAAAACTACTCAGTAAGATTTTGAAAGAAAAACTTGTTCCTATCAATAACACTTAAGCTCAATTGTATATGTAATTTGAAAACGTTTTTGAGTATCGCGATTAATAAATATAAATTTAGTTATGTTACGATACGATACATTCAGTTATAAATACTGTAAAATAATGCGGTATACGAATCGAAGTAAGCGAGTTCAAACCCCACTGAACTTTGAGTTTTAATGCAGGAAAATATCAAGAGTTACAGGAATCTTGTTTCTGAAATGTGTTGATTATGAGGACATAAGATTTTCGCCAATTTCTACTTTCCCAGCGTGATATATATCTTGACTCCAGTCTTGTAAAAAGCCTTGAGTCTTATTGGAAGATAATTTGCTGTTTATAATTTATCAGAAATTTAGTTTTTACTCCAGCTAGCAGTACATTATATTAATAGTATTTATTGACAGCTTCACATAATATAAACATTCCTACTTCATTTGTTCATGTCTGATACAGAACAAGCCACTTTATGAAACCGTTCAGCTCACTGCAGATAATGCGCCACTTGATTTATGCTTCCCCAATGTTTGGTTATATATTCACAAAAGGATATTCATTTTTTTGTTGCAGAAATGATATGCTGTATTGATATTTTCAACTGCAGTAACTCTTCTAGTATTTCTATTTATCACCATTCTCATCACATGAATCTGTTATATTATGTCCATGAATGTCGGTTTCACTATCCGGAAATTAACTTGTGCAAAATGTCCGTCTACCAACTTTGAAACGTGTAGCAAGTTAATAGTTGTTGATGTAGCTTTGTCTTTTCTAATATATAATAAACATATACAACAGTATACCTACGTGGCACAGTGACTAATCGCTTGGTTTGTGACACCGACCTACATGCTTCGATTCCGAAGTCATATGGACAGAGTAGGGGTTTTCTTACTTGTCTGGTTTATTATCAATCCACTGATATATAAAATCATTAATTTATCCTTCATGAATGTACTGAACTATCTAGTTCTAGCCCATTTCAGAAAAAAAAGAAATGGAAAACTTCAAACTTGAAGTAATAAACTTTGTTAAGATTTCCTTCGTAGTTGCCTTCGCCGGTTGTAATAAAGACTGGCTTTTATACTTGCAACCATGTACAAATAATAAATATATTTTTGTTAAAAATATCGTTAATACGGTATAATATTATTGAATACTTGCTCAACGTCGTTGTTGTTGTCTTACCAGTTAACATTTACATTATTTCTATACATCTGAAATTGGGTAGTTAGATTGTCGATCATCGCATGATATTTGGACAAATAAATAACCAACAATTCAATTTTATTATCAATGAAAGTTGTCACATTAATTTTAATACTTAGATATACTAGACATTTCATTGACTTGTAATTTAAATGCGACGGACAATAGACCGATAATTTCACAATATTGTTTCACTCCGTGTTCTTTGAGGCAAAATTAATTAATGCCCCCAATTCATATTGCCCTCAATTGTACAGCTACAATAAAGCCTCCATTTAATGTTTACATTCATAATAGTAATATAATTTACCTTCAACGAAATTTGAATTTGGTCTATAAATTACAACTTAAACAAGTTTTTGGTATTGTTTCAACGTGCTTGATTTTTTGCTGTAATTTGTTATTGATCGCATTTAGGTTATTGAATATACATTGAATTGTTGTCAAATCATTGTTAGTATATTTTGGAAATAAGATACTTTAATATAAACTCTAAGCTATAAGCTTTTAAACTACGAAAACTTGCATTAGTATAGTTCATTCGTTACCTTTAAGTAATGATTCTAATCTGTCAAATTGTTGTCATAATATGGAAACAACTATTTTTGAAACTGAATTTACTAAGCATTCTGTTTATTTTTTAAGGAATTCGCGTGGATTTTTGGATATTAATTATTCATCTATTTAATGAATTAATAGATAATTACACAAAACAAACTTGCCCATTATTTTTAAAACAGATTTTTCTTTATTCTTTTTGTGTAAAAAAGGTATATTTTTCAAAATTCTTTTAACGATACATAGATATAAATGGTGATATACAGCGTCTAAAACATAAATTATATAACAATCTCGCACTTCGCGTCAAATCAAAGTACACTGAAAATAACATTGATTATATCGTTAATTACCAAGTAACCTTAAGTGAATATAATACGTTTAAAGTAACTAAGACGAATGTTGCATTTAAACCCGTAAGCTATCGCTTCGATGGACATAGATTTAGTTTAAAGTACGCTTATTGAATTCTTTTTACAACAGCGAGCTGGACGAAACGAGCTGTATCGAACAAATCGAACTATTCCGATTCACTGAAACACTTTTTCATTTACTTCGTACTTTTTTCGGTTGCAATTTTTTATTTCATCCTGCACAACACGATTAGATTTTGCAGAGAATAAAAATTATTCCAGCACAAAAGATCCTGCTTAACCGAAGGATCAATGTATTAATAATGTGAGAAGAATATAAAGGAAGCCTTACTGTATTATTAGAAGATTATATTACAGTAATTCATAGAAACTATCATAGCCGGTAGTGAAGAGAATATTATTGCCGTATTAATATCAACTTTGAACCTAAATGTAAACGTTGAGTAATTAAAACAAAAATCTATTAAAAGTTTAATAAGTGCTAAAGCTTTAGTCAATAGACTAAGTTTTAGTTTCGCTTGGGTTGTGGTAGTTTAATAATCATTGAAACCAACCCCCGAGTCTGCCAAGTTTTTAAATTGTATTAATGAGCACGCTTATGCGCGTGCTAATGAAACTTTAAAGTGTAACAATATATGAGTTCTCCTCATTAAACGTTAAACCGGACTCCCCCGTTTTCATTACAAATTTGCGAGGCCTTTATTACAAAGTACGGTATAAGAAACGAGAAGCTGTAGCCGAACAACTGTGTTCGATTATTACTGTGTTCCGGGCGCTGTGGCTAGTATAATTACTGAGGTAACGAGACTTAAGAACGTGGTGCTGTGTAAACATCCTATTCAGCGCTACAGCTGTTATACTTAACATCAAGTGAACAACGTTCGTCTCTTAGCTACGTTGACCAAAAAAAAATCTTCGTACAATCTTAATTATAAAGCAAATATTATTTATTTGTAGTGGTTGTGAAAATATTAGCACAATGCCGAAATACTATTAGTATAATTACACGAATATTACAATTATAAATTACACAAAGACAAAATCAATTTCTTTATTAAAAAAACGTACAACACTTCACTAATTATACGTCAAAATCTACCAACCATTCGCGAAATAAATACCTGAGAAGAATGGGTGCAGGAAAATCAGTAGGCCCTTTATGCACTTTTTTTTTGTTGAGTTTCGTTAGAGATCAATGTATATCTGAAACAGAGGAGAAAAGACACTTTTCTAGTATAATAGTTAATTTAAAATTTCAGCTCGCTCTATGAAATTATGTAAACTATAATACTTTCAGTTGCAGTAGGACTCGACTGCGGGTGGATTAGTACAAAGTTTTTAATTGACATTGTAACATTGAAGCTGCATCAAAAGCGTTATGGAAGCGCTTTTCGGTTTGTCCGTTCTTGTGTATCTGTACTATGCTGCCTAAAAATTATTGTAAGAGGGAATACGAATGTATAATAAATGTAAAAAGTGTATAATATAAAGTGTAGAACTTTGAATATTAGTAGAAAATAATGAACGGCTTAAAAAGTACTTAAAAATCAAGTTAAAAATCATAGACTTTGTTGTTGTCAAAGTATAATATCCTCACCTTTGTTTCCTTACTTTTACAATGAATTTTCTCTCAACAATGTTATTTTCATTTCTTGCTCATAAAACAATTACATCCAAAAAAAAAACTGATGAAGATGAAGGATGATACTACTTAAAGTTTAATGTAGAAAAATGCTCTCATTTAAATCATATGCATTTATATATTACTTTACTATACCATGTAAACAATTTTTTTGTTAGTATATGTTTTTTAATAGTGCCAAAGAGTTACAGTAATTAATCAAAAGACTTAAAATCAATGTGATCAAACCATTAACATATCAGATATGTTCATTAATTGGATGAAATTTTATATTACAAAATTAACTCACACATATTACAAAGTTTAAAATGGACCCTTAATCCTAAAGCTCTAACAAATTAATAATGTAAATGAAATAATGCGTGAACTTTAATTTAACTACCTAACTTTCTTATACTCCATTGAGTTTTGTTGTTATTTGAAATGAATTTATGAAGCGGTAAATTATAACATACACATTATATCATACTTTGTTATTGCTGTTAGTGTACATTTTAAATCACTTATTATTTTATTCTAAACGCTAATGCTTTTGTGATTTAAATATTCAAGTCATTTAACTACGAACTTTTTCCCATTGATTAAAATCGAGATCTTCTTTTAAACGAAGAAAGTTAAAGAGATAATCCAATCACATTGGATAAGTGTGATTCAGAAGATATCGCATGTCACAGCAACAATCTCGAATTGTGCGCTAAAATGTGCTCTACATAAGGTCTGATTTCTCCAAAACTTATTTTTACTAACTAGTATAATAACAGATGGTGAAGACAACAAAGACATACAGATGTACGTCAGCAGCCGTTGTGAACGTTTATATAATAATAACGTAAAAATTCTAGCGGTTGTAATAAAAATAAGCGGTTCACAATTTTCTAGAACCAATAATGCTCTCTATTATCTATAACGATTTAACTCAGCTTTAAGGCAGGAGTAACGATAAAGAAAGTCTTATGGCAAAGCTCACAAGAGCGTAAAATTACACAGAGAAAATAGAAAGCATAAAACTTTTATGTACATATATTATGACGAATCGATATGAAATTTCTGCTCGGGGATTCGTTGTAATAATAATTAGATGGGTTTTATTTACTCGACCATTGATTATAGATTTTTTCGACTGTTGAACGTGAAATTGTAACGGCCTAACAATTCAGGGCACTGCCCGAAAATCAGTTTGCAGGTTCAAATCCAAATTATTCATGTAATCCATTTCCCAGCCATGCCCAAGAGGATTCGTTTAAAGGGATTTGAATAATGCATCATCATTAATATCCTTATTTTTAAACATATAGCGGCACACCATTTTGTGGACAGGTATGTATATGTTATGGAAAAATGACTCCATTTTTCTTAAATCACTCTCTTCAGTTCACACTGTTGCAAGAAGAAATTGAATAAAAGCTATAAAATACGTAATATTAAGTATTATTGAATGGCTATAAATGTTTAAACACGTCGCATTTTTAGTCATTCAAATTAATTAAAAAAACGTACAGCAACGAGCTGATCCTTTCATTTTAAATGTTGAACTTTTCGCACGCTAAGCATTGCTTAAATTTCCCAGCTTTTGTTCAAACAACTGCTTTCAAAATCTGCACTCTCCATAAAGTATACGGCTGTGTTAAAAGCTTCGATAAATCTCCAACCGGGGATAAAATAAAAAGTTTCATAAGTATACTTTAAATCTTTTTTGCTCTTCAAAAAGACCTTGAACCCGACTGACAGAAATAGAAATAAATGATTTTATATGTAAAGAAAAAGTAATGGTACTTTGCAATTAATTAAAACCAATATCTGAAAACACAATGTAAAACTTTTTATAACAATACTTCACACAGTGCGGAACTTTTGTAATTATACTTTCCACCGACGTCAGTTCATATGGTTGTGTAATAAAATTTCTATTTGTCCTTAATGTATGGAAATAATTAATTAAAGGCGCTTGTGAATTACTAACCTTTTTTGCATATCTTGGTAATACTTCTAAAGATACAATGCTTCAGGTGAAAAATCTGGGTTATGTGGGACGTCTACCACTTTGGTGACTGAGCGGTATCCAGAGGTTTATTTACCTAGCACAAAAGTAAACTTTCCACTTCGACAAATTATGCGTAATTCAACGGGAAAATCCTATATTTAATAGAACATCCATTTTAATATACAAGAAAAATATATACTTTTAACTGGTAATAGTTCTATGTCGCTATAGACTGTCTAGGTATTAATCTATTATAGGAGCTATTAAGAATAGGGATAAGGTAGCTTCTACTTGTTGTAGAAGACGACTTAAAGGTTCCTCAAGCTTTGTAAGTAGAGGCTCTAAATGAAGAAAGAAGATGATTCCGGGATATACGACATATACCAGGTGATCTCTTAGTAAATGTAGAAAAACAGCAGCAACGTGTTGTAGTGTTTATCATCCTAATTCCATATTGCTACAGGCGGTCTTATCACTTACCATTAGATGAAAGTCGTTTCATCGCTTCCTCTAGTAAAAAAATACTATTTATAATACTGCGTGAAACCTAGTTACATCGTATAATTACAAATAATAATGTAAGTTTCAATTAACATCGTTGTAAAAAACACGAACCTCTCCTAACGTAATTTAATTTTTTTTGCATTAAGTAATTACTGGGTAGGTTCCGTGGGCGTGTTAATTGCTGTAATATAATATTGAATTCAACCCGGTTTACGTTAATGGACTCTAGCTGGCACGACAAACACAAGCTTTCAAGGTTTCCTCAGCATAAAATTGACATAGTATATTTTACACGACCCATAACCCAACACAAGCTATTTTCAGCAGCATTCCGTTAAAGTCGATAGATATAGGTTACAAGGGATCGCACGTCGTGAACATGTCGGAGGGTTGGATATCATGTGGCGAGAAAATCAAAGAAATTAATATTAATATTCTCAATAATGTACCTATTTCTTTGTAATTTTCTCAAACATTGCTTTATAACTCAGCGAACGTTTAGGCTAAATTATTTCTGTAAGAAAAAAAATTGTTACTCTGCTATGGCGAGATTACCTTTTATTAATACAATACATAAAAATGAAATATTAACGAGAAGCAGAAAATAGTATGTATGAAAAAACATGTTATTATATTACATATCATAATGAAAAGAGAGCGCGGAAAGTATTCGCTTAAGTAGAGTCGAGTTTAAGTTGAAAGCTTTATTTTATCAAGTAAGCCTATACGGTAACAGCGAGGCATTACTTAGGATGTTTACACTGCAACATATTGTATTCGTCGCCTTAAGAGATAAATCTCGTAATGTTAATGTTATACTATTTGTTACCTATCTAGTCAGGCTATGAGAGACCTATCACCGGTAATATCTTAAGCCCTCATAAATAACTATTACAATGAAATGTGTATTGTTATAAAGGAGATTAATATACTAGTCCAGCTATTAGATAATTTATCGAGATTTATACACAATGCAGTTCAATTCTGTGGTCGTATATTGAGCATGTAAAGCAAATTACTGCATACGTAAAATTATTAAATTTAATTTGCCGTTTTAATTGCGGTTATACATTTATGATTATTATCCAACATTTTACTTTTATTATATTTCAAATAACTTATTTAAAGTATTGCTGTATTTCCGTTATGAAAAATTTAATTTATAATGGTTAGTTCGTCTATAAACAACTTTTACTAAAAATCGTTTCGGTATATTAATGTTGAACTGTGAATATCAATTGCGGATATGAATGATTAGTTATTTGAAACAACCTCCGTGGCTTACTGGCTAAATGCTTGCTTAGTAACGGAGGCTCCTGGTTCATTTCTGGAGTTATAAATTATAGTGTTTGGTTGGCGATGGCGTTTTTCCGGACCTGTCTGTCTAGTTACCAACCTCGTAGTGAATCTACTGACCTAAGTTTGCTGTCCTTCGGCTAACGACGTATGATAGCCAGAGACCAGACCCAGAGCAACTTACGATACGTAATTTAACAAAAAAATATAGGACAGTAATATTAATTAAAAGTAAATATTACAAAAAATTAAGCAGACAGAGATCAAAATGACTTCTTATATAATATGAAAACTAACTCATATACGGAAAATGATATCGATGCTACTAAAAGTAATTTTAATTAAATTTAACCTCTACGCTTTTCTATATGATATTCAACCAGCTTTTCAAGCGACATCTTTATAGCGGCCTTTGATCTTAGTTATCTAAAGAGATCCTGTTTCAAACGCGGAGCGCTCTAATATTCAAAAGAAAACCAATGTAATTAGATACCATTACTGTTAAACCAGATAACCTGATGGATGATTATTAAAAACTTGCTGAAAGATTGTATTAAAACAAATCTTTATTAAATAATAATCAGAACCACTTTTATGGATATAAGTTATTTTTTTGTGACAGTAACTATAAACTCGCTGGATGAAACACGTAATTGCAAACCAACAAAAGTTTTACTTCTGTTGATGTTTTTTACATGACAAAGCTTGGAAACAAGAAAAACAACGTGAAGTAATACTTCCTAAACAATTTTACATTTACCCGTCATCGTGTGGTAATAAATTCATGTCGTACTCCTAGAAAATTTAGTTAGTTATACTCGTATTTTTGTGTAATATTTAACATACAGGTAGTATTTTTTCAACACAAATATACAGCTTCATTTCGTGACAAATATAAATAACTCATATAAAACATATGCAGAACTTGTAATATTAATTTAATAATTAAATTAAAATGCATGTATTCATGTAAATACTAAAAGATTATTTTTATAAGAGTATAATAATATATATATTTAAGAGAATTAATTTGAAGAGGCATATATCGAGCAGAGGCAGAGAACAAACTGAAATGACGATGATGATTATTTTTACGAAATCTTTGAATTATCTATTAAATGTTTAATATATTTATATATTGAATTATTTATTAAAGATATTAAATTCTTACTATGGTAGAAATGGAAAATGAAAAGTAACGGTTTTTCAATTTTTTTGCAAATAATACACATCAGCATATTTATTTATTGGTGAATCGTTGTATTATTAATATCATCGCAAAATTTATAATATACACGCTTTTTATTATGAATATTAACAAGTACATATACTTCGTTAATGTTTCCATTATTCCAAATAAATGATGAGGAATCTATAAAAGAAAAAGATACAAACTTACACTTCTAGTCCCATTTAATTAATATTATTTATCGCAGTTATTAGTAACTAGTATTAACCGTTGAAATAAACGTTTAGAGAAATTCATTACTAGATTTCCCTCTAGCATTCACACGGTTCACGCTAACCACACAGTTGCTAAATAGACAAACCACAATGGTTCGCCAAAATTAGCAGTAGATTGGGAGTTTTTAATTAAAAAAAAATGTGTATGAACAAATTCTGCTTTGAATTTCGTTAAAGCTTGCTTAATCGAATTTCTGCTCAAGCGGCACACCCTTTTACGTTTAACGTCATTTCGTTTACTTAATTGACTTTAAATTAATAGCACAAGTTCAATTAACGTCACTCTAAAACGTGTTAATGTCGGTATTTTTTACACGCCTGTATACCATTTTTTACGATTCTAAGTTATTGTTAAGCATCAGTAAATAGGTTGAATATTATTCAACTTATTGTACTGTAAATATGATACAAAGAAATAAAAATTACAACTACAATTTTACTTCTAACATTTCAAGTGATTTGTTTAATACATAACACTGTTTAGAAACTTATTTAAACCTATTTTTTTTATTCTACTAGGTAGCTATACTAGCTAGACGTTCACCTGGTGTTAAGTTATACGCTTGTCCATAACAACGTGGCACTAGTTAAGATGGTATACATTACACCACATTGCGCTCGTCGCCTTGAGGCATAAGTTAAGTCTCGTTACTCCAGTAATTTCACTAGCTTACAGCACCCATCAAACCGGAACACAGTAATTATTACATACTACTGTTTGGTGACAGAAATAGAAGCTGCGGTGGTATTTAGACGGTGTCCGATTTTATAGATCTAGTACAAGTAACTTTGTTAAAATCATGCCGAAATATTTACTTCAATGAATGAATACCAATTTATGCGCAATTACATTAAATTTTGTAACAATTGACAACCATAAATAATACAGAGGCGATAAATTGTAAATTGCATCGAATTAATTTCGTTATATATTGTTGAAAATTTATTTATATTCTCTGTACAAAAACATACAATACATAATATATATAAAAACATTACATATATACTATTTGTGGTTTTTACATACAATAATTTAAAAATTATAAAATTATTCTTAATTAATATACAACTGAATAATTATTTTTTAAGCTTGAAATAAGTGACAAGCAAGACGTTGACCAGTTAAGATATTTATACAACATTACATTGTACTCGTTGCAATAAGGCATATAATGATAAGAACCATGCCCATAGTAATTTCTCTATGTACACCACGCGTATAACTTCCTGGATGGTCACCAGCAATAGACATACCACCGCTAATATAAAAATATGTTTTAGTTATTTTGAAAAGACCATATATAATCTTTTTCATGATGATTTCTTTAATTATGGTGCTTGTATAATTGTTTCGTGAAGTGCAATCAAAAGAAAATCTGAGCCGAGAAGCCATATATTATTTACAATTCATATATTTATGTATAGTTTGTGGTTTGATTACAAAAATAAATCTTTCTTGTCACCTTATACAATTATAATCGAAGAAAAGCATATCTTTCATAACCTATCTAAAGATTGTTGTGAAACGCAATGTTTCATGATAAATTGTTTTCCACCATCTGCGACCTGGCACTATTTCAGTTATGATTCCGTATATATAATAAAATACTTTGTCTGTTATTTTTAAGATTTATTTATTGCTTAACAATTAGAAGCCATTACTTTAACTCATATAAAAGAAGATATTTATATCTTCCTTATAATTGTAGCAGTGAGTAACCGCTTGCGTTGTAACATTTCCAACTTTGTGACCACATAGGTATTGGATGATGGTTGCGGTTTTAACAACCGTCCTAATTATCAATTTGTTGCCATGACAACATTGCTGTGCTCCAACAGTCGTACATAAAAAAGCCAGTTTGTTACAAATTTCCGTTTCCGCATATACAGCGACCAAAATTTATAATTATATTCTCTAATTCAGTTCACTAATGCGTAATAAATGATCGAAAATTCACACGTAATTAACCTCATACTATGAGGATATTAATAGAGTACTTAAGTTACAGTGCTTAAGCTTTAACCCCATCCCCCGGTTCCAAGTTTCAAGATAAATTTACATACCGCCTATGAGAGGTTGGCAACTAATTCAAGTTACACAATTTAATCCAGACATTTAAGCAAACCTTCCGCAGCATTTAACTTCAATCGCACAGGTAAAACTTAATTTCTTAAAGGTCTTTTTTATACAACAAAGCTGTAACGCCAATAGAACGTTCACTTAGTGGACGTACCTCTCTATTATTGGAGCTTGTCCGAGAGATTTGTGAATTCGATCTTCGCCCGTATGATTCATCATGTGTCTTGAGCTTAGAATACGTATTAATAGTGTTATATTAACTCGCCTATAGGCTGTGGTCCTGGTGTCTTAAAAAGGATACCAAGAAGCGCTTGGAAGCGTTGGAAATGTGGTAAGTTACAGCTACCTATATAATGAGGTGTTGGATAAGAAATAAAGAGACGACGATATGTTCACACAAAACTATATAAGAAATCATAATGTTATTTATTATGTTTCTTTGCACTAAAGAAAAAATATTGTTAGTGAGGGCCAGAGCAGGTCTACGCGCAACTGGTCCAGTTTGCGTACAAAGGTTAAGGTTAATGATGACCCCGGTTACACAGACACAGACAGAAAATTACCAACCCTTTCATATGACTTTTTTATACTAAGACATTGCAACTATAGAAGAGAGAATATCAAACACATAATTGTTTAACCAATTTAAATAGATCATTTAGGGCTTTATAAGTAAAATTTGTACACACTAAATAATATTTAACTCGTAACGTTACAATGCCCAATAAATACATGTGGTTTACTCTCCAAAGAAGGAAAATTTCATAATTAATCTAATTTTATTTCAGTCGTAAAACCACTTCAGACAATCGGGAGTCGTTTTATTGGTTTAATTTAATGGCGTATTTTCTCAACTTACTCGGATCGTTTAAAACTCTTTGTGATCTCAACATGTTAAGCATATTACACTAATTAAATAAACATATTAAGGGTTTAATGAGTTCAAGTTTAATTATTTATCTTTACGTATATTGCCTTATAATTCTTTATTATTACGTATCCCCGCCATAAAGTTAAATATAAACAGAATCAAAAGACTTTTCCTGTCATAAATAAATGATTTTCTGCTGCAACGGAAAAATAGTATTAAAAAATGTAATACAAAAAACCACGTTGTAATAAAGAGTAATGAAATTTTTCAATCCAGAACGGCTTAGATAAAAATTATAATTGTTGTACAAGTAACAAATATAGAGAAAAAGCATACGCACTCGTATTTATTTCGGAACCGGAACCCTTATCAATCTGTTTGACATTGAAAGTAATCGAGCAGTCGAAAAGGACTTTCCTATTGACGTACAACTGTCGCGCAAAACAATATGAACGAATTCTGCGAAGCTTCAGTGAAAGCCATTCGTTGAAATTAGTTTTTAGCTTTTCTACATTATTATATGTAACTAAATTACAGTAATTAGTTACTGTCAAAAGTAGTTAAACACAAACATATCGAAATATTATTATAATAAATCTATAAAGTAATAAGGAACATAATATTCAGTTTTGACAATACACGAGGCGGTGTAAACTCAAAACGTTTTATTTAGTTTAATCTTCTGCATGTTAACTTTTATATAATTAAGACAAATACCACTTACGCTTTGCTCAAGCTTTTTTTTTCTAGTCAGGTCAGAGTTCAGTATTTTTCGTATTAACACAGAAATCGCTTATAGACTATATATAGACTATCGCTTGTCTACAATCCCACCTGATGGTAAGTGGCGATGTAGTCTTTGATGGTAAAGCGCGCTAATCTAGAAGAAACCTATATAAAGATATTTCTTTCGTCTTGGAACTTTTTTCACAATGGTTTTAATTGTAATACGAATAAATTGTGGAAATTTTCAAGTTTTGAATAGTTCATTTTATAACCTTCACACAGCTAAGAAATATTTACTGCATTGTTACATTGTCACCTGGAGAAATTAATGATCACGTTGCGAAGGAGATTAATTACTGGCACAAATATAACAAGTTGCTGTTCTAAGCGGATAGGTATTCGTAACAAATATCTTCTGTTATCTCAAGAAATGTACATGTAATAATTAATTATTGCCGTTACTGGATAATCTTGTTTTTAAACGGTTTTATTTAGCTCGACCCGTACGGAAATTGTTTATTTGGGACAAAATTAGAAATTGAAATTTAAGCACCATTCCGTTGACAGATTGATCTGAAATTTGGTACACACATTTAATTTAGATGACAATACAATATAATAAAATCAATAACATTATAAATCTAAGATGGCCGCCGATACAAAATGGCGGATTACATATTTTTCCTTAACCCCCTCAATATGGGTATCAAATGAAAGGGCTACACTAGTAAAACACGATGATTATGTCAAAATTTTAAATTCAAGATGGACGCCGTTCCAATATGGCGGACTAGGTACATATTTTTCCACAACCACCACAATATGGGTATCAAACAATAGGACTACACTAGCAGAATACTGTCATTATGAATATATAATATATGTCAGAATATTCGGTAGACAATTTCACTAAATACTAAAAACAAGAAAATAAAAATCGGTAAAAAAACTTTTAAGTTAAACGGTTTTCTTTATGTGCACTGAAAACCACAAAATAAATAAATAAAAAAAAAAAATTAATAAATAATAAAAACGTGGGGCCCATTAACTATTTCTGTGTTACTTTCTACTATACTAAGTGTGGATTGCATCGACTTATTATAATCGTCATTATCATCATCCTATAAAACCGACGTATTTGTTAAAAACGGTGTGAAACCTACATCTTTTTAAGTCATTTGCGATGCTCGATAGATATACAATGTTTTTCACAAATCGTGTCACGTCAGGGAGGAGCTGTCTTATGCTGTAGCCACTTGCAAAATTCAAATTGTTCTTGGTTTCATTTTTCATCACACGTACTCTGATAAAATATCTGATCACTTCCAGCTTTTTACCGGACATTTAAGCCTACTTTTTTTTAAATATTCGTAATTTTCAAGAAATTATACACAAGCACAGCTGTTTGTTTTTCTATTAAACTTGTTTAAGTAGCTTAATTACGTTAGGGATGTATTAAAATTGAAATTTGATATTCAATTTTACAAATCTGAACCGTATATAATATTTACAGATAACCTTTTTTTCAGTAACGTAAATGTTATTAAAATCGACTGATCGAATCGCAACAATTTATTTCACCGTCACATGTTGCGAATGTTCAACAAATTTAGAAGTTGAATTGTTCAAGGCGCAAGTAAATTGAATCGAAAATTGTTTAATATACAAACAAAACGTTTCCCGTTCACCGGCTGACGTTGACATACTCGAAATGATTTTGCTAGTGTTGCCTTATAAGCAGTGAGCAATGTGTCTTTTTAACAACAGAAAAGATATTAATCTTAACTAAAAGACGTTTGTTCATATATTATACTCTTTGTTTTTGATTCGTGATTACTGTTTTATCCATAAATATTTTTTTTATTTATATACGTTTTTAAATATATAGTTAACAAAGTATTTTTTTATCTTCATCTTAAGATGAAGATGTCTCAATGTTAATGATGATTTTTAAAAATGGGCACCGGAAAGGCGCATAATGTTTTTTATAATTGTTTTTAAGATGCCTATCTGTCCTACAAAACAGAACTTCCCATAAATAAAAGTAGAATCTTGTTAAACGTTAACTCTTTTTTCACAATGGCAAACATGTTTTTTATTTAATAGTTTGTACAAAAGTAGATCTGTCATTTTATGTGTTAGATGTCGGTTATACCATAACATTAAATTTTGTAATTTACGGTTGGTTTGGTTTAAAAATATGAAGCAACGAGAAGAGAAGAGAAGAGGAAGAGGAGAGGAGAGGAGAGGAGAGGAGAGGAGAGGAGAGGAGAGGAGAGGAGAGGAGAGGAGAGGAGAGGAGAGGAGAGGAGAGGAGAGGAGAGGAGAGGAGAGGAGAGGAGAGGAGAGGAGAGGAGAGGAGAGGAGAGGAGAGGAGAGGAGAGGAGAGGAGAGGAGAGGAGAGGAGAGGAGAGGAGAGGAGAGGAGAGGAGAGGAGAGGAGAGGAGAGGAGAGGAGAGGAGAGGAGAGGAGAGGAGAGGAGAGGAGAGGAGAGGAGAGGAGAGGAGAGGAGAGGAGAGGAGAGGAGAGGAGAGGAGAGGAGAGGAGAGGAGAGGAGAGGAGAGGAGAGGAGAGGAGAGGAGAGGAGAGGAGAGGAGAGGAGAGGAGAGGAGAGGAGAGGAGAGGAGAGGAGAGGAGAGGAGAGGAGAGGAGAGGAGAGGAGAGGAGAGGAGAGGAGAGGAGAGGAGAGGAGAGGAGAGGAGAGGAGAGGAGAGGAGAGGAGAGGAGAGGAGAGGAGAGGAGAGGAGAGGAGAGGAGAGGAGAGGAGAGGAGAGGAGAGGAGAGGAGAGGAGAGGAGAGGAGAGGAGGGAGAGGAGAGGAGAGGAGAGGAGAGGAGAGGAGAGGAGAGGAGAGGAGAGGAGAGGAGAGGAGAGGAGAGGAGAGGAGAGGAGAGGAGAGGAGAGGAGAGGAGAGGAGAGGAGAGGAGAGGAGAGGAGAGGAGAGGAGAGGAGAGGAGAGGAGAGGAGAGGAGAGGAGAGGAGAGGAGAGGAGAGGAGAGGAGAGGAGAGGAGAGGAGAGGAGAGGAGAGGAGAGGAGAGGAGAGGAGAGGAGAGGAGAGGAGAGGAGAGGAGAGGAGAGGAGAGGAGAGGAGAGGAGAGGAGAGGAGAGAGAGAAGAGAAGAGAAGAGAAGAGAAGAGAAGAGAAGAGAAGAGAAGAGAAGAGAAGAGAAGAGAAGAGAAGAGAAGAGAAGAGAAGAGAAGAGAAGAGAAGAGAAGAGAAGAGAAGAGAAGAGAAGAGAAGAGAAGAGAAGAGAAGAGAAGAGAAGAGAAGAGAAGAGAAGAGAAGAGAAGAGAAGAGAAGAGAAGAGAAGAGAAGAGAAGAGAAGAGAAGAGAAGAGAAGAGAAGAGAAGAGAAGAGAAGAGAAGAGAAGAGAAGAGAAGAGAAGAGAAGAGAAGAGAAGAGAAGAGAAGAGAAGAGAAGAGAAGAGAAGAGAAGAGAAGAGAAGAGAAGAGAAGAGAAGAGAAGAGAAGAGAAGAGAAGAGAAGAGAAGAGAAGAGAAGCTTACAAGACTCATTTTTGAGATAGTTTTTATGGTACTACTTATACCTAGACGGAATTTGACAAGATAAACTTACCACCGATTTAACCTACTTTTTTGATAAAGTCTTATCAATTACAGATTTAAATTTGTTTCAAGCAATGCTTTTAAAATACTTCCTATTCTTTAAAACGAACTATTATCAAGAAAGAGTGAAGCAATTTCTCTCTAAATAGCTTTACTCGATCTCTAACCGAATAGATCCGCTTTGACCGATGTAACACTATATGTAACTTTAATATCTAATTGAAATTAAAACAAGAAAAATAAAGTTTTCAAGGTTATTTTTTTAGATTATGAATTCATCATCATCAGCCGGATAACGCCCACTGCTGGACAATAAACAAAACTATAAGATATAAGTGTTATGTAAAATGGACATGTGTCGTTCTAGCGAAACGAAAGGCTCCTACTAAATACTAGGTCTACAGGCAAGGTTTCAATAATCTAAATATTTAACTGAAAAATTAAACTAATAAATAAACCGTACAAAACTGAAGTTCAAAAATTAAGAAATATACCTTCAATTTGTTGATTTTACATTAAAACATTAATTAAATTTAATTGAGAGATCAAATACAATAAGTAGATGGGAATAGTAAAATGGTTATATACCACAGATAAAAAATACACAAAGGTATTGTAAAACAGTATAAAAACTCAAGTATAAACTTGATAGTTTTTCGTTCGTAAACCTGCTGCGGGTACTTGTAAGTAAATACGTGGTTTTTAAAATATGAAGCAACGAGAAGTAAAACTTACAATTAATAGTAAAACATAACAATGTACAATTACCCTTACAATTACTCATTTTTGAGATAGTTTTTATGGTACTACTTATACCTAGACGGAATTTGACAAGATAAACTTACCACCGATTTAACCTACTTTTTTGATAAAGTCTTATCAATTACAGATTTAAATTTGTTTCAAGCAATGCTTTTAAAATACTTCCTATTCTTTAAAACGAACTATTATCAAGAAAGAGTGAAGCAATTTCTCTCTAAATAGCTTTACTCGATCTCTAACCGAATAGATCCGCTTTGACCGATGTAACACTATATGTAACTTTAATATCTAATTGAAATTAAAACAAGAAAAATAAAGTTTTCAAGGTTATTTTTTAGATTATGAATTCATCATCATCAGCCGGATAACGCCCACTGCTGGGCATAGGCCTCCATCAGAGATTTCCACGCCGATCGGTCCTGCGCCTATTATAATGAGAATATTGTGTTCTGTTCTGTTCTGTTCGTGTTCCTTTTCTCTTCTCTTCTCTTCTCTTCTCTTCTCTTCTCTTCTCTTCTCTTCTCTTCTCTTCTCTTCTCTTCTCTTCTCCACGTTGATACTAAGTTAACAAAGATTGAAGTGATTATAGTAAAATAAATGAAAAAAATATATTGCGAGGGCATATTATCATCATCATAATTATCAATACACGCCCACTGCTGGACAATAAACAAAACTATAAGATATAAGTGTTATGTAAAATGGACATGAGTCGTTCTAGCGAAACGAAAGGCTCCTACTAAATACTAGGTCTACAGGCAAGGTTTCAATAATCTAAATATTTAACTGAAAAATTAAACTAATAAATAAACCGTACAAAACTGAAGTTCAAAAATTAAGAAATATACCTTCAATTTGTTGATTTTACATTAAAACATTAATTAAATTTAATTGAGAGATCAAATACAATAAGTAGATGGGAATAGTAAAATGGTTATATACCACAGATAAAAAATACACAAAGGTATTGTAAAACAGTATAAAAACTCAAGTATAAACTTGATAGTTTTTCGTTCGTAAACCTGCTGCGGGTACTTGTAAGTAAATACGTGGTTTTAAAACAGCTTAATTACGTCTCATCTATATTGTGAGAACAACATATGTAACGTATTACTATGTTATTTAATTAGTTTTTATATAACTTTACTTAAATTTGAGTTTCGATAAGATATTTTTTATTACTAATTACTTTACTAATAGTGAATATTATCTTTCTCCGGAGCTCCTGTTTCTGTCGCCAAATATTATTGTGCAAACATTACTATTTTCCAGTTTGAAGGGGAAATGGGACTTGATACTTCATGTCTTGGCGACGAACGCAATGTGGTGGAGTGCATTTTAACTAGCGCCATGTTGTTATAGGAAAACATAACACGTACGTCTCATCTCGTAGAATAAAAAATAAAAAAATCTTCTTGATAACAGTTGGTGAGCGATAACAGCGAGAAATAACGCGAAGACCTTCATAATCTCGTCTGAATATCAAACGACGAAAACTTGCCATGATAGTTGCGGACTCGAAGAAAAAGATTGTTATTTAATATATTACACTAGTATTTGTAACTTAAACATAGGCATTTTTTAATAATAAATTAAAGAGGGATTCATGCATTTAATATTTATACTCAATAAAATTGTGAAGACTATCAAAACTTATAAGAAACGTTGTTACAGAGTAAAAAAACTGATCAGAACTTCGTGAACGAGCATTCAAACTCGTACGTAACAGAAAACTTGTTGTGGCATGATCTTGGCAGAGTTCTTTAATATAAACCATGTTAAGTTTCGTTTGTTTTGGGAACTTTTATCTGAATGTTTATCAGAAGTAATTGAAAAAAGATAAGATGTTTACAATGCACACTTGTATTATTATATAACATCAAAGAATATAACACCTGGAGTGGAGTTTTAAGTTTTTACATTTCTTAGCATTATTAGTATATATTTAATACTACAAATTACATTTATGTATTATATTTTAAGTTGATAGAGATGAAGTGGTTAGATTTAAGTCACATTATAAAACCACTAAAACACATTACTCGCGGTCAAAGCTGTCCGTTAATTAACGAAGATAGAGACCGCACATTCAGAGTGCTTTTAACTTTTAACTTATTATATAAATACATAAGTAGGATAATCTCTAAAATAATAAAAATAAACAGGTTATACTATTGATCGAATATTTCAGTGTAAAATCATCACTTTGCCTCACGTAACTTACAATAACTATTAACTACACATGAAGACAACTTTTAATTACATTGTTTTAACAAAATTATTTAATGTAATTATTCAGAAGTATATGTATTACAACTAGTTTAGTTAACTAAGCTGTAACATCTATTTTCAACATCTAACTAACTACATACATTTATAATTACACGATCCCATATAAGTTGCTCATTAAATTGTATCTACTTCTATTTTCTAAAATACATTTTGTTTACATAATATTCTAGAGAAAATCAACTACACCATCCTGCCTTGTCTTATCTTATATCCAATATATTACTGCAATTTTTATCGATATATCCATTTTTTGCAGGCTTTAATATACTCCAGTCTACAATCACGAAAACAAATACAAATTAGCAATTTCAATATATTTATACGGAATGTAAAAAAACCGAATAACACGGGTGAGAACATTTTACACTGCTCAGTTTGGGTATCTCAAGATGGCAGCGCGAACATCAAGGCAACGAGCACTCGTACATCTTGCTGAATTTCTGATCCCGACACCAAATAATGAGCGTACATTACGTGAATAATATTTTATCACAAATTCCCTATTCTATATCATTTAACTTGGTCCGTTTGAGTCGCAGTTTTGTACTTTAATTTCTACAATAACATTTTCGTCTAATTCATTTATAAATTTGGAGTTATTATTAGTATCAAAGTATTTTTAACCGTATTTAATATATATAAATTAACAGTAAATATTTCCCATTAACGTTTTTCGATAATGTGTAAACACCTATAACCAAAACTATTTATTTTAAAATATAAATTCCTGCATATATCATCATCATTTCAACCGATGGAGGTCCACTGCTGGACATAGGTCTCTTGTAATGTATTTCGGCGTATATGTCAACTGAACACGGGCCACCTCAATACGAGTAGAAGCACAGCTGATTTAGGTGAGTCTGTAATTGAAACTATTAGTTCATTAATCGGTTGACACGCTTACATTTCAGTTAAAATTATTTACTTATAATATATAAATACAAAACTTAAACATTAACTTAAGCTCCCAAGTTGGATTTCTGATATAAATTTGTGAACAAGAAATCTTGATAATGGCATATCTTTTGTCTTACTAAATTTCTGGCCGCGGCGTTGAGTAATTGCTGAACTTCAGACAAATCACTTTAACGCAAACCCAGACTGTAAAAAACATATTTTTCCGGTGCTTGTAATGAACAATGTTTTTTAATCAATATTTTTTTACAGAAATTATCGCTATTACAGAATGATATAGTACCTAAGCGTAGTCGCAGTCATATTCATTTTCAGGAAATATTTCTTTTTTTATTACAAATCTTGCAACGTGAATAAAAAACTGTATTTATTAAAATGACAGGCACTACGTTGCTTACAATGTGCTAAAAAGTTTTTAATCGGGTATAGACAAAAAAGAGTTATATTATATTGCGTGTTATGTTTCTCAAATTTTACCATTTATTAAAAAATATTATACAACTACTAAAAATAAACATAAGTTTTGTTTCTCGAAAGAATATTCTAATTTTCCAAGAGTCTTACTGGGTTGTACTTTATTGTTTTATTTTTCAAGTTCAATTTGTGTCAGAACCTGTTGCTTGCAAAGTGATTTACTCTGATGCCCGACCATTCGAAGCCGCAAATGGACAGCTATGTATACGTATAATAACTTAGCGGATATTAGGGATATTTTGTTAAAACAATTGTTCTATTCTTTAGCAAGGTTTCAACTTCTCGGTTTGTAAGATTCAATGTCACCCATGTAATTATGAGCGATAGAAGTTTCTGTGACAAAAATTTGATTTTAAAAATAAAATTCATAATGAAAATTAATAAAAACTAACAGTTTAACAATTAATATGCTTTGAAACAACCTTTAGGGATTTTTACATATACTAGACTGTAATTAAAAGTAAATAGGTGAAAGGATTGAATATAGGTAAAACCACAAATCGTTATGATTGAAACAACTGATTTATCTACACTACCGACATATGTAGATAATCTACAAAATACAACTACCCACAACATAAACCTTTTACAATTGCTTTATTTTATAGAAATGCGATAAAAACGCACGTTAATTCAAAAGAAATCTTATCAAGTATTATTCACCACAGGCACTATTTCCACTCTACCTTTCTTTTCTTCGAAACTTTTCAAAACTAATCTGAACAAAACGCGTTCAGAATAACCAACGAGGAGGAAAATCTTTAGAAAGTTTTTAGTTCCTAGTGCAAATACTTAGATCTTGAAAATAATAGGATTCTGTATCGGGAACTTATTAGAAAGTAGAGATCCAAACAAGTGTAAAACAAGAGTAAACATGTGTTATATACGAGTATCATTACCACTTAAACGCAGTTGTTACTACTTTCTTCATTCATTCTTTAATCTTCATACTTTACTCACCACGTCGACAGTGTTATCATCTTAACTGACGGAGTCCACAAGTCGACATCGGTCTCTTGTAACGTATTCCACAAAACAGTCCAGAGGTCTATTAGTCCGGCTGAGCTTTTAAGTTAATTATTATAAATCTCAAACCAATGTAAAAACTCATATTGCTAATTTGTAACATAATAATTAAATAACATCCGTTGATAAATTAAATGTAGAGGTCTTCAATTTACAGTAGTAGTGTAAGCTAGTTTAACTTTACTATTTTTCATTTTCAGTTTTAACTTATTTCGTTGGCGTCGCAGCCATTTTATTTTAATTTATTGCAACTTGAAATGTGAGCGATGTCTCATTTAAAAACGAGCTCTCAAGTAATTTTAATCGTTCTCTTCAAGATTAGATCTTGAAATTTTTCAACAAAATTAGACTATTTACTAATAATGTTACTATTGGTTGCATAATGATTTTTTCACATTTCTTTAATAAAAATACTATCTAAAGTCGATAGTATTATAAGAAACTTCTACAGACATATAAAGCTACATGGACCTGCATACAAAGTAGTCATAGAACAAAGCTTGTTAGATGAATTTAAGGAAGCGGAAAATTGCGGAAACGAGGGAAAGACCTCCGTCCAATTCACTATTTGTGTAATGAAACAAAGAGCTTCCTTTTCATTTTGTACGTCGATTATTGTTAGTACGGTTTGTGTTATATAAAAGACGTAAGATTAAAATTACAGCTATTCTTGAGCTGTTTTTACGTTAGGAAATTCTACTTGTCTGAAATATTTCGACTCGCAGAGGACTTTAGAATCTTATTGGCTAATACCCCGTCCATGGCTTCGAATTACGGGAATGCCTTTGCACACTGTACGAGTCCAGTTAGCTCTGAAACTTTTTATTAGCCTTCTTTTCTTCACTAACCAGTAAATCTAGAATTCCGTTATCTTGTTATATAATAAAACTATACGTGCAGCGGCGAGATACTAAAGTATAATTAAGTTACATGAGAATGTTGATTATTAAAATTTGTTTTGATCATTGTACTTCAAAAAGGGTTGGTTAAAATTAAACACTAATTCACCAAATAGAATAAAATCAATAACTTCGACGTGTGCTCTTATAAAAATTTCCAGTTGTTTGATGCGAGAAGGAAAACTTTTAATACATGTTTTATTACTCCCATTACTTTTACTTTTAAATACCATAAGCGGCATTAAAGTGAATTTATTTGAAAGTTAATTTACTTTAAATTTTCTGCTACTTTAAACACGTAGTACTGATAAAGCTTAAGAATGAGCTTTGTACGGACCGGCCCCGCCGCAATTATTTAAATTATCCTTTGGACTCGTACTATACTTATGGTAATCAAACTACGAAACGACTATTTAAATACATTTCTATTTTTTTATTTTAATTTATTATACATATAAGATCATATATATATTGTACCTAAAGTATTTTTAAAACGTAATGCTTGCTTTGAAGGTACCACCAACATCATTTTGGATTGCCCATTGTTCAATAAAGAAATTGCAAAATCTCACATTAATCCGGCGTACGGAGCGCGACTGTTTTTATAACGCCGGCGCGGTCCTTTTTATTTATACCCACAAAGGAATTACAAAAACATGGAACATCTCTAAATTTAACTTAAAATCATAAATAATGAAATTTTAACAAACATCTAATTCTCCAACACGGTCAAGCCGTCATATCTGTCATTATTTATAATGATTAATTTTATCAGTCTAGAAAGTTTACTATCCGCAGTAAGATTTGGAATAAAAATTTTTGTATAAATGTACAAAACAAAAATCTTTCTGATCGTTTAGAATAAAGAATCCATATTTTTTTACATTTACTCAATTTTCTTTAATTATAAATGAAACACATCTTTAAATAGTTTTTTTTTTTAATTTTTAGACAATAAAAAGTTTTTACAATGGTATCCAAAAATTTACATTTTTATAACAAAATAATTGTAAGCGATATTTAGATTTGTGGTGAAAAAGAAATGAAATTATTTTGTAAAGTATTAACGTTTGTTAAGATATTCCACCTTATTTTACATTAATACGCAGTAGATTCTTCAGAGCAGGTACAATTTAAAACCACCAACTTAAATGTACGTTTCATTCTTCTTCACCACACTTGAGTGCTTCTTAACGATCTAAAAGAAACAGATTAAAATATTTTAAATTAGTTCTGATGTATTGTAAATGTAGATGTTTGAAAACTGTATCCAACCGTAAATAGACTTCTGGTTTTATCTTATAAAGTAATACTAAATAACGAAGATATTATTTTTAACTAACCTTAAATTGATAGACACAGCATCTGCAAAAAAATGTTTTTTAATATATTAACGCTTCAAATAAAAAATGCTAAAATTAATCTTATATTACCCTGGCGTACTCTGTTTCAATATTCATCTTACTTAGATTATCCCTATTTGATTTCCCAAACACATTCCACCTATAGACAATGTTCTCAAACTTTTGCTATATCTAAAAGATATTTCCTATTCCGTTTAAGAACAAATTGTTTTCGAATCCTCAAAGTTTTTAGCTTGAGAAAACCTAATAAAACACTACTGTAATCATAACTCAAAACATCAGGTTGACTTTTTAGCTTATATTTACTATTTTTCTTTAAAGATTATAATTAACACGATTAATTTACGTTATTATAATTTTTTGCGATGGTGTTTTAATTAATTTTAACTTAAAAGTACATAAGATGTTCAATAGTGTATTATTCTAATCTAAAACCGAAGAGGATAACTAAACCTATTAAAAGAAATAGGTACACAAGAAATTACGGTGAAAGCAAAGTTTATTTAAATTAAACCATACTTTTACATTCGCTCTATATCTCTCACCCCTTATGAGCCCTTGAAAGTCTATTGTTCATAAGGTTCTATTAATATTTCCGTAAAGATAAGAAAGCCAGATCATTTATTTTTGATACTAACCATCCATTTACGACGCCGCAGGCGCCGGTGTCGCAGGCGTCGATTCTCCTTCCTAAACAAAGCAATTCATTCTAAAGAACATGACAAACATGATGACATCTAATTTCACTTTTTGAGAAGAACTAACATAAATATTTACTTTGTTAACACCAAAAGAATCGGATGAAATCGTAAAAGAAATCATTTCTGACGTCTCTTCGTTACGCCATTTTGTAAATTCACACGTCGATGTTTTTGTACTTCTTCTTCTTATCGTGCCTCCCCGACTAGCGGAGGTTGGCGGTCAGTTCAGCACACTTCGCCCTGTCTCTGTGTTTTTGTACAGTACAGTCAAATAACTAATCCCATGGTGGTATTACTACCGGTAATAACAATGAGGTGTAGCAATTACATTTACAAAGCAACACTGCTTTCACACATCGTGTCCTATGTGATGTTCTTTATGTGAAAATTGTCTATAATGTTTGCGTAGTATGAATGCTTTTTATGTAATTTATCTATACTGTAAACTCTATAACTAAATTACTAGGTATTGATTTATTTATAGGTTGCATTACCTTATCTTGAAAATAAGAGGAAGTTAAAATGTATAAAAGTTTTTTTCAAAAGAAAACTGTACTAATTTAAAACACACAAAGTCAGTTCGATTAGGCCACGGTTAACAGGACATATTTTGCAGAATCCTTATATACAATATTTAGTCAATCACTAGTGTGTTTATTGTACATAATGCATGCTAAAATTGTCTCTTGAAACCTTGTTTCTAAAGTAACATCTCATAAGTGATAGCTTCTGTTTAATTTGCTATAATCTTTAAAACCTGGTGAACTTTTCTTGCAACCATTTGATCTTTTCTCTTAAAATATGTTGCATTATTATAAAGAGTATTTGTATAGAAAAATATTACTTCCTTTATATTTATTAATTGCTTGTTTATGTTGTCTGTTTTGCTGTATGTGGATCTTACTTACCATTTATAGATTATCTCTTTAATGTTTTACTTGACATACAGACATTTAAAAAATAAACAAACATGCTTTTAAAAATGCAATATCCTCTACATAATATAGGAAATACAATCACTAAACTAGGAATGATATAAACTAAAGGAATTGATGGGAGGGGTAACAAAATGACATCACAATCGCATATAAATATAATACAGAAAAATTATTTTTATTATATTATTAACTTACAAAATTTTATTTATGTAAATAAATAATCTTAAAATGGTTTCGACATTAACGAAATGTAATTACAGTTTGCCATGAGACAATACATACATGATGGAGGAATTTGCCATTGGCTGTTCAGGGCAATCGCATACCAGGTCATATAGCCGTATGTAAGGAATAGGTATATCACATAATGCTATATTATACGGCTCCAATGTTATAAAGATGTACATTAGGGTCACGTTACATAGTTTTTTGGTGGGGGTGATTAACACTTCATGCCTCAACCTCTTCTTCTTTTACCTTCTGGTCTCCTGGCTTGCCCTTAGACCAATCTGGCTTTTTCTGCGGGAAAAATTTATTATTAGACAGATGCACTGATTTGTATTCCAGAGACTTGCCTCGCTCGTCAGCCTAACTGTAAAATTTTAACATTTGATAAAATCTATGAAGAAATTGTTATAGTAAGATTATTTTTAGTAAACGATCCAATTGTTTTGTATACGCTGACGATAGACATGTCACTTTAAAACGTCTTACAGCATATTATCGATAAATAAGTTGATGATATACTGTATATAAAGCTGTTACCGAATACCTACGTGTTGCAATTGAAGTAATAATTCATTTGTTTATAAATAAACGCGGTTATATATTTCAAACTTAATTTATAATAAAATATTGACAAAGTTAATAAATTGATTAGAACAAAGTCTATACTTATATACTTTTTACTTCAACTGTCATTTCGACCCATACTAAATAAGTATGAGTTTGTGCGCTATGCTAACTTAAACAATATTATTTTAATGTATTCGTAAGTCGCATAATGCACAAATTGCAACTGTAAAAAAAAAGTTGCAAACCAAAATTCTAAAAGCGGTGCACACCTCGAAGCGGTCTTTGTACACAAGTCTAAAACTTGCCAGAAAGCGTTGTCTGGTGCTAATCTAAGTGCTGTTTAGAATTAATGTAGATTATGTTTTATCTAGATATTAATATCGCAGTCGGAGATATACACAAAAGATTTTATCTCTTTTTAAGATTTAGTTTATTCGGATATATCTAGATAAAACATAAGCAATCGATACAATATTTACAGGAGTGCTGGGGCCCTACCGTTTCCGAAGATATAAGACAAACGATAGGTGATGAAGTCTATTCTGTGTAGATATAGATAGACAATGAGGAGTGCACTTGGAAGAAAATATAAATTCAGTAAGTAGTTTTTCAGTACTATAATGATAGTGTGCGCCAGTGATTGTCTACTTAAACATTTCAGGAGGTCATATGAATTGTTTGATGTCGAAATGTGCTAAGAATAATTTAGATCATGCCAGTGTAAACAACTAATCTAAGACCGTGTCTAATTTATTGTTCAAGGACTCCTATAGTTACCTTGCCTGCACCGCCAGCCTGCGAAACATCGCATCATATAATGTAAAAAGGAAGAATGTACATCTAATAATCAAAATTTGAAAATGTTTGATATTCCTAGACCATTTTCGAAGTACGCTAAAAATTTTGTTTCAAATCGAAAATTTTATGTTAGTAATATTTTGTGAACAATTTTAACTGCCTCCGTGGCACTGTGGCTCAGCGATTGCCTTGTAATATTTCCTTGGTTCGATTCCAGGGCTGGATGTTGCTGACAATGAATGTTATTGTAATCCCGCCACTATAACAGTATAGATGTGTTTTGTCTGTCAACATATAAAAGTCAGAGTATTCTGGGCAAGACTTCACCATCCACGACCTCATTGTCGTTTAAAACCATGTGAAATTTAATTTCAGTATTAGCCAATTACAGATAAACAAATAGTGATGATGAATTAAAAGAAAAAATTAAATATCCTTATGGCGTTCGCCAACAATTGTACAATGTTAGTCACAATCTGCATATAAATCTGTGTAAATATATCTCTTAAGCATAAAGCCAAAATTGGATGTGCGAAGCTCAACGGGGGGAAATAATTCAAAAAAATATAATAAAACAATAAAAAAAAAAACTCGTTTGGCTAAATACCACAAATATATGCTTCGGGATGGGGTGTTGTTATATTCAATGTATCATATATCAATGCAAGTGACGAAGCGACAATCAATCCCTTCAACAAGTTTGTCCTCACCTCATTTTACTTATTTGGGTGTCTTGGGAGACATTAAAGAATTAATAAAAATTATAAATTAATATATTTTAAATTGTTTAACGGATACGTTATAAATAAGACATCACAAAATCGAGCGGTGATGGAGAAAACGTTTATGGTTTGTTGTTATCGTGATTGGTTACTTCTTGCCGATTGCCCAATCAGCCTTCTCCGCTTTCTTAGCCTGTTGAATACGAGTAATAAAGAGATGTATTTCTTCAACATTCACTCATTCACTCAGACCATTTAACGTATGTAATATATTTTCTATTAATTACAGAAATTAAGTACTTCTGTGTTGTCAGCAAATAAATATACGTTCAAAAATATATTAAAAATAATCTTCATAATACATTATTATTAGTGTTATTAAACTTTAAATTATTAATAATAAACAAATAAATATTTTATATTTTTTAATTTTCATTCCTTCTGGTGTTAATTGATCCAGGCCCTTTAATGACTGTTGCCTTTAAACCCAAAAATTGAACCTGTTTCTGATTTATATTCAAGTTTTCTTTTCTCTTAAATAATTGTTGGTTTGTCCTATTTCTGTAGTTGACTATTAATTTTGTATTTTTTAAATTCTTAACAACAAGAACGTACTATGATTATGAAATTGATATTTTAGTATTTGTTCTATAATTATACGGTACTGCCAATATCAATTCATACTGATATGATTATGGTTAATCAAAAATGTTATTAATCTATTTACCTCTTTGTCTTCTTCTTCAAGGGTGAACTCCTTCTTTTTCACAACCTTCAACTGGTTACGGAAGTTGAATTCGGCTGCCTTCTTCTGGAGCTTGGCGAATTTGTTTTCGTATTTAGACACCTTCTTGAGTGTAGGTTTGACGCTAAGTGTTAGAAAAATTTATTAATGTAAATCCATAAACAGAAAAGTTTTCTGCAACCTGTGAAACTTCAACTTTTCGTGACATTTCAAAGAAGTATTATGATTTTGTCAGGCACAAGCGTGACTATCATCAGAAGTGCTTGAAATAACACCCACATGTCATTGATATTTAGTTTCAACAATTTCTAGTTAGCTTTTGATTTACTAAAAGAAAATAATGAAAAGTTAAGCGAATACTTACAATTTGCCTCTGAGGTCATTGACTTGAGAGTTCAGGTCAGCAATCTGGCAACACGAATTACTTTAAATGTTTTTCATTACACAGCAAACAAAAATAATGAAATATGCAAAAGGAAAAAAAAGAAAATTAAGATAAAATAAAAAAAAACACTGAATACTAATGGTAAATGCAATACTACTTTGAGAACTATAAAAGTTAAATACTTTTTTTATTACTGTAAAATTAATAGTTAAACATTAAATACTGATAAAATGACAAGTAAAAAAGGAAAAGGCAATCAAAACAGTTTTGTATAAAGAATTGAAACAGAAAAAATAGAAAGAGAAAAACATGCAAATTTTTTAAAGCAGCCAGAAAAACATTTAAAGCGGCAAACTTGTAAAAGGCACATAAGATGTAACGTTAATATCAAGAGATTTTAAAATAGAAATAGTGATTTAAGATAAGATATCAAGATACAGAATTGGGCACAGATTAGGCAGTGTTATTTGCGAGCTGCAAAATATAGATTTTGGAAGGAAATTCATATAAGAAAACAGATCCCACAACCTAAATCATTTGCTTTTCACTTAGTTTGTGCTTTCCTCCTAATATTTTACAATTATGAAATGTCTAATCACTACTCATGTGACTGCATGATTCACATGTTCGTGCAAACTAACTACTATTGACGGTTGCTGGTCACCTGCAGCACCTGTGCTTCTGTGAATTCGCAGAATAACATTTAGTGCAAATAATTTACATGTGCTACATAAGCGCCGACAATAATATACTTCTATTGTACTGGATCATATCTGAAAACTTAATTTATCAAAATCGTTGTCCTTTCACTGTAAGTATAAAACATAAACAGTAGTTGTAAATTTTATTAACATTCATAATTTAAAAACTGCGGTTGATTTTCAATACATATGTCCTCCAGCATTCATAGAGGTAAGTTATTGTGCGCCGAGTTCGAACTTCCATGTGAACGTTTCTTCTTTTCTACTCAAAATTTGCTTCACGTCGATACACAATGTGATTCAGTATAATGTCCCAATAGTGTGTATAATAGTGACGGTGCAAAATCGATCATTAATGAAATTAATTTCATATGAGTGAAGTGTGTACGGGGACAGGTCAGCATTCTGTGTACATGCTCCATCCGAATTGGTGTGACGCATGCCGCCACCATCTCGGACGAGCCTGGGGAAGGGACAGGCAACATCGGACCAGAGCATGGCACTTTCATTTTTATACACTCTCTGACTAACGCACCAGCTAAAAAGGTTTCATAAATAAAGGTTTTGCGGGATACATCTTAGTAACGGAACCGTCAGGATGATCGCGTGTCAAATAACGGATTATCCACAAAAAGTCTGAGATTTGGAACAAGAAGTTTCACGTTTAATGCACTTGTGTGTGCTAATTGAGGAACTAAACTACCGTTGCAATTTTGTCTAGCGGTACAGCTATCATCATCAAAAAGAGAAAATTCAGTAGGGCCATAAAAAAAATCAGAAGCACACTAAGCGTCACACAGCCAAACGCAGCGAAAGTCGGTTTCCGAATTCTTTCTTAACACTCAAATACTAAAGTGCCATACTATTTAAAGGATGTTAGAAGGGAGATTGAAGCTAAGTTTGTTATAATCAAAACATGCAACAAGTTTATTCGGTTAGACGAAAATAAGAGAATGAATTAACTGATCAAAAATATATACAAATAGTCAATCTAATTCGACGCTTGATTAAATAAAGGCATTGACGACGACGACAGTCATAATGACGGAATGTGAGAACATGTAAGTGAACGAGCTGATGGAGTTACGCGAGCATGCAGCGACGACAGCGGTACGGCGCTTCAGTGGTGAATGCAGTGTTACTGTTCCTCTGACAGCAGTTATTATAGTTAGAGTAGTTAATCATGTAAGTTCCATGTTGGATGATGGACAGACCGCGCCTCTGAGAAGCGTCTCGGCCAGTCGAGATCGATTTTGCACCGCACCCCGCGCCGGGCCTGGCCAGTCCACGCGACATACTGTTAAAACCTACACGCACACACCTATTCTACCAGTACACTAAGGACCCGCTTCTCGACCGTTATTTACAATTCAGCAAACACCGGTAAACTTACAAAGCGTTATCATTGTATGAACAAGAACTGTTACACGCGCACGTTTATTACAGTATCGATGGATCGTGATATTCACAATGGTTATAAAGTATCGATCAATACCTCATAATCTCTTTTCCTGACTTCATGTTCCAAATCCCACTTCTGGCCCTCACACACATACATGCGGTCATAATACTCCTGTATTATTCTCTTGAGCATTTCTATAGAAAAAGGAAATACATATTATTGAGCCGGCGATTAATGGTCATGAGTTCATGAGCATTTGTGTGAGTGGTCTAAGTCTGTCGACGGAGCGACGTGTGCATGTGTGCGGTGAGCCGAACAACTATAACAATATCGCAACTAACTGAATATATAAATAATAGTAATTTCACTGCATATGCATTCCCAATCCTAATATGCGGTTTACCTCCATTTTCTTAATTTCGCTACCTCGTTCTAGTTCATATTTATCTCCCTCGAGCTCGTATATTCTTTGCCAGTACATTTGACATATCGTCTGCAGTTCAGCTAAAGAAAAACAACATGAAATTTAGGAAAGGTACAACATCGGTGTTACGTGTGCCGCCTCAAACATCTGTGGGTATTTTCTACACGAAACTGACACTTCTTAACTATGGGAGATAAGCGGAAGCGAAGCTACATGATATTATCTAAGTGGAACCAAAATTATTAAAACTTGATGAAATTATCTACAATATAATAACTTTTTGAATAACGGGACTTTGTTATTTAAATGGCTTGAACACTAAAATTTATTTATTATACATGTTATCCACATTAGTTAAGGTTTCAAGGTAAATATATTTTTAAATCCGTAATGTGAATGAGTCGGCTGAAAACAAAATCGTGTTCTAGTCACAGTATCGGCATGAACTACGCAAACGTAGAGCGTATTATTTAATTTGCTTAGCGGCCAAACCAGGTCAGACCTCGAGCTCTCTGCGCGCCACTTCCATCTCGTGGTCGTACTTCTCCTCTTCGAGCTTGGCGATACGCTGATGGTAACCGGTTATGATGCTCGTGAGAGCAGCTACAACATCAACGAAAAGTTACTCCCATTCTGCTACGCTAACACAACCGTTCACCCTAAACCTAACAGCCAATAACGGCACAGCACGCAACAAGCAAGGGTGTAAGTTTCAGGTGAAAATTTATTAAATGAATAATAAAAAGAAATTATGTAAGTACTCGCACGATCGACTTCACATTTAGCTTAGAAGAACAGGTAGACAAATTAGAAAGTATAAAAGATCACAACCTGGAGAAGATTCCAGCGGCAACACACTTTAGATTACGTCATCCGTTGTTAAATAGACTCGATAGAGACAAAACGTAACTTTGGCAAATCAGAGAGTTAAAGGAAAGTAAGATATTGTAAGTTTTGTAAGTTCTTCGAAAGAGAGTGCTTTGGTAGCAGCTCATTTGGCTACCTCCATGTCTTTCCGTTTAACGATGTATTCCAGATCGAACTTTTCATCTTCAAGTTTGGCGATGCGGGTGTGGTATTCTTTGCAAACCCTCGCAATAGCATCTATAATTCGATATACATAGTGATTAAGTAAATTAATACATGACAATCACGATGTGTGCATTGCGATTTCGCGCCGTCCAATACTCCTATGTCTTCTCCTATGTCGCTTTTGACCCATGGCATGAGTAAATTAAGTATTTCAAATAAAGTTTCTTGCCAGCTTTTAAATATAGTACCTTCGTTTGCGTCGTCGATGTTCTTGGGTCTGCCGCATCTCTCCTCAATGATACGCCTCCTCTCGGCCGCTTTGCGTTCTTGCTCCTTCTTCAATTCCTCAGCAGCTTTTTTACGCAGCAACAACTGTTATATAAATCAATCATAAATGTTTTTATATAATATCTGAAATTGTTTTTTCACAATTTTAGTGATTAATAAAAATAGACTTACCCTCAGTTTCTTCTTCCTCTCAGGTGTCATGAAACCCTTCTTAGCCTTCTTGGCCTTGGAGGCTTCCTCCATGCGCTTGCGCACCTCGGCACGCTTGCGGTCGATTTCGGCCTGTTTGGCCTTCTTCGCCTAAATACATGTAAGTTCAAAGTAGTTATATGTTTAATGTTTTATCCTATCTATTTCTGTTGAATGAATGAAACATGAAAGGTTTTTTTTGAAACTAAAATTTTCATCAACCGTGTGTGTATTTTGTATGTAAAAATATAAAAAAAAATTATGTTAAGATTAGGGTGTGATGAGTGAATGAAAAGTATAATCATGATTCAGCCGACGGCTATACCTCCTCGAGACGCTTTTTCTGAAAAAGAAAATAACAATAATTATTATACGATCAAATTTACTTTTTCATATTAATATGTCTCATTATCCTTCGATCAACAATACAAACAAGTTACGGATCAGAAACAAAGAGTTAATGATAAATCGGTCACTACCATATCGGTCTGTTACGCATAAAAAGTATATATCATAATAATTATGTAAATAAATATAAACTGCTTCAACTTATCAACTTTAACACATTAGAATTAACATTTTAAGTCGTTTGTTATTAAAATTTAAATAATTTTCCTGTTGCTAAAAGAATTAATACACCGTGAAAAAAATTACAGATATCCATGGATATAATGATAATATTAAAAACAAACTAGGCGTTTCCCATTTTCTGGAAATGCATATAAGCTATAGGTTTTCTTCTCTACTATGTTTAGAACTTTATGTTGGGCTATATTCATTTGAAATAATGTCACTAAGAACCATACGTAATCCGGTTCCGAAACGTTTTTGGAAAGTTTAGTCCGCCTTCAGTATTGTTGATCGAAAATATTGAAATTTAGCATTTTAAACAAATAGCATTTTAAAACAAATAACATTGAGTTATAAACAATTATTTTTGTGTGATTACAGAACATATGTAGTGCGTTGTGTAAAAAACATATTTTTTTTTTTGTTATAACAGCTTCCAATTATTGAAATCAGTGAGTTTTGTTCAATTGAATTGCGAGCGTGACTGTATTTAGATTTACTCATATTATCTTTCTCTCTCTTACAATTTTAATAATAATGTCATAACATTAAAAATAATGAGTATATCTAAATAACGAATCCGAATGTTAGTGCATGTTTACAGTGTTTATTTCGAGTATGTTTTTAATTTGCCATTCACAAATAAATTATTGGTTTTAATAAATATTGCCACATCAAGCTTTGTGAGAACTGAAAATTAAATGTCTATGATACACAGACATTGTGAACCATTCACTTACAACTTGTATACATAAGTATAAAGTCTCAAGCTGTAACAGAAATTCACTTAAAATGTATTTTGCCGGCCACAAAAAAGAGTTCCTGTTTTATGACCACGCAAAACTTTACAGTGTGGTCGAAAAAGAATAAATCACTAAGTTGGTTTATAAGACTTTTTTGTTATATTGCCCTTTATCCAACAGAATCTTTATTAACAGAACACAATCTTAGAAGTTTTGTTTTCTATTATTTTTGAAAATGTTCACATTGTTTATTTGTAGATTGATATATTTTCATGTCCATCCGTCGCATCCCATGCTTTGGATGATGCTGAAATCTTTTATGTCTTATTTGTGTCTGTAGATAAGTATATTTTGTAAGTTGATTAGTAAATTATTAGTAATTTACCTTTGTCTCAAGGAGACATAGTAATTAATACTGTTGTCCGATCAATTGCAGATTCGACAGCCGCAGGTAACCGAAGCGCCGCAAACGGAGATCACCGTCCAATGAAACAATGTAATTAACAAGACATTCGATTAGAAAAGTGTATAATGAATTACAACAAAACTAAAACGCAATATGAGATTGATTTTAAATTTTCCTTTTAATACCGTACAATGTAATATACTCAAATGATCCAACAAATTCAATAATGATTAAGTTTCAATCATGCCCATGAGAATTACAAGATTGAAATAAATAATAATTTAAATATACATCTTTATCGTTTACTGTCAATTTATGTGGTTGCAGTAAAACGACATAAATGTGGTTATAAAGAAGTGCTAAATAACTTTACTTCCACTCTACACGCAGATAATATTTTTTAACTCTTCATTTAGAAACACCTTACCTCACTTCATCATCCGCCATTGTGTTTGTGTTGTATTAGGTGTCCTGGAACAAGAATAAAGTTAATATTTAGTTTCGAAGGATCTAAGATTCCAGAACTCCCTTAAAATCTAAATAATTTGTTAAATAATCTAAAGTTATAGTGAAACTAAAATTGTATGTTCAATAATTTTTCAAGGTCAAATTGAACTAAATTAGCATTAACATTTGTGTGGGAGTTTTAAATATCAACTAAAAACAAATAAATATATATTTCATAAATATAATGACAAGTTATAATTAAAGTTAAATTAAAATGATTGACTACCACCAATTCAATTACGAGGATACATAAAAATGACGTATTTGGCGAACATCTAGAACATGGGGGGGAGATACATGAAACGTTTGGCCGCAGTCCAACTCGCTATCTGCGTGTGAAATAACCGACATTTGATACCGCGAATGCGATATTATTTCCTCAAGTAATTTTTCCAAACTTATCTCATAGCCTCCGTTCGCTCTAAAAAGTTTTGAATAACAATCTTCACAATAATTGTTGTATATGTAATTTGATGAATATTAATTTAAAGGAAATAATTTAAATTATCGGGAAATGTGATTAGTGAATTTCTAAACTTCGGGTAAGCTCGGTAATGTTCGTTGAAATTCGTGAAGCGCTCGCGGACTGAAATAGTTTGGCTCTCGCAGCTTGTATCCTAATTTGGTTGCACGGACGGCCTGCTTCGGTTACATAGTCTTCAGCTATGACGCAAGCTGTACAGGTTTATTGGTGTATTATTTTCACTGACGTTACATTATTTATTTAAAAATTTATTTAACGCAAGTAACTATTAGTATCAATTAAAAACATATATAAAAATCTTTACAGTGCTTCCAATTTAATCTTTTTAAACAATTGTTTTTTCATATTACTATAATCATTTTACGAAATGCACAAAAAAAAGCATTCATTAATAACCATCAAATGAAGAGGTTGAGTTGTTAAAAATGCAACGGAAGCAAAAACCTTGGCTGTCTGAAATTAGGTTATAAGCAAATGTCGTTTATTTCACAGGTATGTGAAGGTAATAAGCGATCAAGATCACATATTGAACATCCCACGTGATCAGACGATCGCGGGATACGTTTGCACCGGAAAGTGCAGCACTTCACTGAACAGACACTTTTTTTTTTAATTTTTTAAAGTTAGTAGAAATATATGTCACCACTCACCTACGGCAAGAAAAAGAGGATGGCCCTACAAGATGGTTCAGCCAACACGAGCCACAGTTGCTGACTGGCGCTGGGCGGGCGGCAAGGTGCGGCGGGAAACGCGTGGGCGTCGGGCCCCCCTCCCGCCCTCCCGGTGCTGCGCCCGCGCATGCCCCGACCCGTCGCTCTGAACCCTCCTGCTTCCCGCGCAGACATTTTTAGAGCAGTGTCGTTTTGACACCAACACCGAAATAACACGACATCCAAGCTCCAGTTTTGAATTCAATACCTCGTAAACTCCAGGTCCCGCGCCTGCCATGTGCGCTCTGCATACGTCATTTCAACACAAACCCAACGATATTAGATTATTAAAAAAATCTTTGCAACAACATTACGCTATTTGCCTGTTGTAAACCAGTTCTTTAAATTTCGTTATCATTGAACTTTATTTTTAGAATGATCTTAAATTACACAGATAAAATATTTCATGCAAATAAAACTCTATGCACATTACTACAAAATGATTACCAACCACATTGAAGTATCCGCCACATGAAAAAGTTTAAAATTATTTAATTTCTGTTCTAATTTCTTTAACGTTTTATTCTAATATTTAAAGACATTATCTTTAAGTAGTCATGATTGTTAACTTTAGTTAAAAATATTGTAACTTTGATATTATAAACATACGCTTTAATTTTTTCTGTTTGTAAACAGATTTATGAAACTTTTGCGCCAGAAAAAGGGAAACAATTTTATCAAATTTAATGTAATGTTAAAGCTTACATAAAACCAAATAAAAGTTAAACATTCTATGTCCCTCCAATACAATACGCTATCGAGTTAACAAATACTTAACCCGTACACAATAAAGTAACCGATTGCAAATAGATCCCGCACGATCGTGTTAACGGTAACTGGAACGGTATCGGTTTAGTTAGCACTTTGACTAACAAAGAGAAACCTGCACGAGATTAGAAACGAAAAGCAAACAACAGCGTGATTGCTGAGCCCCGGGGTCCGTATCAGCTGAACCAGCAGTTATCTAAGCTCAGCTCGTATTACAGTCACGTAAAGCTCCGTTAAACTTGAGATTGGGAAAATTGAGCGAATCTCATATGCATTTACACATCTGCTATTCAGCTTGGATAAGCTTAATTATATTGCCGGTGGCTATCTCCGCAATACACGCTGTTTGAATTGGGACACTGCTCGCTCTTTATTTGAACGGTTAATTTATACGACATAGAAACTAAAACAAATCAAAGATTTTAATTGTTTAATGTATTTTGTCAATAATGAAAAGCAAGTGGTTTTGTGTATTTTTGCTTTCTGGAATTTATGGTAAATTTCAGAGTTATAAAATTTTCTGCATTGACTTATTATCTATAAGTAATTTTAATTAACCATGCAAGTTACATTTCAATCAATTATCGTATTTTTAACTGACAACAAAAAGAGGTTCATAATTCTCATAACATTTTACAAAGTAAACTGTCAGAGATACACTATTTTTGAGAGGAGACTAAGTTTAATAGTGGGAACATTAGGTAGACTATTTATTTCTAACATTTACTGTATAGTCTCCAAAATGATCCCAAGAAAATTCAATCTTTAGAGATGGCAAATACGAATGAATTGCTAATTAATTCCTTTTATTATTATATAAAAAAAACATTTTTAAAATTACTTCTGTCGAAACTTTTTCTTTTGTCTGTATATCGACAGCATAATTTTTTTAAAAAATATTTTTATCCCTATTAAAATGCACTAGATAGTACTAAATGACAAATCAGAACTTTCCGCAGTTTTATTATTAAGGAAAATCAAAAAGAATGATTTTGTGTTCACGTGGTATTTCTAAAAATTTTAAAAGATGCGAAAAGTTTTCAACGTCTCTGAGCAGTTTGCGTAGGAACACCAAACTAAATTTATTTTTATACTGACGTTTGGCTTATGGCCGCCTGTTTCAGTAACAACAGTTGCAATGCGGTGATGTCATCTAAAGAATTTTCTTTCAAAGTTTACATCTTTCGAAAGAAGACAACAGTAAATTTCTTTACAAAAGAAACTAACTTGCACAAGAAGCCAGAACCCTCAAGCGTATAGCAGTTTTCAAGTGATAGAAATTCATATAACAATATAGAAACAGAATATTTTGTAAAAATGTATTACAAAATGAAATTCTGTACTTTTATATCTATTTAATTTTACTAGAATACTTTAATGACAAAATTAATAATAATGTTATTGAGTTAATAATGTGTTGTTCAGTAATGTTCTCAATACCTTTATTGAATTATATAAACATAATTTGTGAGGAGAATAATTTAATTTTTGTTAATAATTCGTCGTTAGGTATAATTAGTTTGGAATATGGAGCATGGCTAAAAATAATCTCGACCGCTACAAGAACGATATTCCCCTAGTAGACCTCAATACAGTTAGCTATAGATATCTTTAGTGATGTTTGTTCTGTCTCGATTCCAGTATTCTAGATATATAAATAAGCACTTCATTTATTATTATTTACTTCCAAAAACTTATCGTTTTAGATTCATTTTGAAAATTAAATTTCGATGATAATCTTCCATTCATTTCACACTTTTGTTTAAATTATTTTAAACGGAGTGACAGTCCTAAACGTTTATATTGTATCACTAACATGCGTTAGTGATACAATAGACGCTCCAAGCATTTCTGTGTCAATTTAGTTTTGTTACTATACAAAGGATGTTGTAGCGAAGAGAGCTGTTGGTGATGACACAAACCATTTCAGGTATAAAGGTAATGAGAACAACGTGTGCAGCGCAGTGAAGACAAAGAAGCACCATGAACAGATCATTTAATTTATCAACAATTCTGCGCGTCTCGTCAAATTATGTTTTGTGACAAAAAACTACATTAACTCCTATAAACTTTTAAACCTGTTCAAAGTATGTTTAAAGAATTTAACCAATGTCAATAAATAAGATTAATCGAGCGAGAATAGTAAATAGCAACGATCCAAACAAGATAAGAACAGTTATTGCAGGTCGAATGGAAGCATTAATACTCCCCACGTAATGTTACTTCTTTCCAGATAACTCTGCAAGGACTACAAAGTATTGTTTTTCTCGTAGTAGTTTATAAACTGGTATAAATAATTTTTGTAATAGGTATGTACATTATATTGTATATAACACAAACTTTTAAATCTCTGCAATAAGATTTATTATTTCATTTTGATCAACCAGATTTGTTTCAATAAATTTTGGATACCGTTGGATAGTTGAACAATTTAATCCTTAGTTAGCTTAAGGATTAAAATTTTCAAGTATCCATTAAATAATGTCGCTAACTCGGAACAACATTTTCCGGACTTAAAGTCCGGTATCGCTGAATATTGACATTGATTTTAGAGTAAAAGCGATTTTGATTTAACAATTACTACACAGAACGCATTTTTTTTATGTTTTACCTCCCGTTTCGGCTTTTTTTTCCCACCATTTTGTTCAATTGTAAAATATGTTATTTTCATTATCTACGCCTGTAAATTACAAATAAAATATACCATCGTATTTTAACCTAAATAAAATATGCATACTTTTAAGGCGTGTGATGTAATAATATTTTATAAAACAAATAGTGATTACTTATATTAATACTTCAAACCCATGAGTTGTTTTATAGATCAATGCTAAAATTTGTACAAATCGTATATCTGATTGTAGGCTCTCCATAATCATTGTTCTAAATGTTTTTCCAAAAATAAACTGTAAATTGTATAATTACTTTTACGCTCATTATTACATATTGTTATATAATATATAACCGCTATCGCTTCTGTAGCTCATGTTGAGTAACGTTTCAAAGCAATTTCATTTTTCTTCTCGAAAGTGAATTCTTTGATATCGTCTAACCGTTCTCTTTCACCAAATTACCGATTGATTCCAGCTCTACATCAGGATGCTTTAATATAATAAAATCTTCAAACGTTCCATTCCGCAGAGACTTCATTTCAAATAAAATCCCCAGCGGCAGCGCTTGATAGTCTGAATGGAAACATTAAACGCGTACTGCGGTTCTCATATTATTGTAGTGAGTAGCTTTATTATTTTTATACTACAGATATATTTGAAACAATACATAGAAAGCTATTATATTTTATACAACATTTTTAATTTGTTTTCTAAAGCCAGTATCCACTGCTGGATATAACCCATCCCCTTTGCCTTCTTCAAATTTCAACCTCGGCTTACCGTATCTTATGGGTTCGTCAGTCCATCTGGATGAAGAAACCTTAAAATCCAAACTATCAAAATTATTAACATCTATTGTCATTCAATGAATAAAAATCATTTTAATTATTAAAAAAAAGTTTCGTTCTTGGAGCATGTGGACTTCTTTACGATATTTTGTTTCACCGGAAACTCAAGCCAATGTATAACGTATCCACGTCTTCCTCTTCCGATATTTAAAGAGCGTACAACTGCCTTACAAACTGAGCCATTACTGGGCGTGGTCAAGAAAAATCTTTGCCATACATCGATATCACAGGCAGTTTCTAGACAATAACTCTTCTATGACAGTCGCAATAGATTTACGTTCAGTTTGCTGATAGTAATACGAAATCCAGTTTTATAATTTCTATCATAACACAGTCAAAATGTGATTCTTTAAAACAAATAATTCTGTACTTCTTTCACTTAATTTAGTCTTTAAAATTTACAATTTTAAAACTATGCGACTATACATGGCTTGATAGAGCAAATGAACGGGTGTACGTGTTAGTACGAGATGCCTGGATGAAATACAAGTCACGCTTTTTGTTATAATGTCGACTATTTGATAATGTAATTCAGATAATAGTCATTAATAATACAAACTTCCAAATAACTAGCTAGAGATAGTTATCGCTATCACGCTTTCAATAGAACATTGTAATGTCCTATACGTGACAGGGATTTAATTTATCCGTCTGCTAAAAGTAGCTATCTGTAAAAGTAACCTAATTCGAACAAACCTTGTACTGAAAGTTGTTATTTCGCCGTATGAGAGCAATAAAAACATCGTAGTGGTCGCGTACCGGAAGACTCTTCGCAGAGTGAACGGACGAGTAGAAGAAGAAGGAGGAAGAGAAGAAGAAGAAGGAGACGAAAAAGGAGAAGAAGTACAGGAAGAGAATGGAGAGAAGTTAGAGGAGAAAGAGGAAGAGGGAGAAGAGGAAGATGATGACGATGACGACGACGATGACGATGACGATGACGACACGATCAATGTAACAAAAATTGTGCGTGTACCTGTACGAACTGAAAAAAAGCGAACTTCGAAGAAGAAAAATGACTATAATATATAATATTTTATTAATTGACGTCTGTGCTACCTATCTAATTGAAAATTCTCTTCTTTATTTTTATTTAACTGATTTAAAGGGTGCTGTAAGCTAATGAAATTACTGCGGTAACAAGACTTAACACACTTATGTGTTAAGGCGACGAGCGCAATGTAATGCAGTATATATCATCTTAACTACGTACGTTGTTAGGGCAAGCGTATCACTTACTATCAGGTGAACGACGTTTTCAAGCTTCCTCAAAATTAAATTGTCCCTTGATTTTAAGATGTGTTTAAAAAATAAAATATTTACCGCTGCGTCACAGAGGTGTTTTTTAAATGCTTTGTTCCTGTTTACAAAGATAGTATAACAAATAAAATGTTACAACGCTCCTATAAAATGCATAAGGTAAAAAAATTTGGATAACGTAAGCTTCTAATATCCGGACACCGGGCGCAAAATAGACACAAGAACAGTCCTTGAAGCCCGACGCAAGGCATTAATGCCCGAGAAATTTTCTTTGAAGCGTATATTTCCGATGGGAACCCGGAATATTTTAGCGATGATTGGGTTTACGACTGCCGCTACATCGTTTCCTTATCGAAATCGTATATTCCCACATGTCATATTCAACGTGTATAATATCTCTATTGTAAGTAAAAAAAAGCTTAGATCAAATCTTACCTACGCTACAAAAATTTGTAAAACATCATCATTAGGTACATAATATAAAAAGTATTACACATTTTAACTATCTAAATTTAGAAGCTTCATTTATCAATTCGGGTGAGTAGGTGCATATCTCTTGCAATAAAAAAATTGTGTATAACCTCTTTACTATACATATACCGTCGTACCTCTAAAATAAATATACGCAAGCAGGCCACACCGGCAACACTGGCAACACTGGCAAATAAATTTCTGAATAAGCTAAACATTCTCTGGTTAACACGCTGCAAGCCCATGTAGTAATAAATTACAGCGGAGTGATATAATAAATTGTCGATATAAGAAAATACATATTCACATTCACATTCTTTCCAATATTTACAGTAATAGACTTTATAGTTTATCATATATTTACACATAGAAAATTGGATATATTGTCTATGAAATGTTTTAGGGTACTCTATTAACGCAATGAATACTTAAATATACTTTAGAATAAAGACCAGAATCCTGTAATTGATTGCTACAGGCCGATGATGATCAAGTCTCAATGTCATCTAATGATTCCAGTAACGCACCTGTTACCAACCAGATAACTGTATAACATAAGTCTACTTCATAACTTTGTTTTTATAAAAATACCTAAATTAAAATATATTAATTAATTAGTAAAGTAAGTGATAGTAAAAATGGGAAGTACTTTTCTCAATTTTGAACAAAGTAGGTGCGTTAGTGGCGATACATCATTAAATCTGCTAATGACGTCAGTGCAGATGGGAACAAAAGATAATCCCCTCCACAGGTTTCCCGCGACCCCAAAATTGTATACGCTATCTTTTAATTAATCTAGTAAATTATTTCTGTTATAATTAAAATTCCTTATAACAAATGTTAGGTTAATTGGCGAAAGGATTTTTTTGTTTCATCGGAATAATACTTAAATAAATTAAATATAGATAAGCTTTTATGTGTTACTTCCCAATTTATTTGTACTTAAACATTTTTGAAAAGATAACTCTTTTGATTTATCGCTTCTTTCCCTAACACTTAACGTTTTAAAGCTCTGAAATTATTTATTAAATGTTTCCTTATAAACAATGCTATAGAATCACAATAAATCAGAAAAAAAATTGTTTTTGATTGGTTTTTCATTTATTTAGGTTATATTACTTAATGAAACTTTTTAAATTTTTACATCTAGCTGCCAGCGATAAGCATTGGATTTTAGAAAAGTGTATTGTTAAAAATATACTTCGTTTTGTGTATTTAAAATAATACGATGTACCTATTTCTTCCAATATTTACTAAATTCAAGAATTTGTTGTATTCGTGTATAATCTGTGAGATGTATATCCGAGAGTTCATGTATTTATTATATAAATATATGAAATGTTTTTAACAAAACTAGTCGAAAATGTAACGTAACTTATTTTAAGAAAAGTAGACCTTAACATTAAAAAAAGTCAAGCAAGTTATTGCACTTAAAGCAACAATTAATTTTCGGCTCCTCAAGCATAAATACACTCAGGTTTGAGCGATTTGTTTTATAAAAGCGCAGAGTTGCCTCGGATAAAACAATCCGTTTTCACTTGTACGCCAAAATAATATTCAATTTATCTTCATCATAAAAAAGTATCGGGACATGCCATGCCGTAAAACCTTTAATAAAATTCTTTCTCATAAAAGTAATATACAAAAAAATACTTTCGCATTACCACTAACGAAATTTTGCTGTCTTTCCAATCATTCCATCGATTTTGTGTCTGACATTCACTTATGTAATCTAAACATGAAAAGAAATAATTAATACAAGAGTAAACCGTAAAGAAGTGATATAAAGCTCAGTTGCGATTTTATGTTAGAATATTACAGTCATAATGAACACAATAATGTAAGTTTTATCATCATCATAAGCCGAATGACATCCACAGCGGATATTAGCCGCCATCCAAGATTACACCAGTTTCTCGCGATCTTCGCCTGCCTTTTATTTTAATTCAATTCTTAGAAACCATTGAAAATATTTAAAAAAATAACGAAAGTCGTTGTGAATTGTATAGCGTAATTATAAAGCTATACAATTTTAATTACTTCTTAATTACCAAAATTATTTTTTCGTCTTATATTTAAAATAATGGATAATAATAAACCTGCTCATATTTCAAAAAAATAAAAGTATGTAATAAAATTGTGCACAAATTTTATTCCTTTTATTTATTAGCGACATCTGTTTGAATATAGAGGAACTATTATTATATTCCTGCTTGTGGTCGTATTGTCGTACAAACGAATACACACTTAGGCTTTTTGGGTAATAAAGCGCCACCTATAGTTATTATTCCGGAATAATATAAACGAAAACAAAACAGAAACTTTCATTGTTTCGTCATTATCCAAAAGATGGCGTTATTTTTAATCAAAGCTTTTACATGGAGCTCAATTTACAAGGATCCAAATAAAATTTATTATGGTTACAAAAATTAAAAAAAATAAAAGCTTACTAAATATAGTCTCAATTGTATAGAAATAATTTCTTTGATTATATATTAATTAGATAAAATCCTTAACAATCGAGTCTTAAAAGGCTTTCTTTAAATTTTTCCTGCAGCGATTCTCATAACGTTTTACAAAACAACTTTACCTTGTAAGGGCTAAATTAGAAAGCACCAATGAAATAAATAAACAATAATTATGTGAATATTATATTTCTTTTTCATTTTTAATGACACATATATTCATACGAGTGTCAAGTATTGAAAATTATATAGTACTAATCAATTGTGTTACGTTTACATAAATGAATATTAAATACAGCAACAGCAACAATTACTTTTGTTTTTGTTGTGAGAGTAAATATCTATCAGTGGATGTCTACTAACTAATGATGATGTTAAAAATTTTCATGTGTACTAAATATTACAAAAAATTCTAAAGGGCCTTATTATTATAAACATAAGGAATGTTATGTAACCCAAAAGTTATTTAAGATGACAAACAAGGACATTATTGCTGTTAAATAATGCAAGGTAATATAAATTTCTGTATAAGACGTCCAAAAACGTAAAAAAGATGTCTCGCATAACAAAAGAGTACTATAAATATGACCACACAAAAACGAAAATAACCGATAAAGTAATTCGACTATACATGTGTATGCAGATATGTCCACTATTTGATGTTAAATGCATCCAGAAATAGGTGACCTGAATAGAGGGAGGCGTTGCTCTGTGCACGCAGCCCAGAGTTGTGACGTCATACCACTCCTGCCACCACCACCCTGTCACCTCCATACCCCCCACCCCACACCCGAGCGCCGAACACCATTCTTACACCATAATGGTAATATCAGCGTTAAAATAAATTTTGATAGGCAATCTATAATTCAGATTAGGGAATAATATATATTATATAATTTTATTGATCAGATAAACGTTAACGACCTTTATCATTTGCTAACCCTCGACGCAAAAAGGGAGTATTAGAAATTTTACTTACGTATATAACTCTTCTATAAGTACTTCTCTTCACGTTATCATACTTTTTCAAATGTTATAAAGTTACAAATTGTTATTAAGTTAAAAAGTATTAATAATATCTACTGCATCCATTTCTGTTCATACAAAACGTACGTAACGTTTTTACCAGGTGGTAGGTCTCTGTTGCCGGAGACCGTCTGGATGGGTACCACTACAGCTCCTATTTCAACCGCCAAATAGTAGTGTGCGAACATTACTGTGTTCCGGTTTGAAGGGCGCTGTAGCTAGTGTAATTACTGGGGTAACGAGACTTAACACCTTATGTCTCGAGGCGACGAGCGCAATGTGGTGCAGTGTGTACCATCTTAACTAGCGCGTTGTCATGGGCAAGCGTATCACTTACCATCAGGTGAATGTCTTGCTCGTTTCGTCGCATAGTAGTATAAAAAAAAAACGTTCACCTAATGGTAAGTGACGGTCCTATCCATAACTGACACAGTCACATCGCTAGATAGAATGCAGCAGATGTTAAGTCTCTCTATCCCACTAGTTTTACTAGCTATTTACTGCTATAGCTGCGGCGATAAGGTATTCAACAACAATACCTATGTTATAATAACTTATTAAAATATATTTTTTCTGTAAATACATGTATGTATAATATCATAACAATTTGTATGCCCATACTACACACTTCGCATAGCGATGACAATACGCTTGGAAACACGATGATTCTTGGTTCAATTACAGAGCCAGCAGAGTTTGGTTGGTGTTATGCCAGCTGGGTTTTCTTAATCGTCTACTTACCACTCTCTTATCTTAAATCTGTTGTTATTACATTATTGTATTTAATGTGTTACAATGCAAACAATGAATCGTTCGTTAGGAGACATAAAAAAGGATTTTTATCGGACTAAAATATGATACGAAATTCATAATCAACGTCTACATGAACAATCATTTCATGTTACTTAAAATAGCAGCAATTTAGGGCAAGTCTAAACAAATTTCCATCACCGACGCATTGATAATTAGTGATAAATAAATTTGACATCGACTGATCCCCTCCGCCCCTAGCCCGTTGCCACAAAGCCTGTTTCAGAATGAAACTGACCCAATTCCGGAGCTGCAGTCCCCCTCCGCACCGACTGACGTCATAGCACACCTTGCAATGAACAAGGCAACATCCTATTTTTGGTGCACAAACAATTACAATGCAAAGTTCAGTTGCGTACGTATAATAATCCGGTGGTAATGTCGGCGTCGGTTACGCCTCTACTGCTGCGAGGGTCGACGGCATGGAGTCAGAAACTGGGTCATCCCGGGTTGCAAGCCTCTATTCATGAATCGAAGCGGGAAGTGTGACGCACTCCGTTCATTCTTGCCGGTGCTTGTTAATCGAACTCAACCTGGTAAAGTTTATATGAATCAAGTTATTTATAGAGCCACGCAAAATATATAATTAACACACCACAGTTAGTGCATTATATTGCAATTGACATCTCTTCATTATTATTAATAGATCAGTTTTATGATTTGAACAAACAAAATGATCATCTGTTAGTGATGACCTATATACTTGCCAACACTGAGTTTTAGAATAAGTAACTTAAGCTTATATAATGATTATAATTGCATTGTTAAGTTACATATCGATGATAGGTTTATTTCCGTCTGGATAACACTCCGCTGATATCTATAAATATTAATGCAATCATTATTGTGGTATCGGGACATGTTATTCATTTCTTACGCTGTCTAAAGCTGTTGTCCCCGCTAACGACATTACGGACAATATCTTTTACTTTCAAATGATTCAGCTCGAAATTCACTATAGAACAAATTAAGGAGTCATCCTTAAAACATTTAGCATGTAACAAAGATTATAATACTTTATTATAACTGTTTACTAATATTTATTATCAACTGAGATCTCATCCTCGTAGTGTTAGTTACCTTCTGCAGTCCACAGATAACTATTTTGAATATTACTGTTCTTACTAAATACAATATATGTGTATAAATATAGTGCCGTAGTTATGTTAAGAATAACCTTTGACCTTTCGTCGATCGCATCCTGTAATACAGCCGCGGTGTAGTATAACTTTACTGCAATATGGTTATGTTATATAACTGCACCACCATCATTAAGTAAAAAATATATTGATTATAGAATTTATCGCTTTTTTAATAAAAGATTGGTATAAATAATCCATTTTAAGGTATACTTTTACATAAATAAATGAATGAATTCTTTTTATTAACACTTAACCTTAATTTTAATGTTAAGTGACAGTGATGTCGAAGGTCGCTTGCCCATTTTACTATTGCTCTTATTCATTGAATGCAAAAACAAAGCGATTCTATTATGAGATTTACAAATTGCACTATCGTAAACTCAAAATACCTTGTTCATTGTTCAGCACTTTTAATGAATGGGAGTTTTATGAAATTTTAAAATATTAAGTGTATCGATAATATATATAAGTTAAACTAACAAATTGCTTGTTTGTAATTAATGATGTTAAAGTATACATACGTCATTTTCTATTCAAGTGTTGAAATACGAAGCATGTCCTTATGTATCTCTTTGTTTGTCAAACAGTACCGAAATAGTTACTTGTAGGCCAAAGTTCAAATAAAGCTTTCGATTGATCGCATTGCGATGTCTTTACAATGACCAGCAAATTGTTTTTTACATTATATTAGTAATTATTACTAAAATAATAACTTGTATTGTCTGTTTCACGTGTTAAGTATGTGAAATACAAAAGAAATTGTCAAAAAGAACAACTATAATTAAAATCTTGTCAAATAAAACCTACCACTTACTAAGTTGAAGACAGAAGATAACAATTAATAGGGAATACTAAAACAAAGAGACAAATATTAATACTCTTTAAACACCATTCTAAAAATCTAAACTTTTATGGATAATCTGAAAACGAATCTTTGTTTCTTGTTAGTCATTCTAAAACTTTACAAAGCTACTTATCTTTTAGTACCAGCATCCGACTGCTTTTAACGTAGTTTAATAATAATTATCACAGGACATTAAAATAAAAATTGATTAAGTATGTTAACTGCTTTCGTTCTTCAGAAGCTGACCATAACCTAAGTAACACCTGGTTTAATTCCGGAGCTAAATGTTGTAAAGTTTAATTAGTGGTATAGTTTTTCGAATAAGCCTAATCTTTTAAAAAGATGTGAATTTAAGGTCATTTGTTAGCTAATACAAGTTAAAAGAAGTAACAGATTATTGTAACGGTATTTTTAACAATTTGTAACGATGCTGTGTGTATAATGTAGAAGCACCTTTAGCTATCGCTAGGTCGCGACGTCCTTGGTTGCATGACGCATTCACCCGCCTTGGACTAGTGAATGAGCTGGCAACGGGACCGGCCTTGCCCGGGAAAGTCTCCCATTCAAACCTTTACGTGAACAGATTATTTGTTCACATTGTATAAATGAAATTGTTCAATAATGCCTCATGAATGTTAGTGACATTTTAAATTTGTTATATTACCCATCCACGTATTTATATCGTGCGAATAAACATTTCATTACATCAAACTTAAAATGATTAATCAAACAAAATATATACGATTTAGGATATGAATTGAAACTAAAATAGTTCAAAAAAATAAATTTTTACAGCAAACAGAACTTTTATTTTCGAAAATTAAAAGTTCAGGGATAATAAAAAGTGTTAAACAAGAAAAAAACGTTCGTAATTGGTAATCGAATATAATCTTCTAACGTCTTATACATCGATTAATTGATAAACAGAGATAAAAATTTCCAAGTATAAACTATAAAATACTAATCTTTATTTCTACTGTGCTTAGTTGATACTTAAATTGTATTCCTCTACGATTTTACAGTTATACTATGTACGAGTGATAAATTGCGAGGCTAATTCCAAAGGGTTTGCTGGCTCGTGTCGTTTAGTTCTTACATACAATCATACTATAATGTCACTAGTGTAATAAATAGAATTGTTTTTAAAAATATAAATAATTAACAATGAGCTGTAGAACTGAGAGCAGAGGTGTTCTACGGCGTAGCGGGCGCTTTAAATGTCAAACGGGCAGAGTCGATACAAGCTCACTTGTTGCACGCTGACCGGGTCACAGGGCGGGGGGGAGGGCCGGGAGGGAGGCACGGGAGGCTGCGCGGGGCCGCGGGGGAGGGGCGGTCAACGACCGGACGCACCCTGTCGCATGCAAGCTATTTCAGGAAGCTACCTGCATTGCTAAAGTTCGAAGGTCAAACCGGGCTCACACCTCGCCACATACTCGTACATAATTTCATTAAATCACTCCTACTTTCATCATCCCTTCAGGTGCATCCAGCAACTGCATTATCACTTCTAACTTGATAATGTTACACAAACTTACATACATCGCAAGCAGCATCGAATTCAATGAGCTTTGTTCTGTAGTCTTCTTTGTTTCACTAATATAAAATTTTATTGTTACTGGTGGTAGGTCTCTGTTGCCGGAGACCGTCTGGATGGGTACCACCGCAGCTCCTATTTCAACCGCCAAATAGTAGTGTGCAAACATTACTGTGTTCCGGTTTGAAGGGCGCTGTAGCTAGTGTAATTACTGGGGTAACGAGACTTAACACCTTATGTCTCAGAGCGACGAGCGCGATGTGGTGCAGTGTGCACCATCTTAACTAGCGCCACGTTGTCACGGGCAAGCGTATCACTTACCATCAGGTGAACGTCTTGCTCGTCCCGTCGCATAGTAGTATTAAAAAAAAATATTTGTATGGTGTGATCATTTAAAAGATATAAAATTTTCTGTAATACACTATAATAACATATAGTATAGTATATACACATAAATACTACACTATAATAACTATAATTTCACTACTAATTTTTAATTAACATACAGCTTTTTTAAATTTCCTTTGTTGTGTTTTATAAAGTATCTCCGCGTTACAAAAATCACTTACCGACACTATTCTCAATATACAGATACCAGAGAACAACAGTAATAATATCCGCCATTTTTAAATAGTTGTACAATTTGAAAATAGTTATTTAAAAATAAGAATTAATACAAGTATATTACAGAAAAATTTATAAGTGATCACATCATAGCATATTATTGAAATATAATTTTATATTTGTGAAACAAAGAAGGCTACAGAAAAAAACTCTTTGAATTTGTTAGAGCTTGTGATAATGAAATAAATAATTTTCATCATAATCTAATCTATTTAAAATTCAGTTTAAAAGCTGTTATATCAAGAGAAATAAAAGCTTTGGGTACAGCCAAAGCTTTCATTTTTGTTTTGGTTTACATACATAACGTGATGACGCACATTAAACATTACTACTCAAATTTAATAAACTGTTAACCATTTATTATAATAAAACTATAACAATTTGTTAATGAAAAATAACGTTTTATTATATTCCTAAACTTTTATAAGCTTTATGTGTAAAGGACAATAATAGACAAAAGTTTTTTTTTCGTCGTTCAATTTTTTCTATTCATTGTAATAATAAAAAAATGCTTGTAAATCATGTAATATAAAAAAAACACTGCGTGCTTGTTAACACAATTTCAATTTATTGGATACATTTAATATTTAATACTAAAAATAATGATTAAAACTTTAATCAAGCAAATCTTTACTTTAGCATTTTTTTCCGTTGCTGTATATTTTGTGAATATATGACATACGAAAGTAATCTGTTTGCAAGAAAAGTTTTTAAATTCCGACTTGGTCAACCAATCTGGTGGTAGCCTTGGAAGTCATAGCTATAGCGGGGAACTAATCATTATGGAGACTTCAGGAGGATACCGTTATCAAGCAATTGACTATATTGACTGATTTTTAATCTGTCTCCGAGCTGCGCCAACTCTGCGAAAGATTTTCAAGACCAATAGACGAAGTCTAACTGCGTTAACGTTTCGCTAATTCCATTTTTATTATTGCTGTTACTACCTTATCTTTCATTATTATCTTAAAATCGTTATTAACATTTACTTTAAAAGCCCAAGACTTTATGAAACTTATTTGTTATATGCCTTATTTTCGTCTGCACCAAATTAATGGGATCTTTGTTGGGCTCGGTATCCGAATCTATAATAAGGTTCCGCAAACTGTTTTAGATTTGCCACTTAATAGATTTAAAAATAAAATTAAAAATGTATTAATTAGTAAATCATATTATAGTGTTGATGATTATTTAAATGATAAAGATGTGTGGAAATAAATGGCGCTGATTCTCGTGCAGTATGTGTCAGTACGTGTAAGAAATTTAAAAAAGAAGATGTCAAAAAAAAATTAATATATATATATATAGCCCGCATTTCTTTTGCGATTTTTTTTATACTAGTATGCGTCGAGACGAGCAAGACGTTCACCTGGTGGTAAGTGATACGCTTGCCCATGACAACGTGGCGCTAGTTAAGATGGTACACACTGCACCACATTGCGCTCGTCGCCTTGAGACATAAGGTGTTAAGTCTCGTTACCCCAGTAATTACACTAGCTACAGCGCCCTTCAAACCGGAACACAGTAATGTTTGCACACTACTATTTGGCGGTTGAAATAGGAGCTGCGGTGGTACCCATCCAGACGGTCTCCGGCAACAGAGACCTACCACCTGTGAATGTTTGGTAGATTTTGACGTACAATAAGTGAACTATTGTTTCCATGTCGAATAAAAATTTTAACTTTGTTAATAAAAATACATAAAAGAGTTTATACTTAATAATATTTTGACTACATTTTAAATGTACTATGTTTAGTATATTTATTTGTTTTAAATTATATCATCAAGATTTCAAATGTATATCATAATATCGTGTAATGTTATCTATAAATAATTATGGAGTGCTGTTGCCTAAAAATACATCCGACACTTAAGTTATTATTAGCGTGCGCTTCTGTTTGAGATGTCCCGTTGCATAATGCGGAGGGCGACGGTCGCGTGACGTCACCGGGGGCACGGCGCGGGCGCGGCCGCGCGGCCCATTCATGTGCCCCGGCCTGCACACACCCTCGGCGCACACACACCGCCGCACGCCCCTGAGGTCACATTATTGTGATTTTCGTTATGACGTCACGCAATCCGACCAATCGCAGCGCAGATCCATTCAAGCCTAACTCCTGAAGGAAAATTCGTGGGATGTAGGCAACAGTCGACGGACGACCGCCGCCGAGGTGGCAGCAACCGCTCGCTACAGTTACTGAAACTCCGTAAAGTTCACTGATAAATGTTTCGCTTGAGCTTTTGAGTTAAGACTTATTTTTTAGTACATTCCGATTGCGTCTTCGCAGCCGCGATCATGATCAGGTAAGCGAATTTTAGTTATGAATTTCATTGTTTTTACTTCATTTATTAGTAAAGTAGCTTTTATATATTTGTGCTTTAAAGCAATGAACGTAGGAGCACGTGTAGTCTCGGCTTTCTACGCTACGGTGCTACGCGCCCGCCTACGCGATGTCTGGCTCGTAGCTCCGTAGACTCGCCCACGCTCGCGCTGCTACGAATGTGGGTTACGTGATCAGAGCATTAAGTTATTGCTTCATACAGATATGTTTCAGACCTCCGTTAACGAAAAACGTGTTTAAATTGTTGATTTAAATAACTTGTCCGTCATAAAGCGATTCATCGTACATGTTTTTCGTTTACGTTTGATTTTTTTAATAGAAAACCAGTCAAATGGGAGGTAGACTGATAAATCATACCCGCCTCAACATATTGTGTCTAGATAAATATAAATAAACCTTAAAAATAATATTAAAAAAGCTTTTAAATGTTTTAGAATTATAGTTTTTAATATTTAAACTGAGTTTTTAATAAATTTTATTATATTTGGAAAACAGTTGTTGGTAATGCATTTATAACTGAAAAGATGTGACCTACTGTTTGTTCTATAAACCAGTGGTACAAACAGACAAAGGTTGTATATAATTTTTTGGAGTTTTTACTCTTTAATCTGTCGTTTATTGCTCGACTTATAAACGATACATTAATAAGTAATATCGTAATTGTTACATTATTTAATTTTAACTTAAAAAATCATGAGCGTAAACAGATTTTAGTCAAATAACAACGAATTTTTTTATAGTCATTTGTTTCAAAATTTTAAATATTGAGTTCTTTCAACTAGACACAAATTCAAAGTAATTTTTTTTAACTAAGCGGGCTATAACATACATTAAATATGTTGTTAAAATAATAATTATAACAGTAATATGCAAAATCCTATATACGATCTATATATATATATATATTTGTTAAAAAAGGCTCATTTGTTGAAAAAAGTTCTTGTGAATACAAAGTATTATTATTCCAGCTCATAATTTTTTCCCGAACCACGATTTTTATAAATCATTTACTTCCTTCGAATTATTTAAAAAAAAATGACATTTCACTATCTATAAACAAAATTCAAAGAATCAAATAAATCTTTACCATTTCAAGTTTCATGATGATGATCATATTTTCATACATTCATAAATCGTCGTAATTTTTTAGAAAAACCAAACACATGATGTTAAAAATACATAATTTTCTAAAAGTAATTATTATCGATTATATATAGTTGCCCTTCCATATAACCCCGAGTTGTAATAACTGATGTCCTTGTTGTACATTTTGAAAATCGTTATAATGTTTAGACATCCTTGAACACCTTCACGCTCTCAGCATCATTATAGACGTTTTATACCAAAGACATTATTTGTAAATCTATTAATTTTTAGTTTTCTCTGGTCATATTTAACAAAATAGTTTCGATGACTACTTATATCACATTTATAGAGCTATTAGAAAATTTTTGCAAGAGAAACAAGTCTTAGAAATTTGTTAAAAAAATCATAATTATCATTATTGTCACTATCCTTTGTTTTATCTGTGGTCAATGTTTTAATGTACCTGTCCTCACGAGGACAAAGCTTATGTGAAACGCTTTTTGGTGTTCATCGGCTCCGGGCCTAATTACAGCGATCATCTCTGGCCAATCTGCTGTTCTTCTCTTCATGATGAACTATTTCGAGAGTGTAATATCTTAGAACAACATATGAAACAACCACGGTCGTGTTGGGTTTTTAATAATAGCTAAGCATTTCCGTTTTCAGACTGACAATTTTCTTAAATATGTTATGAATTAGAAATTACACGCTCTGCAATCCATATTTCATTGTTCGTATGCAACTTCTTATTACTATTCATCATATATTCTATAAATAGCTTTGAACGCTATAAATGTAGCATGCTCATAAAATTGTTAAAGGTCTTATTTAACGGGGGTGGGGCGAGGTGAGGTGCGGTAGGCGGGCCCCCATTGACGTCAGAGCTCTCCCGTGACGTCATAGGTCTCTGCCACACCCGCGTTTGACGTCATTATAAACTCTGAACCTAGGTTACATCCATAATCTAACCATAACGTCACTTTAATGCAGAATATATTTAATTACTATAGAATATCGTGATAATTCTAGTAATAGTTTAAATATTTCATGTTTTTAAGCATATTTAGTAGTAGAGTTTTATTTTAAACATAAAATAATACTCTTTTATAGTGAATGTATGTTATTTAATATATAAACATAGTATTAAAATAAGTTATTAAGCGAATTTGAATAATAAACGCGCCGATTAATGCAGCAAGACAAAGCGTTTCGCGTGTAGCTATAAAATTCTATGAACGGAGCTTGCTACGTCACGGGCTCTGCAGGTTCCATCCCTGTCCTTTTCCCTCTCGCACACAGCGGTGCGAGTGAGGAGGACGGAAACCCAGTGACCTAGTTTGGCGACCTCGCGCTCGGGAGGGATTGCCGTCTATTTTTAATCTGAAGGTCGATTTATTTATAGAGCTGGAAGAGACCTCGCCATTTCTATCGTTTTGCCATTGTAATTAATGGCGACTTTTACATAATTATTAATTTATGTAAATATCATTAATGGTATTGCACTGATTTTAAACTGTATTACATATAAATAATTACATCGCTTAATTTATGCTTGTTTAAAAAAAGCTGAAATATACTCATAATTTATTCATGATTAATGAATACACTTAAATATATGAACATTATACTTAGGATATTATGTTACGAGTATAGACATTAAGAAATAACAACAAAAGAAATAACTTTAGCGTGTTTGTGTTATTATTTGGGAATTATAACAAGATATATTTATTTACGATTAAGTCCCAGTCCGATATAAGGAGGCACAAATTTTCATAAGTGCAATTCTACCAAGAATTAGAAATCACAGAGAACTTTATCGGATTTCATTGTTAGGCCTTTTGTGGCTAGGCAGACTAATTGTTTAATAATTTTAATTTCTTAATATTTTTAACGAAGTTCTGGTTCTAGATATCACTAGTGGTAGCCTCTGGATTGCGGGAAGCATCTAGGTGATTGCCTACGCTGTCTATTATTGAAGAACCTGCAAACGAATCATATAATATGACATCATTTATAATATTTTTACTGCTGGTAGGTCTCTGTGAACACTATGAAAAATCCATAAAAATGTATTGTTTCTTAAAACAATGTTCTTGCTTCTTCCCGATGATGAATTCAGCGGAAGGTTCAGTTAACGCCACCAAGAGCTAACAGTAGTACCTGAAATTCTAAATTGTTTCATCAATGCTGTGATATTCCCATATATTGCTACAAGTTCTAAACTCTAACTAAATTACTGTTAACAAAATCTGCTCCTAATTATTATAAGAATTACTACACTTCTGATTATTTAAAAATATGTATAATAGTTTTGCTGCTCGCTATATATCTGTGAAAGCTTTTATAGCTTTATTTCGGCACAGGATCACACTGTTAATTAAATTAAATTAGATGCAATAATAAATTATTAAATCACTTCTGGAGACTTGATTATACTCATTTCACACATTATCAATATAAAAGAAAAATTGCAATAGGTTCCAGTTACTTCGGTTGCATTTTTAATAATTTGTATTGGGTCTTTCCTTACTTTTATACATAAAATATAGATTATCTTAGCGTTGTACAAACAAATATTTTAGTTTCCTTTGTTCCATGTCCTTCAAAGCTGTTAATTAACACTTACAATTTTATGACCTAACTAACCAAAGTAACTAAGCTCAAGTCTATTAATACATAATGATCAATCAGTCACGTTACTAGACATGCGCTTCCTAAAAGTCTTCACATCGATCGGACGCGACACTACAATTTTAGTAAGTAAGTTAAGTAGTTAAACAATTTTAGTTTCAAACAATAAACAACGAATTGTATAAAAGCAAATGAATATACTACACTTTTAAACTGTTTAACAACATATGTTTTTTTATCTATATTCGGTCACAGATTAAAAAAAGGTAAGCATAAAAATAATCCGCATTACAAACACGTAATCCAACCGCGCACGGCACGAGGCGGGCTGTCAATGCGACGGCGGCCGTCCGGACCTGGATACCATTCCGGGGCGGGCTCGGGTGTCGCTCATACACCGGACACGACCCCAGTGGGGCTTCGGGCTCCGGTGTCTAATCTATGACCTGCCCGATAGCTTTTTTTACAGCACTTAGCTAAAAGCCACAGTGTACGCAGCGAGATAATTTCATTAAACTAAACCTGTATTACTATCTTCTTCTAAGTCGTATTTCCTCATGACTGAGGGTCGCCATGTTTTTACTGAAACACACGGCGACTCTCTTGGCAGTTAGAGTGGTTTGCCATTGCCTTCTCCATTTCACATACTAGTCTGACCACAGACGGTCAATGACGTAAATATGCAGGTTTCCTCACGATGTTTTCCTTCACCGTCAAAGCACGTGATATTAGTTGGTGTTATACTATCTGCGTATATATTGAAAAATTCATAGGTGCAGCCCGGGTTCGAACCCCCTACCACTAGGCTATCACGGGTCGATATTACAGGCTACGATATTACTATAGTTTATTGAAATCATCCCTTTCTATCTATCAATATAGTATACGCAATAAATAATCTTATGAACGTTTAGTTCGAACAGGTGATGGATATTTCAGCACATTTCAAACATTTTTCACATAATTTGATTTAAACTTTATGAATCTTAAAGGTGTTTAATTTTAAACGATTTAAATTGTAAATTTCGTTTGAACTAAAACCAAACAAAAATTTATTGAATTTTATGTACCATGAATATCAAATATATTAATTTTGTTTAACGTATAAGAGAGTTTGGTACCTTTTTTTAAATAAAATATCTACAAACTATCGATTAAACTAATTAAAAATTAAATATTTTTTTAGTAAATAAAAGCCAAAAGCTCTTTCGCTAGTTTTTGTACACTATGGCAGAGCGGATCCAGTAACCTAATAAAGAGGAAACGTTTTTTTCATAGCACCCGTTCACTCACACTTGATTTAACAACAATACCATCTGCCAAAAGACATGTTCCACTAATCATTATTAATTCGAACTTATTTTTGATGAGCATACTTAACACATTTTCTTGTTATTTTGATGAAACACCTAAATCCTAAACCAGAAATTAACAGTTCCCATTTTTACTAAAGTTGAGATATCAATGATTACAACAATGACAGAAATTAAAATAGTTTTGTTTCATTACTGTTTTTATATTTAAATGCTGCCTGATAAATTTGTTAAATGTCTTCGATGTTTTTACACTTTGATTAACATCTAAGCATACAGAAAGTCTATTTATGTTATGTAAGGCCGGACTTTTTTATTACTTTTTAGTCATCGAGACAATAATTACTCTTGCCCCTGCTGGATCTCTCCCAAAGAACGTTATTCTATTCTTCGACTATATGTTTGCATGTGGTTAAAAAGCATCTAGTGCTTCGTTTGTCTAAACATGGTCACCTATCAATATCTATACCTAAATCCAGCGGTGAGTACTTATATGACAGATATGACCAGCCGATTGACACTTCAGTTTATATATCCGGGAAGCTTCGGTATCTCTACTTTTCAGGAAGAATACTTAATTGCGAATCTTTTCTACTAGAAAAACGTGCGACTATTATTTCATTAACTTAATAAGACATTATTTGGATAATAGTTTAGTAATAAAATTAATTTATATTACATAAAAAGATGAATAAAGAAAAAATTGGTAATGCAATTCTACAAGTTTCATTATTATCGACAAACTTTTACAACCGAGGTTATGAAACAAAATTTAACTTTCCATATCTATAAAATGTATGTCATATATACATGTCGGCATATGTCTATACAAAAATAAATTTATAACCTGATAAAAATATGTATACAGTTTCTAATTGGTTTAAATTTTTAAATTAACAATTTATAGTTATATAGAAAAAACTTATATGTAAATTGCATAAGCTAGCTGTGGACACGAATCAGTTGTTACGGAGGTTCTGCGATGCACTGTGCCCATTGACAATATAAATGAACTGTTGTAGTATTTTGTTATTTATTTTCGATACATTTTGTATCTTTCAATATAACGTATAAGTAATGAAATTAACTAATTTCTAAACATAATTAAGTCTAAACGGATTCCATAAATTATGTATATTTATGATTTAATTATCAGATGAAACATTTGCATTATGTTTTTGAGTGAACAAAACTTGACTATGAGAAACACTTTTTGACAATAGGAATACCAACTTATTTCACAGTCCGTCATTCTGTGTAAATCGTTTACGTAACACCGCAGAGCTGTGGACACTCGGAACTTAAATCTTTGTGGCGGTTTGTCCATAATCCTGTAACGAGGGAGGCGCCGACCTCCTTCCTAGGGCTTCCGTACGTCCTCCCTACATACCAGTTCAGCCTATTTTAATATACGTTTATACTAGTTAGACAAATTCTTATAATATTACTGGTTAAAATGCCAAAACTGTTTAATTACATATAATCGATTAGATCCGCAGTGTGGCGACTGCCAGACAAAGATGAAAAGTAGTATATATTATCCTCGTACCTTCGCTATGTTGTTAGTTAAAATTTTCAAAACTCTAAATATATTTTTTTTCAATTTAATTTTATTACAACAAGTAAATAGATGAGAGTTCAAAAATTATAAAAATAATGTAAATAACAGACTGATATAGTCTGACAAAATAAGATAGGTTTCTGAATTATCTTGTCGGTTGAATTTTGTCACTGTAAATGTAATATTTATGGATTTGTCTGAACTTGCGAAAGGCTCAAGCTTTTGAATAATCTAAAACTGGAAAGAGTAAGACATCATGACGTCTATATTCACCCATTTTTTTTGTCTTTTATCGCCTCGGGGCAGACATGAACACATCACCCATCCATGAAGTTTCTTTGCCACATCTGCTCTCTGCGATTGATTAAAACCATTTCGTGATGTGTGGTGCTTTCGCTATAAAAACATCTCATTATTCCAAAAAACGAGTAATTTTGATTCCACATATAAAAATCTCAAGTATTTTTTTCTTAGCTTATCAAAATTATGTTAACCTTAAAAGTTTTAATTAAATTATCGGTTAATATTATGTAAGTAAAATAAAAAGGTTAAATGCAAAAAAAAAGATGGCATGTATGATGGATCTGGGTAATGCATGGTCCAAAGATAATTAGATGACAATTTTAGCTCGGGATACTAAACATTCGTTAATCATTATTCTTTTTATAATATTAATAGCACTAAATTACAAAAACGTTTTTAGCAAACTGAATCAAAATATTTTTTTTTCGGCATTAACGGTAAGCACATTTTTTTTAAAACAGTATTATTTTACGTTAGCGTTATTAATTTTAATAAGTTGGTTTATTCTTTTTCTGATAATGGAATGGTTAAATGTCAAAATAAATAGATTAAATTAAAATCGCTCCGCTTGTGACTTGTGCCAGGGAAATTAAGTGAGGCTACAGGACATAATCCAGCGCAGTAAGTAGAAGAGGTGTGCACGCTGCCTAGAGTCCATTCGCACCCCAACTCACCCCGTGAGCACACGTACTGTTCACTAGTTTTTTTTTAATAGTAAACCGTCAAGGGAACAGCTGATAGTGACAACCTTTTTTTTTTAATTTTTATATAGCTTTTTATTTAGTTTTTTATGTGTTTTTGCCTGCCTTTCTTTAAGTAAGTATTATAATTTTCGTTCTATTAATTTTATAGTAATTCTTCACGAATTTTTATTTAAATTGTCAAAAAATTATTATATTACGGTCACAAAAAAAACAACTGTTACCGTAAAGTTATTATCATTATTTATAATTAAAAAAAAAACAATAAGCGAGTATAAATTTTATTTTGTTACAATAGAAGAATTTCCTGTTAAATTTTTGATGTTAATATTAAAGAAAAAGCTTACAAAGTGCTTGTATCATCGTATATACATATGTTATGTGCTTAAGCCTTAAGCCAGTAGTATGGTTTCCATGCCTGATCAAGTGGGGCTTCGCGCTGTGCCATTCGATATGGCAGACTTTTTTTAAGCCACCCGCCTCATACGTCCACTACACATCCGTCAGGCATTAGTAAGTAAAGACCTAGTTTATTTTGTTCAACCATTTTTATTTATAATAATAATGTTGTAACCAATAACACCATATTAAGAACCTTTGATTTAAAGTTATTTAATTTAATTTGTTTAGAGGCTTTTGGTGTATGTTTTCATGTTTATAATTTTCTTAGAGCATACTTCACGTTTAATACTCGTAACTGAATTTTTATTACATTCATTATAAACGTGTAGAAAATCTTTTCGATTCTGAAGTTGCTCTAAGTAAATTATGTTTTTCGCGTGACAAAGCATGCTACGCTTCGAATCTTTGCCACATTGGAAACAGGATCAACGGGAGAAGACTTGAATGGAGAGGATACATGAAGTCCAAAGCAGCTGCTGGCCACTGCACAAGATTAGTAACACCTATACTCTTGTGCGTGTGACAGCGGCTATTGCGGACGTTTCATTGACGACGCTTGAAACCGACCCTAGCGATTTCTTCACTGATTAAAACGTTATGTGTTTAAGTTGTGGTTAATTAATTCTCTGGGTTATTCAAAAGGGTTTGTTACCAGAAAATAGTTTAGACTAACTACAAAAAAAATAATTAAACCTTTATTTAATATATCTAGCTTGCTATCTTGCAGCAGATATCAAATTTTAAAATATTCATTAGCTTACAGTTTTATTTTTGAGTTTAAAAATGCATCAGTGAAATATTTTTTTTCTTACTTTCTTCAGTGTCTAATAGTTTAAGAGTAAATTTTGAAACGAAATTACGTCCAAAAGGTAGCTAATTCCTGTTGATGTTTAAAATGGTTTGTCTTCAACTTCCTCTCAAGTTTTATTATTGAAACTGTTTCATTTAGTTACTTTTTCTGGTAGTTTTTTACTGTTTTTATGATATATTGGACGGTTTATATTTTCTTTTTATTTATTTCATATCAGTGCTAGTTTTTAATTTTCACTCTCGTACAGGAATTCACAATGTAATATTCTTTTATAATAAGTCTGCCTAAGTAACTTTACTGTCCAGCTATTCTTTGTTTATTTAATTACAATGTAAATAATAGAATTTGTAAAAGGTAATTGGCAAGGCAAATATTTTTGTAATGGAAATTTTTTTCATAAAATGGTCTATTCGTTAATTTGATTTTTTAAATTTATTAAACTTTTTACAATAATCCTAATTATTGGCGTAAAATTGTAAACGTTTTTTAAATAGAAATATTAGATTCCTTTAACATTAATTACACTTTGTCATTCGTCAATTTTAAATGAAAAACAATTTTACTTCCGTGTTTAACTAAATTAACGGTTAGTATAAATTTAAATTTAAAAGCAATAAATATTCTTTTGGAATTATTAAATTTAATAAGTATGTTTAAAAACCATTACAAATGTCTTATACATATATTTAATCTAATATATGTAAATAAACAATTGCTTTATTTGCACAGAAATGTTTTAAAACGCATAATATTATTTAAAAGGAAGGAACAGTTGTGAAAACCTTTTTTTATCGTATCTAAAAAATAAAAAGATTGCATTTTATATTTGCTATAAAACTACTGTGACTATTTTTGTTCTTCGTAAAAAGTATTATGTTATTGTCTGTAACATAACTTTGATTATAAATGAATGTAAAAACACACCTTAACATTGTGTTATATTAGTCAGCTTCAACATTCGTCATTCCAGACAGACGCCGAAGAAGAAACAACGCGATAGAGAAAGAAGCCCAAAACAACTATTGGTCACTGCACAGGACTAGTAAACATATTATACTCTTGTGCGTGTTCCAATAGTTATTGTGGGTGCTTCATTATCAACAAGGTTACAAGATTACTGAAAAAAGAAGATCTAATCTATGGAACTGATTTTACAACTAGGAAATAATATTTTACTCATTTTGTTGCTCTCAAAAGCTGTATTATTATATGTTATGGACAAGTATAAAAATTAACCACAAATGCTATTTAGTTAAATAAATTTATTGTCAAACAGATTTTTACTTTTATTAAATGTACCCTGAAAAAAAAAAGATAAAAATTGTTTTTTTAACTCGTCTCTCTCACGGGTTAGTACATTCACACCAGAGCTAGCCGTATAAGGCAACTATAAGACAAAAACTCCAGATAAAAGGCATTTCTTTAGATTTTCCTCAAAAATTCTGCGTTCGCCAGTTCTCAGCCACATAACGAGTATAACAATTACCACCAATTTAAAAATTTAAGTTCAGCAGCGATTATCAAGAGTGTAATTACATTTTTTTTGTTCTCCATCTTTTTATGCATTTAAGAATAAAGTAAAATGCATATGGCATAATATATGCCGCCAATAACAAAGTAGCCTTCACACATCTACGCGTGCTTTCTTCTCTTCCACCAAGGAAGGACGAAAACATTTTAGCGACATATGTATCATTCTAATTTGTTATTGTAGAAAATTACTAACTAGTTATATTTGTTGTAACCATCACCTTTTACTCCGCTTCTCACACGTTTTTCAATGTCAATGGCTCAATAACTATCAAACTCTAGACAGATGATTACTCTTCTCCGATAAATTATTATTAAGTATTTCAATATCTTCACTTATTTAAAATGACCGCTATGGCAGACTTTCGAGTGCTGTAGTAATATTTTATTTTCCCATTTAGTACCAATAAATGTGGTCAGAATTAACTTAATTTAAAAAAGGCGACAATATTTGACAAAAACTTTAAATGAAAATCAATCGTTAAAACAACTATGTTTAACCTCTTGCAGTAGCCATTGCCATTACATAAATTGTTTCCGAAACAAGAAAAATAAAATCACTGGTGACCTACATGTATATGTTCAGCAGTAGATGACCATCGATTGACATGATGTTAAAAATAATAGAAAATAAAAAAATTATTAGTGCTTTACGATCTATGTTTTAATTGCTTACGTAGCGCAATGCTGCGGCGCTTACCTTATAATACGGCAGTTTCAGGACCGATCCCGAGGCTACACAAGGTACAAACATACAACTGGTTACTGTCATTTTATTGTCTCTAACTAGTGGACGACAATTTGTCCCGTCTCTGCAGCAGCTAGAACAGTTGTTTATAATATATCCAGTAACGGGCTGGATCCACTTCCAAGCGTGGGTTCCTCCTTAACTAATACGTGATTGTCTACAAGTGTAGTTTGATTTTTCTTTCAGATTTTTCACTTAACTAACTATAACCATGTTCACCAGTGAGTTTCGTTCCGAAGTTTGTTCTGACTAACAAAAGCTCAGCACCGAGAAAAATTTTGCGGAATTCCACATAACCCTTACTTCGACACCAAAAAAAACTGTACGTTGTAACTTAATAGCAGGCGAAATAGTGATAAAGCATACAATCAATAAAAAAAACAAAACAGAAGAAATTAAAAAAACGGCATGTATTTAAAATGAAACAATGGTAAACAATAGAAAATTAGGTTATATTCGTAACCAACAAATAAAAAAAAAACTGTAACATCAGTCTTAGGCAAGGTACAGTAGCAAAATTTGAGCACGTTATAAACTTAATAAGTAAACCTGCAAACAATATCAATTCCTCGGCAAATACAAGCAAGCAAACAAATGCGCATACAAACAAGGTTTTGCACAATGGAACATTTGGGGCAGGAATTGTACTAGTCTTCTTAAATCGAAGGAACAATGTATATATTAAAAACTATAAGGTATTGAGCAAAAACAAAGCAAATTGAGCATAAAAATCCCTTCTTGTATAAACATAAAAAAAAATTAAGCAAATACCTTTTCTTTTCTAACCCGGTGCGATTATGTTGGGGTCGTTATCACCTCTACGTCCATTTTAACAAATGATTTTTTAATGATGTGCAATACAGGCAAATGGCCCGCCTGGTGGTAAGCTGTCACAGAACCTGCCAATCCCGAAGAAAATTACAAGGGTAACGAAACCACATATTACAAACGACGAGCACAAAGTGCGGGCGTACCTCTTACCATCAGGCGTCCGTCTCGTCGCTTCGCGAAATAAAAAAAGGAACCTTAAAAATATCTAAAAATTTATCTAGAATCTATTCAAACCGACGATACCCTAATATTTTTTCCAACGTTAAAAAAGATCAGATCAAAATATTCGAGGATAATGTTACAAGACATCAAGCCTATATTGATTTTCGCTTATCTCCATAAAAAAAAACAAATGCATATCTAGCGCTATTTATATTTTAGCTTAGCCTGTTATAAGTTTTTTTATCTTCTACACAGAAGACTAGAATAAAAATTGAACAAGGAAGAAAACCAGAAAAAAATTATAAATAAATATAAACCGATTTATGATACGATAGATAATATTTAAAACCAAAAACAATAATAAAGTTAAATATCGTAATATATAAGTGAAATGATAATCAACAGCCGTTAAACGCCCATTGCTAGATATGGACTTCCAACAAAGATTTCTACATCGTTCAGTGGTAGAAGGCAGTCTACAGGCTGATGATAAATTGATAATGGCTAAGCCATAAATTCAATATTCAAAGATAAAACCGGTTGTGTCGAAGTACTTTAATCTGTTCATTCAAACTTACATGAGATTACATTGTTCCGAAATAAATAAGTAAATTGTACTATCACAATTTGGTTGATTACCGTTTTACACTTACCACTAATAACCACGCATTCGTAACGTGAAAGTGTTCTTATTCTATTGCGGTAACGGATATCATGTAAAGTTATATAAAAGTTCACTTTTATTACAATAACACACAAGGTTCAAGCAAAATTATACAGTAGTTTGTAATCATATCTTATCCTCAAAAACGTTTGTGTAAATCTTTATTACTAATGTTATAATAACAGTGTTAGTACTCTGGTGCAGAAGACCAGCTAGGTAGGTACCACCGCAACGCCTATTTTCACTAAACTTGAAGGGCGCTGTATTTAGTGAAATTACTGGTGTAACGAGACAACACCTTGATGTCATACCGACGAGCACATTATAGTTCAGTGTGTGTAATCCTAACCCGCGCCACATTCTTACGAATGTCAGATGTACCATCCACTTTCCTTGTCACTTTAGCGAATAAAAAATGTGCAGAATATCCAAGACACATAACACGCATGCGCAATATTTTAAATCAAAATTGTACCATATGCAGATATTATCAATATATTTATGTGTAACATTTAACCTCTATGGATTTGTTAATGCAGGTTAATTTTAAGACATGCGAAAAAAACGCAAGTGTAAGCAAATTGGCCGATTTAAAGCAGACATTTCCTCATAAATAATTAGCATCGATAGTGTAAACATTCTGCATCTAACTTCAAATTAAAGTTAATCGTACTTTACTTTGGATATATAGTTAAATGGGAAACATTTGTTATTTATAGAACATTGTACTTTCCACTCTTAATACGTATGAAACACTGAATTGAGAGAAAATTTTTAAATCGATATCAATACAGTACAATACGAGTTCGCTTAAGGTTAAAAAATGTATTACAACTCCATGGTTGGTCCTCTGCTCTCCCCGTAAAACATCAGACACATGGTAGCATGGAGACACGCCTTCGCCGGAAGGAACTTTGTGTCGTACATTAGAGCGTAGCGGTACATCCACACAGCCTGCTCGTACTCAGCCTGCAGGAAACAAATGAAAATACAATATATATTACATGAACACACAAACATTATGTGTATTACTTTCGCACACCGTAATTTTTTGTCGACCATTGTCTAACATTTCAACTCAATTTCATAAGGGGTCGTGGCGACCACGATAGAGAGTGCTCGTTATCAACATATGAGCATGAACATATGTTGGTAAACTAAACACAGAAATGCTGTTATAGGGGCAGATTCAAAATATCATGATGGTAACAGGCTAATCGTATTCGTGAAAATCCTACTACTAACAAACCCATTTGTTAAAAAATAAAACTTGACTTACAAGACATGTATGTGAAATTGCAACCAGAACGCTTCGATTTTGCTTTTTGGGGCCATGTAGAATGAAAGGTATGCCATCTCCTTGGCCTCCTGAGTTTTAGATTGTCTGAAAGCAGAAAATAAATGTCACTGATGGTATACCATAAATCGCACGAAAATTTATCATTCTTACATTTTGTAAGTTTGTGTATTAGATACTCCAGACAAAAAAAAAACAACGCTTTAATCTTTTAAAATTATTTAAGTATTAAATGAGTTACTTACTTAAATACATAGTTCATTACCAATAAAAATAATTAGGTGGTACTACTTTTATTTCAGTTAAAGGACTATTTCCTCTGACATGGGACATTGTTATTTTTAGACCACAAATTAATGTTATTAATTACTTATGCTGTTTTAAAAACAAGGTTTAATTATTAAATAACAAACACTAACATGTACTACTTCAGAAATGATGATGTAGAAAGAAATTAAATAATTTTGCGCGATTAACGTTACTTGGAAGTCATCCCTCTATATAATGCACTGCGCTGATTACATACGTGTGAAGTAGCGCAACAAGAGCGCGCATGACGTGCGCTGCGTGCTGCGGAGGCGCGAGTGCGAGCGCGGCGGACAGGCAGCGCACTGCGCAAGCACCGCGCCCGCCCGCTCCGCACCACCATCCCGCGCTTAGCGCGCCGATCCAAGAACGAGGCTTCTGAGGACCAACAAACGTTTGTAAATATAGCAGTGTTCATAGCGATTTTTACTGGTGATAAGTCTCTCTGTTACCGGAAACCGTCCAGAATCTAGAATCTAGTCAGCATGTGCAGTACATAGGTCGACTCTAGATCTAGGTACTGCACTTGCTGCCAGCGTGAAAACACTACTGTGTCCCGGTTTAGAAGTTTTGTACCTAGTGATGTTACTAGAATAACAAATTATCAAATAACTTATTATTAACGGAATAACGACATAAAGTACTTGCTACGAGCACAATTTCATTCAGTGAATATAATCTTTACTAGTGTCACTTGGTTACAGGCGGCGGGATTACTTAAAATGAGATGATACAATAATCTCTGGAACAATCAGAGAACTACTGATTCCTTTTCTCTTTAATATAAGTACTACATTATGAAAAAATGCAATGTACTTTAAGATCGGTTGATTTGATTTGATGATCAAAAACTCACCGTTTCTACATATTTAGCTAATTTCGCGCCCAAAGTGACGTAATCAAAATAACTGAACATCTCGGCAAATTGATGCATCAAGCTCAGCACCGGCTCCCAATCGTTCGGGTCCACGCGAACCACGCGCTCTAAGAAGAAATCCCGGGAAGAGTCTGTGCTTAAACGGCATTCCGGTACTTTCTTGTTGGATGGTGTCAACGAAACTATTTCTGTTGGTAATCTGAAAAGTTATTCGTTAATAATCACTTAATACAAGGTCACGAACTTCTTTACTATATGCCGATCAAATTTTAGTTAAAGAATAAAATATTCCTCCGGGAGACGTTTGCTTCTAATATAATTGAGAAAATGTAGTTAAGTGTAAAAGTCTCCACAAATGTTACTAAAGCGTACATATAGAAAGTAAATATTCTTACCGTAAATTGGTTTCGGCAAATGGTTGCTTAAAACAAACAATGTGCAACCAGTAGCCAAGCTGTAAGTGATGGTAGCTACAGTCTTCCTCTTTCAGAGATAAATCTTCTGCTTGTAGGTCTGGAGAAGAAAAAAATATTTCATTTTCAGTTTACATATTTTTTAAAGTTTTCAGTGACTTAATATCACAGTAGTAGCAATAATTTACAACCTATTAGCCCAATGGATTTAATAACTATAATGTTATTTAAATATACAATGTGTTTGCACTGGATATAATTTAGTTTTTGGCGAAACAAATGGACGCCGGTGAGTATCTAGGTCCAAACAGTAGTGTGCAAATATGTATTTAAAGGGTGTTATAGCTAATTATGTTATTGGGGTAATAAAGTTTAACATTGTATGTCTCAAGACGACGGGCACGATGCATTATAGAGTACGTCATCCTAACTAACGCCACAATGCTATTGACTGGCGAATCACTTACCATCACATGAATGTCCTGTTCGTCTTGTTGCATTGTCGCAAAACAAATTACCTAAACAGCTTCCAACAAAGGAGAGAAAGTAAGTAAGTAAAACCTAAAACAGTAATGAATAAATCACTTACTTATATTTCTGTAGATACGTCAGATTAAATTAGTTATTTTGGTAAATAAAAAACTTACTACGGCATCCTATAGGACCGCATCCTTTGAGTGAATTAGTTATGGTAAACATCATACTGTCGAAATTAAGTTGATGGCCCAGGAAGTCCCCGCGGTCCTTCGGCATGTTTGCAACAAATAGATCAAAAATCCCCTCATCCATATTATCAACTTGTGATTTCTGTATACTTTCATCTTTTAGCTCTAGTAGACGCACTATCTTGCTAGTGTCCACTGTAAACAGAATATTATTACATTTTTAAATATTCTCAAAGTAAACATATGTTCATTTTATATATACATATAAGTACTACATCGGCGCATAAATAAGTTAAGATAGTATTTATGTCTCCAGACAATCTTAATCAACAGAGACCTGCTATCAATAAATATTATATGTATAAAGCAATGTGCGATTTAAAAACTCATTATGACTTACATTTGTCCTTATTATTAGAACATTTGACATTCGTCATGTGGCAGTTAGTTCCATCCTTTTCACACACCATGCTCATCCCTGGCTCTATATGTGTGCAAACATCACTTCTATCATAGTCTAAAACCAAATTAAACAAACCGACGTCATTTTTAACTTGTCCAAACGACTCGACGGGCAAAAACTTACATAAGTTGTAGTGCTAGTTAGGATTTTATATATTGCACCACATTTTATTCGTCACCTTGAGACATCATAGGATATTATATCTTGTTATCACAGTTATTCCATTAGTTGCAGAGCGAGCGCCCTTTAAACCAGGAGACAGTACCTACTCGGTAATTATCGATTGGAGGAGGACTTTATTCAACAATGGACGGAAACAATGATTATGATGATAAAAAAATCTCACCCATCTCAGTAAGAGCGTTGACTTGCTTCAGTATACAAGCCCAGCCATATAACAAGTTTCTCGCTGTACCACCTAAGAATTCCTTGTCAACACGTACCACTTGCTTGAGGTGGAACATGTGCGTGTTGCGGTGCTTTTTGAGCATGTTCAGTTCCGCCAAAACGAAGTTAGTTGCTGGCTGAAATTCATATAATTTATTTTTCCATAAATGAATTTTCATGCATTTATTTACAGAGTTAACTGGTGGTAAGGGTGTGTGCACCGCAGTTAAATAAAAGACTGTACTTTGTATTTATAGACAACAAGAAAATACAGACAGGTTTTTATCCATTTTCATTATGACAAAATAAGGCAATTATATTACACCAGTAAATTCTTTAGTTTCAGTGCGCATCAAAGGCGTCATGAGAAAAAAATTGCCAGCTCACCTCATATAAACTGGTCCGAAATGCTTCTTCAGCAGCTGACAGAGCCTCATCAAAGTAACCCATCTCTAAGCAGGTGGAGGCATAGGAGGTCAGTACTATGTCTTTATAGCGAGATGGAACAGTTTTGTTCGCTGTCAACAGACAATGCAAAGCGTTTCCATTGTTACCTCGTGTTCTCCAATATAACGAAGAGAGAGTGTACAGAATCCATTTTGGTGCTAATTTCTGTAACAAAAATTATTTATTTAAAATATATTTTTTCTTATTATACTAAGCAACGAAACGTACATAACGTTCACCCAATGGTAAGTAGTATATCCACTATGATGATGTTATCACATTTGTCAATACCACATGAACTTACTATACCTTTCACTGGTTTGTTTGTTGGTTATAAGAAAAATGATGTAATTATTTACACGAAAGTTAAAAAAAATCATTTAAAACCAACAGCCAGAAATATTAAACGTTCTAACCTTTTGGATAGCGGCATAAATCCTCTGACCAATTTCAGCATCCTGCATGTGCTTCACCAGATTTACATCACCGTCGCCAACATATTCAAGTAACTTCTGCTTTATGTAGTCAGATTTAACAACCTCCCCAACTAACTGGTTTCTGTAAATGCATAGTGCATATTTTTAGATATTACTTCAATCAATTTGCTTTATATGACAAAATTATAAGGAAAATCATAAAAAATAAGAATTCGATTCTTCATAAAGTAATGGGTGACAGTGTATTTTTGTGATGCTACTTGCGACCGCATTATGAAAGTAACCTTGAGACTAAGTTGTTAAGTCTCGTTAAGCCGGTAATTTCACTAGCTACTTCAAACTGGAACACTGTAATATGTGCAGATTACTGTTTGGTGCTAAAAACATGTGCTACTGTGATACCTAGATCATCTATCACTGGCACCAAAGAATTACCACCAGTAGATGTATTTTTTTTACTATTTATACTAATATACCCGTATGTATTTATGTATGTATTTTTAATGACAAAAATGTAATATACCCTTGAAATCTATGTATACTTCTTTCTGAATATAGCATCATGTAAAATACAGCAAATTATAGCAACTTTTGTTAAAACAAAGTCAAATCACTATGTATATAATATAATAATATATATAGTATATAATAAAATTTATCAATTTCTAATATTCATCAATATCATAACCATTTATTTAAGCCTATTTTATAAGCACTTATTTATATTTATTACTTCTGAGATTTTTTCTGTGTGAACACAGCAGAAGCCTTATCCTGGGGGCAGGTAGGAGGGTGCCACGGTAGCTCATATTCCTCAGATGCTGATACTCCTAGCTTTTCCGTCAGTAGACTACCAAGCCTGTAATATTACAATAATAAACGTCATACTTTTGCAAAAACACAAACTAATTTACAGATAAAACTTAACTCTCATGTGGTGCAGTGGCCTAGTAACATGGAGTTCTCCAGTTCAATTAAGGGGCAAATATTTTGTGGAGTTGGTAGCTGGTAGGATGTAGACATGCCTGGCTAGCTATTATCTTCATATTATAAATCTACCGTCATACCAGCATTTCTGTTTCAACTTTCAAAACACGAAGCATTCTGGGCTAGCACAACCCACCATCCACAGCCTTATTGTCACTTAAAACTATGTGAAATTGAGGCCAAGTGTTTGTAGATTTTAAAAAACTGTACATTTAAGTGATTGATGATAATTTGTATACTTACATGATTCCCTTATTTTCAAATGACAAGAACACAGGAAAAATGGCTTCCACATTCTCTGGAAAATTTGGTGCCATCTCTTTGCAAAAACCATTGGAGGGCCAATCAGGGTCTTTGTCGAAATCTTCAGAATTTCTATTTATTTTCATTGTTGGAGGAAATCTAAAAATGCATTTTTGTAAAAACAAATAAGAGATTCCTATCATTTTTACAGGCGTGAAATTTTGTGACTTTTACTAAAATCGTAAAGAATAAATAATGCTAACTTACAAAAGCACTCCTGTTTCAAATTCATGGAGGTTTTCTTCAATTTGACTATTTGACTTTTTTTCATGCTTCGCATCTACACGCGGCTTATCTGAAACAGCCAAGTTGTACTGTATAACTTTCTAAGTAACATACAAGTCAGTTATTATGTACATTAATATGTAAAGCACAGACAAGAAAGTAGAATAAGATTTATCTCTGTAAATAAAATGTCCCTCTTATTATATTATTGTCGTACTTAAGAAGCAAAAAGCTCCTCTTCTTTATCTACAATGTGCTAACACGAAATAAATCAATAATGCAACGGGACCACTGTGTTACAAGCCAAGCTCTTAGCCATTGCGCCATGGAAGTAGCCAGTTTCTTATTAGACAGTTTATCTGTATGCTACACTGATAACAGATAGCTAGTGAATAAACAGATGTCATATTTGTATCCATTGTATTTAAACTTGCTATAACACTTGTCAATTCGAATGACACAAACAAGTAAACAGTTTGTTGTCTCCAATGATCATGAGCATGTCAACCTACCATCATTAGTGTCTTATTTTCTTATTTCTACAGGTTGTTAGTATCTCCGAGTATTAGTCTCTTGATAAACATGATGATACTAAACCAGAGAACCTAATAGCAGATTTTGAAGGACTTACTTGGAAGTGAGTCAGATATTGGCGATGACCCGGTTTCCATAAACATCTTTTCTTCTGGGCCTCTCAAAATATCTGAATGTACCATTATTTCTGTTGCTAAGCTGGAATGCTTTTCAATGTGACGCACTAGCCTTTGAAGACTGTATGCGGATTCCACCGCTTGTAAGCTCATTTTTTCTGCCCACAAGTCTGTGTAAGTTGATCCTTCAAGGAAATACTTTATAAGGGATATTTTATCACCTCGGAGTTTAAGCCCTTTTATATCTAAACCAGTCAACTCAGTCATTTTCTCACAATTCTTCACCACACTTCTGTAATCTAGAAATTTAATTTGATGTGAATTGACGATTTCTCACTGGTAGAAGAACTTCTTAGAATATCTAGATAGCCACTGCTGCGTGAACATTAATGTGTTTTTATTTAAAAGGCACTTGTAACTAGAGAAATTATTGGAGGCAATGAAACTTGACATCTCAAAGTGAGTACAACAATGTGGTGTATTGTTTATCATCCTATGTAACGCCGCACTGTTATGGGGGAGTGTATCACTTGTCATCAAGTGAGTTGCTTCATACAATAAAAAATACATGTGAATGTACATTATATGTAAAAATAATTCTAAGAGTATCAAAAAACTTATAGCCAGTTTATCATAAAAATAAATGTAATATGCTATATGGTTATTCCTGTCTATAAAAGAAGTAAGTCACAAAAGAACTATAAGTACCATACTCTTCATCATGCTTCATTACTTTTAAAAGTGAGCTCTGGGACTTAAGTAATTGGGCCTCCTTTTCACTATATATAGAAAGCTGTTTTCGCAGCTTCTTTAGAACACTGAAATAATAAAAAAAATATATGAAAAATTATAAAAAAAATTATGTACTATAATACAATTAAAAAAATAGTTATCATGTATTTGATTATATGTTGAAATGCAAGTAGTTTATATGGATAGTTTTGACTACACTCTCCAAGTATTAATTCAAGTCTAAATTTACTACACAATCATATATGTTTAAATTGAAAAAAAAAAGGTTACCTACATTTTTACAACTACTAACTTCTTCCATATATTTGCAAGACATACAGAGCCATGTTTATGCTTCATAGCAAATTCAAAATTGGGATTGATTTTTAAACATTGTTCCAAATGATTACTCGAACTATTAAATTCACATAGGACAGCATACACATTCGCTAGGTGAAAATGACTTAAGTATGAATTTGGATTGTGATCAATAGCAGCATTCAAAATGATCACAGCATCGTCTGTCATTCTTCCCGCATGCAGTATTGTGCCCAAACCTAATAGAGCAACATCTTTATATATTCTGAAAAAAAAAAAACTATGGTATTATTTGTACAATAACAAAATACCAGTATTTATTTACTACTATATGCTACTGATGGTGATGAAAATAATAGATAAACATAAAGAGATTAATGATAAATTACAGTAGATAATTACACTGTTAATAGGTCTCTGTTGCCAGAGATTATCTAGGTGTACCACCACATCTCCTGTTTCTGCCGCCAAACAGTAGTGTGCAAACATTACCATGTTCCGGTTTGAAAGGTGATGTAGTTATTGAAATTAGTAAGGTAACAAGATCTATCATCTTCTATCTCAAGGCAATGAACACTTTGCAGTGCAATGCAGTTGTCCTAGCTAACACCACAAATATAATTTTTGTATACCCAAACCAAAACACTAAGATTATGTGAAACAAATTTTTGTAACAATTATTAAATAACATCACAGACAATAAAAATTAAATAATTTTCAGCATAAAAAAAATTGTTTAAATTTATAAAATAATTAGTTATAGGACGAAAATATAAATGATAACACTAAAGAATGTTTATACTGTTACTAGAATATAAAGTGTTAGCTATGCTAAAATTTAGGACAAAGAAAAAGATTTTTCTAAGATAATGTGCAATTATAAAAAGATTCTTTGTGATATATTAGGAATACATACAATAATAATACACATAAATTATGTAACTGGTTAACCTTGGTGCATAATGTATAGCCCGACGACTGCATTCAATTGCCTTAGGGGCATTTCCTCTCACCCTCCAAAACAATGAAGCTAAATTGTAATGTAGCCATGAGGAACTATTTTTTCGGAGAATACCTGACAGCCAATGACCAAACTGATCTATAGTCATAATTGGAGACACCTTCTCTGGTAGAGATAATTCTGGAGGTATTGTTAGATTTTCTCTATGTACCAATGCCTGAAATTAACCATTTGTTAAGGATAATGTACTTTAACATTGTTTAGGTTTTAACTTTAATGTGCATTTTTAAAATATATATTCAAGAAGAAATATATATATTCAAGAAGCTGACATAAAATTTTAACTCCACCATACTTAATATGCATATAAGATATTTATTAAAAAAATATTAAACTGTGTCTTAACATATTTCAGTCAATGCTAACTTGAAAACTTACCTCTAAATGTTCAAACGCTGCCATACTGAAAATTAAGGAGGATATTTTCTTACAATCAGGAACATCTGTATCCATTGTAAAAAGTGGTTGAGCAAGACGATACTCATATTCTGGTATATTTCTAGAGCTTCCATCGTCAGAAAAGGTAACATACCAGTCTAATTGACTTAGTTGTCCAGCTTTAAGACAATTGTCATCAGAAAGAACTTGCACACCAATGTCTGTATTTTGATCAACTTCATCCCATAGTTCATCAATAAGGGTTTGCCTTTTAGACAAATCATTATAAATATCAATAACATCTTCCCAATATGTTTCTTGATTCATGAACGCCAGTAAGTCATAAGGACGAGCCAATTCAAAAGGAGAATCAACCTGCAAAAATAAGTCTGTTAAACTATATAATTACGTGAATGTAAAAGTTATGTATATGTTTATATATATGAACAAAGGGTAAATAAACACTAGTATATAACGTATATAATTTATCACGCCATACCCTAGGCTGTATTAAACCACTTTCAGTAACCATCCAGTGAGTATTTCCTTGTGTACTTTGAATAGTACATACAATAAAAAAACAAAAAAGTATGATACCCTTCATATTTGTGCCTTATTTAATATATTTTAGTACATAATCATGCTATTTAATATTACAAGCCGCCTATAAACAGAATCTGGCGCTCTTTCTCTCACTTAAATCATGCACAAATACTGAATTACAGTGTACATATAGCATAAACTTGTCATTATCATCAGAGACAGATGGATCAAAATATCTATGGTATTGTAGTGAAGCTGTAACGAATGCTTGAATATCACTTAATTTTTTTTTCATAATTAAAAATATCGATAAGTCAATTAAAACAGTGTCTATTAAAGGCTAATTAGTTATTGAAACATTTATTTTTTAATAATCGATTTTTCGTTATTGGATCATATTCAATCACATTTTCGTTAGAGAATTAATACATGAACAAATGAGATTTTTACGAAACAAAAAAGTACACATCGTATCAGCTTATCGTATTTAGTAACAATATAAATGATAACAATAAAAGCTGCGATAGATTATGTTCATGGAAATATCAAGATTATTAACACGTTATATTCAAAAACTAAACGTTTGTAGTCCATTACATTACTGATGCATTTTACAGATTTTTTTTATTAATTAATTTAAATAGTATTTAAAATCTATCTCTTTAACCAATATATGCTATTCAATAATCATAACAATAACAAAGAAATTGGGAAGTGAATGTCCTGTGAAGGGGAATCATATTAATTCCTTTTTATAGGCCTACAAATTAAGAGATGTTGTAATCTCTTCAATTTCTATGGATCTAACATTCTAAACTGGTCTGGAGACGCTTTATTTTCAAGCCTTCAATGCGCAGGTGCAAATAACCTCATTCAGTCCGCGCCATAGGTCATCCACACGCTTTTTCCTGAACTAGGAACGCGAAACTGCTTGAAATCGTCGTGAAATTTATTGAACATTTTTAACTAAACTACTAAAATGTTGTACAAAGTACCTTGCTTTAATGCCAACTAAAAGAAATGTATCATCACGACTAGTGATCATTTCTATATTCGTGCGTAATAATGGTGTTAAGTGACATAAGAAAGAAATGATTGAATAATATATGTATAACCTTTAATTATTAGTTTATTGTGAGACAAAAAATGGTAAATGACGCACAAACAGAGCCGTCTTTAAATTCAAACGTAACCAATCGTGCAAATGATACGTTAAGAGAAAATCGATCTATAAAAATTTTAGAGTTTAAGGTGAAAATACTAAACAAAGAATTATGGTCACATTATAGACATGAGTATATTAAAAAGTTTTTTTTTTCAGGGACTTCTTTGGACATGTGCCCTAAGAGAAATATGTTTAACTGCCCTTTGGTTGCCCTTAGGTGCACTGGTATTTTGTTACGTGACCGCATCTATATTTCAAGCAGATGATATACACGAAACACATTGTAGGGTAAGTTTCTTTTTTGTAATTAAATATATTTTTTTTAAATCTAATAATTTACTTGAACTTTAGGTTTACAACGTAGTACCGTCAATTAGTGCAATCACTGGTATCAGTCCACAAAGATATATTTGGAGGATATGTATTGCCTATCATCTAGGACCAAGGCTCTTAATAGGTTCCCTGTATTACAATTACCATAAAGAACGCACTTCTTATATTGCGGAAGAGAAGGTATTTATCTTTTTTTCATATCTTATTGAAATATTCAAATAAACATTGTGACATGACATGTATCGATTTCCATTTTATTATTATCAACCATTGTAATAATTTTTAGGCACGAGCTCTAGCCACTAAATTAGGAGATGCCTGTTATTGGTTAAATTTATTAGAGTTATTTGCTCTAACAGGAGTGACATATGTTTCGAATAGAGAAAATTATTGTAAGTATTTTTTCGTTTTTCTTAGCGTAAATGTATCTTTATTCTGTCCAGACAAGAACAATAACAGTCTAATATACCTAATAATCGGCGAAGTTTATACGTAAACTCTAATGTGTTTAAATGCATATTGTAAACATTATAAATGTTGACTTTCAGTTGTTCACGAAAAAATATTTATATTATTCATGGTCGCTGCCTTGCTGCATATGTTGTGCCGGGCAAGAGTCGGCAGTATCGGGAGTGATGCTGTGGAGCCTGTCAGAACAAACAAACTTGTATGGATATTATTCTATGTGGCAATTGCTGCTACCATCGGACTTATTGTATTCTTTCTGCGTCATCGTTTATTGTGTCGTCCTCTTGGTAAGAATTGAAGCAATATTGGCAAATGGCAAAAATACAGCATCCAAAGGTTTTCCTTTGATACTATTTTATTTAATACATGTTGGTTACAATACTTATAAAATCATAAGCTCAAATCCTCTTTTTTCTAATGTTGGAGTAATGTTTTTGAAATCCTCGCACAACTATACTTCTAATCTTACATTGCGTTTTCCCGCGCCATTGTTGTATAACGATAGCTACAGAACCACCACTCCATATTTGGTCCTCAGGTTGGATAAACTATGTACATTAAGGGCTATGTTTAAACGTCGTTCAACAAAGTTTGTAACATCACTGATAACATTTGTAACATCGCGACGTTGCTTTTACACTCGACTCTATCAATTAATTAATATTAAAAAGGTACTTATAATATTTTTATATCTTTTACAGCATTCACTTGGTTTTCCGTGTGCGAATACATACTTGCTACAACTAACATGGCGTTTCATGCGATTGTAGTCCGAGATTTGCCCCTTCACCAAATCCAAGTCGTATGTCCAACACAGCACCATAAGGCGAATTAAAAGTGTAGTATCTACCCGTAAACAATTGTTAATACATAAGTAACACAAATAAAGTCCATAAAAGAACGTCTGAAGCGTTGATAATTGTCACAAATAATTTGTATAGCATTAGGAAAAGAAAAAATTTTTCGTATATTAAAATATTTTACTTTATGTCATGCAAAAACTACTGACTATTGATAACATATTATAAAATGTGAATAAATTTGTAGTTACATTTAAAATATGTTATTTATCTGTTATATTACGTTAAATGTTTGACGTTTTTCAAAAATTAGGCGACGTTAATATTTAGGATGTACGCTTACAATCGCACAAAACTACTAAAAACTATATGTTAATTGACACTGTTTAGACCCGAACATGTAATTAGTCAATATACTTATTGCGTTTCTTAATGTAAAATTAGTTAGGACCTAACTTCCTTTCATTTTGGTAATAGCTATTATTAATATTGTTGTTAATTAGTTTGTAAATTATGGCTGCAAGTATATAATGCACTAGTTAGTTTAATTTCAGCAAAAGTAGTGTGAATATTTAAATATCGTGTATTATAAAAAAAATACTGCCTTAATAAAATTTATTCTTATTTTAAATTTAGTTGAATTTTATATAATTACATCATTTTGTAAATGAATAAAATATTAGCGCAATGAAAAAAGGTTTTCAAGAAGTAAAAAATAGAAAAATTGGAAATGGACCAAGAATTTAAAGTCTTTCTAATGTATATTTATAATTAAATGTATAAATATATCCGAAAGCATTTTATTACTATGATTACATTCTTTGGCTATTAAGATTATTCAATATAAAAACTGCAACATAATTTCTATTTTTTCTAATAGTCGTACAAGTCTTGTGATTTCTAATGTTTCTTCTTACATTATCTATATTCACGTAAATCTATCAACAGGGTCGCCTTTTTAAATCTTCGTAAAATTAAGTGCTACCAGTGAAATATCTAAAGTAAAAATGTCTTCGTGTATGAAAAGATAGCAGAACCAGCAATTAAATTAATAAAAAAAAATATTTAAAATTCAAACTCGTAAACATTTTCATACATATAACAAAATATAAAGTAAATGTAGCTTAAAAAGTTTAACCTTTACGTTCACGGAATGATTTAGTTGATTACGAATATTTAAATACGGAAAAACTGTAAAACATCATTTTAATTGTGTTACTTTTGTGTATTTTGTAGTGTATTCTTAAAAGTAATCATTATGCCGTTGATTATTCTTTGATTGCACAAGAGCAGAATTGTAAAGGTTGTTATTAATGATTACGACCTCGTTCATTAACGATGTAATTATGTTAGATTTGTAATTTATAAAATTAAAAGTTTATAGTAAAAGAAATTCAAGTAACAGTTTTATTTTATTATTGTTTGCACAAACAACTAGTTTTAAACAAACTTACATGCTTATGACACCCGTGTTTATGAAGAAGGGTGCTCGTGTAAGTTTATACTGACATTATAAAATACATTTAAACTTTTATTCTTTAAGTAACTAAATCTATAACCTTTACGAAAAACAATAGTTTTTTATGATTTAGAGACATTATTTGAAAGAAAAAAAACATACTTATTTTATGTTCCAGTAATAACGCAAACATAATTTTTTTTTTATTTAATTTTCCACTTTGTACATTACAAATAGTACAAATAAAGCAAAAACAAACTAACAATGTTTATATGGAATTGTAATAGTGCAGATAAGCTTAACACATTGGGTTTTCTACCAGCTAATATTAATAAAAGAGTAAAGCTTTATACATTTGTTTATGTGAAATGTTTAAATTATGAACACGGCAATATGTTCATACAAAAAAATAAGGATAATCTCTATACACTCCCGGACACATCTATCGGCCCACCTAGTGTTTAAAAATTTTAACGGTGCCTAGCTAAAAATAAATGTTAGGTGGAGCAATAAGTTTTAATACAGTTTTAAAGCTGATTTTTTGGTCAACCCTTATGTATGTTTTTTTTAACTTTAAACACTTAGTGGGGGGCCGATAGATGTGTCCGGGAGTATATATCCTTATCAAGATAACTGCGGCTTCAAATATGAGCATACGTACCAGCGCTTACTTTTGCCGCCACACAGTAACATGCAAACATTAATGTGTTCCGGTTTCAAGTGCGTTGTCACATTTCAAGGCGAAGAGCACAATGCGATGAAATGTATTTTATTTTAATTAAAGCAACATTGTTATGGACGGGCATATTACTAACCATCAGGTGAACGCACAAACTAGGGCTTTTTATTATTTACGAATAGAAAAATTTTGATCGCTTGAGAAAAATCTATTTTGTGTACAAAATTTAAAAGAATGTATGTAAAAAACAATGTTTCTTGTATATATCTGTAAGTACACATGTATATTAAATATAGTATATTTAAACACTTTATTGTACATTAACTACCACTATAGAACTTTTCTTTTTCGCTAAGGTTAGCTGGTAGAAAACTCATTGTGAGTTAAGCTCGCCTGTACCATTCCATTTCCGTGTAACCATTGTTGTTAATTTGTTTGTTTGTACAAAGTTTTAAATAAATAAAAAATAAATATATCATAAAATTTCTTTTCTAAAATTGGTAACAGTATAATATAAAAAACACATTGTATGACTTTTTTTTAATGCTACTAAGCGTCGAGACGAGCAAGACGTTCACCTGATGGTAAGTGATACTCTTGCCCATGACAACGCGGTGCTAGTTAAGTTGGTATACACTGCACCACATTGCGCTCGTCGCCTTGAGACATAAGGTGTTAAGTCTCGTTACCTCAGTAATTACACTAGCTACAGCGCCCTTCAAACCGGAACACAGTAATGTTTGCACACTACTATTTGGCGGTTGAAATAGGAGCTGCGGTGGTCCCATCCAGACGGTCTCCGGCAACAGAGTCCTACCACCTGGTATATGACACTGCACACTGAACAAATAATTTATTTTTAGACCCTCTAGCGGAGAATTGTTTAAACGAAAAGTTTATTATAGATGGCGCTAGTTGCCTTGTCAATTTGAAACAGACTATACTCTGTCTCTGTCTTATCAAAGATGGCGGCGAACCGGAGTTGCGCAGGTATAAATTGTGTATGTGTCGCTGTATACGTATACGGAATTTCACGTTTGACCACTCCGGGCACGCACACGCGCGCACTGAACCGGGTATGCGCGGGGTATGGGGGAGCGACGTCCGTGAAGTTGTGTCAGCATATGCGCAAACGAGGTGCGCATTCGTCGCGTGCGTTGTCGGGATTCTTTGTGCCATTCTTCGCATACCAATAAGAGTATTATCTTTAAACTTACTCTCAAATTAACAATCATTCAAAATTCGCCCCTTCACCGGATCATCTACCTCCGTTCTAGGTGAGTAAAAATTTATTTTACCGCATTTCATACAGTTAAGTGGAGATTTTTGTGATTTTTTATTCGGGAATGTCAACAATGCGATCGCGATCCTGCAATATTTTACATAGTTGTCGCGTTTGCTCCGCTTCGACTTCCGGTCGTCCGGGTGTCGGCATTTCGCGATGTAAACATCATCTAGTTTCGGGAACGGGGCATTAGGAAATGGTGTTAGGGTATGAAGTGTGCTCAAGGTGTTTTTGTGTTGTTAAATTCGCTTGAGTGTGCCTGCTGGCTGGGATGGCGCAATTTTCGAAAGACGCGGTATGGTGCGGTCCGCCCGTGTTACACTTCAGTCGCGTTGTTGGCTGTATGCGATTTGACGTATTCCGTGCGCTGTGATGACACTTGTCAACTTATTTCATGAAATGTCAAACGTTTTATTTGCATTACGCGAGTGAATGGTAAACAAATTGACAGTGAAATTGATTTAAATGCAGTGAATATACTTAACTAGTGACATGGACTGTTATTATTCCAAATATTATCCGAGGCGTGAGTACTTTATTGAAAATAAACAAACAAAATACTTGAGATAACTTGAGAATTCCAAGCATTTTGATAAGTTTTGGCCCATGTTTAGTTTTATATTTTTTTGGTATTAGAATTTCGACTCTCACACTGGCTTAAAAAGCCTTTCGATTAAGAAACTGTCATTAAAATTAAATAGTTTTTTTTATTTAATTATTTAAACTTTTGAAGATTTTAAACATGCGTAAAGAAATTTTTGTGTAATTGTAGATAGTGTTTAGATTAAATTAATAATATTTTATTTTATAGTAATAAATATTTGTTACAAAATATTATAATTTACCATGGTTTTATACTACACACACCTACACTGCAATCGATTTTCTTTTTAAAATTCGTTCATGCAGTTAAGTTAATTTACGTGCTATTAGTAATTAAATAGAAAGCTTTAAAATCAAAATTTATTAAAAAAATATATTTTGTGGAAATTATGTATAAATTACGATAAAAATAATAGGATTGGACGAAAGGAGAAATCTCTAAAAACAATTTCCATTGGAAATAGAAATTTTTATAATTTTTTTTTTAATTTCACCAATCTAAAATTTGCTTGTTTATAGATGAGGATCGGTAAAGCATATAGAAATCATTACAGGAAAACATGTTGCTTGTTTGTTGAATAGCGATAAGGCCATTTTGATTATTTCTGTAAAATCACATTTTATCGCCTGACGACGTTAGTTGACGGGTCATAATTTCTTGGTTGACGCAAGTGGTGTTGAAGAGTCTGTCACAGCAATTTATTATTGGATATCATTTAATTTTAATGTTTCACTGATGCGTTTTATAGCATCGAAATCAACAACTTATTATTCTGCCTTTCGTGCTATAAGTTCGGGAGCCGCTTGTCTGATTTAGGTGGCTTTATTTAACAAAAAAAATGTTCCTTTTCCGAAATTGACAAAATGCGTAATTTTAATGTTAACGTAATAAGCTCCATAAAATCTCCGAAAAAGACTAGCTATTAACGTTTCCATTTTGTGGATACAATTAAACACAATATCGTTGATACAAAGTGTAAATGTGTGTAGGCAGTTTCAAATATAAAATTTAAAAAATCCCGCCGAAATTAATGGACATAACCGCCAAAGCATTTCGATTCTAAGATAGACTTTTTGCACCTTGCAAAAAGAATAATGTAATTGATTAGTGTTACTAAAAAAATTACGTATGTTTAATGGGTTTAAGGATAATAGCTGTTTGGCAACGCAGTCATCACGATGCCTAGCTCTCCATTAAAACGAAGTGCGAGTCACCGATCTCGGAAGAAGTCCGCTGAGCTACTTGTGTATCTGTCGTGGCTCTGGTACGGCTGCCAAGAGTTATTTTGGTCAATACAAGTTGATGTTTTTATTGCGAACCGCGACGCCGACGCCGGTGCCGCGCGACAGCCACTACGTGTTAACTAACGCACCAGGCCCTTAGCTAACACCTAATGGACGATCTAACACGATACATCAAGTTTTACATTTCAACTATTTTCACATGCCTTTTCTAAACTGTTATTACTCGACTCTATAGTTAATTGTTCTTGAGAATATGGTTGTTTAAACTTTTAGTTGTATCGTCTATAAGAGTTCATAATTACCATTTAATAATCAGAAGTGGTTTTTACTGTCGCTTAATACAAATCCAGCGATTAGCTGTTTGTGAGATCAGTAGCGCTGGAAGTCGATTGGAGAGGTCTGTTTAATAGTGAATGTAAATGATGCAAATCTATGCAAAATTCTAAAAGCATTGAATTTAGATTTCAAATCAAACAGCTTAAGGCGCTTAAAGCGATTGTAAATCATATAGTATATTCACTATTTCCGATAGTTGCTTTAAAAAGAGATTGAAACTATAAGATTACCCGATATCAAGCTCAAAATAAACGTTTATAAATGTAGCTCAGTGATCTTATTATTCCGACAAATGAACGGCAATTGTTGCGACACGCACTCTATCATCATTTACATTGGACCCGTTCCTTCGCTGCGGTAAGAAGCTAATAATGGATCGGTGGAGGCTTTCCTTTATAGTTAAATGTTCCGAGCTTGTATTTACTTTTTCACTTCGTTAAGGAATGTTGCCGAAAAAAAAGCTTAAATTCTTAGAACTTGGCGATAATCATAAATCGTATCCTAGTCTGCATTGTCTTACAAGAATATTAATAATTAGTTCCGACAGAAGAAGCCGTAGGTATGTAATAATTGTTTCGTCTTCAAGGAGTGTATTTTAATTATATAAAACAGTATTTTTGTAAAATGTTTAATTTTTTCGTTTTATATACAATTCCAAATTAAAGATGAAACAAAAAAATCATGATAGAGATAAATTTTATCAGATTTTTCCCTAGTTAGTCTCTTGTGAATTGTATAACGAATATCTAATTTATGAAATTTGTTAACTCGCTCTTATTTAATTTTAATCGTATACTGATGATGACGCGCGGTTTCTAACGTAAATAAAATACAGAAAGGTTACTAGGCCTACGGGCCATAACTCTCGGGCGCTACCTGCTCCAAACCTGTGTAGGCTCACTCCCATTAATCCCCAAACAAACTCCCCGACCACGAATCAAAGCCGTTACACCCCGTCACGTATTACGAATACCTCAACAATAGCTAGGTGTCTCGGTATTTCCTTACAGCGGTTTGCGATATCAGGCCCAGCTGATATAATGGAAAATCTGTAACATAATATGTTAAGTTCAAGGCGCGAACCGTGTTTGTTAAGGTGCTGCTATTATTAAGTGACAATTCCATTACACAAGAGTAATATTTGATGATTGTTTAAAAAGTTTATAATATCATTAAAACAATTGTAAATACGAAAATTTACATACAGAGAATAACATCTTACTTCTAGTTTTGGAACCAGAATTTTAATGTACCTAAGCTTTAATATACCTAAGCTAAAAGTCTACCAGCAAGATGGAGTTACCGATATTTTTAATTTAAACAAATAGTATCCTTTTTCGTTTCGTTACACTACAAGTTAGTGAAAATAGTCGAAGCTCCAGTTAAATATTCTGTATCTTTAGTTTTGTAGAAAATTTATCTAGTGAACAGCCTGTTGACGGGCTGAGAGTTGAAAAATTTTGTTGCGCCGACTGGAGATATCATTGAGACGGCTGTCCAGTAGCCTCGCTCTATTCTCGTACTCCTATTTGTGGACTACTCTCACGTGAAGCTCTAGAAAATGTACTCGTGAAACGAACCGTAATGTTATAGTAGTAAAGTGCAAGTTAACTTAGCTCGCATCCGCTTAAATGACCTTTCGGCGCTATGAGGAGATTTGAGCGAAAGGACCCACTCCTTGCCTCTTATTTATCTTAATTTCGCTCTCCAAAGAAATGACAAATGAGGATTATGTTTGCGCCGGATCGTCGCAACTTTTAAACTATGTTATGCTACTAAAGTAAATGCATTATAATACTTAAGAGATATGAATGCATAAACACAATTTTTTAGATTGTTTGACTCCGACAAACTTTTAAATCGTTTTTGTATGTAGCTGATGTTATTTATTTTTCATTGGTATATTTTAAATTTAAAACATTACAATTAGTTCCGCGTGTTCTACGTAACCGCCATATGATAAGCAATCTAATGTTTTTTACCTTTTCGATTTTTAATCATTTGATTTATTCTTATCAGCCGATAGGCCCCTGTTGGACATAGAATCTACCAAAGATCATACCGATCAGTCTTTCGTCCTCTGATTACGTTTACCTCAGAAGATTTTGGTTGAAAACTACCGACTAAAATGTGGAAAACACCACATGAATATAATGTATCTTCAATATGGGTAATATTTTCCATTATTGAAACCCGCACCTATTTCCACAAATGATTGGTTATCGCGTTCAATTGTAAGTCGCCGTCGTTGTGGACGATTAGTTAGCAACACGTTAAAGCACAGCACTAGACGTAATACCGTGGCCGCTCGCTCAGCAGTTTCTCAATAATTCACCCGATTGAGTCGGCTGCACTGTTGCAGGTAGCGCCCCGTATGGGGGCCCACTTTGAGTTCACTTGTTAAACTATCGCTACAATCGGAATTGCTGCTCGCTACGCTCTCCGTCCATTCTTGGCGATTTAATTAAACCTGTTATTTGTACGTTTTATTTTGCAATCGCTACTGTGTACGCTTTGATTGCCCGACGGCTCTAGTTCATCCTTTGTTTACGGCCGCAACGTACCGCTTCAAGTGTTTACGTAGTGTATTCTGTTCTGTGCTTTAAGCAAGGATTTTGAAAACAATTTAAAAGATTTGGTATGATTATGGATGTAAACGTTTTGTTTATCGTTAATATCAGTTAAGTTATCGATTCTGAAAGGTGTTAATAGCGAAATATGTGTTCAATACAAATTTCCGGATCTCATCTTCCATATAAGTTCCCCCTCTATATTTGAAATAGACAGCCGCATTATATGAACTAGATGCAGTTCTCAGATCTAATGATATCGTTTTAGTAATCCCCTCGGTGAAATAAGGATTGTTACAAATCCATCTGTGTATCTGTCTGTAGCATTGTAACTCACGGATGAATAAACTGATTTTGATCTGTTTGTTTTTTGTTTGAAAGGTAACTGAGACGAGAGTGCTCTGTATTTTGCTTTTTACACTTTTTTTTTTCAGAATTCAACATAATTTCGGTTTACACATTATACGATTCCTTCTTTAAGTGGATAGTAACATTATTGGATCTCTTTATCAATGGGTATCTATAGATAGATTTAGAAAAGGACTTGTGTAGTGCTTAGAACTTATTACGCAAATAGCTATATGACATTTATCTACGTTTGAACTTTGTTCAGAATTATTGCAACATATCCCTTACTACTTTACCGATGCAACGTTTAGAATGTAAACTCGTAAATTAGTATTTTTAGTTATTATCATTATTTCTACTACTAAGTATTCCTAGTGATTACAACCTATTTTAAAACGTCTTTTAAGTTACAGATATGTAAATTTTTACAAAATTTGAATAACTTTGTTTTTTGTAGGATTATTAATAGTGATTATATTAAATATTAATGTCATATAAGATTTGAAAATGCGATAATGTCAACTTATTTTAGCAAGAAGGTGAAAATGGAACGATGTATATCGCCGTCACCCGCACAAAAGTTGCTAGGCTATTAGAAATTGCTATTCTTAAAGTATTGTTTTAAGACACAACAATTATGTCATCTACCATTACATACATATATGCGATCGGCAATAATATTCTGCTAGGAAGCCAATTGAGACATTGTCACGCTAAGGTATCGATTATTAGAATTGTTTAATGTTACTGCATCCAGAAATAGAAATTACAAGGACGTCAGTTCACGGCAACAATTGTACGTCACACACAAAAGAAAATTTGGAATCACCTCAGCAATCGCAAATGTGGTTAAATTTAACCTTACCATTAAATCAAAAACATAAAAGTCACTGTTAACCGTTTGATTGATTTATCAAGATCGGTAAGTTAATAAACATAACTGCTACATAAATTGTTTAAATTCATTTTTATGTTGCCACTACAGATTAACTTGGTGTTAGATCAACACGTTTAAAATTTACCGTTGATTTATATTCAAATCTACATATTAGTCTAAACAATCTGATTAATGTAAACTAATTCGAGCTTCCACAGATTCCAAATATTTTTAGAAGCTTTTAAGGTGTCAAAAAAGTTAGTACAAATTGTTACAGATTTAGTAGTCCCAGGAGAGAAGCGGACGTCGAGAAGTTAACAATTAGAACTTTTTATGTCACTCCATTAACGGTACGCGAAAGTTTAGCATGAGCTCTCTTCTGCCTTAAAAATGTCAGCCGCAGTCTCGCGGTATTTTTTGGTCTTTGTTCGAATGTGATTTATTTTTTTCCCTTGAATAGAATTTGTGTTTCGCCTTTTTCGTGTTCTCAACTAACAGGATGATTTTTGAAAAGCTCTTAATACCTCCCCGATAGCGAGGTGCACCCTGTGTTTTACGGTCCCCGTATTGGATAAATGTTTCTATAAATTTGCTCTGTTAAATTCTATTGTTGGATAGTGTTTCGCGATGCTAATACCAACAAAGTGTTTCTTTTCAAAATTTAGGCGGCAACAACTGTTAAGTAAATGTTTTAAATTAATGTACAATTGTTCAACGAAGAAACAGATTTGTGTTTTAAAAAAACATGAATAATTAACTATTTCCCCGTTTGATTAAAGAGTGAATACATCATTTTGTTGTTATACAAAATATTTATAATGTAATGCAGCAAAGTTAACTATAAACGTCGGGGTTTGTATGTAAACAGCTGCAGTGATAGTTTTTCAACGTTTTAGGGCTCATGATTCATTTCCTTTGGCCTATGATTTATGTTCAACAAACATTGGAGTGCTTTAGGCAAGATTCTCGAGTCTCAAAGATTGATGTAGCGCCGCTCCCGCTCCCGGTCGCTGAGGCGCAGCGACGCGGCTGTCGCACGATAAATTAAGCGCGATTCATATTAAAAGCGACAAAGCGACACATTAAAACCACCACACATCCCACTCCGACCTCTGACTAATGCCACCAGTTAGACAAGGATACAAAGAGTGGCGTTACGGCAGGACCGCTTTTTTTCCCTACGGCGACTCTAGCCGTTAACCGTAACTTTGTTACTTTAATGACGTCTTAAGTATAGACGGTACAGTTCACAATAACTCGGAATTGTCCCTACGCGCGCTGAATTTTAAAACTGAATACGAAACTTGACGAACGGCTCCATTCACTCGTGTTCACCTGTATATAGTTTGTTTGTACAGGTTGGAAAGACCTCGTTAAACCGCCATGGAAAGAAATATTTCTTACTTATTTAGGTTAAGCATAACGTGTAGCGTTCGAGAGGCGATCCGACGAGATTGCTGCGGCCATGGCGTACCTATCTGTAATCGGTAAATGGTTACTTTAAGTCTCAATATGCGAGGCATCCCCGGTGGAATGTCACCGTCGTCGTGTGTTCTTATATGCGTTGGCTCGGTCTGAATTTTTTCTTATCGCCGATGCATTTTCTGCGAGTTTTCAATGCGCGACTTGGACCTGATTATGTCTAGTATCCTCGTACTGTTTTATTGCCACGATAATTTTGCTAAAGACTTTATTCCTGTTTGTAGATATACTGTTTTCTTTTTACAAATTTATATTACGTTATTATTGTCTCTTTAAAAAAGTTGAATAAGAGGAAGGGGACTTGGATGTAAATATTTACACTCTAGCTGCTATCTTTTGAAACGCACTTCTTAATTGAAGTTCTTTGTTCTAAAGTTACTTTTGCTGTAATCTAAAGACAGCACACACTTTTTTCTTTACCGTGAAATTTTGCCGGGCGATGAGTACAATCACGCACGTCGGTGGTACCCAAGACAGCACTTGCTCTTATGGTTCTTATATGGGTGCGATAAGGTTGCAAGTTTTTTAAAAACTTAAGTTAGTGAACGTGATTGTACCAAAGAGCGGCAATAACCCGCTCCCGCCATCCATCACGTCGGTGCAATCGCTCCGCTGTCAGTTCTATTCCGGGACGGTACGTATTCGCTAATGATTCTCCATCGCCTTGAGATGGTGCGACATTTGTAGCACCTGATTGACAACATTTGTATTTAGGCATCAAATTGTAAACTTTGTGAGCCTCCAAAATCTATCATTATCTAGTATTGTAATTAAAATATTTAACTGAATTGAATTATGATTAAAACAAACGTGTTGTCTAATCTAGAGTGTAGTTAAAGTCTAGATCATCATGAACCTAATTTGATGATTGTCAGCGTTTAAAATGCGTCTGTTTAATAATGTCCGTTAGCACCGATCGTTTCAACGAATAATTTTCGCGTTAAGCCGAGCCGTACAAGGGCCCGCGCTTTCCATTATAAATACAGGCATGCGTCGCGTTCCACGTGAGAGGGCTTATAATTTATTCGCGTCGCAGTTTTCTGGCGACGATTTTCCCACAGGGGCGGTGTCTCAAACGGGCCGCGCCCGCCCTTTATGTTGGTTTTTTTGTGGCGGCACAAAATACTCCCGCGGAAAACATTCAGTGATAACTGGCAACAATCGCTGCCGCCGGATGCTCCCTCTCATTCCGCGCATACCTTTCGATTGGACTTCGGCTCGTGCTTTTTCATCTAGCGACGCGTCGAAGACAGCACTCGTGACCACGGACCGCCGGTCAATTATTTTTGTTTAATTGCTTCGAGCATTTCTAATGTGCTTCGTTTGTTTTGGACTTGATTTTTTTTTACTGTATTTAATTACATAAAGTTTGATGGTGACATTTTTGTTGATTTCTTTTTTACAAGCATAGTATCGCATAATTCTGTTATACATTAAACTAAATTACACATAATACATTAAACGTTAGTTTTAGGTTGTGTTATTTTTTCACCTGTCTATCTAGCTACCGCCACCCACATATAATAAATCCACTTAATAGCATTTCAGTCTTCCGGCTGTCATATGTCATATAAGAACCAGAGTATTCAGGTAGAGTACGTTTCACTTTCCACAACTTCATTGTCGCTAGATCTATTGTATAGATAAAAGAAAATAGTTACGAAATTTATAAATTAACTTTATTTGGTCAGCGGACAATATATCACGTAACATCGATATACTTAGTAAGCCTTGTTTATTTAATATTACAATGTTTACTGACCGTTAGACAACGTTACTTAATTTCGAATTTAAGAGACCTTCGTTAATGTAAGTGGACCACTATCTTGATATATGCTATGGAAGCTATCGGCGTATATAAAACATTTTTCTTAAAGAATATTTTATGTTTCTATTTGTTCAATTCCACACTTTATAACAGGAAACGCTTTAATAGGCATTGTCTTTATCGGAATCCTTATACAATAACGATAATAATTGTGCTAATGCATACATATCGATTCATCGATTATGTGTTATTTATTGTTATGGCAAATATTAACAACTGTTAGTTTCAACATAAACTTCATAAAGTGGAGATTATGACCAAGTTTAGCAATTATAAACTTGTAAATGAATAAGGAAAGGACAAGTACAAATGTTTCGGTACTTGTAATCGTCTTATTTTTTACTTTTCGCACTTGTTTAAGTTCTGATATAGAAATGTTTCCCATGACAACTGTAGCTCACACATAACATATAGTAAGAGAAAAAATAATAATTTTTATTGCCACACAATCGAACTACGAAATTCATGGAGACGGAACGTTATACGCTTCGCTCTAGTAAAAATAGTTTTTATTAATGTCCCATTGTTTCTTAATCGCCGCTCCGTATTTGATTAAACGATAAGCTGCCGTTAAAAGCATACTGTTAAGTAAAGCGGTAAGGTCGCCGCCGGTGTTGTTTCCCGACCAAAAAGCCAGACGTTGTCAGATTCGAAGCCCCGATTTCTGATATCTCGCCTCCCGATCGCCGCTTGACTGACACCGGTCCCGAGCTGAACGGCCGGTTAAGTTGATTTTTCGGATCATAAACACGTGGCACATAAAATAACTAACGGCCAAAGCCTTCATTAACATTTCTCTTGAATACCATTTTAAAAATTACCACTTTGGTATGGCATACCCTTAACTTTAGGTATGTTCGCTTTTTGGAGTTGGGTACATACCAACGCTTTGAGCTGAGCCCCGCAGAGGCGTAATGCCGCCCAGCTAATAATATACCACATAAGTGGGATGATGTTGGGAGGCATTAACTATTTAATTATATTATATTAGTACCTGTTATCCTAGACGCTGGCATCGTCTAAGAACTTGTATCGCCTATAGTACAAAGGTTATCACGTTTAGTGTAATTGTTAATAATCCAAACATATTTATTAAGATTAATAAAAATATACGAGTACGATTATATATATATCGTATATTTTTTTTTACTTTAAGAAGATGTTTTAATTATACATTTATATAATTTTTTTTGTGTTTAAAAGCACTTTCATGTCATTGGCAGATTAGAAAGTGAACTTTTTGTAGCTGTATAGACATTAGTTTCAGTTTTGAATCTGGTGTATTCATCTTGACACTTACTCTACGTTCAATAATAAATCGTGTGTTTAACGACAGAGCGACTTGCATGTATAATTAACAATGGCGGCATTATGCGACGGTTTCCAAACCGAACTCACCACGGTTTGCTCGTCACGATGCTGATCGCTTACGAGGATTAACTGCACAGGATTGTTTTGTGCTAATATTTTATTTTAGAATATCAAAGACAAGCTTTAGCTAAATGGTGTCTGATTCAACGGTCTCTTGAGTAACATTATAATGTAATTATAACAAAGAATACATGCAACTTATAACGTTTCACATACATTTTAAAGACTAATTTAAAATATAGTTTTTATATAGCACCCTTTGTTCATGGAGATACATCACGCAAACGTTTCTGCAAAAAAGTGTTTTTAACAGTTTTTTTAATTATGGTTTAAAAAAATAATAGTTTAATTTTAGTTCAATAAGTTACATATAGAAATTCTCTAAGATTTTCAAGCAAAAATGTCGCATGAATTTTAATAAGTCAATTTGCGTACAGTTGTGAATACCTCGCACGTACCTCTCGTCGGCCGAATCGTCGCCGCAAGCAGGAGAATCTCATAAATAAGCCATCGCTATTTAGTTAACAATCGGGCCCCGATGGGCATTTGGTCAGATTCCAAGGGAGGCTGGCGTGGAAGCCACGTGTGTGCCTCCGCATGCCTCGGCTGGAACATGCCGACCCTCGCATTTGGCCCCTACGCCGAATATTCCATGCACAATGGACGTATGCAATGCTATCGAGTAATGCAGTCCGGTGAAATTGAATGTCACGTGAATTTCAAATGGTTTTCGTGTATCATCTTCAACTGTATCTGTGTTATTTAATTTGAATATATATCCCCTCGTTTTCTCTTGTAATCGTATTAAAAGTATCCATGAAAGTCTTATCATACAGAGTGTGATTAAATTATCACATGCGGGAACTTTGTTATACGTAAATATTCTAAATACCGCGTAACGATACAATTGTTTTATCATGTGTTACAACCACTATATATAAATGGAAAACTTGGACATGTAGCCATAGTTTGGATATCCGTCCTGGCTACTTTAACTGAGATTGTTTTAAAGAGGAACATTAAGACAGAGACTCCAATATCTATTTTTTTACTGAATTCATTTCAATAAAAAGTCAAATAATAAAACGCATGAATCACGACCTTCGAAAATACGGCTTTAGAAACCGCTAAAAGTTGGCAACGTTTTATAGTTACTCATGCGACAGAAAAATCTTTTAACTTTTAACATCATCGTGAAGAAAAATTGCAAATACACCGGGCTGTGTACATCAACGCTAATATCTTATTTGCGTGCGCCTCGAATAATCTTACTCAAGTCCGCTTGTATTTTGTAAAGCGTGTTACATTAAACGACTTTATTTTAAGTGTATAGATTAGCGTTTGACTACCATCCTTCTTGATTGGAAAGCGTACTAGTTCAGAAGTATTTACTCTTCTCTTAATGAATTCCATTACATATTTGGACGGGAACAGTGACGCTGGCAGGCCACTCCAGTCCTTCGATTTTCGCATCGAAAGTTTGAATGAATGTCGTTTATATATTCATCAGATGATGAAATCATATAGTTCCGAGGCACATTTGCAATGCATTCAGTAGAACACTGAGTGACTTAATACCCTACTCCCATGGCTCCGGTTATCAAGCTTAGTATCCATCAGAGAGTCCAAAACAGTCAGTTTTTTGCGTTTGCTCTTATACAATAAAACTATTTCATCTTTTATAAAATGAGTATGGGTAGGTTCATTTAAAATATTAGCTCTACGAATAATATATCAAAAGCTTTAGCTATCTTTCTTTTGAGATAATAACTATCAATCATTTGCCAGTCCCGCTATTTGTTGCAAACCATCCGAAGATTTTAACAATTTATGGATTAATATTGCCAAATGAAGATTTTGGTGGCTTTATGACTGTTTTTTTGCTATTGTTTCTGTTGTTAGTATATTTAAAAAGTATCAAGGAAACTTGCTTCAAGTGTTATAAGTAAAAAGCGTAAAGGTCAGTCATTGTTTCCGTCGAGATGTAACGTGTGAGTTTAAAGAGATGAATTATTAGTTTTCTTTTTGACTATTGCCCTTTGCTACCTAGACTAGACTTCCGGATTAGTATTGAGATCGTTGACGAGCACTTAGCACACTTTAAAATATAGTATTAATTATAAGAAAAGGAAATGACGGTCTCTTTCTTATTAATATTCAACAATTTAACGATTCTTTATCTTCATCACTGACAAAAGTAAAGATATTTTTTATCTGTAAAACAGTACGGTTGGCTAATTTATCTATTGTAAATTGGTAGTAAATTGTATTTAGTGGTGATTGTAGTTTAACGTATGTTCTGTTTATTATAGGTAAGTGTCAAATGGAAAGTTTCCAGCGGTGATCAGTTCGCGCGATGCATCCCGCCGGATACTACGCTAATATCGGTAAGAGTGCAATACTTTCTAATCGACCGGTATTGTCGTCCTTTCTATTACCGGTGATACTGACATCTCCTGTCAGATTTACCACTACGTGTTCAGAGATCTAACAATCTCTGAAACTTTCATAAGCCTTATTACTAGGTTAAATCATTGATTAATTACTAGGTGATCGTATAAATTCTAGATATCGGTAACAGTGTTTGATCAACTCGCAAAGAAACGTTGACTTTTATTCTACATTTTTAAGTATTAAATAGTCTATTGTAGTTTGGTATTATTGACTACAGACACTCCATATATAGATAACTGAGTCTAGTTTTTACAACGTTAATACAAATTTTTAATCTCTGATATTGTTCTTCCTAGATAGGTTACATGAGTAATGCTGTTCTATTACTCGCATATTGTCTTTTTGTTATTACTGAAAACTATTATCATCAAGGAACATGTAATCTTACCTGTACGCGTTATCGCTTTTAATTATTCTTCGTTATCGCATTATCACTTCTGCGAACTGAACAAATTTCTTTAAGGGCATTATTGACTCATAGGACGCCAGTGACTTGTGAAAGTCCAGACTAAAATTGGTAATCCAAAAGATTATATAATTTCATTCATGTCTTTAATTATTCATATTTTTATTTATAGCACTTACACAATTTTGCTTTTTTTTACCAAAAAAAAATTTCTCTCGAATGTACATTTAAAAGTGATTCCCAAGACCCATACCAAGTTTAGGTCTCGATAGTAATTAATTATGAACTTAACTTGAAAAAGGGATTATTTTTTTAACTCTCCTCATATCTTAATTACAAGAGATTAAATATTACAAGAAAGATTACAATACAATACAATATTTTGGTTTTTTTAGAAATAATCTTATCTACTTTTAATACTCGCTTTGTAATATCATATCCGCTATCAAGTATTCGTTGACTACGTACACAAAAGTTTTTACGTGTAATTATCACTTTCAAACTAATTTGACTGGTGCGTAGAAACTCATTAAGAAGTTTTCCTTTCTTTAATGCATCCAACAATAGATTTTTTTAAAGAGAATCGTTCTAAAAATATATATATTTGCTATAATGATGAATGCAATTGTAGTTAAAAAGATAGTCAAGTTAAAAAGTATTTTTTTGCGAAAACTGCGTCTTCTTAATAAAAAAAGATTATCTCACGGATTGCGTGCATTTAATTTTTACATTTCGGTGCAGGTGCTGGGTATAATATACTGTATGCTTAATTTACATGCGAGTGAATCTAATTCTGTTTACACGCGATGCCCAAAAAATGTCGATTGTAAAGACGCGGAGAATATTAAATTTTGACCAATTTTATATTGTAAAACTTTGTTGGTTCACGTGAAGTGAACCAATTTTTAAGGAAGTTTTGCTGTTCAAAAACCTGTACTTAAAACCTCGCCGATAAAAGTTAGGGCTAACTAGTAATCTTATAATCTGTGTATTAACCTTCAATAATTATTAAACGATACATACAAAAAGACAGAGAGAATACTGTATAATAATTTACACTTATTAATACAAAGTTTGACAGTAATATTGGGTGGGAAGGCTGCCTACTATGATACTACACTACACCCACTCGTTCCGGCTTCTTTTTTTGGTCATTTCTGGTAACTTAGTAGAATAATTTATTACTGTTATAAAACTACTTTAAATTCGTTTATGAAAAAAAAGTTAAGGCACATGCTCTTAAAAGGCCAACGGGTTTTTTCGTGTAATTTATAGTTTCATGTGTAATTAATTAATCAAATCCCAATATTGGTAATTTCATGTTAAGACTGCTTAAGATGAATAAGACTCAAAAATAATTGTTTTCATTGCAAAATTCTACGTTTTCTTTCATTAATAATATTCGTCTAAATTTATATGCATAGATTTTTTGTTATTGTTAAAGTGTTCACTTAAATTTAATGATATATCTTTTTTACTAAAAGGCTCAAGTCAGGAACTTCTAAGAATCAGTGTTATTAATTACATTACAATTGAAATGTGTGGAATGTTTATGATTTTATGTTCAAATCTTGAGTTATCGACGATAAGAATTAAGTTCCCGATTCAACATGTACACTTTGATTTGTTGTAATAATTTATAATCTCGGTTGCTTCCGTTAATTTGAATGAAACTTCACTCTCACAGCCGACAGTATTATTTGATTCCAGTTTGGACTTGCTATAATTTGAATTTAAAAATAGCTGTATACATTAACGGCTGATTATCTACTAATGCTTATCAAGAATACAAAACAAACGCTGCTTCGGTTACCTTTCATAAAATTTTAACCATTTCTTTTGAGAAGCACGTCACTCGATAATGCATTTGCCGGAAACATTAGTGACTTGCATAACCGGATTGTATTATGTGATTACTTTAAGATTTTTGCATTAATAGACGTAAGATGCCATCAAGTTCCGACAGATGACTCATGGAAAATCGATAATAGTGCGAATTAGATGCGGTAATAATAAAGCTGCTGAACAACTTATGGATTTTTTTTAGATAACACGATTAAACCATTGGTTATTTTTGAAGGTTGTAAGATGCGAAGTATTAAAATATCCTTTATTAGATATTTTTAGCCAGTGTTTATATACAATTATTATTCATATTCTTCTACACATTACAAAATATTTTATCGTTCTTTTTAATCGTGTTGTAGTTGTAATAATGCGACTAATAGTGAGTACAAAACAGCTCATATTTATGGGTATTATGTAAACAAGGTAACAAAGGCGCGTAATAAATCTTTTTATTTACCGTTTCAAGTACTACTTAAATTTGAGATTCCGTAAAACAAATTAACGTTTTTATGTGGGCCCTAATAAAATATTTGTGGCGGTCGTGCAACGCTCTAGCGCGAAGTAACGCCCGATTCCTTATAATTAATGTAGGGACCCCGAATGCACGATTATAAAAATAATTGTACACAAAGAATTCTCAATTTATATGTTTCATATTAATTACCATATTAAGTGCGTAACGAAAGCAATTAAAATGGAATGATTCAGTCGCAGTTCAAACGGACCATCATTGCCTGTGAATTTAAGGTTTTAAGAGATGGTAAATGATACGCTTGCTCAAAACAATGTAGCGTTAGTTAAGATGGTATACACTGCACCACATTGCTCTCTTCGCCTTGACACATAAAATGTTAAGTCTCGTTACCCCAGTAATTTCACTTACACCGTCCTTCAAACCGGAACACAGTAATATTTGCTCACTACTAAATAGGAGCTGCAGTAGTACCTACTTGGACTGTCTCCGTCAGCAGAGACCTACCACCAGTAAAAGAAAGGTTTCCAATTGCAAATATGTTGTGTGTCAATATATTTTAAGTTTTAGTTAAAATTTCGAAAATTAAGAGAATATGCTTATGCCAATATCATAGAACTTATTTACTTGAACCAATTCGAGTTGTTTGTTTTAAATGATTTCTTCTCTAAATTAATTGTTACATTCTTTATGTATTAAGAGTTGTGGAGACTATAAATGTGAAACTGGTATTATTAATGCCGCGCTTTTCAATAATTTATGTATAGAAAAGTATACGGTTTTTGTTCTAAATTTATAATGAAAGATTAAATTTTGCAGATCAATTAATATCTGTTTATATTAATCTAGTTATATAGCGGTTTTTAGATTTTAATGTCTTAGAGATAACACAATTCGGCGTTGAGAATGAAAGACTTAAAAAAAAAGAAAGGCGATTTGTTTAAAAAAATTTCTTTTCAACCGCTATTTAGTGCTATATTTAAATTTCACGCTCAAATGTATATGTAATTTTTGCAAATAGTTCATCGATAAAATAGTATTATGATAGTATATGTCAAACTTTCTAAATTTTATTGTTGTTATAGAAAGCAAACGCATGTAAGATTAACATATTTGTAACTTAGGCATGGAATCAAATTTTACAATAGTATGGATTTGGTTTTTTTTATAAGCTGAAGATGGCGAAGCGTCTAGAATACTGTAGTTCTTATACGTTAACAACCGGTATAAACCAGCGGTGGTAGACGGTTATAGACATGTAAGAAAATGCCTACCATCATCCGAATTCTATCAAATGCCGTTACGGAATCAAACCATGGAACCTGAATATTACAGCCGCTACGTTTTCTCCTCGACTCGTAACAAATTGTTAGTCATTTCGATAAATTCGCGAAACTAATCTCCTTCCTGTTGGCAGTGAACCCGATTGATTAACCAATTATATACCAACGATATCCCGTCGGCGGAGTCCGCACTTACAACTTCATATATTCTATGACACAGGGAGAATTGATTTTTCCCTTGATTATGTTTAAATATCACTGTCATATACTAAATTTGTGTAAGCAATCTATTTAGTAAATTAAAAATATTTCTTTAAGTTTTTATTCGTACAACAAACACGACGTTTGTTTTTTTTACCCCAAGTGCATTTAGAAATGTTGAAGGGTTTTACTTATTTCTAGATCATTTCTTTAGGTTAAAACGTTTCAAATTTAACTTCAGTTAATTTACTAATTAATATTAAAAAACTAAGAAAGAAATAGTTATTATTATCGAAATAACTGATAATAATTTTTGTGATTACAATAAATTTTAAGTATTCAACTTGAGCAGATGGGTGCTTTGTTGCTAGATCGTGTGCTATGAACCGAGAAGTGGAGTAATGCAAACATACACACATGAGTACACATACACCCTTAGTTGTACACATGGTAGAGCCGCCCTTATTATCCCCTTCTATAAAATATGGGTAATTAGAGTAGTTGCGCTCTATAGAAACGTGTGTGCGACAAAACAACGATGCCATGTCAACAATTTTTCTAAAGGCTCGCGTGAAGGTAAATAAGCCAATTATCCGCCATTCAAATGCAACGTAACGTAATTAAAGCTGCTTGGTTTTCCGCTCTGAAGTCAATGTTGCCAGTCATCCAGCGAAGCTACCAAGTTAGCGTCGACCTCCTTTGACGAGTGCCCGTAATGAAGAGCCGGGAAGTGCGGAGGATGCAGTGAGTGCAGCGGGCGACTCCGGACGCCTCTGGCCCGCCGTGACATAACACGCCGGCCCCGCCCATTCGGTCTCGCTCACTCGCCGGCGCGCGAGCGAGACGACCGCGCTCCCTCCGAAGCCTCCGCGCCGTAGTTTCCGAGAAAAGCCAACTGTTATTATCCGGCGCGGATTGTTCTCGAGGCGAGCGACCGGCTCATGAATGAAACGCATCGCTCGCAGGTGTACAACCTCGGGCGATAAATCTCCGACAGAAATTATTAAATTTGAACTGCCACGCGAATTTTCAACACGCGATAACTCGCAGTGGCCGGCTAATTTGGGTCCGTACAGGAAGTCGGTCATGAAGCCAAGTTTTAACTTTGATTTGCATACTACAGTGGAAGCGTTCCGCTGTCAATCTTCTCGTCCTAAACAATTCGATGGTAATAGCTTGGCTGTTGGCACATAAGCGAAATCTAAATTAGGCTTGTTTTATAACATAGTACACAGTGCCAATCGTTAAATACTTTTCCTTCATTCAAGTTTATTAAAAATCGTTTTTCTCTGTTTTTTATAACATAATGTTTGTACACCAAAATAAACTGCGCATTAAGGCGTGCTTGATTTTGCGAGAAATGAAATCTAGTGATTTAAGTTCATCCGACTTAAAGGCAGAATTATACAGAACACCCGCGTCAAACAGATAACTTTGGTTTGCGAAACATCGCATATTCAGGCGTAACATCTTATTCCTTGAATGAATGAACAAGTCCGATTTGCGATAAAGTCTCGTTGACGTTGACATAAGGCACTAAAGTTTTCTTGGAAATATAAAATAAATATTATTATGTTATTGATAAACAAACAAAAAAATTATTTTCATCCATTGGGATTCTGTTGAACACACCGTATTTACTCCAAGTAATTATTTGATTTTCAGCTGTGGTTTTCAGCAATATCTATTCTACTGAACACAGGAATCAATAAGTACACGCCACTAAGTACAAACTCCAGCTATTCTTGCACCAAATTCTCTTAGGTCTTCGTATAACATCATACTGTCTGCCCTGAATGGGTATTAATGATGAACAGCACACGCAGTGTTATTCATAATGCTTTTATGAACACGCCATAAATAAATTACAACACTTGAATACATTGAAGTTTTTTTTGTGCTCCTCTCTCTAAATTGCTCATCTGTAATAAATTGATAGAGAGAGAAAAAAAATTCAATTTCATTTTGGAAGCGTGACAAGAGCTACATATTGTAAGGAAGTTAGGACTTGGCACGGGCGCGGAGCGATAAACATGAATTGATTTATGTTGATTCGTCGTCAACTACTATTATATATTGCACTCATCGCATCGTGTTTTCACACGTTTAAACTGAGGGAGTGGGTGAAAAAATTACATCCTTTCGTAAGAAGAAAACAGAAATTAATCGTCGATGGTTATAGATTCATTTGCTATAAAATAACTTATTAGATCACTTGTCTCTGGCGTCTAAGATGAATATCTTGAAGTCCATTTTAACTACTTTCTCCGATAATAGACGAGCAATAAACTCGGAATCCAAATTTATATGCAAGGTTTGGTATAAATGGAATGGGATACCCAAATGATAAACTGTGGGCGTTCAAGTGGCTAGTTTCTTGTTCTACTAAAAGGAGTGCAGCAACAACGTAAAGTTGCCATTTTATAGATGCATTTAAATATATCTCCTGTTAAGTTAAAACAATGTTGTTTTATTACGTGTGCGAACTCTCTTCACTTTGTCCTGTCTGTAGCTCACACTAGTTGTTTTATTTTCGTAATGTTAATGTGTGATTTGCGGCAAGTATGAGTAAAAATTTACCTTTACTTAAATACATCATTGTTATAAATCAACATAAAAATACAACTGTTAAACTGATTTCGGTGTGAAATTAGAAGTGAGCGAAGAAATCATAAAAACTAAGAAAGAAGTACCAAATACATTCATCATTGGTCAAAAATAAAATGTATGTCGTAACACGCAAAATTTTCCTTTTCTTGTCACTCCGTCACTTAATGTATATCAGTCACGTTGGAGCGCGCTAACCGCACAACAGCACGTTATCAGATAAGAAATTAAACATAATTTAAGAGGCGATAAGTGGAGAAAGCAATAAGATGGTCGTCGTCACTATATAACGGGCACAGTGGTTAGTGGCCGAGGCTCCACGGTTGGCGCCAATTCGGTAGGGTGGCTGTGGAACCGGTTCCTTTGGTTGCCGCAACAGTAGCCTGAACGTTAGGCGGCCCGAGATAGTTATGAACTGTTTTATAATATCTATATTCCAGTTTATCTACGAGTAGCACTTCGATAAGATTTCGATTGTTTTTATACAAAGCTGGTAGTAAAACGATTAAAAAAAATTATTATGATTGCTTTTTGAAAGTCTACTCATAATGTTTCTTAAATGTTTGAACAATTGCATTTTTGAATTAATATATACATTTATATAATGTTTATAGTGAAATGATAGATTATTAAGTTTAATAGTTTTGACCTCGTCTATAACTAAAATAAAGAAAAAGAAAAGAACTTAAAGAACATTACAACAAAGAACATTACTCAATCCAATTCGTTAGTCTACTTTATTACTACATTGCATAGTTTACATATTTTTTTAATAACAATTTATAAACATCTCATATTATGTATAATTTTGTATTTCTATTGCATATGTTTGTTTATTAGCAAGTTTTTATCTGGATGCGGAAGCCTATTTCCAGCAGCAAACGTCTATAAGCTGATGAAGTTTTTGTCCTATTTTTTGTGTCTGACATTGCTGTATCTCGTATATCACCAAAGATATATAGGTATAATACCGATATGATTTAACTGGTCCTATTGTAACCTTTTTATTGTAAGGTTAAATATATTTAATAATGTACTTTCTGCTTCTGTTATTTTGACACTATAATTTCCTCCAAACCATTACACGGCAGTAAAAATTGTGAAGGCTTATCGTATTTAATTTCACGGCTATTACATTTGTTTTAGCAACATTGTCACAGTCAACTTGTTGTATCAACTTTCAAAAGTTTGTGACAAAAATTTTGAATTAGTATTAAAGATTTCATTCATACATGTGACAATAAAACAAATAAATAAATGTTTCGAATAGCAACTATAACGGTTAATATATTGAAACGCGCCAGTGTTCTGATTTACATGTTTTCCTGTCCACTGCCCCTGCCGATCTAGCGTGACTTTAATTTCTCTTTTCAGCTAAATCCAAAAACTGTACGGATTTTAAAACGTTAAAAACTATCTGCTGAAAGTTTTTCACTGACTAGTTTCCGGTGCGACAAATGAAATTTCGCTATAGCTCTTGTTTGCTATAGTCAACCACATTGTTATTATGTGTGATCGATGACAGATAATAGCATTATTGACAAATCTTTGCGGTTTTTTTCAATGTTCATTGTGTTATATTTGTTATACGTATATAACAAATATAACACAATGAACATATATATTAGTTTGTAACGTGGTAAATACATTACCCAAAAACCCTACCTAGACAGTCTCTGGCTTCAGAGACCTACCACTGATTTTTTTCTACCAGTATCCCAAGTGAATTTTAACTGTAAAATGTATGACTATCTTCAAATTAAGTTTACTGATAGATTTATTTTAATGTTAGTCTCTGTATTAACTTATCCTATACCATTTATATTTAACAATGATAAAAACTTTGCATTACATTAAACATGTACGCTCAATTTGTTAACAAATAAATGCACAGTCGCGAGTTTTCACCGCGGGTAAGCGGTTTGTTGGGGAAAAAAATACATTTAATGATTCAGCGAGACGCGACCGTTTGCAGCCACTCGGAAAATTCCTGTAATCTCGTGAGACTTTCTTTCAGCGATCGCGGCGCGGCTTTACAACGTCGACACGCGAATTTAGCCCGCGGAACGATTACTGCAACGACCGCTCGTGCGTAGTCGGTTGGGTGTTACACGGTCACCCTCATTGCGTTGAATCTTTTTTGGAAACATTAATGCTAAAACATATTTCAATTTAATTAAAAAAATGTTTATTAAAACGTGTTAAAAATATTAAAAAATATCTACAACCTTTCATATCATCAGCTCGGGGCAGTCAACTGCCTGACACAAACCTCTCAAAGAGCGTGCACAGAGATTTCGGGTAGGGTGTACATACCGTACCTAAAATATCTATACTTATCTATAGTTAAAAATATACTTACCAATTCCAATTCAGCGTAGTTAGTAAACAAACGCCATTCCATAATTATAAAAAAAAGCGTACCTTTTGAGTGACTTATGAGATTATTTAGTAGGCAATGGCAAACCACTCCATTATTACTGCCAAGAGAGTCGTCGTGTGTTTCATTACACATGATGACCACGACCCTCAGTCATGAGGAAATACGACTTAGAAGAAGAGAAAATGAGATTATATATATATTTAGGAAACCAGGGCATGCAGTGCTTATTTGGACCTTCTCTGGACATCTTCCTCTAGACCTAGTATATTACGAGCTAATTTCAAAATATTATTAAGACTTTTATGTAACTCGTAACTTTTTAAGAATTGGTTTTAGTACAGTTAAGTCTGTAAGATGATAATAATTTTTAAAACAGTTGACCGGACGTGAATGTAATTTAATTTTTTTTTATGTTCTTAGTTTTCACTTTAGATTCTGCGTTTCATTTGAAAGCGACGCAATAAAGGTGTTTTATTTTATTACGCGGAAAACTATTAGGAACTCTTTCGGCTAAATCATCTGGAAGCTAAGTGCATTCTGTTCTATTTTAAACAGGGATAAAATTTAAGTAAACTTTTATCCGTCGCATAAATGTAAGTTTATAACAATTTTAATAGGTGTAAAGTATCCAATTAAATTTATATAATTTCTCATATATTTATTCACACCATGCGTCAGCATTATGGCAATTATTCGTCACACTGTGCAAGCATGAATAATATTGTGCGTATGGGTTGTGGTATACAGAAATTTATTTAAGTTAAACAATGGTTTATAAATATAATATTATAAACCTATAAATCCTACAGAAAGATTTACATTTACACTACACGGTTTAAGACTAGAAGTTATTCTAAGAGAAAATTTTTTGCCTTACAGATTACGTAATGTTTTGCTTGTAGCTCTGAATTACTTTCAATTATTTCTTAATTGAAAGTTATGTACAATTCAATTGAAATTTCTTATGACCGTCCTAAAATAAGTGTTACCTTTTACAAATAACAGCGAATTACTTTTCAGATTTATTAGAGCGTGTATTCACAGTTTAATTGAGCCAATAATTAAAGTTAAAGTGTAACAAAGCTTCACCGTGATCGAATTTGACAAACATCTATTATTCATATTTTCATGTAACCATTATATTGAAGTTCATCAACCGCACATCTTCAAATCTTACATAGACCATTACTAACTTAAGCGTTATCAGCTCCGAGATAACAAAGAAGCCGATGACATCACCTTTGCACAGACCGTTTCGCGATAAAGAATTATTCAGTAGGTAACCTTTATTACAGATGATAAGATAAAAATTTGATAATTTATAACAATATTTTTCACAGTTAAAAGACCACGTAACGTGTAAGAACTGATAAAAAAAAAGTTTAGAAAGAAAACATAATAAGACAATGATCTACTTCTTGAGTTCAGAGCTACTCAAGCGAAGTTGACTCGCTACAGACAGGAGCATATCGGATTGAAACTCGAAATCTCGAACCGGTTTCTTCGCCTCCTCCGTCTTTATTTAACACACGGTGGTTTCTATAGTCTATCGCTTCATGAGTCACCATTTTAACGTATCACGGCAAGCGGCTGGCGACTACGCACTTCATGGTCACTCGTTCAACGCTGTCACGCTTTGGTTGCAATGGTTGCTCTGTGACAATATATTTATGTCCAAATTAATAAGCAAATTATATGGCAAAAAATCGTTACGACACCGGTGAAGGCACGATTCATTTATGTCATACAAGAACAGGTATTTGCTACTAGTTGCTTGCTTTGGAAATTTTTGTGTCGCAATACAACAACACCATTCTTTTAATCGCTGTTTTACTAATTACGATTTATTACTTTTAATGACGGAATTAAGCTTAACATGATATGTATATTTAAAGTTAAATATTACTTAGCTTTTAAGCTTTGATTGTGTTTACACATGTAAAAGCATTCAAAGATCAAATAACCGAAAGGCGGAAATGCAATCGGCAAATAAACAAACAAACGACAACAATCGAAATTGCAACTTGCGTGCAAATTTAAGAGTATGTTTTCATTCGGAGCAAAAAGCGAGTCGCATTCGCAGGTGAAAGGACATTTTATTTGTCATCGCGTATTTACGGCTCTTTAAACGTTTATGTGCCGTTCGGCGATGTTTTCGTTTTATAAACAGAGAACATTTCGCATCCTCCACTCAGACGGTTGTTTTAAAGCTCGATTTTTGTTTTCTTTTCGCTCTAATCGCGCCGTGCGGTGGGGTTTATTCGCTTCGAATGATAAACAGGCGGTGATGAGTTTTGATAGCGCGTTTGCTTTTGTTTCGACGCCATTATGGCGTTGGGAGTTAATCGTTATTATTGATGTAATGAATGGCCCCGAACGTGCACCTCGGAGGTGTAGAAAGAGAAAGGGAACTTATTCAAAAGTAGGTAATGTTTTTGCGGCGCTCGCGGCTCGTTGCGGCAACGGCCGACTCCGGCGTGATTCATCGCCGCGTGGGCCACACTTATTATGCTCTCCGCTGCGAACTAGATAACTTTTTCTTTTGCCTTGATCCCTACAGAACTTTTGTATATAAAACATGCACTGTAATACCTTCATCATTTTAATAACAGTAAAAACTCTAACTGCCATCGAAAAATTTCAACTTCCTGTTATAGTTTATATTACGGGACGGAACTTTGTAATTAAACAATGGCGGCGTATACACTGCAGCGGCCGTTCGTTAAGGCTTCATTGTTGTATTCGTGGTTTTATTTACCTTTTAACAGATGAAGACGGCGCCCAACAACTAAATCCTTTTATGTTTTCAAGTGATTGTATTCACCTACTGTTTACAGAATACATGAACTATTTGCTTTATCTATACTTTTAACGTCTCTCCTTTTCTTATCTGTTGCATGTTGCATCGTTAACATTATGCCTATGGACCGTTAAATGGAGGCGCCGCTTATTGAGTAGTTCACAAAACATGCAGTTACCATTATATTGTTACTTTTCGTAACTAGAGTTTTAACTATTGTAGACTTTTTACAGCATATTCGTTTGTCATAGATTAGAGACGATGGGACGTCTTAAGTACGATCCATATTTCTTTTATTAGCCGACACTCGGATATTGACCAAAACTGTGATGGTCAGTTTACTGTTGTTTCTTATTACATTCTTTATTATTGTTAGGATAACTATTGAATGTATATGAATAGATTTTTTTAATACGTCATATTTATGTTATATACAGATCTGGTTTGTAATATGCACTTACACAAATTACATCACAAAATAATCCTAGTGTAAAAAGTTATAAATACGTCTAGTAATTATAATATGGTTGCAGTAAGTTCTGATTCGTTAACATTTTAATAATTGAATAACGATATAAACTGCTCTAAAAGTTTAAACATGTGCAAAGTTTTCAGCGTCCGAGTGAAGTGATACAAAGTTACGGAACGAGTTGTTATTAATTCTATCGTACAGCAAAATGAACCGTATTGTTAAGTTTATTTGTTGGTATTTAGTTACCCTTTAAAGTTCGATATGTAGGGCTGAACGCCTATTGCGGTGTCGTAAGACGTTTTGCCGGTGGTGGCACACCAATGAGCTTTCTCATTGCCATCGGAACGGATCCGTTCTCTTCTGACAAGACCTTTACATCGATATTACATTTAAACAACGCTTCATTCGATCGGATAATACTATTTTCATACGCCAAGATCTAGAATTTTCTTCGTTCGTTGATTATACACCGGTTCAATTTCGTGTGGAATATTTTTATCGTTTTTATGTAATATTAAGCAAGATAAGTTTTAGATTTGTTTAATTTATTATAATAAAGTTAGTAAATATTCAATCTTAACAGCACAATTCTACTTAATGCAAAATAATCCATGTCGACAAGGTTATTCTCTTTGAAAAAATCTTAAACTTGTTAGTTATTAAAAATAAAAAATAGTGAGATGTTAAATACATTTACGTCTTTATAGAATATAAAATTTTCAAACTTTATAATATACTTATTTTGCACAAATATCTTATATTTTATCAATTTCGGTATAACATACAATATCATTATAAAAACTACTAATTTAGATTTCTTAAGTTATTCTAGATTAATAATATCTTGAACTGTTAGGTATCACTTATATCATGAACATTCTTTAAGATATTCTGCTTGCACTAAACTGAAAGTGAATCGGAGTTGTAGGCGAGTGTAGCATTTTTTTTGTTTTTACGAATGTGTTAATAGATTATAGGTATTACGCAAGTATTCACACCTCTGCTCGCCTCATGTTTACAGACGCGCCGGGTCAGCAGGGAGTCGCTATGCGGTATTGATACACCGATGACCGATGTTCTCACTATTTTTAGACTAGATCGACTTATTATCAATGTTTCACTTCACCGGAAACTCAATTGGAATCGAATCCTTGTCTCCAACTTGCAAAATTACCTATTGCGGCTCTCATAAATACAATGCTTAAACTAAATTGTATTTATTATAACTTTTAGGATTTATAAGATTTGAATATAAATTTTGACTATTCGTTACATTTACTATACGATGCATAATAATTAATGATGCGTTAGGATATTTTTTACATTTGTCCTCATCTAATACTACAGTAATTAATCACTGATTAATTTTCGTGTAAATAATTGCTTCAGGTAAAACTTATTTTAACTTTGTTCGTAATAATGTTTTGAAATGAAAATCTTTATTTGGGATTGTTAAGCATTTATAACTTTTAAAGTATTTTATTCTTCTTCTAATTTTAAGTAAACATTGGTGTTGGAAATAAATGAATACTATTTAGCGGAGAAAAATAAAAACACTGAGGTCTGTAAGACATTTCTCTTCTCCTTTGTTTACATCGCATACATCAATAGATCAATGAGATTCTGATCTCTCATTAGATTCGTCATTATACTTCAGATGCAGCATCCTCTACCTTCTTTTATTTCGTTACAAAAACTTGATTGCAAAATTGGAATTAAATTTTTCTCTGTCGGTTGAGACCGGGTAAACTCTTTAAAAAGATGTACTGCTTAAAATTCATATATTTCTTAGAGAACCGTAATTATTTATAACATATTTACTTGTGTGTTAAGCTAAATTTAAAGATAAACAAGTAAAAACTAACAAAAATTGCAGTCCGATCGCGGTACGCGTGCTAACAGTAAAATGCTAGACTTTTTTTTTCCTCCGATTGGAACGTGTGCCTCGACCTTAATCGTGTACTTGGTAAAGTATTAACGACTTGCAGGCAAATTAAAATAGAAATTGCGAAGCCGCAAACGTACCCGCCGTATTCCCTATTTGATTACTGTCACTAAATATAAGTTATTACAGCTGTAATCTCCAACACGTGGACGTACGGAACATTAAAACTCTTCGACGTTTATTACAGTCGAAAATGTTTAACCACTCGCAAAGGTATCAACTATTCGAGTAGTTACATGTAGTGGACGCTAACTCAATAAAAGCATTGGAGTGTTCAAATTTAACTTTTAACAGCATCTCTATGGCCTGCTTAACTTTTTTACAAGCAAGTTTGATTTCTGTTACATTAATAATTACTACTTAATTCTGCTAATCACATTCATACGACGGATGAAAATATCGTAAAGAAACCAAGACGTTTCAAGAGCAACAATATTCGAAGATAATATTTCGAAATATGACGAAGACAACAAATTGGCCTTGACTGATATGAGATAAGACCCTAAGTCTTAGTTGTGGGAACATTAAGAGGGCTGTTTATGATTATTTACCACGCAAACGTTATCTTGTCATTATAAAAAAAATTATTACTGATCTAAGTTACAGCAGTACTTGCTTTAGTGATCCAATTTGATAAGTGTTGTAGCTTGTGAAAGTATTGGGCCATAGAGACTAAACGTGTCCAGTCTTAAGATGAATACAATGTGATGTATTAAAGTTCTAGCTAACTGGCGCTACATTGTCAATGGCAGACGTATCACCTGCGAGTATCTTCAAGTAAACGTCCAGCTCGTATAGTCAGTTGGTATAAAAAATACCAATTATCGCCATGACAATTGATTCGTTCCCAGAACTGAGTAAATTATATAAAAACCTCAGTGGAGAAATGAAAATTAAATTTTTTTTAGTAACCATTTATACAGATTAGTCATATCTGAAATAGATATTTGCCATCCATTTTTATTTACATACACGATCCATTTGTTTATCTCTTGACGAGTTAGTTAAACGTAAAAAGGTTTTACAGTGGAAAGTAAGAAATTGAATGTAATACAACTTAATGATTTACGTTTTAATGGGTTATTAAACCCCGTATCTTTAACTGGCGGCGTTATTGAAATTTAATTGGTCAGTGTACCCTAAATTACATTAAAAGTAAACCGCACTTTTATCCTGTAATAACATAAAATTTTAACTAATTTCGACTAAAGCATAACTAAATTATAAATTGTAATTAATTAAACGTTGTAATCTGACAGGGGCTTATTAAACTAACTGGTCCAAATACTGCGCTCGGGGAACATGAACGAAGAGTAGCAGTTGCAATCATTATAAGTTTTATGTAAGTAATTAAAGAGAATTGCCATTTGAAAACATAAATAGCTTAAAGGGTTGTATTTCTTTGTGAATCAGATCCGCTATCTTTTATGCTAATTTTAACGCTCTTAAAATTTTCTTGAAAATTGTTATAAGTGGTATAAGCAATTAGTACAAGCGCGATCTTCTGTATAACCTAATCTATAAATAGGTATGTCTATTGTAATTTAATACAAATTACTTTATCGCTAATAATCCTAATGCAAAATTTAAGGAATATTGTATGAAAACTTTGATATAAAAATTCGTCTGCAGATCGCTATTGATATAATTAATGCTTGAATAGCTGAACCAATCAACAGATTGTTTTTAACTTCAATTTGGTTCACCCGTTCTAAAATTATCAACTCTCTTGTATTTCCTGCCGCGGATGTTTAAATAAACATTTATTTCTGTTAATAACTTTAGATTTCTGTTGACGACGACTTCATTTTATAGCTCTCACTTTCATATACATTATGTATGTTTAAAGATCAACAACGTGTTGTACCAGCGAGGCTGGCTCTCAGTGAGTTTCTTATCAGTTAACCTTAGTGACAGTGCGTGTAGATATCTGTAATTATTAAAAGAAAACTGTAACATGTACAAATTATATGATACACGTTAAATAAACTCATACAGTTGATAAACCTGATCCTCGCCTAATTCTGTTGATCATTTAAGCAGTAATATCTTGTTATTGTAACGAGAAATAATATTGTATCTCACATTGGGGACGATGTTCTAAAATGAAAAGCTCATGTGTCCCCTTCACCAGACTTTTTAAAGTTGACACAAAAAGTCGAACCTTAATTAACTATCTTAAAGCAGGCTGTTTACCGTTCGATAACATTACTTCTTATACTTTTTTTAATAAATTGCGTCGGTTAATCTGTACAGATTTTACTATAACAGGTATATTATAACCATTTAAAATGTTTATAGCTTTCACTTAACATTTATTAAGAACATAAATAGATCTTTCGTAACAATATATTATTATCCAGTTTGTTTTCTAAAGAACTAAGAATAGTAGTCAGGTGTATTATCACTTTCACAGTTTAGGTTTATAATTGGTTCTAAATTAAACTAGATAAATATATTTTAAGTGCATTGTTTTTAGTGATTATTATGTGTTATTATTATGTTCAGTAGCGGTTAAACATGTTATAAATAAACCTTTGTTTTATGATTAGTTTCATAAGCCTTTTCCAAATGATGACGTAAACAAAGTTTAGTCATGTTTATCATAAAGCAACGCTTTTAGACCATATTATACATGTATGCTAATTAATACATGTTTCATTATTTAAGTTATAAATCTATAAGATGTCATTCAATTCGCTGCATCGAAACGTACTTTGAATTTTATTTCTGGTTATCACTCAACAAACAACGGTAACGTACAGAACCTGTCGCCGTCCGTATTGTACCAACATCGGCGGCAAATCAGTTTCGTTGGGGGTCGGCTGGCCAGCGGGGGGGCGAGGTGGCACATGCATTATTCAAGACTCATTTCTATTCAACGCCGACAGCACTCCTGATAAAAACTTCTCGTTTGACAACTCGGACGCCTGCACCCTTTGTACTTATGTCATGTCCCCTACGCTTAACACATACGCTAAAGTGTTGTCTTAAACGGATTCATTACTATGGTTCTCATAATGTTTCAATTTAAACTTCAACATCATGATGCAGGAGATCCCTCTGTTACATTTCCCATAACTAAATTGAAATATTTTTTAGGTGTCAACGTTCGCCAGCAATACTTTACAATGCTCATTGTAAAGTATTGCTGTAAGTATTGCTCATATAATGATTTCTTATATTTCCGCGAATGTTACACATTTATTAAAACTCAATTTTACGGATTTTATCGCGTTTATTATTTAATTTGTTTATTCCCGACGTTTCGACCGCTTTGCAGCAGTCATGGTCACGGGAGGACTAAGATGACAGACGTCCAAAGGTCACAGCTATCACGTGGTACCCACAACTTTTTTAATTATTGTTAATGGTCCGATCTACGCAGAAAGAGCTCACTGTATCTTGAAGTCTTCTAGTGGTTTGCTTGGGATTTGGTTTAATTTTATTAATAATAGGATCCCAAGCAGGTGGTATTACCCAACCATCTTCTCTATTAAAATTAGGATGTTTTTTAATTTCAATAGCCCCGCGAATCATCCTTGGCAGGAATCGGTGTTCTTTGGCGAGGATTTGGCATTTTAGGTGATTTCTTAAATTATTACCTTCTTATCATTATTTACATTCGTTACTTTAACCGCTATCTAGTTTCGATATTGGAAAGAGTACACCATTTGTCCTCTTGTTCAATGAGAGTGGTCCATATTTCCTTCTTTAAAACAATTCACTTAATCTTAAACTCCACTTGATAAATGCGTGTGCTACTCTAGATACAGATTAAATAAATTATTAGTACAATTTCTAAGGTGAAGATATACTTTACTGATGCATGATTATTACCCTACTTCCTGGAACCTAGATTTTACAATAAGTTTATTTAACTCTGACACAATTGCCCATTGAAATTTACATTCAAGTAAGTATTGTTATATCCGCTTTTTATGTTAATTACCTTACCTGTCACATATTGCAGAGCAAATGCTAATTTTGTATCGGATCGGCATTCACAGTTATATGTGGGTATTTTCTATATACGTTTTTAACTTTTTAAGTGCTGTAGTTTTTTAGCCTTTGAATAATTAAAAATTATAAATAAGAAGCTTTATTTGTGTTCTCTCACATTATGAGGAAAATATTTGTTTTATGATATATTATGTTAGTAGCTCTGAACTCTGCATTGGATATATCTATTTAAAAAGAAATACTTTTCAAATAAAAATAGTAGTTATATCATAATGCTCACTCAATTTCGAGTTGAGTGGTTTACCGCGAAACCTCGATTATTATTAGCGCGTAGTGGCGAGTGACAATCGGTCGCGATCAGCTCGGAAACAAGCGCACCGAAAGGCACCGGTCTCGCTGGCACAGTGCCCGTGACCGTAGTTGACGCCTTTACAGTTACACGCGAATACACCGGGCGCGGACAGACTGACGGCACATCGACACATCCGACAACTATAGGCGACTGTTTTCGAGCGATAAAGATTATAGGTTCTTTTTAACATTTTATTTTGAGACTACTCGAAAAACTAACAGTTGCTCTACTCGTTGGCAGCATCGAACATGGATTCGTAAGTCGTGTAGTAATTGATATGTAAGTTCTGCGGTGATGCTAGCGAGACTTGAAGGCAACCGTGAACTTGTGATGCTTACTCGTAGTCCTCTTCGGTTGGATACCATAAATATTAAATCTAAAATTGTAAAGGTTATATTGCTGTTTATTTGCACATTTTGGTTGGAGGACATATATTCCATGCAGATTTTATTCAATTTGAAAAAAAAAATTTTAGTTATAAAATAAACCTTCCACTAGTAATGATACATAATATTAGGTAGTACAACAGGATACAAACGTAATAAGACTTGCAGATATATAAATACCTTACTTAGTCTTCATCATCATACCTTACTTGGCTTCTTTTATTATTAATGTGGAATTATTTTCTTGACATGCGCTACTCTAAGCTTCTGGTAATAATAGTAAAGAATCAACTTTATCCAATATAGGTGATTTATATTTATTGCTAGTAGTATTTCTTTTACTAAGTATTCTATGACTGTTTGTAAAATTTGAGTTAAAGGGGTAATATTTGTATAGGTCTACATTAGCTACATGCCAAAATTAACTAAACTTTTTTAACAAATATATAGTCTGTTTGTCTCAGTGTGACAAGTTAAATGTCTTCTGTTTAACAAGGTTCTCTGCTTTTTTAAGTTGGTTTTTAATGCGACATTTTCTACAGAACGTGTTAGCAACCCTTTAACCCTAGTGTCTAACACTTTTCAAAGGGACGCATAGTTTTCCCTTGCACCCACGATCTGTCATGAAAAAATGGCGAGGTGGTTACTTTGCCATATTGCTGCCCATACCAGTTTCGTTCTACCGCGAATATACTGATGGTAGGTCCTTGTTGCTATAAACCGTCTTGGTATGTACCACTTCGTCTCCTATTCCTGCTGCCAAACAGAATGTGTAAATATTTCTGTGTTGCTGTTGTTGTAACTAATGGTTACTCAAGGCGACAATTACAATACGGCGCTGTGGATCACTTACTGTTTCGGCTCGATGTTCGACGGGACTTATTTTTTACTACAATCTAAATACTCCTCGAGTACAGCGGCTAAGTTACAACTTAAGATACATAATTTTTATTTTAATAATATATAATGTAAGGTAGGCATATTGGTTGTGTACAGGAAGCGGTGCGCGCTCCGCTCGCTGTTTGCGCACTCCGTAGCATCTCGTCCGTAACGAAACGTGAACAAACAGACTGTCCGTACAACAACGCTTTGACGTCAACCTACCCAGAGCAGAGCGCGCGACGTCAAGCTACCTGCCTTCATTAAGATGAAAATTAATATAACTCGTAATATTTTGAGTGGTGAACGTTGTTAACATCGTAATTTCATAAATATATGCTTTTTTATACTAGTATGCGACGAGACGAGCAAGACGTTCACCTGATGGTAAGTGATACGCTTGCCCATGACAACGTGGTGCTAGTTAAGATGGTATACACTGCACCATATTGCGCTCGTCGCCTTGAGACATAAGGTGTTGTCTCGTTACCCCTGTAATTACACTAGCTACAGCGCCCTTCAAACCGGAACACAGTAATGTTTGCACACTACTATTTGGCGGTTGAAATAGGAGCTGCGGTGGTACCCATCCTGGTGGAGACCTACCACCAGTAAACATTTATTATAAAAAAAGATATAATTATTAAAAACAAATTAGGATTTTAGGATCTACTTTGAACATTGACTACGCATTAATCAGTGACAGTTATAATTTAATATATATTTATTACGTAACATACGTATAAATATATTGGTTTATAATTTCAAACCTACTGTTACCATTGATTTTTCTGACATTTAGTTAGACTTTTGTAAATAGTATATTATCAGATATGTTTGTTTTCTTAATTTTGTTAAAACATTTTAAAATTGATATATGTCGTATTACCTGAGTCGTTAATGTACACATATCAAGTTTTAATATAACGCTGTAACGATAATTTAATTAAAAGTTTAAATGTGTTTAACCGTATCGCGTAACCGCGTTCCACTTACCGTCCAGGATATAGAAAAAAGGACACACGTTAAACTCAACTCTTACATTTCTAATCGGATATTTAGGGTTATGACTACCATTATAAAATGATAAGGATCATCAAAACTATGTTAAGATTTTAAGAAGAATAGAATACTATAATTATGATTGTGATTATATTTTGATACCGTTGTGTTTGTATGTTATCATGATTAATAATTAATATAACGATAACACCCGCACCGAATCTGTACGAGAATACTTTAAGATTGATAATTTTTTGTATTATTTCAATCAACCAATTTACGGATCTTGTGAGTTAGAAAATTATTTTGTGTTTCTATAAGAAACTGTAGGTTCATTTGAACAGGATGAAGAATCTGCGCGTATATGAAATAATGGTTCATAACAAACTTCACAAATATTAGGGAATAATTGGTCTACTTCAAATGTATGTAAACTACTTGTATAAATGAGACCTTCATTTATAGAAGTAATTGGTAGACTAAGATTTTTGTCGAGGTTAAACCAAGAAATGGCTGTACAGAGCTTTGAAAAAAAGTGTGACGATGATTCTTTAAGGTATTCAATTTGTCTATTATCTTTATCATCGACAGCCTGCGGCATAAGCCTATAAGGTATGTTAATGTAAATATGCTTGTATTTTGGCTAACGGTTACAGCTCACCAATCATGGGTCAGAGGCCTGTTTGTCATTTCAGTGAAACGAATAGAACATTTCGTTGCTTTTGACAATTGTTGCACGAAGTCAAGAAATGGCGATGAAAGTAAATTTAATAATGAATATAAACTGACCATGAATTAATTTTTTTGTATATTTATTCATGAATATATTTTATTTTGAACCTACTTTAGTAAGTACTTTATTAGATCGCCGTGTTGCGTTTGGTAATTTATGCGTTTTGACGAGTCGTGGTAGGTCAAGGGCACAAACATTCACTTCTCTTACGTAAGCAAATCTGAATTCAATTCCTATACCTTGGAATAAAAGTATTGTTAAATAAAACAGGCGTCCACTCCCACGGTCACCATCACAGCGGGATATAATTATTTTTGAATAGCAACGACCAGCCCTAATGCGCCTGCGCAAGATTAGGATGTATAAAAATCGGCCTTTGCTTGTGACGGGGACAGGTGTTTGTTCAACTATTGGAGCTGATAATGAATAGCTTTTGTCAATCTCAAAAGTGTGCTATAAAGAATTTTTGTGAAACAGATTAATTAATACATTAGATTGAATTTAATTTAAGTAGAGCTGGGGAGGCCTATGTTCAGCAGTGGACGAAATATGCTGAAGTTTTGTTGGAGTTTAGCTTGATTATTAAGAACGGATCTATATTTAAAACAAAACTCTAGTTATGCAAACTTATTTATAGTGACAATGGTTTATGAACGCAACAGCTCATAATAACCCGCATAGTTAACGCTGCGCCGGTGATTGTGTGTTGCAATTGCAACTCGCAACTCGCGGCGGCGCACTGTCGCAGACGCTGAGTTTTTTTTATTAATTAACAGTAACATTACTGCACCACTTGAGCAAATAGACAATTTAAAAATAAATAACATCTGCCGCGCCAGACAGTTACTCATCGCTCTCTTTTTCTACTAACAAGTAATAAATTTCACCTGTGAATAATTTTTTATATGTTCGTTTTACTGTAATGATTTTATTAGACGACAAAAGCAAAACGTTCATATGATGGTGACTGCATTGAGACTTAAGATGTTAAGTCTCGTCATCCCAGTAATTTCAGAAGCTACAAACCCCTTTAAACCGGAATTCACTAACATTCGCATATTACGTTTGACGGCATGAGGGGTACCAGCGCAAAGTGCATTTATGTATAACTTACTATTAGAAGTTATATGAAAGTAAAGCCACTTTTAGTTAATTAAATGATACTTTAATTCAATTGGTTATTTATTAGTTCATTACAACACCATTTAATAAAAAGCAAGCACTCGATATTATTAACTTTCGGGCAGCATATATAATTAACACAGCTCGCAAAATAATGGTTTATTATTTTTTATATCGAGGCCAATGCCGTACGGAAAGTTACCGATACTTAAGAAAACAAACGCTGTTTAATAAACATCGCAAAAAGCGCGATGATTATCTCGGCGGGCGGCTGATGTATCGGACTAGGCGTCGTTTTAACATATATGGAAAATCAACATCAGCTAACACAGCGAGTGTGTGAGTATGTACACGCGTCCGTTGCGAGGGTCTTGTTTTTTAGCGTTTATGTTTTATGCGAGTTGGGGCTGGAATTCTGCTAATCGTCGCCGGCAACATAACGCGCGTGCCGCGTACGCTTGCCGCTGTAAATGAGTGCAATTTAAACAGAAGCAGCCTCCTTCACTCCACTCATTGTTGAGCCTGCAGGCGGCTCGTGAATGGATCCCCCCGCTCACGGAACAAAGCTGATGAGTTATTTGATGTAACCTGCGACGAGCTGTTATCTTAAACACACTTTAATCTCTCTATAATTAGACGTGATATAAATGAAAATAGCTGGACCCTTTTTGAAAACGTATTGGTGAAAGTATAGCAATGATTGTCCATAACTTAAAAGAGCAAACATTCAAGAAGACCGGGAAGGAAATACTGCTCATGGAAAATGATGCTATAATTAACTAAGACACCAGTTCTGCGTACATGTTCCTATTCTGCGCTAGGTAGATCAGCTGCGCGGCACTCCTGATTTTGGTCCACTCTTTTATGTTATCTAGCCACGATTTTTTTCTGCTACCGATCTTTCTTTTACCGGCTACTTTCCCCATTGTTCTTATCTGCGGAAGACTGTTTAACATTTCGGGCTATATCCTAAATATGCTGTCTTCCGCTTTTTGATGGAAAGGAAAAGCTCCCGTTTCGCTTTTGAGCAGATAGAAGAATATAACTAAATTACTAGCAATTGGCCTTTCTTACCAACATAGTCTATTATTTACCATCACAGCGCCTACTTTGTTCCGGTATACAGCGAACTGTTGTTAGTAAAATTAATAATTATGGGGGTGCACAAATATGTGAACTTCCTGCTTGTATCATCGCAGTTACAGTATACATGAGATGGTAATATTGTTTATGTAAAAAGTTCTAAGAACAAGTTGCCTTGTGACATAAGAGAGGTCACCGTGAAATGTACACCGGTAATTATATTTCGATTGGGAACACGCAACGAGTTCCAAGGCTCGTCTTGAATAGATCGGACAGTGCATTATTGTTTTTGTACCACCGTACCCAATTGACAATCACTTATTATAACACTATTACGCATGCGCCTACAAAAACCTAATCTTAATTTGTTTATGTACAAAACACGTGCTAACCACTAGTGTGTTTTTTGCTTGGAATATGACAATCACATCGTTCATCAAACATTTTAACTAGCTTTATTATTATTATTACGTGAAAATGATTAAAACATTCCGTGAACATAGAGTTAACCGCAAATTATTATATTACTAAAAGTAGTCGTTTTTAAAATCCTCGAAACTTTTTCGGAGTCATGAATCATTCTCACGATAAGTCTACAAGTGTTTCTTTATAACGGTAAACTCTTTTATAAGTTTAAATTGCTTTTTATTTAAAGTGTTAGTTTATTTAAACTTTATTTTTAACTAAATAGCTACTTAAATATGAATTCAACAACAGTAAGTGACAACAGATGACCTAGTAAGCGAATAGTTAGTGCCTAGAGAGTTTTGTGTTACTATTTTCTTAAATGTACTTATTTTTAAAATGTTTCACAGTTTAATATATGTTAATAGAAGAATAAGAAAAGCAGTTATTTTTTAATGTTTAAATTACGTCTTCTCCGGCGAGTTGTTTGTTCACTTAAGTGGGTATCCGCCTACAAATTGAAGCGATCACCGATAAATCAAATAGTGTTGATACAGTGTGTGGTGTTGGCAATGATTAGAGGAGCAGTTGGCATCGTTCGCATCACGGGCGTTGCATGGTATCGTGGGGCTGGGGCTCGGCGGCTCGGTACGTACGAGTATGTAAGACCAGTGCTATCGGCCGTCGCCCACGCCGCGTAAATCACCGAACGCCGGCCGCGCCGCCACAATCTATGCAAATCGCCGCCTCAAACTTATTGCTCTCGCCTCCACTCCTTTCCAAATGCATACTAAATAGCGCACGCCGACCCAGCCGCCTTTGTTCCCACTTTTTCACTTAACCTCTCGCGCTCGGTTAATTTCAATGGAAATATTTTGTAACTTTTTTTTCTCTCCTTCGAGCGGTTTCCCTCGCTTTGTTATTGTTTGAACTCGACCGCGTTAAGTTAAATACTGCTCTTTTGTGTCTTCTGTATATTTAATAAACAAAACATATTAGCTTCGTTCAGTTCTTTTATATATAAAATGAGTGAATTCGGAACGAAATCCGGGTAATCCATTGATATATCTCCAAAAGCGCACGCCTTTAAGATAAACATGTTTATACCCTGTAGAAAGCTGAAATATTTCATTCAATTGTGAAACAATATACAAGTAAATAATAATTACAAATTATTACTGTAACCAGTATATAAATATAACAAAAATTCTTACGGTTAGCAATACATCATAGATTCTGGATTATTGCTTTCAAGCAACATTTCTCTTTATTCAAAATATTATAATCTACTTTAGAGAAACTTCTTGAAAATAATAACATAAATAAAGATAACGACCTTTAAAGCTATATAAACAATTAAATGATTTGGCTAGATAACACAAAAGAATGGAACAAATTGAACAATGGGACAATGTATGTAATTTAGAAAGCGGATATAGTGGGAAGTGCGTAAGGAGTGAACACGAAACCAAACTTGATAATCCAATTCATTAACATCAATAGAATATCAAAAATGAAAGCAATTTAAAAACGTATTTTTTAATACATTCTGGATATGATAATATTTTTTTCTTATTACACAGTAATTATCTTGAAGTGAATAAAACTATTCGCAATCTTTCATTCATATTACTGTATTTTAATTTATTATAAGGAGTTTAATCCTTACGCTTCTTTGTGACGTGGTAAGCTAAAGTGCAGAGAGGCGCCAATGTGTTTAGTTGAAGATCCTCCTATTGCTTTGAAGGAGATAACCGAGAGAGATTTTAGTAGGTATAAATACCCCTAGAAACAAGGTAGGTATCTTATGAAAGCCGAAAAAGGATATCTTACAGTTTATAGATAATGCATGATCGATGCTGGTCCTTGCATCTGCTATTCAACAGTAGCAGCAGTTATTGGACTAAGAGGATATTATTTAATTCGCGATGTGAGCAGCTCATTAAGTTGTATGTAAGCCGTCGTATTTGATTCGAGCTCACTTACACACATTATATTCCCATGGCGTTCTCGGAATTAGACACAGAATGTAACGAGAGATGTCGCTCCCGTTCTTCCGCATAGATCCAACTCGCATTGCGATCCAATTATACGTGATACCGACGAGAAATATTATTACGTTGATTTATAACCAGGTAATTACTGTGGGAAACTTAACAGCTTTCAATGTGTCATTGTCAAGTTAGCACACCAAATGTTAATGCTAATATAACCATTATAAGTAGATTTTTTTTTGTTCCGCCGTTCAACATTGTAAACATAATGACAGTACAATATGTAATAAATATTAGTCAGTTAACGTTTATAGGATAAACTTTGGTGTTTATAACTTAGCTAGATCTCTTTATTTATCTGTACCTGTTATTTCAAATAAACCTGTACTTAATAACCGTTGCGACAGATCGTAGTTATTGTGAAATCTAGGCGATATAACCGAACGCATTATATGGCTATAACTTGTGAATTACCAGTATTAGTATTGCTTTACTCAAGTTTTAATTTACTATTGCTTATCTTATTCAATCTAAATATGAAATAAACGTAGCAATGGCTTAAAGCGGCGGAAACATTAAAACAATTACAATACTAGCTTTCTTGGTTTAGCTAGTGGGCATTGAACTCGCGCGAATTGTCGGCAATTGTCTCGCAACTAGCGAACCAACCGTTGCTGGTGTTAATTGCAGCATCGCCATCATTTTATGACCCTTTATATCACGCATCCGTATTAAAAATTGCCAGATCTATTCGTTAACAAGTGTATCCCAAAACATGTTTAGGTTTTAAATTTGAATACCAACTAGAATTCTAACACCCTTAGTTATTTATCAACAAGTATTGTTTTTTTTTTCACTGTCAAAATAAAACACAAACGGTAAGTATTTTTCAGTATGCAACACATCGCTTAATAGAGCTAACAATTAAACAAATCCTTTGTTGAGTTTAAACCGGAGTAAACATTTCCGACAACGGAGCGCAGCACTCGGGCGTCTCTATACGGCTTAACCGATTTCAAAGCACTCAAGACGCTCGCAACAAACTTGTTGCACTGTGGGGTACCCGGCATACTCATAAACTGAGTTATACAGTCTGTCGGCAACGTCGACTCCACTGTAGTACAAATTAATTCGATTATCAGCGCACCTTGATCTAGCTAAAGCGCTCAGATTCCCTTCATTACGTACAGTCTGTGGTGTAATCAAACAAGCGTCTGACCTATATTCAATGTATGTGTTTCATTAAACTCTATTTAAGATCGCGGCTGTTGTAATGTATAATTATTTAACTTAGTCTCTGTATATTTTATTGCACACGATAAAATTTAGTTCAGAACTATACTATCAAAGATTTGTTAATATACTTTTGATAGTCTACCCTCCAGAGTTTGTCTAATTTAACACATAAACTATTTAAAAAAAATTGGTTTTTATTAAATGAACATAATTTCAAAAAATAGGCTATAATTTCAATGCCGATAATAATTGTTTTTAAATCCTAATCAATATATTACTTGATTCGTAACTATCCACCATTAAACCTTCTCTCCGGCTCTACGTGAGGCGATAACAAATACAAAAAAAAAACCGAGCGCCAACAAATTACGAAAGCGATTACTGAACGGTGTGACGCAGAGATTTACGTTTATTACTATATTGTTAAACTTCAATTAGGTACATTATATTCGAAGTAAGTCTAAGGCGACTATTTACACCGAAGCTGCTTAAATATATTACTGTTACTCAATATTCCATTCGGCGATGTGAGCTCACGCACTCTGGCTGGAAGTTGGTCATGAATTCATTGTTTTTGACGTAGTCGTGTGATATTGTACCACAATAGGAAAGAGTTCAGGTCACGTATCGAAGTCTGGACGCACCGAGAATATAAAGGTTCGAAACGTTCAATGGGTCGAGTTTTTAGAATTCTTCCATACGTACGTCCAACAATGAATATTAAATAATAATTCGTTATTGGTTATCGATGCGGCGTCAAAATTACAATGTTTGCTAAAATTCTATTCGATTTGCATTAACATCCATACTAACCTTTTTATATGGCTAAAATTTTAATCTTCTAAAATCGTCATAAAGTATCAAAATTAGTCTTCCATTGGTTAACCACGACAAGCGCTATCACGAAAAACTGTAATGAGTTCTACAATTACATTATTATCAAGACTCTTAGTCGACTAAAAGCTAATTGCTTCAAATTTACTCCTTATCCCTTCAGACTTACAAAATTATGACTTACACAGGCGATCGAGTTTTATTTTAACAATTTGCTCAGTTTGAAGTGAAGTAAAGAAATTTTGTGTATCAATGATTTGTAGATAAAGTAGAAATTTTGTAGACAGTTGAAAAACTTTATTGCATTGACTATCAGTTTTAATGCTTGCCATTCCTATACTGCGCGTTTCGCCGCCGTTAATTTAAATGAAGTAAAAACTTCCGCTATATATAATACCATATTTGATTTCAATTATAACTATCCATAAGATGAACTTCCTGCTTATCTCGTCGCTTCAAATTAAAAAAAAATACACAGAGTAAATTTATTACAGTTTATATGCATGCTATACCATTACTAAAAATTCCGTTAATAAATCCAAATAAGTGATAAAAGCTTACCGTCCTCATGTTTTTACTAACATTTTGCTTTATTGTTTTTGACGATTACATGTTAATTATTCAATATTATTTATCATTAATTGATCTAGATGTATCAACGATGCACCGGACCTAGATGTTCAGTCTAGTGTGCCTTTTGCGAGTCTGATAGTTTGCATCAGATCCTTCTTCATTATTACTATATCCAAACTATAATATATACTAGTAGTTAAAACAAACTATATTTTTATAACTGTTACACGATAAAAGTTTGAATAATAGCATAAAATAAATGATTTTTCCAAAAAAAAAGTAACAGACTAACTAACCGGATTTCTACTCAAAACAATTTCTGTAATTATTTATACCAAAAAACAATAAAAAAAATTGTTCGTCAGTTCATATGGGGTAACTATTAAACCGCTGTGTCCATTTTAAAAGGAATTTTAATGGTACTTGTCTACTTTTATTAAAAAAGAGAGTTCAGAGCAAAAAAAAAAACCGAAACCCTGTTAAGCAACATTAGCTTTATCCTCCACTAATGAATATGCATAAAGTACACACATACATTTTAAATATGAATGACTACACGTACTCACAGCAAGCAGAACAAACACACTTCATGTTCGATATAACATTTGTGCCAATTTTCTGAATAAACGCTGAAATTAGCAAGTCTGATTCAGTATCGTTGATGTTTTGCACAACGTGTTTATTTCTGCGTTCCTATAAATAGATTAGCTTATATATAAATATTTAAATCTCTTATAGTCTGTATTTACCCTCGTAATATTTACAGGGTCCATCATAGTATAGAGTTAGAGACCTTCTGTGAGCTATTATATCAATCAATTTGAATAGTGCAGACTAGCACCTTAAAGTTTAAGAATTTTTTCGAAAGGTAAAGTGTTGTTTGTTAAATATATATGAAGAATTAATTTCGCAAACATCCTGACAGCGTGATTACAATAAGTGCTAATTACATGTAAAGCCTAGTTTCTGTGCTAAACGATCAATTGATTGCACGGTGCGCGCTCATGGGCCCCGCCACCACTCCGCCGCCGCTTCTTATCTCCCGTTTCGCGCTAACGCTCATTTGCGCCATATACAGCCTAGCAGCTTGCACGTTTCGTAAAAGTTGCAAACCTGTGTTATATAATGGAGATTGAAGCTGATATGGTTTCTAAGAGGATTTCTTTTATAGGTGACTGCGTACCGCACAGGTGCATGGAGTTATAACGTAAAAGTGTAGGTCTTTAGTGAAATATTTTACAAGACATTTTATGCAAAGGAATTGCGGCAAAATTTTATATTTAAAAATTTTCGATGGAAAATTTAAAAAATACTTATTTTGTAATTCTGTACACTAGCGCTTGACTACAACCCCTCTTGATGGTAAGCGATAATGTGTTTATCAGTTAAAAACTAAACTCCTGCTTCGGCTGAGATTTTGCTTTTCATTTACTTAGACATTTATTTAGTAGCTTTCAATTTGATTAGTAAATAACTATTATTATAATAGAACATTTTATATGTAAAAACACATTATTTCTCAATAATTTTAAATAATCGCAGTTGTTTTAGAAAATATATTTGCGTAATCACATTATACACGATTTTCTGTGAAGCTTGTAGTATTAAACGCTGAACTGGGTTACCATTTAACGTTATGCTCCATTTTATACTGCGAAGTGTAACGCGGATCGATGAATGAACGTATTAATAAGCCCTTCATGAAATACACGACAATTACTAGTAACTTATCATCTGGCGTATTTTATATTCTATCACATATTACTTTATATTCAGCCCGGTTACATATGATATTTACATACAGGCTGTTTCACCGCCCGGCTCGTTCAGTCCGTGTTGATTTATCGTTTTAATTTCATAAGTATCTCTTTGTTGCCGCGTCTTTTATATTATATAAAATGTTTTATTAGGTACCTTTGGATAAGCTAGAACTTAGGTACATACTCCAACAGCTGTATATCTGTCGGACTATTTGTTTCTGGATGATTTTGTCTGTTATAAACTGTACACGATTTTAGAGATAAAAAATGCTCCATCTTTAATTCATTAGCGATTCTGCTAAATTAAAATTATTACATTTAATTTCTTATCGAATTTACATAACGCAAATATAAATTCGCCTAAGTAATCAATAATTTTATTAAAATTAATATGGATTGTAAGTTATTATAACAGAGTTGCTTATGGTTTATTGAAAGCAATGATAAAAAGTTGCAAATGTTCGTTTAATACCTCAATGTGTGCGACGGTGATGTCAAACAGGTGTTTCTCATCCGTTTTGAGATGGTTGGACTTGTTATATCTAGTTTTTTTTTTTCTACCAAAGGTATAATTAAATAGTTGTCGACTTCTTAATTCGTCGTGTAAAAAGTTGATTTGAATAATTATATACATACATATATCTTGGGTATTCTACTTTAATTGACATTACTTATTTATTGCACTTATGTATTTGTAGAATCCAGTACCCAAGATTGTCGATAACAATCTGTATGGTCGCTGAAACATTTTTTATTGCGACTCATTAGCTCAGTATCTCATCGACCAAATTTTTCATAAATAATTGTAAGGTATGTCTCTTATGACATCTTAAATAAACTTTTGGTCCTTTAAATTTAAAGCATCAACAATCATCTTGACTACATTTAAAGCCGGTAGTTGTTAGTGCCACTTGACACTTGACCCGTGAGATGAACGCAACTTTAGGCCGTTCAGCGCCTACACAGCGATCCTCCATGTCAGCTAACACTTGGCCGTTACAAGCTTATTTTTTATCGATTTTAATTACTTATTAAAGCGTTTCTAATTTGTTCTCTTTAAATAAAAATCCAAAGAAAATATTGGTTTTTGTTATGAAATATTACATCATTTTTTATTTTGAGACGAACAGTAAAGACAGCGAAGTCCATTCGACAGATATCTTGTCTATAACTTCTAGAAAAGGTTTCGATTTCAAATCTGTCTGCCACACGGAACTAATAATCACTTTTAAATCTGTATGTTTATATGAAGAGTATTATTTAATAGCCAAATTCTAACCTCGCGTACATGAAATTATGAACAAGTGTTTGCGTCGATTTAATTAGCTGTATTGAAAGACGTCAGCGGCATTATTTGCCTCAGTGCATGAGTACGCGTAGATATTTCCATGCATTGTTTACATCACGCCCGGCAACACCTGAACACGCGCGTCATTTCCCGCGACTCCTTACAATGCATTGCATCTCGGCTCTGGTAAACATCGGAGACCACCATCCCCCGGACGAATCAAGTTATACGGCCCGTTAGCTCATGCCAAAACGAATATTGAAAGTAAAACATACTTTCGACTTTTATGTTCAGTGAAAGTATAACCCAGCATGGACGTCCAATCATTGTATCATAATAAACAAAAACTATCTTAGAGCGACCGACAATGCGAATGTGTTATTGTTTTTGTAACGTTTCATAATGTAAGAGGAGACGCGTTATTCGTCGAGAATATTGCAATACGAGTCTTAATTCGCAGCTGGCGAACTGGCCGATGAATCATTAAAATCTATGTTTGGTTAGATGCGTTTCGTTACAGCCCTTGCGTTGTTTATGTTAGAGTCGGGATTCGCGTGTATTGTTGGTCCCATATAGCTTTATTCTCGTAGCAATGCTTACTTGGCACTAGTCTACGTGTGACTCAGAGGTGCACTCCCATGATTATCCTCGTCCACGCGGTCGCTTTGGAGTTGGAAAAAAATTGCGTCAACAGGCGCTGCGCAGAAAAAATTCGAAAGTGATCACGATCGTGTTTCTCAAATGGCTCGTTAGTAGCTTTTACACTTTAATGTCCTTAATTAGACGTTCCAGCTCACTCATATGCATACCGTGTGGTGGTGTTTATTCTCTTATATACTGTAATTTATGGCTGCTGTTAAATAATGATTAATCATATTTTTTTTAATAGAGTTTGTGCTGTTAATCTTATTGACGACTTTTACAGTTTCAATGGATTCAAGGCTCGGAAATCCGGAATACTTGAGCTAAATTAATCATATTTCGCACGAGAAGTTTTATATATATAGTAGCGAGCGCACAAATGCATGTAATGGTTGCGTAATGTTGATCATAAACTGTCGAGCAATGAGGTAGAGGTTGAATTGAGGCGGATACGCATTTTACGATAGGATTTACGTTACACTGTTAAACACACCAAATGATACATCATTATTATTAGCATAGTCATTGAACTATACGACTATAAGCGAGTTGTTAAAATAATGGGAAATGCAAATAGTTTATGGTGCAACATTGTAATTTATCGAAACGGGCGAGTATATACAAATGTTCGTCATACGCTAAAATTGTAACAATAATGCAACGTACGATGGCGTATCGCGTATTGCGAAAGTCAATTTTAATTTTAATTGAAGTCTCTGGTTCAATACGACACGTGATCTGCAAATCAGTTAATGGTAAGGTCTTTTTAAAGTTGCCTGGATAGTTTCCATCCTAATTTTGTCCATTGACAGTCATTGTTTTGGTCTTGTTAACAATATGTGATAGTTAAAATGTTTTGAGCAAGCACGGTTCACCATATGAAACATCATTTTAACTTAACATCATGTAATATTGATGTAAAGTGTCTTACCATTGAAAAAAAAATGTTATTAAGAATTACTTTTTAATACATCATAGTTATTAATCATGTAGAGCAAACATGTGCTTTGGCTATAATATGTAATGATATCAAAGTATGGCAACCCTATTTCCCCACGTGGCTGGCTGTCTCCGCACGTCCCAATCGGTTACTAAACATTCGCAACGCGCGATAAACATCTTCGTAACTGCACGCGCATCGGAACTGTCCCGGGTTGCGAATCAATCTCCGATGTTTAACCACGTATCGGAGGCCTGCCCCACATCCGAAGGCTTCAATGGCGAGCTCATTTGGATGAATAATTAATCGAGCCCGGCCGAAACTCGACTCGGGCTCGAATTTATTTGTTATCGATTTAATATCGTACTTATTAGGTCACACGATTATTTGCTTCAGCGTGAAGAAATCATCTCTCGATCTAGGCAAGTTTTATTATCAAGTGAAAGTTATTCATGATACTGCATATGCAATTATTACAACAATCATACAGTACACAATTTTATATTAATGAACGCAAGTAATAATACGTGCTTATAAATTACAAATACTATAAAAGGTCATATTCCATAACGTAATATCGACAAACCGCGCGCGAGAGATTCGGGCGTCCGTGTAACAGTGGACGGTCAACCGAAAATTAATTAACATACTTTAGCGCCGAACCCTCGTGTTCACAGGTGGCCCAGCTCACCCCTCCTGCCCACCCCGGCGAAACAACCCATACGGAAATCATTTCTCTATTTCCCCGCTCCTGCACTGTAGTTGAATTTCAAACAACATGCTACAACGAACTTTCGACTATTCGTTGAGGTTTTTTGGTCCGAAGCCAGCGGGCGTCGTGATATTTGTTAATGGCGTACGTCCAGTGTAAAATAATCTAACATTGCGTTAACATAAAATAAATTTATTTAAAAACAAATAGTTGCTAGGTTAAGAAAATTTGTTTTCATATTTTATTATACTAGACAAAAAACTAAAGTAACTCTAGTGTACACACGAGAGGTTACTGTAATCATTATCCTTATAACTGGGGGACCACGATTATCTGGCAACATCATTAATATTCTTCTTCTTCTAAGTCTTATTTCCACATAACTGAGGGTCATCATGGGTAATGAAACACACGACGACTCTCTTTGGCAGTTATAATGGAGTGGTTTGCCATTGCCTTCTCCATTTCATTATTAATATCACGTATTCCTTATAAAGTGTTTTATTACCAAAAATAAATAAAACTGATGAAGAAATAATAATTGTTATTTATATATCTGTGTCGTTATAAAATTTGATGTCATTAATAATGACAGTATAAAATAGGGGCTGAAATTACTATCGAATATTACTTTGTGCTGGACCGCCTCTTGGAGCTTCTGGACCCTTTTCGTAGAGTTCCTTAAGGCCGTCTTTTTTCTCGGGGAATTTGTCGCTTATTTGTTGCAGGTCTACTGACTTGAAAAAATTAAATATTACTAATATTAGGTGATGTACGATAACTATCGAATTACAGTAAAGTTGTACGTAGGGTTGTTTTATTGGATAAAGCGACGAGACTAGAAGAACGATCACCTGATTGTAAATAATAACATGTGACGTTAGTTAGGATGACAAACAGCATCACTCTGTATCCATGGCCGGGAGATAAGATTTTAGGATTCGTTACCTCAATTATTTTACTAGTAACAGTTTTGATTAAATCGGAACACGGTAATGTTTGCACACTAGTGCTGTTTTGATCAACCATCAGTCGCAACATTAAACAGTCTAATAATACGCCATGATAAAAAAAAACCGACTAATTTTATATGTTCTTAATGACACGCGATAAAGAGTGGGGTGGAGGGGGTGGTATACGCGGCATTAAATTACCAGCATTATTCCGTTGTTGGTATTAAGTGCATTCCTGTTTCAGGAATCGCGTGCATGTGTACCGGGCCGCTCCAATAGAGGACACGGTTCACTTTTTGTGCCCGATTTCGTCGTAAACACTTGCATTAGCATCGTGGATGTACGTGTATAGAATTAAATTATCTTATAAGTTAAACGGTGTGTAAATTGTTACCTGTTAAATAATGAATATTCATTTTGTATGCAATTAGAGATTTTCTAACTAAAACCATAATAGAAGCTCTTACGAACAGATTGGCTGTTTTTTAACGTATTTAAGTTTTCAACAATAAAAATATTTATAACAGGTTTTTTTCTTCGAACTTCATTCCAAATATTGGTAAAAGTTCATTATGATGAATGTATTCAAAATTTTTAATAAAATGGAAAAACGATCTTTGCTTAGAATATTGCAATGAATACTTAATATATCTCAGAACTGCTGAAAGTCATTTATTAACATAAACAATAAAAATCATATAGAATATGTAATTAATTCTAGGTAATAATATGTGGTTAGTTAAGTTATGACTAATTATATAATAACACCGCCGTATACATTGAGCGAGAGTAACGCGAATGTTAAACGCTCAATACATTAGCGTGTAGTTCGGCTTGTGTTTATGGCCGTTTCATTATTCATAATTCTATTTGTACAACACAAGTGGTGTAGTGTAGACGAAAGATACAATTACCCGACGCACAAAGGTTTCTGTGTCGGTAATATCGCGGTCTGTCTGTCCGTCCTTTAACAACGCAGCTGTAGGCACCAACTTCCGTTGTATGATCGATACAGGTAACTAGCTGCTGCGACGTGATACCGTGAACCTTTGCTAAGTTTCTTCCGCTTCTGTTTCTGTTATATAGATATATTACAATAAAGACAATACAACAACCTTATTCTCTCACAAGTAATTATTTAAAATATATTCACCAAAAACAATTGTTTTTCAACTACTGCAATACACCTGTAAGATTATATATAGAGTTACATTTAAAAATGCATATAGTTAAATTTAATTGCCTAACTACAATTAGAAATAAGTTTTTAGCCTTTTGTTATATAAAATATGTATATAAAAATGTAGTGATTCTCTATGTAATTTTGGATTGTTTGAGCTTAAACATAAAAGTTTTATTTAAAAAAGCTAAAGAAATTATATGTTGTCTAAATATAAAAACTCTAACCTGAGCAAATAACACATAACTAATAAAAAAAAATGACTGGAATTGAGAGGAGAATCTTAGATTATTAATGGTTTCTTTATCTTTTTCAACCAGCGGTATAAAGTACTTCGCATTTAATTATGAATATTAAATGAATAATAGTTAAACTACAGTTATATTTAACAACTAAATGACCGTGTTACGCGCACTGCTGGACACTGATTCTCACATACTATGTTGTTATTGGATTGAGGAAGGAAAAAAAGCGTTATTGGATTAAGACTACTTGCACCTAATAGCATGCATCTTTACTGATTGCAGATTTAGATATGATGACGACAGACGTACAACCTACATGTGATGACTTTCAGCTCTTTGTTTCTCTTATCACAAAACCCAAATAAACATTAATGAAAAGAAAATTGTCTACTGCTTTCTTTATAATTCAGATGGTTTAGTACTGAAGTTTTTCCAAGTAGACAGTAGTCTAATTATTATATATATCGTTGCTAGACCATAATATATTTTTCCTTTATTTTCTTAATGTTTGCCTTGACAGAGATCGTTTAGGTTTGTACCACCGCAGTTGCTATTACTGCCGACAAGCACCAATTTACGTTACTCTGTTCCAGTTTGACGTGCTCTGTTGCTAGTGAAATTAATGTTGTAACGGGTCTTAACATGTCTTAAAGCGACGAATGCAATGTGCTGTGGGATCATCTTAAATATCAAGTAAATTTCATGGGAACGCTGACTGCCTGTAAAAATTCAATTTACTGCTAGCCTATTTCATGCTGCTTGGGTTTTCTGCCATCTCCTTTATTGAGATTTTAACGAAGACATTTGTTTTAACACCAATTTTTTATGTATCAATATATGGTTTTATGGTTTGTATGTGAAATGAACTAACAAATGAATACTAATGCTGTTTGTTATGAAATGCGAAGGGCCGTGAATTGTAACGTTAAGTTGAACGACTCGAGAGATGGGTTGCCGTTGATCACCCTTGATTATTGATCTGACAGTGCAATGATTAACGAGCAACGCTTACATTCAACATCTATACAAATTTTATTTATGATGGCTTTATACATTGAACATATTACATCTAAATTTAAATCAATGAAGAGGAGAAGTGCAATAAATGTTTTCACTATTATAGTGTATCGCCAAACATCGTTTTTACAGAAAGTTTTTCTTTTAACAAATTATATCAACGATATTTTTATATCATAAGGATCAAAGGAAGGATCAACGATATTTATATAATAAGGATGACATTTTAAATTAAAAATAATCATAATTGTAACCGACAATCTCTCGGAAAACTGCATAAAGCGGCGTAACAGTGAATAGAAATTATCGAGCCATTTAATGTAACGGCAAGCGGAAATACAAAACACGATTAAAAGTCTACCGTCTATACTACGAGTAGGTGTTGTCTGGAAACGAGCTAAGATAATATACAGCAAATAGCGGAATTCTTTTAGCCTACATAGACACAATTAACTTATTGTAACCCATAAAAGGCTCTAATAAATATTAACATTTTTCAAACAGGATTCTAATGACGTCATAACTGCAAAGCGGTTTCTTCCCTAATTATATTAAAACAGTCCAAAGCTAGAATTGTATGTTTAAGTATTGTTTAAACTGTTGGTAGTTTTTTTTATTTTAAATACATTATTATTATAATATGCCCGATGATATCAAGAGAACACCAAACAGGCACACTTTCAAAAGATTGATTCGATCTCATCTTTTAAAAGAATCTCAATAATCAGTGTGGTTCTGGATGCTATATCACATCTTATCTATTTGTTTTTATATTAGTACATATAGATATATATATAAAATAATACGTATTTTTGGATTATGTGTAGTATATATTGTAATGTATGTATTTATTATTTGTTTTCCGCTTTCACACCTACTTTCCAACTTTACTTCTTCACCTGGGTTGACTGGCAGAAAAAGTCTTACGGCATTAAGTCCGCCCTTGTACCCTTAGCTTAAGGTGTTACGTAAAGCTTAAATAGATAAATAAAGATTATTCACAATTTATCATTGCAATAACGTTTGCGAGCATAATTCATAAGCGAGCATATTAATAAAGAAAGCTTGATGTATCAGGGACAGAGCGGGGCGCACGCGTTTGAATGTCATCCGCGCGGACCCCGGCGGCGGAGCGAGGGGCCCCCACTTATTGCGGACACTTGTCATATCAACACAATGAGAGCGGGTCGCCGGGCCCGGGCCCCGGGGATGCTTTATTATTTTAATTATTGCACTCGCGATGCGCCCTTTGTGCGGCGCGGCGGCGGCCGCGGCAGCGCTTTGATGCGAACTTGAATTAGCCGCTGAATTGTCGTAATTGAACACTCTCCACGCTTATATTAATCAGCGCTAATGCTCCTCGCCCCGTCAATGCCTGGTTCATTTATTACACAAACTCTATCACCCGATAATAGTAACAACAAATACTGATTCGGATAATATTGACTTTTTAGAATGACTTTAAGTATAACAAGTTTTACTAATCAAACATACGTATTATATGATTAAAAATAGTGAATGGTATTAATAACCTAAAGCAATATGGTAAAGAAATAGCTGTTATATGTAGAAATATAAACTGTTGCAATGTAAAGAGCATTACGATTACATAAACTGAGCATGTCTTGTAATTGCATTATGAATGAACTCCATTGCGAAGAGCGTTAGTTACGAGGCTCGTACATTAAAATGTACACTCATCAGTTTTCCAGGCGAACTATGTTTACTCTGAATGCTCACAGCAACCATATCTCTTTGTTATGAATATTGACTCTGCAGCGCGACGTGCTCGAGATTGGCACCACTCTAGACTCTTTGTTTTCTATCGTTTAACTTCCACTTAAGCCTTAAAAGGTGATGTTGGATTCCAGTCATTATACACGCTAGTAGTACTAATAAACGGCATACGGTGTGCCGCGGTGTCGTAAATAATGCAACTGCAAATTTGTTACGTGGATGTAGGGCGACATGCAGCCGTACTTTCGACACGACAAACCGAATGCGGTGACACTGAGCTGTTATAATTGCTACGTTCACTTTTAACTTTGGCGTCATTTTAGCTGCACTAGTTGGAAAATCGATGTGGCGTACTGGGTTTTCATTGCAACATACAATGTTTATAATAACTACATTGTATTAGTATTTGAAATAAATTTTACTTGTTATTACTCTGCTAATTTACCAGGGTCTCAGCAACATGCATTTTCTTCTACTCGTCACTATCATCGGTTATTTCAGGAGTTACACCTTTTTCACTCATATCGTATCTTATGGTGCTTCACTTGAATTTACATTACTAAATTTACAATGTCAAAAGATATAATTATTATTAAACGAACCAATCACCCATCAGGCGATGGTACATGTTATTTTTTGTATGCCATTAATTTTCGTATAACCAGTAGGTATAGCATATAAAAAATATAATTGCCAAGTACTTATTACCTCTAATTTTTATTATGCGTAATAAAGTTTAAATGTTGAAATGCAACTCAAGAACAGTCGTTTTTTATTTTCATTCATTTTGCTAACTGGATTCATGTCGAAAGTATAAATGTTAAGTGAGTAGTAGCTCTTTAATAACAGATAAAAATAGATGAAATACTTCGCCCGCTGTAAAAGTAACTTCGCTTAAGGTAGGCAGGCGCAACGGCTGGATTTATAAAGTACCGGGGACATTGCTTCGAGAGCGGGCGGCGCATATTTTATCCTCCCGGCTCCCGATCCGATCTTCATAACGAAATTCTCCGTTTTGATATTATATTTATATTGTTAACGTTTCGTACCTGCATATTTCTAACGGTAAATATGAAAATTTCGAGAATACCTACGACCTCCGCTCCGGATCTTGAGCGAACAAAGATACTCGGTATTAAGAAATTTTAAGATTCGACATTCTGGAGTTTGCTTTTACGTTTCTAACTTTTGTGTTCGTTTGTGTTAAAAAAATATTTCAAAAGAAATCCAATTTGATTACATTTTTTTTTATTATCATCTGTATTTTCAGGGTAACACCGACAAAGATAATTTTTAAATGTTAGGTAGGACTTTTATTTGAAACATTATTAAATTTAAAAATATTTCCTCTGTTATATTTGTTTGCCCTATTGAAGACAATGTGGGCTCGGAACTTTTCTTTAAGTCATAAAATTGCAATTATTTGTACTGAAGGATTTCAAGTCTGTTTATAAATAAACATCTAAACTAGTTTTTTTTAGGTTTAGTTGTTTTTCTGTTGGTAGGTCTCTTAGTGTAAACCGAGAGCTATTGGCTAGTGGAATTAGGTATTATATTAATGACATTCAATATATTATCAGGCGATGATCTAAAATACTTGCTTAGTTCTTATGTAATTCATCTAATGTTTTTGTTGTATTGTAAACTGAAATCCGCGTAATAAAATTTTTAGAATATGTAAAAGTAATATATAATTAAATACAGGTGTTAACAAACGTTTACCATACCTCCAGTATATGCGTGTCATGAACAGTTTTAAATCTCGTTATGCACTAATGTAACGTGCCAGTGGACACAATACGATCGCAAGTTTACATCGCAAGCATCCGAACGGATAAGCAAACAACGGCTTACGTCAGAGTCAAGTACACTGGACCAACCATTCACACTGGCCCATACATACAACCTTAATTTTAGGTCCTAACCTAACAAATACGTTTTACAAATCGTGTGCGTATATTAAATTGTTAACTATTACAGTTTACAGTTTCGACAGCCGACGGCAGTTTAATGAGACTCACGTTAAATGTAAGACTCAATTTGTACTCAAATTAATAAAACTATTTATATATTATACTTTATGGTATAAATCATTAAAATGATTATACGAAAAATGTAATAAAATACAAGTCTTAAACTGGACTATTAAAAAGGTATCTTCATTTTTACCATATCCGATACAAAATCTTGTAATACATAGTTTCCATTGTAATAAATCTATGATTATTTTAATTCCTTTAAAGAAACCCTTCAAAATAACCATAGAATTATGATGAATGCAACAGTAATGTTAGTCTGTTCTATTCTAGACTTAACTAACCATAAAAACATTTGACCGCGCCATTACTAGTAGATATCCGTTTGATTGATGAATAATTATAAACCGATTAAATTTTATAAGGATATCAATAAACAGTTATGGTTATGGTTTCATTATGTAGTAAACACTTACGATGTGTTTATTTTAAAAGCGGCATGTTTATACATTTGTTTTTACTGTTTATTAAACACGAATAAACTGTACGGCAGTGTTCAAAATTCGTGGTTTAAATTGCATAAAACAATATTGCCTTTCATTCAACTGCGTCAGTATTGAAGACGATGGCGTTACTGATCGGCTGGACCACCACCACCGATTTCTTTCACCAAACATTAATATTCTGGTTTGGTGAAGAATAGTATATAATTTACTGGGGGTAACAATATTTTATATCTTAGTCACAAACATGTTGCGGTGCAGTGTTTACATTGCATCTAGAGTTATATTGTTATGGGCGTAAATCCATCAGGGTCTTACTTACTTCTTAATTTAAGGTCTCGTTAACATAAAGAAATTTAAGAGCTTAAAATCATTTAGATTATAGACGTATCAAATATTTATCGTTAAAAATATGCCAGTATATGGCGGTATTTGAAGATTTATTAAAACGAGTCCTTGCCGTTTCCGGCGTCTCCTGAGTGTTGTAAATTATAAAGTATACAGCTTAGCCGATGCGCGAGGGTGTTTATTAAACCTTTAACTTACTGTTTTAACTTTTAAGAGATTTTTGTGTGTTGGGGTTGTTTTAAGGTTTAATTTTATTGTTCTTAGCGAGCGGCGCGCTCGCTGCCGGCACGATTGCGTCACCGTGGAGCGCTGCTGCCGGCGCGCCCGACACCAACGGATCGGGCGGCGCCGATGCGAAGCACCTCGACGTTGGCGACGCGAGCGACGATGAAAAGGTATAACTAATAATAATGACATTTAAACTATTTCGTGTATACTAGCGTGTCTGTATGATGTTCATCGTGATATCCTAGTGGTTTGAACGCCGGCCTTCCAATCCGAAGGTAGCGGGTTCGAAACCGGCCTGCACCAATGAATTTTTCAATTTATGTGCAGTTAGTATAACACCAACTAATACCACGTGCTTTGGCGGTGAAAGAAACATCGTGAGGAAACCTGCATATCTATGTCGTGACCATCCGTGCTCGCACTAGTATGTATGTGAAATGGAGAAGGCAATGGCAAACCACTCCATTATCACTGTCAAGAGAGTCGTCATGTGTTTCCTTTCACATGATGACCACGACGATCAGTCATGAGGAAATACGATTTAGAAGAAGATGTTTGTAGTAATTTTTAATTAAAAGATATCTTGAACAACATTTTTGTCATAATTTGTAAAACTAATTTTAGCCGCAAAGAATTGATGTATCCTGTTTCTTCTTTTGTTCTTTCTATAACAATTATTTCTCATACTCAAACCAATCTTAACTTTTTGCTTATTTTCTAAACTCAATATAAATATATTATTTCTGTCCACTAAAAATATTGTAGAACATTACATTGTAGACATGTCTCTGCTGCTGGTGGCCATCTACACAGATACCATTGCATTTCATATTTATGCAGCTAAACACTTGTGGGCAAATACTGCTTTGTTTCGGTTTGAAGGTCGTTGTGGCTTGTAAAATTATTAGTGACGAGAGGAGATTATAATAAAATAAACACGATTTTATTTACGTTTACAGTGCATTCATGTTTTGGAACGGATTACAAATTGTAAACAATAAGGAACCATTTCACATCGCACTCAAATGAACACAACACGCTTTACACCGTAAACGCTAATTTATTTCGACACGCGTACGCAGTACGAGTAACAGGTGTATGAATATTCGTAATTCGGCGAGATACCGCTCGACTATATTTCGAGTGGTCTTCGGGGAACAGTGATTCACGATGTTTTCAAACGATCTCCGCTTGGAGTTGAAGCGGTTGGAGTATTTTTATTTTCCTTTGAGAATAGAATCGTGTCTATTAATTACAATGACGCACTCAGCGCCTTATGTTTCGGATCCGGGCGAAACCGAGACGCTCCGACTCTACCGACATCTGTTTTATATACTGAAACTGTACTGTGATAAAGTTATCGCATTTATAGTGCACTCAATTTCTTTTGTATTTTTTTAAAGCTAACACTTCTACATGTAGAGTAGTTACACGTCTAATCGAGTTTACCGCATCTCTAGCGTAATAATTGGATTTTCCAACTCTATGTCGCTGTTTCCCCATATGATGTAATTGATTACTTCACTACTTATAATTTATTTCTATATATATTTAGCACTCTAATTCGTGTCCTGAGTTTTCTGAAGATGTAATAGTGGTCCAAACGTACGTCAAACTTGGATTACGTAGGCCAATGACCGAAATGATGAGAAGTTATCGAAAAACTAACACCGTGTATTTCATTCACATACAAAATCAAAAATAAAACGAAAGAGTTAATTACATAAATCATTCTTAACACAAAAAATAGGCTTAGTGTTATAAGAATATATATTTGTGATTAATATGCTTATGATGTATATTACAAATCTTGATGAAATTTTTTACGTAGCTAATATTCCGATATGGTAACATTTGACAACGTTACCCATTATTAATTCAATGTGAAATCTCTAATAAACGGGCTTGTGTCAATAAGCAACATGAATGAAATCACTGGTTTTACCAAGGTCAGTTTACACGCGAACGGAGTCGTTGTCGAGTCGTACGCATTGCTTTCCTACAATCCGCAGACACTGAGAGTAAAACTTCAGTCACAGAACATTCTAGATCATTTACCTAAATTCTACTTCATTGTCCTCCGTTAAAAATAATTTTAACGCGGGTTTCTGCGTACTTGCACATAGTATTCGTAGATATTATACGGAAGCGTAGATTGAGAATTTTTCAAAACATGATGCAATTCTACTACGAAAAACTTGTGCGTATACTCTTATTTTAGGGTTATAGTAACATTGTATTTCGTGATCAGATTAATTTAGTGTATGACTTATCTATAACAAGAATACACTAGCCTATAGTGAGGTACATTACATTTATTTGACTTTAAAATGAATCAGCACACTGTTTAACATCATAAATCTCTACAACAGTTAAAAAGCATACTGTTTTCCTCGAAGGAAAATTAAACAAAAAATGCTTTTATTATATAGTTTCGTAACTCCTAATGAAGAGGATCAGATCGTCGATTCACTGTTTGTGTGTATTTGAGTACAGATACTATATTTTCCGCAACGCAAATATTTAGAAGAACGAAGGTCAAGGCGAAATGAACACGGCGTACCCCGTTCGCTGGCTCATGATCATATATTGGGAGTAGAGTTCCTGTAATCATAAGTTTTTTAACAAACTAGTTAAGATAAAAAAACGAATAGTATCCATTTTTATTACGAAACGTATATTTGTAATAACTGCTTAACCCCTCCCGCCAACGAAGCGATGTTATTTTTGTATCTTTGTACTATAACTTTGTTAGTCCCTATGGATTGAACCGATCTTAATTTAGTTCTTTTTGTTTAGTTTGAAAGGTTACTTCATTGAGTGTCTTTAATTATAATTTAAAAAATTGTAACACTTATTTTTTTTGTTATCTATTGCTTTGATTGATACCTGCGCCGGATGTGATCTGATGCATTTGCATTTGCAGGACCTGTCGGCCGCGGATGCCGAGGGCGTATGGAGCCCGGACATCGAACAAAGTTTTCAGGAGGCACTGGCGATCTACCCACCATGCGGCAGGCGCAAGATCATACTCTCCGACGAGGGCAAGATGTACGGTGAGTCCGGACATGCTCGAGGAACCTTTTAAAACAGATTTATATTCTGGAGACTGTTAAATGTTTATTAAAAAGGTCTTACTTCATTTCCATTTATTAATTTATGACATCACTTACGACGGATGGAAAGTACTTAAAATCTGCATGTAAACATGTTAAGTAAGAACTTTGTATTCGTTTTATGAGCACATTGCAACGGAATAATTAGAAAGTTTATTTTATTCATGATATATTGACTCTCAGTTAAACATTAAACGTTAATTATTTATTTATTTGCTAAATGTCAACAACAAACAAATATACACAAAATATTTCATAATTTTCCATCGAATTTGAAGCATCATAAAAATATCATTTTTATAAAATGTTTCCATACAAAGTAACAATAGACAAAAATAATGTAAGTAGGTTTCAACAGAAGTTCGAGACCAATTATTTATACGATAAGAGTTTTTAATAATAGGTATTCTTAATTTATACTAATCATTAAAGACCCAGTTTATTACTAACCTGAATCCAAATTGGCAATACAACAAAAATAATTAACCAGTGGGAGGTCTCTGTTGCCAGAGAGAGTTATAGACACCACCTACTACTATTAGTCACGTAAAAAGTGTTACAGCAGAGTATACAAACATTTTTTAAAAACACCTCTTTGCATTTAGTTGACATTTTTTATACATTTAACGCCTGAGATATTTTACAAGCTGAAGTTAATTTTTCGCCTTGTAACTGTCTATAGCGAAGATACTTTCGCAAATCAGTCATTAACAATCAATAATCATTATTATGTTTCTATAGCAAAATATAATAGGTAGAAGCGATATGCGTTATACTCCAATCATTAACTAACATTCTCAAACCCGTGAAACTGAACAGGACGTAATTGTAAATGAATTGATATTCCCGTTGCTGCATAAAGTTATAATGTTTGAGTTGAACAGAAATCTAAAACAAATTTAGTAAGTAATATTGATTGATTAAAACTCCGGACTAAAATCCCGGTCTCATAAATAATATGTTTAATAATCGCAATACTTGCCACAACGAATTTGTTTACTCTAAAAAATCCTTGTTTACCCAATAAGTAAAGGACTTATTAAAATGATTCTTTACTCTAACCTTTATGTAATATAATACACTAAATATTGATCATTTAGATCTAAGTATTACAGTCATAAAAGTTATCATGATGGCCTATGTTGTGTTCCACTTATCATCAAACCTAACATTTTACATAGATACAAATTAGACGTTATGTAGTTCAATTATTCGAAATATTTTTTTTTTCATTGCCGTCATGTGTTTATATAACCTATAAAATATAAATGCATTCATCATCATCAACAGCCCGCGGCAGTCCACTGCTGGACATAGGCCTCTCCCAAGGAACGCCACTTAGCCCGATCTTCGGCCTAAATATAATATAAATGCATTATGTTATCAGTATTTAAGCAATCGTTGAGTTATTTAAGAGATATTTAAACCGCAAACGGTAACCTAAATCAAATCTGAATCATCTCTTTCAATATTTTATCGAATTTGCTTATGCATCATGTTGTATTGTGCGGTATCAAGGCCGTCCGAAAATGAACAATGCCCGTGGCACGAGACAAAAGGCGGTGGGCCCTATCAATGTGAGGGCCGACAAAGCGGTTTGCAATACGATTCCACGGAAAGACGCGCACCGACAATTATTATCTGACGATCGCTCTGTCGCCGATTCCCGGAAGTCGAGCCTTTTTGCTTTTGTACGCTCCATACTGCCTAGTCGGGGCTGAACTGAGCAGCTCGAACTCAGTCTGCTCGAACTCGAAATCGATGCTGTTTTTTTCGCTTTTAAGAAATACTGGCGACGTGTGGATACAAAAAACACGTTGCATATTGTTATTATTATTCATTTAATATCAGGCCCGTTGAACATGGAACATGTTATTGTACGAGTAGATAAGTTAGCCTTTCCGCGTTTGTAACTCGCATTTTTTATGCACAGAACTTTAAATAAATTTAATAGTAACATTGACAGATGATTTTGTTACTCCCATATACATCTATATACAATAGTTCTATAATAGGCTATGTATTGATCACGTAACTTGTTCCCTTCTTTATAGTACAAATATAGTTTAACAAACATTGAAAATATTTATCCAACAATATAAAGGTCGAGAATTTTGTTTTCTTATTGACTTTCACTACTCTTTTCTTTACTGGGTGCAATAACAAAGAAATGGGTTAAGAAAAATTTAGTCTTGACCTAATTTAAAGCCCGACTCATTAAGCAGCGATGGTTACAAGGAAAGCTCGGCTCTTCAAAGCTTACGAAGCAGACGTACATTTTTTCACGTTACTCTGTTAACTCAGGAAGCTCGTTAACGCGACGTGACGATTACCACTTAAATGAAACCTTTTCCCTTCAGCGAATTAACAGCCGGCGGAAATCTTTTGTTCTCCGCCACCCGCTCGATTATTCAGACGTTTATTTACTTAAAAAAATATTTTCACTATACCAACACCAGTAGAATGTATACCGAAAGTTTCGAGGACATTTTTCATAAACACATAATCACCTTTCGTTTTAGCGTTTTATCCAATCTGATATGTCAACAACAACGACCGGTTTACTTTCGCTTAGTCGTTAAATAAATAATCTTAAAACATTTACGCGTTACAGGAACCAACATCTCACGATATACGTATTTATATTGGGCCTTTTAACTTTTTTTAACAAATGTTGTTTATTTGGCATTAAAACTATTATAAAGCTTGCAACTCATTCGTTACAAACTGATAGTGATAATGTGTGAAATATCATATTCAACTCGCACTGGGACATAACGAGCTATAATTATCTCGAGTAAGGCTAGTTTAGGAAAAAAAATTACAGTCGTTTTAAATGAGTTATGTATTTACACCGTTTATTATTTTTGATCTGACGGTCTTAATTTCCTTCTGTTCGTAATCGTCTATGCTTTGGAGAGGTCACATGTAATTTTTAAACGGAGGCTGTGCGTATGTTGCGCGGCACAATCGACGTGGAACAATTAAAGGCGTCCAGGGCCATTAAACGTGGGGTCTGCCATTAAGTCCGCGTCAAGCCAACATTACACGGCCGGCTTTTAATTAAAGGACTGTCCGCTGAGCCTCCCGCGCCAGATGGAATTGCTAAACAAATCTACATCAGGCTCTGTGTCCACCTTAAGTGATTTAATAGACGTTAAGAAATGCGACGTTTTAATAATAACGCCTCGACGGTGCCGCGAACTACGGCCAAATTGTTCCTTATTGTAATTAAGGTAAATTAACAATTTATGCCGAATTTTAATTTGATTCATGTATTTGCACAAAAAACCATACTGTTATGTTTTTACTCTTCAGTTCATATTTCAATTTGCATTTGGGGGCGTCGTAACTTGTTAAATAACGACAGTCAGCACGTCATTAAGAGAAGAAGTAAAACATGGCGAAGCGCAGATGTTTAATAAAAAATATCTTATTAATGGCATACTTTATTGTTCTTATAAACTTATTAATAATATCGTTTGACATTTACAGACTAATTAAACTTATTGAAACAAAAAGTTACAGACTATACACGCTGTTCGATATTTTTAATATTGTTCTACGCTTCTATAACTGATAATTCTGCGTGCAGTTTATACTTATAAAATTTATATAATTACGTTTATTTATAATTTAATTACATAGTATTTATGTAATAGGGAATGATATAACAGTGGTTTTGGTGAAGAATAAAATGGGATTACGGAACCGCGGCGATGTCGCTGGAGCGTCCATATAATTGCGGGCACGCGCGTCTCGTCCGGACAATATATGAGCACATTACTCGCGGACGTGTTGGCCCGGGCTTAATCTAGCGCTCAAGTGCGTCACCCTTGTCCGTCCGTCTGTTCCGCCCTCACCCTTACCCGTCTCACGTATAATCTCCGTGATATTACTAAACTGCCCTTACACCCGCCGTTTGTGCTAGCGTGACTCGATTCGCTGGAGTTGAACGGTTAAAGCTAACATTGATGCATACACTCGAGTTAGCGTGCAAACTTCGAGTCATTATACGTTTATAACGCCACTGTGATATAGTAAGCTAATATAAGTTTATTTATCCGTAGAAAACTGTAAATGCGTGTTGCGTTTAAAATGTATAAGCAAACTTGCTTTTAATCGCATAAACGAAAGGTTATATTGTACTCTTTTTAAAAAAATATTAAAAATTATGTAACGTTGTATTCATCTAGTTTGATCTGAAACCTAATCATTTAAGAATTTTTTATAGAGAATGTTTAAAATATTTAGAGAAATTTAAAAATTGATTACTGTGAGTGCCACAATCTCGAAAACGTCCCAAATTTTCTTTACAAATTTAAATAGAAAACTAGTTAGTTCCTTTAGTCGGTATAGTCAAATCTCGAATTTAGATCCTAAGCCTGGTAAAATTAGGTCAGGCTTGCGGGACAAGTCGTTAAGAATCCGACCTATCTCAATACCAAGTTCAAATTTACAACGCAATTATGTTATTGAACGCTACTACGTCATAGAGTACACGTGAGCGATAATTTAGCGGACGAAGCTCGCGCGATGCCGGGAGTAGTTGGCAACAGTTTGCCAACAAAGCACCGTCGGCGCCGCTGCAGGCGTTCGTGAGTTAAGACATTCAAAACCGCTCAATATCCTGGCAGTAGGAAAGTTTCGCCGGCACGGCTTCACGTGGTCCGGGGGGCGCGCGGCGGAGGCCAGGGGAGGGCTTCGCCGGGAGGGCTAAACTATGCGAAGAATGCGCAATTAGTGAGCGAGCGAGCGTGTAAGGGGCCCGCCGCCAGGCGAACGCAGTAAGAAAATATAAAGAAGGGGCGGGTTTCGCTGCCGTTGTTTAGCGCCCCGCCCGCCTTCGGCCATAACTCCCGATTGTCTCCCGAGGAAACCTCCTTAGAGCCTCTCAGCTCAACCCTTCCCGCGGCGCTCCGATGCATATCTTCTGTTTGGGTCAGCGTGAATATTCGTCTCGACCTCTCTAATGTTTCTTTTATTGGAAGATGATATGTCTTTGTGTTGTACTTTCTTTATATGCTATGCTCTCAAGCAGAAACTGATTACTTTGTGTGTGATTTTATTACATACCAATATACAAAAGTATCAACAGATATCAAATGTGAGCCGTATCCTTTTCCTCTATATTGTATGAAAATTGAACGAAACAAAACTGTAAATTAACACGTTTTCATAAAAATTTGTTAACATTTTATTACTGTCTATAGTATAAATTTATTTATATTGACTAGACATAAAATACGTAATAAGAAAATATTTCTGTCCCTTAAGCTGTAATCGAAAACAATCGCGAGGTCGAGTCGCTGGTACGTTAATGTATTTCTGATGGTTCTTCAATATCATTCGCCGGTTATTGTATAAATTACGTTATGATAGACGTTTGTCGTCACATAATATTATTCTGTACTACATATTATTACATACATAAGACAATACGATAAACTAAATCCTCTTAGACGAGTAATAATTAAATCGCTATCATGCAAGTACCTAAACATATTAGAATCATCAAATATAAATAAACACAGGCCTTCGAAACATTACTTTTTTTTTAAATCCGATGTTAGAACTTTTATTGTAAACAAGCTTTGTTTAGTTTTTCATCGACAGTGAACTAAATCAATTCTCTGGCTATTTACGGTATATATTAACAGCCGGAACAAAGTAGAGCTGTTGTGGGGGCAAATTTCAATATTAGGGTGATAGGTAGATAAATAGTTTTAAAAAAAAGGCCACCAAACAAACTTCAATTAATATGGCTCCCGTTTTGAACCAGTGACCTTCGCTTTAAACTAGAAAAGGGTTTTTTTAGTGTTACGTCAAGTAATTTATTGTATTCAGTAACTATTTAACATTGAAACGTCTACATATTTGTAGCGACGAAGTTTTAAAGTCCTATATACATTTGTACGTCAGTTCGTGTCATAAATGTGAAATTGTTACTGTGTTAGTGTTTTATGTCTAAACTACTACAAAGGCTGCAACTGTTTGCCCGTGAACATAAACCTAAGGAAATAGGGGATGAAAATTTTTAAAGAAGAACAAATAATTTTGTATGATTTAAGATACAAAACCTTATACATATGTTTGTATCAAGGATGTGAAATCTTTTTTTTTTTTATACTACTGTGCGACGAGACGAGCAAGACGTTCACCTGATGGTAAGTGATACGCTTGCCCATGACAACGTGGTGCTAGTTAAGATGGTACACACTGCACCACATTGCGCTCGTCGCCTTGAGACATAAGGTGTTGTCTCGTTACCCCAGTAATTACAATAGCTACAGCGCCCTTCAAACCGGAACACAGTAATGTTTGCACACTACTATTTGGCGTTTGAAATAGGAGCTGCGGTGGTACCCATCCAGACGATCTCCGGCAACAGAGACCTACCACTAGTAACAATAAGTAATCTAGGAAGTTATTGAGATTTTAACCTAAAGACTGTGCTGCCTGAATGAAAACGCTCACGGAGCGCCGTTTGCAGCCCGTGGATTATAATTTCATAAGCGCGTGTCGTAGAAAGCTGAATATTCATGGAGCCGCTCCGCACGCACAATTTCATCCCGGCGTGCGCGAGAGCGTGGCCGCGCCGCTGCCAGCGGACCAAATTAGCCAACTAACGAACTAATAAATAATGATCTCTTGTTTTTCTATTCGCCGCGGAATAGAAACGCACCGATTTAATCCTCTGCACCACCGGGGCTATATTTACAACGGATGCACACGACGATTCGGGTGAAGGCACTCTCGTGATGTCGATTCGCGGGCGCCGGTGTCACTACACTGTTTTTAGATCAGTATTAATATACCAATTTGCTTCGAAACTGTTAACTGTTTTAAACAGTATTCAAGTGCTCTGAAAGATAATAAATAGGTGAGCCTACGTTGCATATAAAGCTATCCCAAGCCGCAAGAAGCACCTAAATAATTAAGAAAGAATACATTTACCGTAATAGTGTAATATCACTCCATATCAGCAAATTCGTTAGTATATCACAAATATCTTGAACATAATTAAATATATTTATTTTCTTAACATACAAATAAGAATTATATAAGTTTAGACAGGTGGTTTACTTTAAAAGAAAAAATTTAAACAATTATATTTTCCATTTTTGCTGTGGGCATCAAATCCCTATTTTAACTCTGATTTTGGAGATCTATTAAGTGATGGTTAAAAGATAAGCATAGTAATCTCGCGTTAATTGCGTTTCGTTAGTAGCAGCGATCGCTAATTTTAACCAAACGCCCGCCGTGAAAACTTTACGAAACGGGTGCCATAATTCCATAGCGATCTCAAGAATGCCCGACTTACTCTACAAAACTTCGCTCCACGAGCTTTCGACTGTCTTTTACTTTAATTTTAGACAATTTTGTATGGAGTTCAAAATTTTTAACGCTTAATAAAAATTTATTTACTTTTCACTTCACGCTACTCTAAAGAGTTAACATTAGATGAAGTTTACAAAACGCGTATGTGAATTGGTTGCCGCCAACAATAGCATTTAAAAGCATAATATATAAAAGAAAAATATATATAACTTCGCACAGAATTTATTATTTTGTCATTAAACATTTACTGTATCCTATATTACTAAATCTGAAGCTTCTCAATAATATATTATTCGTTACTGGAAAAAGTAATTTCGAATCGATTGATAGTTTTCGTTGTGATAATGATGATTAATTTTATTGATGATTCAATTATGAATATTTCGCCCGTCGGCAATCAATCCACATGTTGTGTGCGTACGTTGCGTACATATAGTGTATATCCGTTTGCCCCAACGAGCCGGTAAGGGGTTAATTAAATTCACAGCAACCGTCTCCCGTCGCCTCGCATTCCCCGAATTCAATGAGATTTCAATTTACTTTGGTCTAGCCGAGTCTTTCATTGTGCACGAATTAATACACTATTGGCTAAATTAAAATTGCGAACTCGTACCGCATGCGATTCCATTATGCTGAAAGCTTTTACTTTTTTTATTCACTTTATGAAATCGAAATGATTTATTAAAACTTTTATAAACGTTCCCTGATATTGTTTTCAAATATTACCAAATTCATTTAATCGTTAAGTGCATTACAGTAACAACATATATAAAGTGAGAATATAAAAATTGTTGTGTTATTGTGTATATAAGAAATAAATATTAACTTTAAAACCTTTTCTCTAGCCTATTATCGACATCGGTCGTATATAGTGGCAACTTTGTTTACAATTAATTGATTATTAACATTTTACTATGTTCTAAAACAATAGTAATATTAAACTCAAATTGCTATTATTGTCTCACATAACCACGTGTGGAATGTAAAAAAAGATTGCTATTTGTTACACATTATACATTCAATTATATCTATAACAATATAACGCTCGCATAAATTCTTGAAAGTTTAATGTAATTATTATTTGTTGAACAAAACTTAGTTGTTTCATAGCATTAAATTCACCTTACAGATTCCTCGCCGCTAACATTTACAAAGATAAAGACCAACCTTATGCTCAAGTCCGTCGTCAAATACCAAAGCCGTATTTCTCAGTTAAGTGAACTATACCTACGTGTATCTGTGTACCGCTTATGTTATAATGGAGATAATTTTGCCGGTGTATTCGCTAATATAACATCGGGACGGTATAGTTTGGAAGGGAATGCGTCCACCCTTAATATGGGCACGATGTATATTCGATAATGTCTTTGAATTTGAATTATCGACCTTAATATAATTTTATGGCCTATTAGGTCAAGTTATTGGACAAAAGGGAATATATTAAAAACTTCGACTGCGAAATGTTTTAAATAAGAATGTAAAGTATTATAAAATGTATGTCTTCTTTCTACATATGTGTACATTGAGTTTTAGGCTTGTGTAGTATGATTTTAATTCAAGCTTTATTCATTTAACATGTTTCTGTAACAGGCTTTTTAAATGGAAATATATGGCATTTAGCACAGAATCGTAAAATATTTTGTTTCGGAAACCAACAATGTTACATAGCAATCAGTATCGATGTAAATAATTCGTTGAGGCGTAAATTTGCATGTGAATTGGATCTATTAAAATAACTGGCCGCATCACCCGGCCCGCCCCGTCGCATTCCTGTCCAGCTGCAGTTTCAATAATTGAAAATAGCTATTCAAAATATTTTCAAAATTGTTTCATAACGGCCCCGAGAGGCTCGGCTGAGCCAGCGCGGCGGCGCATTGTGGCGCGCGTTTGCACCGATTCCACAATGCGAAGTATCTCGCGGGTTATGTCAATTGGCGGGTGCCCTGGGGGTGAATTTTATTTTGTATCCATTTGTTAACCGTGCCGAGATTTCATTACATAAAACATCACTTAATTAAACCGTTTCTTATTTAACTATTACACGTTTCGTGCGTTGAAGGCAGATCTTCAAACATCTTCGCGTTCTTATCCCGGTATAAAACAAATTAAAAAAAAAAAAAGCGATAAGTTATTTTTTAATCAATTTTTTAACAACAGTATCTGTGTTAAACTACTTTTAAAGTTTTTATTACTGTACGTATTGGGTTTCGACGCGAAATATGATTCATCATCAGAAATTGCAATCTCTGTTAATAGTGGCGTAAGATATACTACAAAGCAAAAGCGATAGAGTCAAAGAAAGGTATTATTAAACAATAATACCGAAGTACAGGAATTATTTATTTATTTTATATGTTCCGCGCCCCGCAAGATGCAGCATACAAAGAAAATAAATATAGTGAAGTTGTCTAAATATAATAAAATGGCGATCTTATCGTCAACAGTAACTTCCTTTAGACAACCAGTAGTGACTGAATGATGTTAAGTTTTTGAAATATTATATTAAAAACTTTATCTGCAGAAATAAACACGGACTAACTCAGCTTTTAATCAATAACTTATTAGCTAAATTTAAAATTTTACTGTATCCTACCTAAATCAAGTATGGAGATATAAGTGTAGTACATACTCCATACAAATATAATACAGAAACTATTATATAAGTAGGTGAAAACGTTTTTGATGAATTTTTATTTGATTGCATACCATTTTATACACAGCGTGTCAAGTTAATAAAATAAAGAGAAAATTTATAATGGACTGACTTTCGAGTGTTACTATAATTTTTTTTGTATTGTACAAACGGGCTTGTTGTTATTTATTCAAAGTACACTAGAGTGCACTCAAGAGAAATGAAGTGGTTTCTTATATTTATCCCAAAATTGCACATATAATAAAAATAAATCTTACGGGTTTGATCGCGTTTATTTAACTATTCTATTACTCCAATTTTTGAGTACTTCGTAACCATGGACACGGAAGAGCTAAGGTTGCAGGGGTCTTAACATCAATCATTACTAGGTACTCGTAGTTTTTGAATAGTTTTTTGGTCTGACCTATGTAAATTTTGATTGTGTCTTTTAGTTTTCTAGTTGTATGCACGGTATTTGATTAAATTTGACTGATAAATAAGAACGTTTTTTTTAACAATCTTACAATTGTGAATTAGTTAAGCAGGTGACTGTGCGCGTAGATTTCGACCTCGCTTAGACAATTTGTACGTCTGATGTCACCGCTTCAAATGCGTGTAAAACAATTACAGCGCTGTCTCTGCCTCATGTCACACATGAACACTAAATTTTTGTTACATTTAAAATGAGTTTTAGACGTATAGCTATTTCACTGCCTTTCTTTGTAATTTTCTATACATAAACATGGATATTTAAGTATATGATCGTTAAACTTCAACGCTAATCCACCGAACGCCATAAAACGGTATGTTTATATTTCTCATAGCGCAACATAATATCAAATTCAACAACGTTCTCCCGATTACCTCTAAAATTAGTATACATAAATGAGCAACCTATTTCAGATTTATAGCGATAAATATACTTTCTAGAAAATCTTGATCCAGACACCTAATATAATAAAAAAGTAATTTCAGTCGTTTATGATATAACTTTGGGTTATACTTTAAAATGTTGATAACTGAAAACTAATTTCTTTTTAGAATTAAAAAAAAGAATATTTACTGTATGCAAAAAACTTGTTTAACAAAAAAGGTGCAGTTTAATGTATATACAGTTATGCTTTACATTTATGAATAAAAGTTTTGTATTTGAAAGTTCATTCAAAGCGATCCAAGCATTGTTGAATACATGAACTCGTGATTAATTTTGTTTCAAAAGTACAACTTGTTTTTTATATTTTTTGCTTATTTACATTTGCTTTCCATTATTTTGTTACAATGGTTTCGAGGTTAACGATTTTTTTTTCTAAGGAAAATTATGTTTCAGTACATATTTGTAATGAAAATGTAAACAATTAAATAGTAAAACACAAATACTATAATCGTGGTTTAAATAAACGGATTATTATAGTTTAAATGTTAACGAAACTTTCAGGAATTACAATTCGATAAAATTTCACTCAAATGTTCAATTAACACAAATCTCTTGAATAGTATTCAATGAGAAATAACCATTTTTAATCAAGTAACAAAATTACGAACAAAGCTTCAAAGGTTAAAATGGAGATCGACTTCATTTCTCTCTGTCCTCGGCGACTGTTTAATTTCTTCGTCATTGCGCAATACTTAAACTTTCCCATTCATTCTCATTCATCCCGTTTTATGATCTAATTAAGTTTAATAAATCGTTTTGCAGGAAGGAACGAGCTCATAGCGAGATATATTAAACTAAGGACAGGAAAAACCCGCACAAGAAAGCAAGTCTCGTCTCACATACAGGTGCTCGCGAGGCGGAAACTGCGCGAGATACAGGCCAAACTAAAAGTGGTAAGTGAACTATCCTTGGCATAACTTACATTAATCGAAACCATAGGTTATAAACATTTTACAATCACATAATTTAACTCGAAGAAGCACATTCGGATTTCTATTACATAATAATGAGCTAGATGTAGGGTTTTGTTAGAACTTTTAATGGCAATTGTGGATCATAGTATCAATAAAAATTTAGACATTATAAACCTTACATCTCAAATCTATTTGTTACATAGAATTTTTTGTTTAAGTAATATATGAAAAAACTTATAAACGTTTAGCTATTTGTGAAAGCTTGTTTGTAACGGTCAACTTTGCCAAGAATGTAAGTCGTAGCTCAACTTACCTTACATTCTGATAATTTACAATATTTGACGTTTGTCTACAGTTGAGAAAAACTAAAAAAAATGTATTATTGTGAATTAATAGTGTAATTGCCTAAAATAATTCAGTCTTACCGTCATATAACTTAAATTGATCTTTATGAATGAGACACAATATGGATACGATACCAGAAATCAGTTTTGAATCAATGGTGTAATGATGGAATGCTATCAATACTGTTATAACAATAGCAACAAAGTAAATAACTTAAGGTGCAATGAGTATATTTCTGCGGTTACCAATAACAGCGATTAAAGTTTATCCTCACATCATATAAACCATACGTTTATTGTTAATATTAATGCTTATCTATCACTACTTCTTAATGATGATTATCACGAACATATGAACGAATAAGGAAGCAATAACAATAAATAAAACATTTAGGACGGTGGTGTGATGAAAGAGAAGGCGATGCAGTCTATGACCACATTGTCAAGCGCACAGATAGTGGCCGGTTTGCCGCATCCGGCGTACCACCATACGGTACATCTGCAAAAGGCATGCCTTTGTGTTTCTTGGCGATGAAAAAAAAAACTAGATTGCCTATAAACTGTGTTGCTTTACACTCCGTTCCCCGTTACCCGCGTTTCGCCGAACTCATAGGTTCTAAGTATTCGCTATCTAGAACCTTGTGATACCGCAGACTACTGACCGGAGGTCTAAACCAGTTTGATGGTGCAAAAAAAAAACAAGCACCTACTTCCTTTCAAAGCGAACTTGTGACATGAGTTTTAAGTGTAAGACAAGCTGTCGAATAAAAAACCTGTTATAAATAAAATGCAAATGATAATAAAAATATATCGTTAAGTTTAATCTTAGGTAATAACGTATATATTATAATTTTCTCATTATATTCAATATGATTTTTGGTAGTAATTGCAAATAATTAAAACTTTTTCAGTCTAATATCGCGAGCAGTAATGTTTTAAAGTTACTTTCAAGATTATACGAAGACGGGTTTCGGTGAACGGAACTACTACAAGGCATGCCGCTGCATAGCACGCTGTGACCGCGGTAGTCAAAATAACATCACAGATTCGAATCGCTTTACTTACAAAATAACTATGTGTTTCATAATCAATGAGTTGTGCACTTGATATATTTTAAAAATTGTTAAATGTTTGTTTAAATTGGTATTTTGTCACGAGCCACATTATACAACTAAACTAAGTTATAAGCGGACGCATTGTTTGCTTCTGGTTTCTGTACAAGGTGTTCATGTAAGGGGAGTTTAGGTAAACTTAATCAAAAGCAAAGGTAACTTATCTTAAATTCATCTAAAAATTAAAATCACGCAAATAAAGCGACAATTTTATATAGTTTGAGATTTGATAAATATATACATCTAGTTCAAAATTTGCATTAGTTACAAGTATTTAGAGGATTCGCAGATCTTAACAACCTAAGCTTTATTAATATCTAAGGCTTTATAGATAGAACAATTTTATGACATTTTGTTAAATTTATTTTTTTATACTTCTTTTCAGCAATTTTGGCAACCTGGACTACAAGCTGGCACTTCACAAGAGTAAGTTCTCTTACATATTACGTATTCGTCGATGAAATAAAATGCAGTGTAGTGATTTTTTATTAAAGAAAGAAATTGTTTATTGAATGCAAAATATTTGTTTTTAAATTAACACTTAGGCTACTGTGTTTTGTTAACTTACATTTTAAATTATCATAATGTTCACCTCAACCTATGGACGTCTACTGCTTGTTATAAGTCTCTTGTACCGTTCTTGTTGTCCTTTGAGTTTATTTATGTTATTTATATTTTCGGTGAGAATTCTGTGATTCTAGATTTTATTCTTATTTGTGCTTAGTTTTTGTGTAATTTGTGACAGACCAAAGTTCCTTAAATGTATTTTTTCTACTACAGAGTGTCTTCAACTTATATTAATTATAAAGCTGATGTTTCGGCTATAAAAATAAACATTTTCGATTTAGAAAAGCATTTCATAAGTTTTACTTTTTAACATTTGCAGTGTAAAGCCATTTCCGGGCGCCGGATACAAGGGCGTAGGCGGCGTTGGCGTAGGAGTGGGAGTGGGCGGTGCTGCTGATGTGGCGCCACCGCCGCCATGGGAGGGACGCGCCATTGCCACGCACAAGTTGAGACTTGTCGAGTTCTCCGCCTTTGTCGAGCATCCGAGAGATACGGATACGGTAAGAAATCCTCTATATTGTTTATGTTTATAAGGATACGTCAATATTGCAACTAAAGCGGCAGCAGATGCTAACTGACATATGCATTAAAGAATAATCCCAAAAAAAACCAGCGATGACCAAAAGGCATGCGATCTACCTGATGTTAGGCAGTCACTGTAGCTCTTAAACGCCGGTAACACCAGGGCCGCCGCTTGGGAATCCGACCCTGAAGAAAACTTTAATTGAACTTGCGGTTTCTGAGTGCTTTGTTATTGTCCTGCGATACACCAAGATATATAATGCATACAAGGCTAACAATACTGAAAAGTAGAGTATGCAAGGGTTGCTATCGCTTAAGTTATTTCTGTAAGAATTATTATCAAGCTATAGTAAAGATGTGCGTTTTTTAAGAATTTACAAGGAAACTGAAAAAACAGGCACAGTCAATGTATTAGACAAGTTGTTTTAATCTCAATTTCAAATTCTGTAAAACTATAAGGTACAGTGCAAGTTGTTTTCCAGTACCCCCCGAGTGCGGCGCCCGCGCAACACCTCTTCGTCCACATAGGCGGCACTGTCACCTACGCGGATCCCTTATTAGAAGTGAGTACTTTGACAATCAAACAAGACGAAAGGTCAACTTAGTTGCATATTACTGTTGCCGAACGCTAAGTCCCAAATAATTCTGCGTTCATTGGGATTATTACCTAAATTAAAAACGTTAAGCGATAGGGAAAATCGCAAAACTATTACGACGAACACAGTGTGATCCTAACTAACGCCCTATTGTATCATTTACCAGATGAACTATTTTTGATGATAAAAAAAAATCATTGAATAAAATTACTCTTCATACATTTCATCGTAATTCAATAGTTATGGTACATGACCTAATATTAGTAATATTTCTTTTTCAGTCAGTAGACGTGCAACAAATAAACGACAAATTCCCTGAGAAGAAAGGCGGCCTTAAGGAACTTTACGAAAAGGGTCCAAGAAACGCGTTCTTCCTAGTTAAGTTTTGGGCGGATCTCAACACGAACAACTTAGACGACCCCGGCGCCTTCTACGGGGTCACTAGTGTGTAAGTATCTATTTTAACCATCAACTCTGTACGGGGGACGGGGTGATTTCACGACAATTTGTCCGTCTTTGGCACAGTAGCTCTCAAACAAGTAAACTAAATTTTATAAAGATTTTATAATAAAGGTGACGTAAAAAGCTTCATAGAATATTAAAAAAAATAGTTTAATTGTTTTTTCCATTCAGTGTATGCACGAAATTTAAATTAATTTGGGTGGATGTCGTGTTTGGAACATGCCTGTTATCCTCGTGATGATTCCCTTTTCTGGACGTTTTCTCGACATTATATCTTAACACTATGTGAAATTGAGATCAAGTGTTAACCCAATATAGATTGAAAATTAAACTAACACCTCTTCAGATACTTACGTTGTCCACCTAAGCTAGTAATAGCTCGTTCATTAATTCATCATTGATATCTTCTTAGGTATGAAAGCAACGAGAACATGACAATAACGTGCAGCACGAAGGTGTGCTCATTCGGAAAGCAGGTGGTTGAGAAGGTGGAGACGGAGTACGCGCGCTTCGAGGGCGGCCGCTTCGTTTACCGCATACAGCGCTCGCCTATGTGCGAGTACATGGTCAACTTTATACACAAGTTGAAACACCTGCCCGAGAAGTACATGATGAACAGCGTGCTAGAGAATTTCACAATATTGCAGGTCAGTAAGAATACAAAAACAGAAGGCATGAACATTGACTTTTTTTATTCAAAGAGGACTCTACCCTGAAGAGAAATTTCTAGTACCTGAAAAGTCTAGTTAGTTACAATTGCAGTTCGTCTTTAGTCGCACTAACGTCTTATAAGGCAAATTATTGACATGTTGATATATAATTATACTTATTAGTACTACACGCCATCCTTTGACTTAAGACGTTGAGCACAATGTGGTGCAATGTATATCATCCTAACTAGCGCCACATTGTTATCGGTACAGGTATAACCATCAAGTAAACATTTTGCTCGTCCCATAGAATAAAACAAATCGTTTCGTACCTTTTTGTAACAATAATCTTTTCCGTTTCGCAGGTGGTGTCGAACAGAGATACTCAAGAGACATTGTTGTGTGCCGCGTTTGTGTTCGAAGTGTCTAACAGTGAGCATGGCGCGCAGCATCACATCTACAGGCTGGTTAAAGACTGAACCCTACGCGTCGCTCTTACGCGCAATCCCTCGCTACAGACTATAACAATAAACAAACAAACACGTAAATACACGGTTCTGTTTCACGGATTAAAAACGAAAAGTGAACTAAAATCTTTTACATGTATAAAAAAATATCTATGACCTAAAACCTCAAATGTACTTCTCGGAGCTGGTCTCCATAACTTTACGTTGTTTTAACTTTGTGCTATCTTTTCTTCTATGATTTTTTATACAAAATTGTTCTATTTTATTGTATTTTTTAAAGTTAATCGGTTAAAAACATTTTTAACCTCGAATCGTGTATTTAACTGGCAACAAATATGTGGACCATTCGAAGTACGTGTAAATTTGTTGCCATACACAACAAGTGTCGTAACTGGCTGAGACCAAAACGGCTCTGATCCCCACTGTGGGACTATCAGTTATTATCATACGTTATAGTGATTTGGACGTAGAAAAAAATGTGATCTGAAAAATTTACGCTACAAGTATTTTTGTAAACGGAAATTTATGTATAGCTCAATTTTTAAATACCTGTATCATATAGTACCAGTGGACATTCGGAACTGTCTCCGGCGATAGTCTAATGTTTGTATTAAAAAAAAAAGATCACGGATGTAAAAAAGATAAAATCATCATTCTTTACTTAAAAATGCGTGTAAAATACCAATATAAGAAATTTATAGATTTCGACACACAGTGCCTCTATAATTATGTTACATTAACATAAATTACTTGAGCATCTTTAATCTTTCCGCTTAGTTTTGAGAGAAGGGTCTAAGACAGTGTTTCTAAAACTTTTTCGGTGTACCGCTCCGCTTTACGAAAAATTGCAATATAAATACCCTCTGTAAAAACTAAAAGTAGTGGGTGCAGTAGTTGCGCTTGCTTGACCACAGAGATTCCAGGTTCGATTTTCGGGTCACTTGTTGTGGAACTCGATGGATTGTAGTATTTTTCAAAATCGTTACTTTTATCCGTCTTAAACAAATTCCCCTTTCAAAGAAAACCAAATCTCTGTCTTCTGTATCTTCCTCTTCTGTATGGCGAAGCAACTATTGAAATCGTCATGGTTTTTGTACCAAATTTCATGAAACAATAAGTCTTTCAAGCGGGCGGTATCACCAAATTTGAGAACCATTCATTTAAGCAAACACTTCAGCGGAAAGATTAAACTGAACTTAGGTTAATGCGAATCAATACATAGGTTGGTTAAGTATAGGTTTATTAAGACGTCTAGAAATCTATTGGATTCGTTTAAGTGCTCCTTGGTACATATAACTATTTGTTACTCATTTTTTAAATGATTTTTCGGTATATCGCCGAATTCTAAATCAAGTGTTTTTTTTTTGTATTCTGTTTGAAAATTGTGGCAGCTTTTTTCTCTTTTATTACTTTTATGCTGTTTTTTTTTTATTTTGGAGGTAATTGCCATACTCGCCTCGATAGGCATACGGGTTAACCTCTAACCTGGTGATGATTGTAGGATATCGATGGATCTAGGTGACATCGGACCGATCGTGCTGGAAATCTATTGAGAAAGTCTATGTTCAGCAGTGGACGAGAATAGTCAGAAATAACGATGACTTTTATACTTTCGATGTTTTTATATTTTTAAGTAATTGTTTACGGCTGCCACATAAGTCTTTGCCACTCGGTTTATACAACGTTGTACATATTACAGTTAGCCAACAAAGGTTGTTATGGATGTATAAAATGTATAATAAAAAAGTTATAAATGTCTATGCGCGCACGCACTTACGGATGCGTTGAAATTATTTCTCGGTTTTTTTAACAAATGTTAATAAGGCTCTAAGTATCATGTTTTTTAAAATTATTTCGTATATATATTTTAGGCTAAAATAAAATCTTCATGTCATGCCACTGAACATGATCTCGTGAGCTTTTAATAATTTTAATAACACCTAACCTCATTGATAAATCATTGAAAATTGTATTTATGTTATGTTTTTTGAACATCGGCAGCTTTTTCATTAAAAAAAAAATTTGTTTATATTCTATACATCACATGAATAGATGATATGTCCCGATTGAGCATTCTTTGGAAATGGCGATTCAATAATTGATCAATAATAATTCAATCATTGTTATTTTATATATATGGGAATATTATACATTTAATAAAAATAGATTTCATAGGTTCGTGTGTAAAATTATTACAACATTAAATCTGTAAAAGGCTTTTATGGAAACCCGCTTCAAAATATAAAATATTTATTAAATTAATACATAATTTCTCTAAAAATTTTGGATGCAGTTATATTTCAGTTCAACCGTTTTAGTATCAAATATTACTAAACCCTTTAAATGGTGCTACAATGTGTTATATGTATTATTTGTAATATTTTCTAACGATTATTAATGAAACCTTAGTCTTCTGTTTTTCTATAATTGATTTCTGTTAGAATACTTAGAATTTTAATCTTTATCTACTACTACGTCTCCGCCTGGAGCGTACGACTAGAAATAAAAATGTTCTAAAATCTTAAAATTCCGTGTCTTTAAAATCAATATTTTTACAGAGTTCATATGAAAATCGTCGTTTCCTTAGGTGACTATGCAAGTTTATATTAAATATATTTTTTCAAAGAAACTCCAGGCCGCTTCTACTTTCTTTCAACTTTTAAAGTACAAAGAGTGACGGCCCGCTGATTATACATAAGTTTATATTTTTTTTAACGTGGCAATGATTTGATCTCTCTTTTAGTCAAATATTTTTAGGGTTCCCCCCCGTTTAAGTTTACAGCGGTAACCTTATGTGCATTAAATAGTTTAGTTTCAAGACATGCGATAGGAAAATATTATCTTAGATAATAATAAGAGATTTTTTTGTATTTATTTCATAGATTTATAATAGGTAAATTGTAAAGTGAATAGATTTAAGGGTTTTTTTTTTAATATGGCGATGGTCGTTCAGCAAAATCGTAGGTAATGTGAAATAACTAGTACTTAAGAGAATAAACTTAATTCCGTTGCTGTCGTTTGTTTCTAGTGGCGACTTATTAATTTACTTTTTGTAAAACATGAATCGCCGGGTAAAGAGCTAAAAAGATCTGCTTCATTGTGATTTTTTTACTTTTCTTATAATTAAAAGGTATGTACTCAAAATGAGATTAACCCGATTTACTTGACTCCCGCTAGCTGTCACGTGAAGTTGCTGTAGCGGAAGTTCAGTGGGAAAAGTTTTTATTATCGTGTTTTATGGTACTATTAGTGCATTTGTTTCAGTTGTAAGTTTGTAAGTGAATTTTGCTTCTACAAACGTTCTTTCATATCGACAATCTGCCATATCAATATGAAAATTAAAAAATATTTAGTCGACGGCGTTGGATGCGGTCATTTGCTTTGTTGGAATTCTTCTCTAGGTTATTTCTTGTATACTTACACCACTTATTGTAAGTCAAGACTTAGCTAATTTGAAGCAAATGATTATTTACAAGGCCGGACGACATATGTACAGTATTTTAAAGATAATATTACGTTAAAGATTTGTATGAAAATTTAATTATATTGTCTTCATAAATTCAAGTGTATATTATTTTTATAGCTCCTCATAAAAAGCGTGTTCATCTAGTGGTAAATGATACGCTCTCCATAAAAACTTGGCGATTCGGATTTCTCATCAGCTACACATTGTGCTCCATGCTAGAGCACAATTTCAAGTTAAGATTGCTAATAAAGGCTCATAACCCGACAAATTTTATTGAAAAAGCTACAGAGTTCTACAAAACGTATACAGCTCATTTTCGTACCCATGGCTGAGTCTCTTGAATGGAGGAATTTACAAAGGAAAGCGCAAACGCACCATCTGGTAGAGACCTGGTGTCGCACAGAAGTAGACAAAACGAAGAAGATTAGCAAAACAAAAAGGTGATAGATATTACGTTGAGACAGTTTTCACGGAGTAACTTACTTTTTTACCATACTTTTAATTTTTAGTAAATGTTTAATGAGTGAAACTATTGAAATCTGTGTGTCGGATACAAGCGCGTTTTCGTGTAGTTGCCGGGGTAAACAGAATTTTAGAGAAACGTATTCATCGCGAATTTTTAACTGTAATGTGAAAGTTACTGGTAAAGTATGTGTTTATTATTACCTCTAATTTAGTTTCTATCGGAATGATTATATTAAAAGCGGAATAAACTTTAAGTTACAATTTTGAGTCAGCTTAGATATAAAAAAGATCTCCATAGATCTACAAAAAATAAATAAATATGCATTTCATTAGGCTTATAAACTTTCGCTTTCAAGTACTCGTAATTCAGAGAGCTTTCGCAATTTTATCTGACGTGTTTTAGTGCTACCTTACATGCCAGTCAATGTCTCCATCATTTCTAATTGTGGGTACCTACATTTTCCCGGAATTGCAGGATAGGTGCATCCGTTTTCGTTTGTGTTGATCTACAATTCAACAGTTACCATGTTCTCTGGAACTCTGATGCTTAAAACGACAATATCAGTTCATCAATTATCAAGAAGAAGAAATAGGGGCGTAAATATAATAATTGGATAAAACTACAACTAAATTGAAGTCACTTGTTACGCCGGCCTCGGACTGCACTTGTATGTAAGATTGGTTTAAAACAGATACGCAGCAGGTACGTGTTTTGTTCTATCAGAAGATTAAGATTTAATTAAGGTAGAATTCCGGCCTTCATTTAAATATATTTGTAACGTCGAATTAGGACAGTAATACCTCTAACTGATAATGATCTGAAATAATACGTTGCTACGTGAAGTTTTTCTACTGGCTTAACTATGACGAAATTAGTTTGCCCTTGTTATCAAGGAAAGACCAGTTTACCCTTGATTTTCCTGTTGAAATATTTGATAATCAATACGCGTTTCGTAACTAAAGAAAACAAAAGCATCTATCATTATTTACGAAAGATAATCAGGTGCGATAACGTAAATATAAAATTAATTAAAGACAATCAATTTCTAATCGATTGTATAAACGAAATTTATTTTCGAGGCTGTACCATATAAGCGCATTCGTTTCCTCTGGCTGATCGAGTTTAGTCATTTTTCTAAATAGTCCTAGATTTTAAGTATTTTATATAATGACTAAAAAGTCGAAATTACTTTTTTTAATTTTAACAATATTTGTTAGCGAATTTTCACTCGGCAATTGCGGTAAGTTTTTGTTACGGAAACTTGAAAAGCTATTACAATGGTTATAAATTCATGAAAGGCCATTTATTCATAAACGATAATTTTTTAATCAATAATAATCAAAATCATTAATTAAAAATTATCTAACTATATTATCTAATAATTATTAAATAAATTATTCTTAAAATAATTATGAATACATAAACAGTTATTTATTCATAATCCTGATCATCATTCAAATCAAAATTTAATCATGAAACATTATTTATTTATACACGGATTTACAATGTCAATTGTTTAACTGTCCGAAATAATTACATGTTTCTTTACTTAAATTGGATCAATAATCATGACTGTTCGTTATTCCATAGGCTTAGAAATCGCGCTCTATTTCAAACATCTTCGAAACATATCAAAAAATAAAATTGCATAATTTTTTTAAAGGCTCTCTTGTTATGAATATTCTTAATAATTGAAGGAGTATCTAATGAAGTACTAACGATTATTATGAAGAAAAAAAACTAATTTTATCAAAGGGCTTTGTCGTGTTTGTTCACAACCAGTGAAACAATAATAATTTCGTATTATTATAAAGTAAGACTCACATCGCAAAATTTCTCTGTAGTATTTCTAATGGATTTAGGACTGGATTACAACAGGAAGTTATTTTGACCGACAATCATGTAATTGTTAGTGATAATTTTTTTAATTTGATTTTATTTTATCTATATTAATATTTAAGTTTTTCAGATTTGCCATGTAGAGCACGCGACGTGGGTATAGCAGGCCGGTCGGTAGTGTGTGTGTGTGATGCTAACTATTGCGACACGATCACTAAAGAGACTCCGGAACCGGGAACCTTCGTTGCTTACACCAGTAGCAATGTAAGTAACTGAAAACGTAGCTAAAGTTTAGATATAGTGGTTGAAGAAAACTTTGAGCTATATCCGAAACTATAGAAGAGACCAAAGAATATTAGAGAAATGTGATGTTGACGCTTTTATTTCTTTTCGTTACTTTGTTCCAGAACAATGCGCTCCTTATACCAGTATAAGGGAAGTTGTAGCTAGTGAAATTACTGAAGTAGCTAGACTTAACATCTTTTGTCTCTAGGCTACGAACACAACGTCATATTTATGATATGGTGAACGTACTCAAGCCTACCTGTAATCTGTAATTGGTCTGAAAAGACCCGCATGCTATGGGACATGAATCGTCTAATGTTAAGTAGAGTTAACAGAAGACAATTCGGCCTTCCGCGAGACCGTAAAATTCAAAGCAAATTTGTCATATACATCCAACGTGAATTGTAGCGTATAAAAGATCGATAACATCGATTTGGTTATTGATAATAACCGGATGTATGTACACAATACTGCCTCATCAGTATGAAGCTAATACAAATTTTCATATTATCCTTGTTGTTTAAAATCACGATCGCATTTTTTTATCTTCAGTTAATACCTATCTGTTTCTAATGGCTGTTATCTACTACCGATTAAATGTTATGATAGTGAACTGGGGGTAAACGGAGAATGCGATTACAGGCTTAAGATTTAATAATATACCCATACGATATGCCTGACCATTTTGAGAGCTATTTCTACCAAAGCGACCTTTCCTTTTCATCGATTAGTTGAACATGACGCTTTATTCTTCTTAACAGGCCGGACAACGCTTTGAAAAAAGTTATGGAGTAGTACAGAACCAGGGTAAAGGAATTGAAGACAAAACTTTGTACGAAGCGGAAGATATTGCATCAGTTCAAAATGAATGTAAGCATAGAAACAGTGTATATAATACTTTTAATTTCAATATATTTGCTGCATTCTGGAAGTTTTCCTGTGGTGTTCATACTGAATAAATCGCTAAACATATTATACTTAAACCGCAATAACACTGAACATAACGACAATATAAACTTTTGGTCTTCAGTAATTCTTCAGTTTCTGTTACTACAACTCTATTTTGATCGACTGTAGGTAACGAAAAGATAAAACCGGTACATTGATATCATTTAACACTAAAATATTTTTCTTAAACAGTTGGCATAAGAGATAATGTAGAGCTGCAAGTCCTCACATCTTCAAAGAAGCAGACAATCGAAGGGTTCGGCGGTTCAGTCACCGATGCCGCGGGTATTAACTGGCGAAAACTCTCTGATGCTGCACAGAAAAAGCTCATAGAGTGAGTAAATACCAAATTGTTTAACAAAAATATTTTTACAAAAAAAGTACAATTATAAATGTTATACGATACTTAACAAAATAACTCTTTGAAGTGACTAAACTTAACATAAATGTAAAATAATATCGGTTTTAATTAACACGAAATAAGACAGAAATATTTTAAGTTACAGTAAAATATTAAGAACTAAGGAAGATCTAGAGATTGTGATGGGAAAAAGTTATATTTACTATTATATTTGTTGTTTACTTGTGGGTTACGTATTTTATATAGGTATGCTCATTTCAACGTTTACGAAAATCTCGGACCATGAGAAAACAGAAAACTGCTTAATTTCATGTAAATGCTAAATACAAACGAGATAACAGATACACAAAAACAATTTACGAAATGTTATTACAATCAAATAAATATTATTTACTTTGTGTTACGATGTAAACTTTTTGTGAAGTATATACTTCGATTTCAAGAATATCCTTTGTTCAACATACAGGTTTATGTTGTTTTTTATCAGTCAAAGGATATCTTTTGTCTGAACAAATTTTGCTTGTAACCTTAGCGCTATCAATACAATGTACTGACTATGCACTGTACAAGAACTGTTGCTTAGCTCGAAGTGAACTTTTACCCTTTATTACACACAGGCAATCTTTCATAACTTCAATAACAAGTGGCGGTTGCCGGTCAGAGATATTTTATCAGCGTATATAATTAAGATATCATTATTATTGTAATTAATACTGTTATCGTATTATAATTTTTTTTAAGTTTATCAGATTGTACATGCACAAGAGAACCATTGAACTGATTATAATTTCCTCTTACTTTTTTAAATGGTCTAATCTAACTGCAATCTATTTTTCTATTAAATCAAACATCGAGTTCTGTGCAGCTTTTATAATCTAATAGGTATTCTCATAAATGTAAATGATATCACCGATTTAATTGTCTAAGATTTTGTACAAAAGATGTATAACAGTTTTTCAAAGTTTATTATTGTTTTAGTACGTATTATGGACCAGAGGGATTGGAGTATAATATGATCCGTGTGCCAATAGGCGGTGCTGACTTCTCCACACACCCTTACACCTATAACGAATTGCCATGGAATGACGCCGCTCTTACAAACTACTCGCTCAGTCGTGAAGACTACTCTTATAAGGTAAAGTAATACGAGAAAATGCCGAAGAAATAATTTCTAACGTTATATTTAAAAAGTATAGTTAGAAGTTTGTAAAATGTACCTCCTGTTTGTAGCAAAAAGAGAATGTGCAGTTTTCACACAAACTTTGTTAGGTTTGAGAAACCGAAGAATTATTGAATTTTGTATTTCATGTCCTAAACTTAAAAAATATATATAAATTTGCTCCCAGAAAATATGCGCAAACGCAGATATTTTGATTATGTAAATGTTTGACATATGTGTAAAATGTCTACTTTCGTAGGAATTATATAAAGATTATTCTTGTGTTAGTACTCATTAGATTACGACCTAAACTTATTGTCTTTTCAGCTACCAATGATTAAAATGGCGGAGGCTGTAGCAACTTCAGAGATAAAAACAACAGCGACTACATGGTCTCCGCCGGTTTGGATGAAGACAAACGAAAAAATCACCGGTTTCGGACAAATTAAACGTGAATTCTATCAGACTTACGCGGATTATCAATTACGGTTAGTCTTACTTATTACATTTTTTTAAGTATCGTTTTTTTTCTATTATTTTATTATAAACCTCCAATGGAGAGGACGAATAGAATATATAGTGAGATATGCCTGCGCATATCAATTAGATGCTAGCTAGAATATTTACAAATAGTCACGATCATAGTGTTTCTAAATTAGAAATTTTGTGATGTGTCACTTAAAAATTCGATCTGTTACTCTACATCACACAATCTGTCTTCCAGTTTCATTGAAGAATACGCTAAAGAAAACGTGAAGATTTGGGCCATCACCACTACAAACGAGCCAATCAACGGCATCGTTCCCGCCGTTAATTTCAATTCTTTGGGCTGGTTCCCGACACATCTGGTAATAACGATGAATGTTTCTTCTATCTTTTCCACGTATTATTCGGTCTGGGTTGAAAAATGATAAAGGTTACAGATAAAGGAAATAAAAAATCAAACTGGGTTACATTCACTCGGAAATATCCTTATTATTATACACATCAAGTGTCTCAAGATCATAATAAAGAAAAAGGATTAAAATTAATGAATCTTAATCCTTTCAGGTACATATTTTGAGGATTATTGTAATATACTTGATCTTAAAGATAAAAGTAATAGTCAAACAATGTTAAAGCATTTTAAAATCAAAACTAAGAGTAACTACTAACAGTAATACAATGTCAATATAAACGTTTTACATAAGTTGTTTGATAACAGGGCCAGTGGGTGGCAAACAATCTAGGACCGACGATCAGAAACTCACGATTTAACGATACATTGATCCTGGCAGTAGATGACCAACGTTACATTCTACCTATATGGCTGCGTGGCGTAAGTATTTTTTATCAAAAACGCAGATTTTCTAAATATGATCTTATCTAGAGAGAAGATGAATGGTTTTTAGTTGGTCTTCTTCATTTACAAGATTATGCCTCATGAAACTATAAACTAATTCGTATCATTTTTTGTTAAATTTTCTAAGAAGTCTTTTAATTTGAATGGACATTTTTAACACTTATAATAATAATGAGTTAGATAATCTAAAATATGTCTCCTAGGCTCAACTAGTAAGATACACAAATTTAAAACTTCTGTTCTAAAAGCTTGTTTTAGTTAGTTTGGAGATGATTTAATACATTTAACGACTACTGATTGAAATAAATATATTTGAATAATATAACAGTTACCGTGGCGGAATAGCTAACCGCTTACCTACTAGCACGAAGGTCTCAGGTTCGGTTCCGGGCCCACGTTTGGAGTTCGACTGGTGGTAAGGTTTTTTCAAACCCCCTGACCAGCCACCTTTATGCATACGCTTCTCTTTCCACGGCCTCCTAATCAATTAATACCATTTGAACTTAAAGTCAATTGCTAGCTCATTGCAGATAAAAGAATTTTAATAAACTCTTCTCTATTCTGGTATGCCATATACCTTCTAAAGTATATTCTTTTAACAAAAAATCTAATTTATCACCTCTGCGGTCAGCTGTAGTACACGATATCGGATATTTGTTTCAAAACTATATCTAAATGTAACAAGTCGTCGAATATAAACATACTCGTATTATGTTGCCTTATAATACATTACATTTTCTTTTGAAATGTATCAGTTTATATTGCGAATATTTTTAAGTTTATCTATAAAAACTTAAATTTAATTTCAGATGGAGAGGGGAGATCCGAAATCAATCGAGTACATCGACGGTATAGCAATTCACTATTACGGTAACTTTGTGCCGGCGAGCATTTTAACAAAATTACAAAATCGTTACCCAAACAAAATCCTGTTATCGACGGAAGCTTGCGAAGGTATGTATTTCTAACACGGTGGAGGCCACGAATGTTCACAAAAATTTTACCAGGTGGTAAGTAGGTCTCTGTTGTCGGAGACCGTCTGGGTGGGTACCACCGCAGCTCCTATTTCAACCGCCAAATAGTAGTGTGTGAACATTACTGTGTTCCGGTTTGAAGGGCGCTGTAGCTAGTGTAAATACTGGGGTAACGAGACTTTACACCTTATGTCTCAAGGCGACGAGCGCAATGTGGTGCAGTGTATACCATCTTAACTAGCACCACGTTATCATGGGCAAGCGTATCATTACCATCAGGTGAACGTCTTGCTCGTCTCGTCGCAAAGTAGAATAAAAAAAAAACCAAAAAATTTTACTCCAATTATATGTATGTAATGATGAGGAGTAAACAATCAAAAATGTTGTCAGCTAAACACATAGGTTCGATTTCTATTCGATGCAAAAATCTAAATTGATTTTCTTGTCCTTCAAACTTAAACGGTACTTACATCTGCTTCCTGATATTATTACACATATCCTTAAAGAGAAATTATTACTTATCAGAAATGTTAGTGATGATGCCGATTACCCACAACATTCATCTAAACTTTTCACATGTTATAATCAAGAAAAGATACCGTTGATTTCGAAGCCGTATCATCATCCTTTAGGCTGTTGACGTTCCAGAAAAAGTTTTTCTTCATACTAGCCTCTTCTGTCGTTTAGTCATATTTAAACTAATAGTACAAAATTCAAAAATTCATTAAAAGGTTCACGATGACAAATATTTCAGGACCTATGCCTTGGGATCGTAATAAGGTTGAGGTTGGTTCCTGGCAAAGAGCGGCACGATACACCCGCAGTATTCTAGAGGTAAATTTTATCATCTTTTACGATATATTTGTAGAACTAGAACATAGGTATAAAATGTATTTACTTACAAAAACTGAGCAGCGACCTTTCAAAACGCAAATAACGACCACCGAAGAAGTTTTAATGTATAAAGATCGCCAGAAGGTTTGATATGCTTACGAAGATTTTTCGTCTAATACAAAAACAGAAATATCCTGATATATACATTCTCTTTTTTACAAAGGATTTGAACAATTTCGTCGTGGGATGGATAGATTGGAATCTGTGCTTAGACGAAAACGGTGGTCCTAACTGGGCGGATAACTTTGTCGACGCCCCGATTCTCGTGTACGGAAATGACGAATTCATCAAGCAACCGATGTTCTACGCAATGGGACACTTCTCAAAATTCATACCTCGCGGGTCTAAAGTTGTGGAGGTATCAACCGTGAGCCGCTTCTCGATGCCCAACATTGCTGTTACCAATCCACAAGGCAACGTTGTCATTGTGTTACATAATACGTAAGTTTTTTTTTAATTCTTCCATATAATAATGTGTCAGTCTGTCTGTTGCATCTTAAAAAGACTACTTACCAAATTACGAACTTCGAAATGTATCTCAGTCGAGATTGTACTTTAACAGAAAGCAATCAGTTTTGCTGTAAGTTTCCGTCTATTTTCACATTTCTGTTACAAGTATTTTGCAGTTCTTTTTTCTGTTATTATTAACTTGTGGAATAAGAAGATTTAATCTTGAATGATAATTTTTTAATAACTATTGATTTTTGAATCTTTTGTTCCTCAGGGATATATCATCCCTTTAATTTTTAAACATGTATCTTTTTATTTTGCAGAAAACGTTACCAGGTGAATGTTCGTGTAAGAATTAGTGAAAGTAAATATATTGATGTTCTCGTGGAACCGGAATCAATTAAGACAGTAGAAATCAACGAAGGAATTTAAACACAATGTGTAGGAATGTAATAAATGATCCAGAAGTGAATTAGTTCACATAAAAGCCTTTTTTCTAAATACTGCCTTAAAATGTTATTCTAATTTAATAAATATTTTAAAACTATTAAAAGTATTTTTAATGAAATAAATAGATACAGTATGAGTTTTTCACGTTTGTATTTTGGGCACATTAGTATTATTCAGTCAATGACTGCACTTTATTCAGAGGCCAAACTCTGTACACTACCCTGCTTCGAATTAAACCCTGTGGGATGGGGCCATAAATCCGGGAATCAGATGAATTCTTAGAGTTATCACCTTCTAACCAAACATGTCCTCTTGGCACGACTTGATTTCTTCTAGGAAAATATCCTTTTACTTTATCCCCTGGTAAACCAATTATTCTTTTACAAATATTCTGTTTAGGATTTGATGGACTTATTGCTATAACAATGTCTCCACGGCGCAGTCGTTTCAGTCGAGGTGTTATATGTTCAGTGAGTAAAATATTGTTAGAATCTAAAGTTGGCTCCATAGATGGCCCTGAGCACTGAAAGGTAAATAAACATTGTAAATAAAAAGGTAAATAATTACAGTACATAACAATATATGAAAAAAAAGAAAAATGTTGATTTTCAAAAAATGTTTTTAAAAACAAAATATTCATCAAAAACCTATTAAAAATGTATGACTATAGATATACAAACATGGCTTTAGAGTAATAATTTATGAACAAAGCATACAATAGTTTTTTCATTCAACTTACCATCACAAAATCGCCTACATATTCAAATGTACAATGGGTAACACATGCATATTGTATAACATAACCGAAAAAACCAAATGTTTTTCCTAAGACTTTAAGAATCGTCATTCTTTTATTAAAAATATCTACATTAAATAATAAAATTGCCGAATATAACAAAATTTTGAATTTGTGTTACACAAGTAGTCCTTTCCAAATAAGTCTTCCTACACTTAACACTATTTAAACAATTTTAAGTCATGCCTTAGTCATTTCGGATACTGTACTTGATAAAAACTTTCATCTACAACTGTATGTTTAAATTGTAATAATAAAGATGAAGATTAACTGAATTGTGTTCTTGATTTTTTTACTTATATACACTTCAAAGTCTGAACACTGTTAATTGATGTTTTTTTTCGTAAATGTTTTTACGGCTCTGGATACGAGTCCTATTGAGTCTCGCTGATTGATATACAATTGTGGTGTTTCCAGGAATAAAACTCAAACTAATTATAGGAGTTCATGTTATAATTCTTGTGAAAAATAAGCGTTACACTTTATTACATCTAACTCTATTGTGATAAATTATGAAATTAACAATTGCCGTAATTTTTTATTCTTTAGTTTAAAAAATAATATTTCTTTAAAAAAAATAGAATAGATCATTCCATCCATGTTATTATGCATTACCTGATTTTGTTGATAAGTTATTTATAAATGTAATTATTATCTAGATTTTTTAAAATCTCTTTTACACATAGAGAATAATAATTTAAAGTTCACTATAAAAGTAATTTGGTAATATAAGTACTCCGGTCAAAAATACTTGTAGTCTAATTTGTTTGTCATAGTTAAAGTTGAATAAATAAAATTACCTATTTGCTGTGATAGAGCTTGAATCTCTACTTTTTTATATTTATTTCAATACATTATTTATAACAAACAAGCAATATTTAAAAACTAATAAAAGGGAAGCTATGTGAAAAAGGTCGCATAGTTTTATCTTATTTAGCAAGTTTAAATTATAATTTTGATTTACAGTGAGTAGAAAAAAGTAGTAATTTTCCTCATACTTCGTAGCGAAAATTTAAAAAGCGAACTGGTCACATTTCTTATATCGTTTTCCCAATCGTTGTTTGACAGTTGTGTCCAGGTTGTAGACGAAATATAGCGATGTGATATATTTTTTAATGAATTTGAAAAAGCGAAAAATTCGTTATCGCCCTCTTCTTTAACTTGATAAAAAAATTTTACCTTTACCTTTTACTTACCTTTAAATAGTTTTTGTGAAAGTCAAGTTTTAGCAAAAATTTAGACTGTTGATTATCTTTACTTTCACGTGAGGTTTTTTATCGCATTGTTTTGTACAGAATTCAGCGAACAAGAGTAATAAGAATTTGTTTTCAATTTGCATAGCTTTGTTAAATGTTTACCTTGTAACCTATCGAAGGTGTTTTATGTTCTTGCCTGGATAGTATTGAATCAATATTCTGAGTATCAATGTGCTCCCGTCAAATGAGTGTGCATTATTCGTGTACATGCTGACCCATGTACTTGATGGATACAATTTGCTGTAAGAGCTCTTGGAATATTTCGGAAGTTTTATAATATATTGGTGAGTATCATGTGAAACCTTAGTACATTCCAGAAATTGTTTAACCCTTAATGATGCAATGTTGTGTCAATAACAGAGTTCTGATTAAAGAAAATTAGTTAATGTTTTTATCGTGTGTAGTCTATGATTATATTATAAACATCTTATTTCATATTTTAGCTTTCATTAAACTATTACATGTTTTTTGTTGTTGTTTAAATAAAAAATTAATATTAATACCACCAGATTAAATATAACATTGCTAATTTTTCGAAAAAAACCCTCCTTTTAAACCACAAAAATTATAAAATTAATAAATATTCAAATGTTTTACCTCTCTTGAAAACTTCTCTTGAAAAAAAGCAAAAATTGTTTTATAAAGATCAATATTAATATTTCATGATTGTTTTAAACAATAAATTACTTAAGAATTAATACTGTTATACTGCCATTTGAAGAATATTTCTATCTCAATTTGTTATTGTTGAGAATGGTGACATGATCTTTCTCCCACTTAGGGTATCCCTAAAATTTAAAATATGTATTGACTTTTGTATTAATTACATATACAAAGCAAAAACTTAACAGTATTTTATTACTTTAATAAACAAAAAGCGTGAATATTAAAGATAGAAAAAATGTCCCAGGTCATCCTCATCTAGTAGTGTACCAAGCAAACCAATGAAATTGCCTTGTTAAAATTATATCACTTTAAGTTACTTCAGCCATTTGCCAGAGGAAGTACTATTAAAAATTCTTTTTCATGTATTATTTGTATAGTTCAGTTAAGTTGTAGATAAAATGTCATATTACAGAGAGGATAACCTAAACATCTTCGTCTACTTAATTTAAATATATTTGCTGCAGTATTTTCCAGACCATTCTATAATTTATTATGCATCTACCAAGAATTTATTAAAGTATTTCTATAGATCTACGATTAGTCTTGCTAAGTATTGATACAACTAACATAGCTAATCTAATCTATAACAAAATATTTTTGTTTTATTTTATGTTTTTAGATACAAAAATATTGTTTGTTTTATATTTACTGGGGGTAAGTCTCTGTTGTGGGAGACTGTCTAGGTTGGTAGGTATATCTCTGTGTGAAAATTATGAGCAGAAGAATTAAATTTCATAATCTTGACAACAAATAAATTATTAAAAAAGGCAATGTGTAAGATGTGCTATATAAGCATACTTGGCTATTTGTATATCAAATCATTATGTCCACTATTAATGTTTGCGCATAATCCATTTTTAAGAGAATAAAAGAACCTTCTGCCAAATAATCTCTATTGTCTCAATATGCCTTCTGTCCATTATTAATAGAAATAATTTGGATGTAACAATAGAGGAAGCAGGCTATTCACCTTATGTTAAGTGTGAGCCTTTAATGAATAATAAGTAGTATTGTTTTACTATAAATAGGCTCTCCTATGTTATATGTGGTGCTTGTGTGACTGTATTGTTATTAGGGATATTCAATATTCATATGATTTCTCCAACAGGCACAATGGGGAAGTTTGGTGACAAGAAATGCCGTTTACTCTCAATGTTATGGCTGACGGGCACATTTTTCTTTGTGGAACTGATAGTTGGTTACGTGACCAATTCAATGGCCCTTGTTGCTGACTCATTTCATATGTTGAGTGATGTAGCGGCACTTGTTATTGCTTTTTTATCTGTTAAAGTAAGTACCACTTTTTGTTATGTTTTGTTACATTCAGATTTGACTTAAATTTTTAGGTCTTACCTACCATGTTTGGTAGGCATTACTACTATAGTGATGGGCTAAAAATCGCTTATTAAGGTCTTGAAATAATCAAATGACTAAGTCTCAATGACTTGTAACTTAATCCTAAATATTTGCTGTAGCTATTCTGTTGATTATCTCTAAAGCAATATCGGAGAATTGGCTTGTTGACCCAATTTTGCACAATAGTGCACTAAGTATTTGAATCTTTAGATACTATATATTAGTTATAAATTATTATAAGTCATATACAGTATAAATTGTTATAAGTCAGTGAGTAACAAGTATATAAAGAAATAATTGCACTATTTTTTGTAAAGAATTTGGTACAGAAGTTTACACAGTGAAAATAGCAGATTGATTTTACATCTAGTTTAGTACAGTTTAAGACAGTGCGATTTTTATGATACCATTTTCATTAGAAAAATATTACCACTAAGTTGGAAATTTAAAATAGATGATTGATGATGATTTTACACCTCTAAATTTTCAAAAAAAAAAAGAAGTTTTCAGTTATTATTTATTGTTAGTAAATCAAATACAATACATGACAAACATAAAATAATGCATTGTATTTTGACATCATAGTAAATTGTCAATAAGCATCTAAGATACGACAAAAGTTATAAGAGGATTTACTGTTTAAAGTTGTAATAAATTATAACCGCTTATGTTCTTCTATACGTAACTTTGTATTACGTCACAAAATGACTTCATTCATTTCGTCGAATAAAAACATTTCAGCGTTATAGGAAATAAGATGCATTAGTCATAAGAAATAACCTTTACCTCTTTTATACGGGCCTTACCCATTATATATCTTTCCGATGCAACGACTTCATGTTTTGAATTATTTAAATATTTAATTCACTTTATTACGTGTTTATACTATTTTTTTATAAAACAATCGTCTGTTTTTGAAGCCAAAAAGTATGGCAGAGAAATTACTGGGGTAACGAGAGTCAAAGTGACGAGCTCATCATTCACCATCGGGTGAACTTGTGCTCGTCTCGACGCTCATTGGGACGAATAAAAAGTTGTGTTAACATTTGCTTGTTTGTTACACTGTTTATTGAAATTTTATTATGAAAATGAGCCCTATGTATATATATATTGTTATTTACTTTTTTTTATAATAAAGGAACGATTAGTATTCGTTTAAAAACCTAATCGTGCGGCTCACTAACTGCTCATTCCTCCAAGGAAAATTATTTTCTAATCGCTCATTCTGTATTTATCCTTGAAGACAGAGGAATGCAATTTTATGTTTTTATTCGCAGGACAAACTTTTTAGTTGTGAATGTTTTTAAAATTTATTTCTTTTTAGATGTCACCAAAGAAATGGTCAAAGAACACTTTCGGTTGGGCGCGGGCGGAAGTTCTGGGAGCGCTGGTGAATGCCGTGTTCCTCGTCGCCTTATGCTTCAGCATCACAGTGGAAGCAATGCAGCGATTTATAAAGATCGAGGTCATACACAATGCGAAGCTATTGGTAGCCGTGGGCGTTTTGGGACTCATATTGAACATCGTGGGACTATTCCTTTTTCATGGTAAGAATCGATTTTTTTAATTTGAAATATAAGCATTGCAAAATGGATAAATTCGAGGGTTTTTATAGAGATCGGCTAACGAATAAAACATTTTGGAATTTTGCAAGTACAATGTATTAACATTACATTATGATTTTCCTTACTCGCATCATTACCGTGAAGAAAAAAAATCATATACTATTCCATCTTTATTTAATTATCAGACATTATACAAAGATAAGTATTGTCAAGTTACAATGTATAATATATACAGTTATTGTCAGTTTGGTGTGCCGTGTGCTTAAAAGACAAATGATATCATTATTTGCAATTTGAGTTGGAAGATAATTTTTTTATAACAAGCAACATAGGTCTTAAATTATTAGCCTATAATCATGGACAAAAGCCAACATTTAAGAAAGAACAGTCTACGTTAATAACACTGCACTACAAAAGTTGCTTCCGGTTTTAAGGGAACTATAACTATTGAGCCTTGAACACCACAGTCTGATACGTTATGAGCGCAATGTGGTTCGACGATTTGTTGCATGAAAAATAGTCTTTTTTATCTGCAATTAGGTTAATACTGGACCTTCTCTTCCTGTCCAGAGGTCTCTGGCTCTCATATCGTTCCATTACTGTAGCTAATGAAACTACTGGAGTAGTATGATTTAATATCATATCGGTCCAGTATATATCATTAAAACTAGCGCGATATTGTTATTAGCTGAAGTAATATTACCATCAGGTGAATGTCCTGCTGGCCGAAGAAAAAAGCTTTTTACTCGCATGAATTTTAATAATAATTGCTTTTAACAAAAATGAAACAAAAATCAGTTTCATTGGTGTGTTTACCGCATGCGGGGTACCGGGAATCGCGAACGGGTTTTTTGTATCTCTTGTCCCGGGAGTTTTGCGAAATTTGATATAAGATTCATTAAACATTCTTCAGTGGTCTCACCTTCTGCGTGTTTTGTTAATCCTTTTTAATTACATTCGGATGGTGAGCAAACTCATTGTGAATGTTCTTAATAAAATGTCTAAAAGCTTTAAACATTTTATTGGTAAGACGACACGGTTAAAGTATTTTGTACTTGTTAACCGTTTTTCGACGCAGCAACGAGGCGAGCAAGATGTTCACCCGGCAAATTAAACGCACGCCCATAATATTGTGGCATTAGTTGAGATGGTATACATTGCACTATATTGTGTTCGACTCTCTGAGACATATGTTGTTCGGTATCGTTACCTCATCTTCATTAACCACAGCGCTTTTTAAACCAGAAACGACATGTTAAATTAAAAAAAACATACTTAAAATGGTTGATGTTTCAACGCAGAACACGGGAGCAGTCACGGGCACACACACGGCGGCGTACCACCACCGTCGAACGTGAGACACCTCACCGAAATTGTGAACAGCAATGCTGATATGGCTTTGGGGCATCAAGCGACCGATACCGAGGAGACTGACGAGATGGTGCCACCCGGGGCAGGCAAGCTCGCTAACAGCAAGCAGGCTGCCGGCAGAGTCGCCAGCGACCCTGGACATTTGAACATGAAGGGTGTTTTCCTTCACGTTCTATCAGATGCCTTGGGTAAGTCTAGTCAGTAAAACAAGAGCACATTCTTTAAAAAAAACTGCAATGTCCTGTGATACGATACTATGAAATAAGACTTAATTTTTCTTATAGTAAACTAATGTTGAATATTTCAACTAATTAATAATACTATTTTATTTATTACCCGCTTCCGCAATGTTGTTTACTATGTTCGCGATACCGGAAATTCCTCGTCCATTTCCGAGGCTACATAACAGGAGTTTGGATATTAGAAAGATTGATGCCAAACATTATTTTGTTCCGGTTCGGAAGGCGCCGCAGAAAGTGAAGTTACTGGAGTAACGAGACTTACATCTTTTGTCTCAGGGTGACGTGGTGTAGTGTCTATAACCGTTATTATCGTCACATTATTATTGGCACTGCACTGTTCGTCATATCATCGAATAATAAAAAAATACGATGTTTCATTTTCTTCATAGGCATTCTTATATGAATTTTTTACTATGTACAATGTTTTCTATGTAAATTAGTTTTTTTCTAATCTCACATTCAATGCTTCATGTCAAGGAATGACTACAATGCAAAGTCAATACACCTTGACCTCGCAGTTTTCAATAAGGAAACAAATTTAAATTCACTGTGACTAAATTTCTATACTGTTAATGTTGCCGTGTAAAATTGATTTAATTTCAATGGTCAAATGTTCAAAGATTTTTTGTGTGCAAATGTTAAAAATATAAATAAGGGTGTGTACCAATGGATTACTGAACTTGAGTGGCTATGGGAAAGGTACATTGCTCGAAGGACTCGACGGCCGATGTGGCAGCTAGTTGCTCTAATTGTAGTCGCGTAATGCAACAGTGCAGGGTCGAGTGATGAGAAGATATTTGGAGAGACTATGTCCTGCAGCAGACGTCTATGAGCTGCTGATCATATCAGAGAGAGAAATCTGAACTACCGATAATATACTTGGCACATGTTTATAATTTACGATAAGATTCGTTGAAATTAGCTGATTTGAATTTGTTCACAATGTTATCATTTTTTTTTACACAAGTTTCTTTTGTTTTGTTTACACATTGAAACAATAGCGATTTGTGTAATAAATATTGATATATCGTCAGGGAATATACGATAACAATAAAGTTAAATGATCTAAAGATCATTGTTATGATAAAAGCGGAAAATAACACATACCTCGTACGATACGGCAACAAAGTGACTGTAATGTTACACCGGACCGGTGTATAAATATTATTATTAGGTTTGTTATGCCGTTTAACCAATAGAATGCTAACCCTCTGAAAGATTTTTGTTAAACTACACAATTCTTTTTTGCGTATCGCTGGGTAAATCTTTGAAAAGATGCTATAGTCTTCACTAGGAAGGTCAATATTGTGTGAAGATTTTTATCCTCTGAAACGCTCTCGGTGGTATTTGTCTGGATTTTGAGAGGCCGCGGGTTGTAGGTTCGAAATACAACAGTACCTTTCTAACGTTATACTTTTATAGTTCGTCCAGTCAGCAGTTGCAGGTACTAACACAATGACCGGACACCGCGACTAGCCCTCGACCTCCACAGAAATTATACCATTTTAATGTTAACCGCGTTTACAATAACTTTCCGTTCGGAGATGGCCATATGGTGATTTACTTCAATTACATTATTGATAATTGCTTAATTAACTAACTTATATGTATAAGTTAATTATGTAAAAAACTGTTTTCAAAAATTAATAGAACAAAATTGCATATTAAGAATTTAAATAATCAAAGTTAAAGCTTTTGGTTATCCTGTTTAATTTCAAATCTAACAACAAAAGGTAATACGCTATATGTTGCCAAGGAAACCATGTCGCATATGTAGAATATTTCCTGTTTATATTTGTATGTGTTTGAACTTTAGACGTAGCTGAAGGAATAGCCTTGTATTTATAATGTTATACTAACACTACATTTCAATAAAAGATATTCGTATTATTTATGTTAAATAACGTATTGATCGATGAATAGAAAATAGAGCGTTTCGAATCGAACTGAATAGCTATTTTCAGATGAATTCGGCGGGTCCTTGGTGCTATTGTAGTAGTGTTCTCGTTTGACATTATTTTTGAACAAACAACGTACGTGCGAACTGCGGCACGTTGGCAACCTTGTGCCAGTTAGCGGAGTCAATCTTATCATATCACCTATTTATTCAACTTGCGATGCCAATTATTGGATTCCGCATCTATTAATAGTACATTGCGATTGAATATTAGTTAATCGTTTGTCAATGTAATTAAAAAACGGATTAAATAAATAAGATAAATTAATTTGTCTTAACAAAATTTTTTAAAAACAAGTTATGACCCTGTGTGAAAAACGGACTACACTGTGCCCTCAATACATTTTTTGTTAAATTTTTATGTAAATCTTTATTGAAAACATAAAATTAGGTTACAAAAGGTACTCTCTTTATGTTTGTGGGCATTTTCCATCAGTCAATCTAGAACTTGCGGAGGTACAGTTATAGGTAAGGTGTATTAAAAAAAAATTATATGAAAACAAACAAAAAAATTCGAAATTTTTTTTCGAATAAATTTTAAATAATAACTATAACAACGTTATCGTAAATAAAGTGGCGAAAAGTATATTAAAAATACAAGCATTCCTTACATTGTTTAGTGATACTCCAAAGAACCCTAAAACAATAGGCAATATTATTTTGGACAATTTCATAATTGAACCTTCGCTATTCATACTTAACGAATTATCTGACAATTTGTTATCGTTAAATCGTATCAGAAATTTGTTGAGAAATTATAAAGCAAATATTTTTGTAAGTAATATATAAAAGTTTCGTCAAGGGCGTAGCGATTGATATTGATAGAAATTAATTTGCCATTGTTTAATAAGGTTAATGAATCGTTCGGAAATTTTCTTTTTCCATAGTTGTTACATTGTGGACAAGTCGCTGCAGAAGTAGTCTAGGACAAAACATTGTCTTCATTCAAAAAAGTTTGACAGCTAGACACTGATGATTAAAATTAAGCTATTTAACCAGAAACCAAAATCTAGAAACCTGGGACTATTAAATTTTTTAAGAAATTATACAGTTGTATGTTGTTCTAGGTTCATTGATCGTCGTGGGGTCAGCACTAGTAGTATGGTTGACCGAGTGGCCTTATAGATTTTATATCGATCCGGCGTTGAGTATAGTCCTGGTTATCCTGATCCTCGCGTCAGTTTGGCCGCTGTTGAGGGAGTCTGCTCTTATTTTATTGCAGACGGTACCGACTCATATTCAGGTATGTAAATAACAGGTTTTTCTTTACTTTGTACTTTCACTTTTATGTTCATCCGTTGGATAGCTGCAATATGTTCAGTTATTCAGGACCAATAAGCCTTGTATTCGATGACCTGTAAAAGTTAGTTAAGCTACTAACAGTCCTTGGCGTTATCGGAGAGATACGTTCATCTGTAAAAAAGTGACCGAAATCATAATTGAGGAACTAGCAAAACACAACGGTTAAGTAAAAGACTCGTCGTTCTCCAAATTTGTTTGTTTTATCTTAATGGTTATCATTAGAGGCTGCCGTATATTAATTAAAACAAATACAATGTAGGTAGTTACAAGCACACGCGTGTAACGATAACAAACAAACGTTTTAAGTATAAATGCTCTTAGAATATTTTATAACACAATAAAGTGTGGTGTATACAAGATAGGATGGTTGATAAACGACACGGCTGGCTTTGAAACCTACCACGTGTGGATATAAAACGTTGGCTGTTTGTTGCTGTCCGTCTATTAATTATCTAATATTTGCAATACGTGTTTACATTTGACAAATGTTTGTCCAGGTGGATGCGATACAGAGGCGTCTATTGGAGAAAGTGGACGGCGTGCTGGCTGTACACGAGTTCCATGTATGGCAGCTGGCGGGGGATAGAATTATTGCCAGCGCCCATATAAGGTAATAAACGTTTATTATAAACATGCGCGTGCGCAGTGAATCAGTGATTGGAGCCGTTTGATGCTGCGATGCTTGGGTTTCGATGCAGTCAAGGCCGGTATATCATCTATAAATAATTTTGTCTTTACTGGATTGAGCACCTGCAGTAATTGCAGCCGGAGCATAGAAATACTATTTCGCGATGTATTTTCAATACGGGGGGTAGTTAGCTGGGCATGTTCAGAAAAACGTTCCTATGCAAACATTACCGCACGTAACCTCATAATCTTCCTCATAATCCTGTTTGTCATTCTTACTAAGATTTTCGTAGGTTTTAAATAGTTCATTGCATCTAATAAATCACACATTATAATCCGCAACCTTAGAATCAAAACTCGAATCTTTATTTATGGTGGGTAGTTATCATTTGATGGCAAACGTCAAGGTTAGGTTAACAAGGTGAAAACTTTTGCTGTAAATAGTGTACTAACATTACAGCAAATGTACTTTCATCAAATTTGTAACATACTTAGTTTAATTATAGAGGTAATGAGGCGTACCATCATGTCTCAACGTCACGAACGTCATTTAGTGCAGTGTAAACATCCTAACATTTAATTGGAATGCTCACAGATGTTAATCCTACCGCCAGAAGTAGGCTTTTAGACTATTCAGTCTCGAAACTTATATTGTTTGTCATCATTGACCATTTCTACTAGGAAATCAAAGGCTTGTTTCATTGTTGATATAACATATCTATTACAGTATCTTTTGTTTGGAGACCACTTGTAACATTAGGTACGCACTAAAATCACAAACGCCGCCAATAGCCCCTTAAGAGATAACATAACGCCCGCAAACTGTCACGAAACGTTATCAGGACACAATAAAGGTTTCAGTTATCACTGCGTCAATTTGCGAGTGCGCTTATGATATATGCGTAGTGTTCATGACAACCTGGTTCCAAAAATTATCGTACCTATTTATCAACGAAGGAAACAAAACGCACTATAATAATAGAACCTTGTGAAAAATAGCACATGATATTGATGCTGATGTATGGTATTGTACAAGAGGTCGATGGGATCTACCCTTTAAAACTCCCACACAATAATTAAAAAGGATTTGTAAGTTACTCGAATCTTAGAGTGAATCTATTGCCGTAAATGTCAAAGACAACACTAAAGCATTTTGATATTTACTTTATTACTATGATTTAAAAAAAAAAAAATATTAGTTCAATGTGAGTTATTTTTACTTCGGAGTTTATATTTTGTATTTTTTCTATTTACATTGGGCTATGACTTCACTTCTATTTCACAAGATGTTAAATGAGAATGGCCGTGGATAGTGAAACACTCATATGATTATAGCCGGAACACAGTGTTACGACGGCAGATTTACACCATGAAGATCGTAGATAGCCAGTCGAATTTTCAAAAGCTCTATCATTAACCAAACTCCACAACACATTTCCGGGCAATCTAATCAGGAACCTTCGTGTTACTGGGAACAGTAAACAAAAAGCAACTGCGCCACACATAGGTAGATTATGTATATAGTAAGATGAAATTCCATTATAAATCTGACGATCCAGTCAAAATGGTGTACACTTCGAAAAATCATTCCAGTATTAATTCCTTTGGCAAAATCCCAAAGCGGTCTTTGTACCGAAATCAGGTGTCAGTGAACCGTCTACGTCGAGAGCTTTTATTTTGCGTTTTAATTTTGAGCGGATGATAAATGGTTTTTGTTTCTATCGGAATTTCAATTACAGACTAAACTCTTTGTATACCTAAATTAAATTACAGCTTTGTACATTCACCTTCATATTGAAGACGAAGTAAAAACGTTACATTACGTAACACATGTGGTTTACTATTACAGTTTCCTTCTAGGTAATTTCAGTGAAATAATAAGGCGTACCGTTGAGATAATATTTAAATAAAATCTCAGAAATAGATTTTTTTAATTTTTACTTATTTTTTTATAATTACTTTTGGAGCTTTTGCATAAGGAAGTGATGAAATCGTTTTTCTAATGCTTTAATTCTTTTATTCTTATTCAATAATCAGAAGATAGTCTATAGCTTCTGTCAATATAAAAATAACACAGTAATTAGTGTTCCCACTAGGAACACGAGGCTTTCTTACAAGGAGAGAGACGAGGTCTTTTATCCACCATGCTGGCCAAGTGTGGGTTACTTTTGGAATATGTCGATTTCCACAGTATTACTTCTTTCACCGGAAACTCAAGCTAACACTGGATCCTCATTGCAAACTGAGACTACTGAAGTAAATTTGCAATATGTATTGCTTACTCCTTTAACATATGGTATTTCTAGATCTACCGTTAAATACTCATTAAGAGTTAATATTATGTTGTGAATACTCGAACGCCGCGTACCATCGATGTTAGAAAAATAAAAACATTACTTGCAACCCAGTTTTGTTTTGAGAACCACCCGCCTCCATACACCGGCGTGGGATCTCTGCAAATAAAATTATCAGACTGTCCGTTGATGACGTTAGTTTTTTATATTAGCACGCTTTGCTATTTTTACCAAACGTTTCTTGTTTATTTGGCACACCGGCTTGCGATTGCGAACTAATTTTTTTTATTGAGATTTTTTAAATATTTCTCGCCGTTAGACGATTAGATCAGTCAAATCCTTGTTCACTGAAAGCTATCAATGAACATACAGTAGGGAATATGTAAGTATTTTATACTTATTAAACAAATTATTACCGGAAAAAATATGACGGAATAAAGAAAAAAAATGAACATTATAATCAGTTTCGGTTAATTTAAACGCCAAACACATTCAAAATAAAAGTTATAAGCTCTGCTTATCACTATAGAAGACCTCTATTTAATTATTGTATAGTTCCTGTGTGAAATGTGTGTCTTTGATGGTGGAGTCCACTGTTGTGAAAGAAGTCTATTCAATCTTCTCTTAAAGATTCCTTCATCCATATCTGGATGGAAACAATAATGCCTGCAAGCTTATCCAATCTCGCTGTCAGTGCTATGAATTTGTCCGCGTGTACGAATTTGTCCTTGTCATCGGAATAAAGATAAAATAGGGATAAATACATGACACATGTATACATTTATCGTTGATGGTAATTGACATTACTCCTTTTCGTATCGGAGATTGCTGTAGTAAAATATATTTACTAGACCACAGATAGGCAACCCTAGGTGTCTATTAACAAACAACATTAAAGCTGTTTAATTAAAGTTAAACGTTTCACTTACCATCAGTTAAACTTAATTAATGTCCTAGTTTTTACTTGATAGTGAGATCCGAATGTACATATCGATATATTAAACAGTACTTAATTGATTTACTGGTGGTAGGTCTCTGTTGCCGGAGAATCTAGATAGTTATCACCGCAGCTCCCATTTCAACCGCCAAATAGTAGTGTGCAAACATTGTTGTGTTCAGGTTTGAAGGGCGCTGTAGCTAGTGTAATTACTGGACTAACGAGACTTAACACCTAATGTCTCAAGCCGACGAGCGCAATGTGGTGCAGTGTATACCATCTTGTTATGAACAAGCGTATCACTTACCATCAGGTGAACGTCTAGCTCATCTCGTCACTGCGTAGCATAAAAAAAAAGGTCTATCGCTTCACAGTCGCCGAATATATGTGTTGAGTATATGCAGTAATAATAGCCGAGTGTTAATAAACTATATTATAATAGTAGAGGAATGTTTAGCTTTACGCTAACATAACACGGGTGCGCAAGAGACGCGCAGACACTTGTTTGTATAACAGTGAATCATAACATTGCCTTTGTTTAACTGATTATATTTAGGGCTATATCTGTTACTGACGTCCGCACAGCCGCTGCAACACGCACGATGAGTTTACAAAGGGTACACCAAACAAACGAACTTGATAATAACATGACAATTGTAATAAAAAATCATGGCAATTAGATTATAGTACTTATTATGTATAATTTACACTACGAAAAGGCATGAATGCGGCGGTTCGGTATAGTCGGAATCTCATAAGTCGACAGCCGGTACACAGCAACGCTGTTATAGCTGCAGATTTATAGTAGTAGCTAGACTGACAGGTTTGATATTGCTTACCATGAACTAAATTCTACATGTGGCCCCAGAATTGAACCAGGGACCTCCGTAATACTCGGCAAGGGGTTAGCTACTGAACCGAAGCAGCTATAAGGTTTACGTCGTGCATTAATAACTAATTTCAGTTTAACTTACAGAATGTTTAAAATATTATCATAATTGTTTTTATACCGTATTTGTGTATAATATTAATTTTAGTAATATTGTTAAATTTTCTTATTTCGCAGATGTAGAAATCTGTCTGAGTACATGAAGATAGCCGAAAAAGTCAAGGAATTCTTTCACAACGAGGGCATACACTCGACAACCATACAACCGGAGTTCATCGAGCTCCCTTTGGACGGAAACGAAGTACATATTTTTCATTTTACAATACAAATTTCAAAAACCCTGTTTTACGATTTGATGAACTGAATTATAATTGATTAGAAAAAATTTACATTTTCACTTTACAATTGATGTAAAATTTATTGGAGGTTAGATTTTATCAATGTCAAAAAAGTTAATAGGCACTCAAGTTCAGCGCGGAGTACCTACACTAATTTTCTCATGATTAGTCATCCGTTATCGAGAGGAAGTGCATTCAAGTGCGAGACGGAGGGTAATTTGAACCCTTTTGATATTTTAATCAACTTCCCGAACATTGTATTTGTTACACGGGAACATTGTATTCGAAGATTGTCAATGCGACCGATTTGTGTTTTAGAAATTTATACATATAGCGTTTTAGACAGCCCATGAAACATTTAAGAAGGAAAGACGGTTTGTTTTAGAACTTTTTCCTTATAAGTGTCTTTATTGAAATGTTGTATTCGACAAAAAATCATAGATTTCTGCCTATATTACTTTATATAGTATTCCTTTTTTATTAGCTTAGCTATAACTAAGTTGATGATTGCGGCTATGGTTAACATGTTACATATACATATAAAATTGTAAAATTTATCTACTGCCTAAAATTTCAGAGATTTTACTAACATACAGTATTGTCTTCCAGTTAGAAGTTACATGTCGTTTAGTGAAATTACATATCGTCGATCAGTTCCATATTACAACTAAATGTGTGCTGCTGGTCTGTATATTTTATGATACAGGGTAACTATAGTGACTCCTTACCACCAGGCCGAACGTATGCCTGTTTGCCACGACAGTAGCATAAAAGATAAAAATTAATTACACACAAAAACGTTCTCGAATAAATCACTTTTCAAACAAAATAACTACATCGAAAATTGATTCGATAATTTTAGATCATCGGTTTTTTATTATTCGACGAGACGACAAAAGGAGTAAGGTGTTCACCTAATAGTAAGTGCACGCTTGCCCATAACAACGTGGTGCCGGTGAAGATGGTATACACTGTACCACATTACTTTTGTCGACTTGAACGTGAGGGGTTAAGTCTCATTACCTCAGTAATTTTCACACCTTACACCGTCCTTACAATCGAAACACAGTAATGTTTGGACACTACTGTTTGGCGGTTGAAATAGGAGCTGCGGTGGTATTTACCTAGACTGTCTCCAGCAACAGCGACCAGTAAATTCCGATGCTGTAAAAAAAAGACTTTCTTTCTGGTATAAGACAAGTAATTTGTGTATTTAATATGAATATATTTCTTTCGCAGGTAATGAGCGGTGCGTCGGCGGACGACCCGTGCGCGCTGCACTGCCCACCCAACAACCTCTGTCACAACGCTACCTGCTGCGGACCAAATCAACAGGTAAATTAACGACCACCATCACTCTCACCACATTACACCATATCCCGTGTTATAAAAGGAAGTAGCTTTTTCTATGTCCTTTAACAAAAGCTGAACGTGGTGAGTAACGACTATAATTATCTCCGATTGTGGAGGCCTATGTTCAGCTATGCACAGTAGTCAACTAAAATAATTGTGACAATTAGCGCTTCAAGGAAATTTGACAGATATTCCAGAAACTTTTTTATCCACAAGGGGTCAATACCAAATACATAATCTAAGAGTTATTTTTAGTTGTTTTCTCTTATAAATGCGGTCGTGGTTATAATGACTCTCACAGGATGTAGTAGCAGTAGTTTCACATTGCCTTTTACAGTAACCGTTTTAGAGGTTACTCGTATTTGGACTCAAATGCAATTGTTGTCTCATTTAACGCGCTGCTGCGCAGAGTGGTTATTTTGCTATTAAATCGATTACTAGACCCCTCGTAGGCCCGCAAGCAGCAAGGGAGAACGTGATCGTGTTAGCTATCGCCACCGTCAGACGTAAGATGGCGTTTGGACATGATCAAGTTATTTTTCGATATCTCTGTATCTAAGCATGCAAATAAATTTCACGAAGCCCTTACCATTAAGACTTTCTTTAGTTTTTTTTTTTTGTTAAAAAAAACCGCTTTGGAAGCGTTTTGGTTTCATTGGTGGTATTTCTTAGGAGATTTTTTTTTATTTCAATTACAGTTTTTCAGTTTAGAAACGATAACCGTACGGTAATATTTTTCAAGGACATCATCGAATGACTATGGGCAAACAATCGGACGCCTCGCAACTTTGCTATCAAGATTATTGAAAATCAGTGTTCATGTTATGTATAGTATATATATGTATACCTTATTTTTAAAATAGATTTTATGTTTTACTAATGCCAAATGTAGGAATATGATTTAGATAGATATTTAGATCGATTTAAATAGGTACCTTTGTGTGTTTTGTGTTTATGTGAAATATTATACGTGCATTGTTACTATTGTGTTTTTATTTTAACTTTTAATTTAGACTGTACACATATTAAGACAAAATAACACAAACGCGCGCTTCTATTAAGTTTATCATAAGGTTCATTTTAAAAGCATGTTTAATGGCTAACACTTAATTATAATACTGGGGAGAAGTTCTAGTTTCGTAGAATTTTAACTCATTAAAACCACATCGGTGGTAACCATCAATGCACTCCTAGCGGTCTCATGATCAAAATTTATTCTCAAAATACAATTTTGATTTAGCATAAGTATTGTATATTAATCATGTGAATATAGAAAAAACATTTTATTTAACTTTTTTTATTGGGACTGATGGTAAGAGAAATGCCTATTGGTAAAGATGTTACCTTTTAGCTAAAGCGCCCTTCAAACCGGAACACATTACTGTGTTTACATACCACAGTTTGGAAGTAGGCGCTGCGGTGACTACCGAAGTGGACTTTTGACAATAGAGACATACAATCAGTAATTTATCATATTGAAAACTTGCATTACAATTCTATTTATAAGTAGTAGTATTACTATATAAAATTTGATGTCAATTATATGTTTACAATAATTCTTGGGCTGGTATACTTTTTGATAAGCGAGTCCAGTCAATCACCGTTAGAACAAGACAGATAAAAAGGTTTTGCTGGGGGACAAAGGTTTAGTATTTCCATTTTATATTACAGTTGAATTACTTACCCTGAATCAGTTTACTAATTTTTGGGCTTAGTTTTTAAATTAGTTTCATTTTAAAGTTTAATTTAAACTTAACAATCATCTACCACGTTAAACTAACAATTTTGAAGTTTGGGACTTTTTTGTTTGTAATTGTTTTCAATATTTTTTGTAGCAAAATACTTACGTATTGTAAAATTAAATTATTTGACGTGTATACAAATGTTTTATTTAGGCTTTTCTTTAGTTTCATTTATGATATTAAAAGTATTTGTTGTATGTTATTTAATTAATGTAGAATTAAAAATGTGTTGTTTTTTTGAAATTATAACGCAGATCTATATTTCCTTCATTCGAGCATTTCTAATATTAATTAATTATTAAGTTTTATCCCGTTGAATAAATGTATAAAGTATTTGTAGTATTCACGTACTGCAGGTATTACTTAGCATTTTTTTTAATGTTACATGTGTTTGGGAACATTTACAGGAGCGCTCCACGCCTTCACCGTCTGTGACACCGTATCTCTGTCGGCAGCGTAATATGGGATCCAGGACAGAGTCTGTCAACTCGAACATCGCTACGGGAGGACAAGGAACGAACACGGCTAGAAATCTAGACGCCCTGGAGTGCGGGTAAGCATCTCTTTTTGCATACCTCGCGCATCACCATCTCGGAAAACCATAATTTCAAACTAGTAGCGGATCTGCCAATCTAGGTATATAAAAATCCCTCATTATACTAAATGAAAATTTACTTTTATTCCGTTTCGGTTTTGATATAAGTATCGTGTAACTAAACATTCATATGAATTCATAAAGATATTAATTTGAAATTACAAATGAACACATTAGTTTTATTTATTTGTATAAGTAAACAGCTTTATAAATGTTCCCACTGCTGTGACTCCGAGCTTATGGTTACAAGGAGAGAGCAGGATTAATTCATTACGCGGGTAAAACATGCTCATGCTTTCTTTCTGCGAAAGGTCAGGCTCAGTGGGGAACGGGTTTGATTACTTTACACACTGAGTCATAAATGCTTATGGTAATGTATTCTTGTTCCAGGTCGCTGTTGCCGTCTCCGATGGACGGCAGACTGCCCGTCTGACAGGCGCCCTCGCATATATCGGTCACAGGCTAACCGCACCCACTGTGCACTAGCTGTGAACGCAGCGCGCCGCGTTACTAAATAAATACAGATAAATGTATCGTTTGTTTGTGTTTGTATATTTTATGAAATCACACCAGGAATGTTTTTATTATTATTATTCTTTAACTAGTGACTATTTGTTACATTGACTTAAATAAATACGTAAATATCAATGTTACGTCAAATGTTAACAAACATTTTAACTTGTCGTCGGCCGTCCAAGTGACATTAAAATTTCGGCCTTGTTTTTGTATTTGCTCTCATTTGACTGCCATCAATACAAGGTGGGAATAATTAAAAGAAAAATTATGAAATTACGTCCAAAACTTCGTTTTAATAGAGTCTAAGCAACTGTAAGGATTGGAGCGGTCAAAAATTGTGCGCGTAAAATGTGGTAATTAAATTATACGTTAAATTTTAAACTTAACGAATCGTATGAGTCGTGAAATGTGTTCGATAAAAGAAATTAACTAATAAGTGTTTAACGTATTATACAAAATGTAACTTACCGCCAGTTAAAGTAACGTTTAATAATCGTGCGCATTTTAATTTTATTAGTTTAAAATTTTAGTTCTCGCATATAATACACTAGTGTAAGTTGTTGAATACCAAAACACAGTTAGTTGTTAACGGTTTCAATTTAAGGCTATGTCATGTTCACGTATATAATACATGATTAGTTAAGTTTTTGACTGTCTCCGTAGCGCAGTGAATAACCGCTTGTCTTGAAACACGGAATTGCCAGGTTTGAGTCCGGGGCCGTGTGGATTATTTAATTGGTGGTAAGGATTTTGCGAACCCGCCCGGGTAACTACTGCCCTCGTCGTAAACCTGCCGCCATTACTGTACCTCTGTTCCAGCTGTCAACTTATGATAAACAGAGTATGAGCTGTGGTATTAGGAGCGAGCACGCTTCATCTTGCTTCATTGTCATTTAACATTTTTTGAAAGAAATCAAGTGTTAACTCATTAGCGATAAAAAAATTGTGAAGCGAGTTCTCGCTCATAATCTACGCTCATTGTTTAGTGTAAGATTAAATCCTCGATTACTACACACGAAAAGCAATGCGCATACGCAATTGTTTATTTTAAAAAAATCTTATTTATTCAGAGGAAATAACTAGAGAAGTACAATAACATTTACAACGGACGCGTTCAATTTATAAATTTATCATAATAACTGATTCTTAATCTTAGGACGTCTAGGCTAATATCTTAAAGTTTGGGTTTTAAGAGATCATTTCATCATCTGTCGTTTGATTGTATGTGTATTCATCATAATCATCATCAGCCGATAGACGTTCACTGCTGAACATAGGCCTGCTACATCCAACGCCGTCCTTCACCGTCATGAGATAGGTCGTCGATATATCACCTTTACTTAAATTCACATTACTGTTCCAGTTAACGAGATGAAACAATCAGTAAGCGCGGAAAGAGCCTGCATTGAAAATTAAACTTAAATGCTTCCTTATTTATTAAGCCCACCGCACATTTATAATAGTAACGTTATTTTTTTTAATACGATTTTACGTTAAAGAAAAATTTAGTTTACAAAATATCATCATCGTTACTGGAAACTGTGTGTGAATTTAAATATGTACGTAAGTCGAGGATTTTTAGAGAATTATTTCACGTTTAAATGAAATATTAATTTCATAGTCCGCTATGCTTAAAAATTGTGATGGTATCTCTTACATTATGATAGTTTTAAGTAGCGAAATGCCGAAAACGGCGGCCATTTTGTAACGTACGCAGATTTAAAACTTGAAAGTTGCGGGTAAAATGTTGCAATAATGTTTAAGCTAGGTAATGAATCACAACTTAGTAAATCGTAGCTGCACTTCCTTCGTATCCTCTTGGCTCGCTGTTCTGTTACTTATCATTTCATCGCTCATAATATTTCGCTTATTCGATAATAATTGTTAGTGTACGATTTCTAGCAGGAGGCCGTTCGTTTATTTGTAAATTAATTCAAACACCCTCATTTACAAATTTCGTAATATTTTATGCTATTCAATTAAGACCATGTTAATTCTATCCCTGAATTTCTTAAAGCAGAAAAAAAAATAGATTAGCGAATTAGATAGTAAAGAAATGTAATAACGGATTGTTATTAACAATTAGTTAAATGGCTTATAAGGGTGTAACAAGGGCTGTTTCAAAAGTGGTGACAGTGTCGCTTAAAAAAAGATTTAATAATGACTTTTTTTAATACTTTTTTAAAGTTTGTGACTGTAACAATTTACACTCATAATTTGACAAACGATTGCCTTATTTTGGTCACTGCTCAATTTACTGGGGCCGTATTATATAATTCATTATACAAACATGTTTATTCTCGTCCATCGCACAGACGCAGCCCGTCTATATTACTGCCGATGAAAAAAATATTAAAGCCCCCGACAGGAGAGTTCTCTTACTACATTTGGAGAATAGGAAATAATCTAAAAATGGTGGAAGCTAAAGTGCACTCGATTAAATCATCATTTAAATAAACAGGCATATTAAAATCGGTTCAATCGCTTTGGAACTACGTTGTCACAATCATAGATGTACGAGTTAAACTTGAACTCGATACACGTTGGTGTCGGGGGATAAAAATGTAAACTGCTTTTTTTTACTCTTTTTTGTTGTCAAATGTCTTTGCAATAGAGCCATAGTTCTTTTTTTATTATTATAATATAATTTATAATGTATGATTAGATAAGATTATAACGTTGATGATGTTAGAGCAATTGTGAAAGTGTATGTTCACAGTTATTAAAAAAATAAAAAATCTGATCTGTCTTTTCATTGTTATAATTTTTTTATTTTAAGACTATACCTTACACCATTTTTAACAATGATAATAGGGTTTTTATGTCCAAGAACAATATTCTCAACTATTGTACCGGTCTGCCAAAATATTGTCCTTGTTAACGCCGTTGACAGTTACCTCTAACTACACTTCTTTTCTTCGAGGTAATTAACATGCCAAGACAAACTATATCACCGGATCTTTCTAATGGACCTCTGCTGCTACAGCCCCGTCTCTATCACGTTTATTAGATTTTGTGGCGACTTATATACTTCTCCTTGACTTAAAAAAAATAATAAAAGACTACAGTGGGTAGTATTTACCGGTTTTAAAGATCTTTGCAGCCATGACTTTTGATCTCAACAATTTTCAGACCATTAAAACCAAAGTGAAAACACTCAAAGTCCGGTAAAATTTGCCAAAGTGATCGAAACAGCACTCAAACAAAACTATAATTCGAAAGCTATGGTGGTCCAAAGACCACTCAAGTCCATAAATCGTAAGCTAAGGCACCAAAATGTTATGTTTTATTTCCTTCACATTACCAATTTTATTCAAATTCATTAATCACTAAAATTGTAGAATCGAAAAGCGCTATTCAATGTTTATAATGTACAGTCAACGCTGCATCAATCTATTCATAAATCAAGTTATAAGATGTTTGTGATACATTAATTCTGCTTTAGGTTCATAATTTAAATAGTATACAAGGTTTTGTGTTAACGTCGTCGGCTAATATTTATGTATTTGAAGTTTGAGAAACTGGCAGTGGGCTCACCAGGTGAGTCGCCAGCACTAAACATGTTAAGATGCTAACATAACCCCATATTTCACTCGTCGCATTGTCATATGTTACATCATATTACGGACAGTTCTATTTTCTTAGTACCGCGTGGAATTGTGGTGTAACCTAGCCCAGACAAAAATAGCCTATCGTTAAACCTAGACAAACGTATTTTTCATACAAAACATACTTTTATTATTATTTTCCAATTTTATTTATTAAATTGTCACCACAATATAATATAAATAATTGTAATTTGAATTATTATTAGCATTTTTACCATAATTTTAGATTAATTCAATCAAACACGTGTTCATTGATAAAGAAAAGCGGAGGGAGTGCGAACAGGTATAAGTCTAGTGCCGCCATTAGCTGTTTGAATCACATAATATTCTCTTCCGTTTATTATTTTCTTTTGTGTGTTTGTCAATTCCTCTCTCGATTTTCCACCGAAAAGCGAGTCGTAAGGCGGCGGGCGGCCGTCGTCATACATGTTCTGCTCAGAGAATCTCACTTTTGATTTCTTCCGCTTCCGTTTATTATCCGTGTGTACGGTTCTATTTATTTGTATGCCGACGGAGCGCTTGAATATTATCTGAAAACAAAAGTGTTTTTAAACGAGACACGAAGAACGTCATTCTTACATTGGCAGTTTGTTTTTATCTCTCTACGAATTATGATGTATGTGGACTTAGACCGCCGGCGCAGAGTCTGCGAGCCCAGTATCCGATAAGGCGACCAAACTACTATGAGCAAAAAATAACGTTGTTCCTCTTACCTCTCCAATGAATACAGCTGCAGCAGCAGCAAGTCCGACTCCCATGATAATGTAGGTCATCATAAGATCGCTGTTACGCAGCTGTCTGTCTTTCGACTGCAGATCCAAAGGGCATATCTTAGTGGAAGGCAGGTCACGGTGCTCAAGGAAGTCCACTATACCCGCTTGTAATAGGTTCGTTATTCTGGATAGTAAAAGTATAAGAAAATATTAATACGTAAACTGGTTTCATTTTTATAACAAAACAAAATTGGCAATAAAGATATATCGGGCTCCTATTGCTGCAAGATTTTTTTTTCTGTCTTATTCATTACTCCAGTCTACGCTTCTCCAGTGTAAAAAAAAAAGAAGACACTACTCGAAAAAAATCATCAGGCTTGCTGTTTCAAGAATACACATCGCCTCAATTGATATTTGGGTTCAAAAGTTGTGTATAGTATTATGGAGTGTTTAACTAGGATACATTAACCTTATGTGTATGTATAAGCCAATACTAACACAGTGTCAAAGAGAACCTTCAAAGTCGTATTCTTAGGATAAGCGAATGCCCTTTGTCTTTTCATGAAAGACTGAGGGGCGACTACGTAAGTGCATCTATCCCCTTCGGCGATCCCCTCCCTTGCTTTTCGTAAGTAGTCTCCGTACATCAAATGGTCGATGGCCGCCTGCTCTTTTACCAATACAGCGCCTCTTTGCACCATTGTTAGATAATTTTCGTCTCTCATCACAGATTGAAATTGCGCTCGGCCGTTCATAACCATTTTATTTAAATAATACAATTCCTCGTCAGGCTGTTGAGATATAATGTTTTAGTTATATATGCAGTTTAAAAAGTATTTTGATTGAAAAAATGGAAACATTCTGTTACAGTTCCACAATATTATCGATATTATTTTTTTCAAGACAAAAACGAAGTCGAATCTTGTCGATAATGTTAAAGAAATACATTTTACATTTTTTATGGTGAATTGCACAGCACCGCCTTCAGTCGCAACCCATCGGTAGCTCTTTTTGTATAAATCTTCAGGACTTTCGATATCCAACGTGAATTTGGACAAAGTAAGAAATGCGGTTAAATTTGCTGTGTAGAATGCTGATAAAAGTATTATAAAAATCCACCAAGTAGCAAACAGCATTCTAGTGGTGTCTGAAATTAAAATTATATTCAAGTAACAATTATCTTTATTACTACAGGATCGTGCTTTACAAAAATACTAAGAGTAAAGTCTCTTTTACATAAAAATTTTAAGAATATTGAAAACGTGTAAAACATTAATCACTGCAATTGATTGTAATTTCTCTGGAAAGCAAAGTTTTTAGTACTTCGTAAATAATTAAGTAAATGCATTGTCTAAAAAGCAAAAGGTAATGCACCATAAGCAAAAAAAAAAAAAAAAATATTTAAAAAAGAAATCATAATGCCTGGACAACGAAGTTGCAAAGATAGTAGTATTTGATAACTCTCATATTTTACAATCTCTCACTATTCTGCTTATAATAGTTGCTTAGTTTAGGACATTATTATTCCTATATACTATACTAATTAAAATTTCATCATTATCTGACTTTTTATAATAAATATTTTTATGTTTCGACCTCTATTGTTTACTCTTATGATTTCGATTATGTAAACACATATATGATACTGTACACGACCTTAATAATTACCATTGTAACGGGTATTATACAAACATACTTTTTCCATCACATCGAGCTTTTCATCAATCAAAATTCTTTGTACATAAATGTATATGACATAGTAAAAGATTAATAGCAAAAATAATGACCGTAAGTCATCAATAACTACGGGTTTTATTTGTTAAAATGAAAATAATCATACCCTTAAACACAGCTATAATATACAAACAAAATATAGAGGCGTGACTTTGAAATAATTAGAGGCAGAAGCTATGAAGTTTGATTGTATCGGAGAATATTTTTAAAAGATTTATAAAAGAATAGTAAAAGGGTTTTGATGTCGCCTTGAAAATCGAGGGCTTCATTTTAGTTTTGTTATTTCATCATTATCGTTTCAGACTATTAGTAGTGTATACTATTATACTAAATACCGGCTTCCCTAAAAGTGTGCGCTGTATACTGGGAAAGGTCATAGAAAAAGCTAATGCTAATATTTTTAAGTTCTCTCCTCTTATTTACAATACGCTGGTGTTAGATGGAATATGAAGATATTCTATAACGCATGAGGTCCTAGTCGTTTTGCAATCAATGTTTTCTTCTTTTATTTACCTATATTATACATACAGATTAAAAAATAAAATTTAATTACATCGCATAGTCTCCTTGTAAAATAATTTTCACTTCTTTGTATCGTCATAACAATGTGCGTAAACGCCGAGTAACTAATTTGATAAAAATATCATTTTATATTATCTTCTTTATGAGACTCATCTCGCATATCTACATAATTTGTTAACCTTGACACAGATTCTATGCCTCGATTGATTTAATGACTGAAAAATCTTTAATAATGAGACTTTAACATCTTGCCTGAAAGCAAGTTGTTGTGGCGCAGTGTGTATCATCTTAACTAGCGCCTTTTTTGTGTTTAGCAAAAATTATGAAACGTGAACTTAAAAGTTACGAATTCTGTTCGTAAGTTTATCCACTAAAATATATACATGAATGTAAAAGTATATGCAATTCCACTTACTAGCCTCTGGTGCCAGATTAGTTCCTTGCTTGATAAATGAACCATACACAAACCAAATGCTCGGTGATATTTGGATTGGCCCGTCCTTATCTTGCACCAACTTTGAACGTATACGAGTAAGTAGTGTTATGCAGGGGCCGTAAGATACTACAGCCACTAAAATTAGGTACCTGGAAATACGCAGAAATGTTTTTACAATTGCTTTAAAGTATTAACTGTTTTATTTATATTAATGATAGATAAATAATAATACTTTTCAATTAACTACACAGCATTTTGTAATGGTTTTAAATCAAAACTACATTCATATTTTATTTGTAACGAACTTTTTCTTATCAAAGAGACAACACAAATAATACTGATCAGATTTTAGATCATAACTTTTACTACTTATGTCCATAGTTATTATTAATAAAAAAATAATATTTAACTCACCAAACATTGGTTTCAAAAGGCGCCAGCAAGCCCGATCCTGCCGCAGATTCTTTCGGCCGTTTCAACATCATCATCCAAACACCTTCATCCAGGTCGTTCGAAAACGTCACCAACTTATTTAACTTTACCAGCTTCGGAAGAAACGCCGCAGCAAAATCTACTCTCTATTTGATAAGCATTGAAAGTATAATTAAATTTTTTAACTACTTTGTTGTTTTGTTTGCTAAAATGGCAAGGAGCAAAGAGAAAACTCTTGCAATTTCTTATCAAGTTATTTTTATTCTGTTTTTAATCCGTTTGAAGGAGTTTAAAAATATAGTACATTGCGTTTTAGGGACCTTCACTCGCCGAACCACCTTGATCACGGTATTCCGTACGCTGGGTTTGTACTTTTGGTTTACATTGAGGAAACAATGTTTTTAAACATTAGCTCGACAATTATTTCTGTCTGAGAAATAAACATTTTCATAAAACATATTGTCTCGTAGAAATACTTACACTGCTGTTAACAAGACCAATTAAAGAGTTCTCCGGTTTTCCAAAGTCAATGGCGAAGTTTTTTTCTGGTACAATAACTTCGAAGGTAAAATTAAACTTTTGCCGTAAAATCTCCACAATCGTAAATGCAACTCCATGGCCAGTAATTGTTCCATTACTTCCTGTCTCTGTCCAGCTAAGTGGATAGTTCTGAAATAAACTTACTTATAACTAAATAGACTGTGTGAAAATGTTTAAAAATAATAAGTCATAATTACTACCTACCTCAACAACTATGACAGTTAGTCGCGGATTTAACCTGTTTTTTAACCCGTCAGTTTTTCTTTCTTTGTTGGGTAAAAAAGTTGCGGTTTAATATTAAACGTAGACTTTTTATTTAAATTCTGATAAGGCTGTTGATTTGTTTTAGTGACAAAGAATATTTAAATATATATCTACAAGTACCTTTATTTTATACAAACAATGTGTACAATAGAGCTATATATAAACTTCTATATTATTTACTTACATTGTATGTTCCGATTCTTAATTTTTTCCCATTGAGATTATGGATCAAACTTAGAATTTCATTCTGTTTATTAGTCAGTCTTGACTCTGTTAAAAATATTGAATTAACAATTAACTGCGGTACGAATGTGAAATAATATATTTACGTTTTGCGCCATTTTTTATGTACACAAATGTACCTATCAGTGGGTTGTCGTAGACACTGTCGCAAAAGCTTGCATTGCATATGGTTGAAAATATGAGTGCTATGCCCGTGGCCATGGCATTATATCCAGGTTTTCACCTCAAGTTCGCCAATGTTGCCCGTGTGTATAGTCAGCGAGACTAGCATCGATTGAAAGCGAGGATGCGCCTTGACACAACAGGCATGACTCGTCACCGCCCCGTTGATGTTATGATTAATGCACGTTGCTTTGACATGGATAAGCCTTAAATAAATATTTATTTACGAAATATTTGAAAAGTATAAGGGACAAAAACATAATACAAATAAAATAACCAGATGCCGGAGATGATGCTGAAAGGCATTCTGTTTCGGTCAACTGTTTAGATTGTGAAGAAAAAATAATTAAATATTAGTGCAAAAACTACAAAATAGATATAAATATTATATATCAAGCAGAACAAGTATGTTATAAACGTGTTCCGCTTAAAAAGAACGTGGCTGTCTTCAAGAGAAGATAATAGAGAGGCGGTGAGCCTGGCGATCATAGATCGCATCACCAATATATATCAAGTGGAATTGCCATTAAACATTAAAGCCTTTATTTATTAATAAATACAAATATATTAATTACTTAAACCTATTATAGATTTTTACATAGGTACTGTAATTGTGAGTAGCGCAAGACTTATCGGTATGGAGATTTCGGTGCAAGACCCTGTAATGGACGTCTATAAAATAATGGTGATTAAACCTAATTAGGTTTCACGAAGACAAATTCATCGTCATGTTTTTAAAATAGAACATTTCAATAATACTTAAGAAAATCCTACAACTCAAATATAAAATACAGTCATATCCGTTTTTTTATTTTCTCATTAATATTCTTTATTGGGGTGACAGCATGGTAGCTTAAGCAAATTATTGTCGTAGTTTGAAGGTGACTGTTATGGTTATGTAAAAATTGTCTAACTCATTACCGCGGCAAATAAGAACCAATCACATATATTGGTTTTCATGATTCTGAAGTGTTAGACTTAATGTAATGGCATACATATATAAAATTGAAAATAATCTTATATACTTTTGATAAATTTTTCTAATTGGAAACTACGTCTCCATCAATATTTTTATCATAATTTCTTTATGTAAAAAAAATCTATTAAGAATTTCGAATTAAAATATCTGGAAATCACACCTAGTCATACCAAACGTGGCGTGAAAGATCATGTATGCATATAGGTTGCTTTACGACTGCAATCGACGGTACCACTCACGCTTTTGACCATAACTCTATAGTTATGCTCTATGTTAGCACCTATGAGCTCTTTGGCACCCAACTCTGGTTCCGACAGCAAGAAGCCTTGTAGTGACCATATCTTAGGTTATGCTGAAGCTCCCTTCTCCTATTAAATAGTGAGGATGCTCAAGTAAACGCCTTTGTAAGGGTGACACAGTCTCTGCTATAATCTTTTGATAGATTGGTTGTTCAAACCTCCTTTAAAAAGTTTTATTAAATTCTTAAACATTGTAATTATCTTGTATTTTTATTGTGGCCAATACAATACCAATGCGACGACGAAAAGACGTTTTTGAACATGGTGTACGAATTGACCACGTGGACAATTTTTTAAGGATTTGTATTCTTTTATTTTATACTTCTATACATGACATTAGCTCTCGCACAAACCGTGCTCATGCCATCAATTGGAAACAAGAAGATACAAGATATAAGAAGAAGAAGCGATGTGAAATAAATTTTCATTATGTTCCATTATTATGTCGGTGAAATTTGGTAAAAGTGCGTAAATAAGCACGAACACAGGAATTATTCTTATGTTATGAAATTTTTGATAAATGGTTTCCAATTGTGACTGCGCTAATAAACATCTATCATTTTACTAACTTTCATATCTATAATTGGCCTGTTCTCTCGGGCAAGACGTCTGCGAAGTTAACTAGTGCACATATAATAATAGTAGACATAATTTGTTTGAGAACACACATTAACCATCGTCCGATTACTGTTAAAATGATTACGTATTATTATTTTATTTCATATTTAAGTAATAGCTCCATTACACCTATCGCAACTTAATTAATTAATGCTATTTTATATTTATAATTTTGTTCGTTAAAACATTAGGAAAAGATTACTTATTGTCCATAATGCTTTTTTACTACAGTCCATTATTGATAGAGATTGCTTCTGTTTAATATTCATTTAAATACAATACATTTTTTAATAACTTTGATTGACTTTGTTACTTTTAATGCCTTTTATGTCCATTCATGAAATTTTTATCTTTTAAATTATTACTGTTTAACTGTTGAATCATCAGATTAATTTATAATTCATAAACGATATTGCACCAAGTTTTCGTCTTGTTTTTATAACATTGTAAACTAAATGCCTTTTTATAGTATAAATTATTTAGGTAAGATAATAATTTTTTTAGGTGATTACTTGTAAACAAATTGTTTGTGGCGAAATAATATGACAAAAAAACCTCATTTTTTGAGCCGCTGGAGTATAGGAAATGCATTGAATTATTTAATATAATAAATGTATGATTAAAAAATAATGAAAAACTGAGAACAGTATGAGAAAAAAAAATGTTAAAGTTAGCAAAAGACAGATTTTGATTATGGTAAATATTGCTTTTATACACCAACTGTTTCATATATATGAAATGGAATATAAAAATAAAAAAAAAAAACACCAACTGTCACTATATCGTGCGAATTGTCATGTAGACTTCAAAACAACTCGCTAACCTTAAATAATCACTAGCGGTATACATTTATGTAATTCAAAGCATCAATTTAAAAATAAAAAACATGAAAGACGCGTATTTATCCAATTGCGAAAAAATTTTTTTACAAAAAGTTGTATCAGAGGGTCATGTAAGTGGAATAATTTTCAAACGCGAATGTTCAATAAAGTCTTCAATTATTTACATTTCTTTCATGATTTCAGCGACTAGATGGGAGAAATTACAATGAAATTCGTAAACTTGAGGTAGCATTTGGTTCAGAATATGGAAGTTGCATTGTTTCTTTGGGCGAAACAAAGTATAGTATTTGTCTTACCAAAAATCCAGTTTAACTTTTGTAGGTCATGTTATTCACAATAGATTTATTTCAGGGTTTTGGCTCAAGTTTCCTGTGAGGTAGTACAACCAAAACAAATCAGACCAAATGAAGGAATTCTCCATATTAATGTTGAAATAAGTCCAATGGCTGCCCCACAGTTTGAAGCGAATCGTCAAACAGATCTCTCTGTTTACCTGAACAGGCTATTAGAAAAGTGTTACAAAGATTCTAAATGTATTGATCTCGAGTCTCTCTGTATTGTTGTTGAAGAAAAGGTACATTTAAAAAGAAATACATAACTTTTTAATTCTTGTCTAAATGGTATTTAGTATATTCGCTATAACAGTAACCCTGGAAAAATAATTATTGAAATACTTGCTTGAATCATATTTAAGTTAAACAAATATTTCTTAGACTTCTTTTCTTTTTCTATAATACTAGAAGCCAATTTTACATGTTTGCTCAGAATACTCTGGCTCACTTATGTTAACAGCAGGATTATGAAATGCTATTATGGTAGCAAAATTACTATACAAGGGTGATAGTTACCCAAAGTCTGCAATATGTAGCCCCCAACACCCAGAATTTAATCATGGTTCTATGTGTTATAATTTAAGCAGTTAGCTAATCCATCACCGACACAACTAAACCTATCAATGTTATCAGAAGATAATAAGTTTCTATTTAATATAATAATTTTTTAGGTGTGGTCTCTTAGAGTGGATATTAAAGTGCTTAATCATGCGGGAAATCTTGTAGAATGTTCTAGTCTTGCTGCTTTGACTTCCTTAGCACATTTCAGAAGACCAGATGTGACAAGGAGTGGTGACAAAGTCATTATTCATACACTAACAGAGAAAGATCCCATCCCAACTGTTCTTTACCATTATCCAGTTTGTTTAACATTTGGCATATTCAGTAACGAGTAAGTATTTTTTTGTATCTTACAAATATTAATAGCTAACACTCACAAACTATCTGACTAGACTGCATTGTATCAGAGCAATATAACTAGTGTATTCAAAATATTAAATTATGATTACTACATAGCTTAATTATATAGATGATGACATATGACAAATAAAAATCTATATATTTTTTTAATTGTTATTATATAAAACTTGTAGTTATGTGACTGTTTACTGGAAATAGTCAAAAAATAATTTAAGCTTTCTTTGATATCACTTCATCAACTTAAATGAATATTGTGATATAAGTTTAGATATTTTTCATTTCTTGCAAGCGATTACCCTTTAAAGGTTAAACTTACTTACTAGCTTTGATTAATGACTACAACGTGGTGCATTGTGTACTGTCCTGACTTCCAAATTGTTGTGGGCATGTGCACTTACCAATAGATGAACTCCCCTTGCATCTCATCGATTTGCTAAATGATAAAACTATTTACATTCAAAGAAGCAGGATGTGTTTTTATGATTATATCTAATTATAAATTGTTTTTTTCAGAATTCTAATATCCGATCCTAGTTTTCTAGAAGAATCTGTATGTATGAGTAACACAGAAGAAGGTGGTAATATAGGTGGCATTATGGTTATCGGCATGAATCAGTATAAGGAGTTATGCTTGCTAGATCTCACGGGGGCAGCTATATATAACTCTCATATTGTGCACAAAGCAATAAGGAGTGCTGCTGACAGATGCAAGGAACTTGTCGACATGGTGAAAAAGATTATAATTGATGATGATACTTCAAGGTAAGACTGAAGGTTATTCACATTATTTTAGTTATGCATTATCTTGACATGTATGTATGTTCTTTATTAAACTAAGCGATGCGTCACGACGTTTTGTTGATAAGATATGTCTATAACAATGTGGCGCTAGTTAGAATGATTACACTGCACATCATGGTCCCTGCATACACTAAGGAGATGCTTAATACTTTTACTATAAGTATGTGTGTTACACAGAATATATTAGCCAATAATAAGGTTTTGTCAATTAGTATTTGTTATATAATTCTTTTATCTACTATGATTGATTTTGGTTTATTTGCGTTTCGACATTTATTAATAAAAAAAGCATTTATGTTTAATTATAAAAAGGCTTCTATATTAGTTGGCCTATGGCAATTATGGATCATAAATTTTATTCACAAGTCATCATCAAGCATTTCTTCATTACTAGGTAAATTTAATAACAAATTGTAATAACAGAGCTTGGCATAAAAAAATTTAGTAGTTTCCGCTTTTTACAAATAAATATGTATATTTATTTATTTTTTACAGTTGTTAGCTAAAATTGTTTTACTTGGATGGTATTGTTTAAATATACATTTTAATTTTTATTATGTATAGACCTACGCTTGACTACATGACATACATCACTCTCAATGTTCTCACTGTTAGGGTTGACTTCTCACACAAAGAGCTGTGCAAAACCATTTATCCACTATGTTGGCCAAGTGCCAGTTGATGCATGTCACATATCAGTTTCCTTATGCTGTTTCATTTACTGCAAGCTCAACCTTGGTGAATATCAAACACACGCTTCTTTCAGGGATGTAGCATGTATGACCTTGCAATCTAGACTATCACAGGGTCCTTTTCATTTAAAAATACTTTAATTATTCATTTCTTTACTATAATACTAGTTTATAAACCACTATTACCATGCAATCTATTGCATTTGTATTTTTTTAAATACAGCCATTTGATTAAACTTGAAATGGCAAAGCGAAGTAACAGATTCATGCACACATGCATTAAGTAAATCTGTTGTTGTTACAAATAGACACCTTCAATTGTTTGCACAGATTTTAATATCAAGATTAGTAATGAAGTTTGTGTACAAAAGTAGGTTTATTGTATAGAATATAGAAACAGAAGCATTGAATTGGAAACAAACTATGTGAACAATTTTATAAATGTTGTCTGTTTTCTTTTGCACATAGCATATTCATGTTTTGAATAATTTCAGACAAAAAAGAATGAAGAAAAACTTCTCTGATATTATAACTGTTGATCACATGCTATCATTAAATAAAAAGGATTTAACTATTTGTCTTAAAAATTATACCATGGATAATATTGAAGCTCATCAAGATGTAGAAATGGAGAATGATGATGATGATGAGAAACTTGAAGTATCAAAATATAATGGTAAGTATTATAATTATTATTTTTACTGCATTGATGTATTTCTGTTATAGTGGTAAAAATTACACTTAAAAATTTTGTTATTATACGCTACGTTCACATTTTCTTGTAAATAAATTAATTAAATTTTTGTATGTTTACAGTAGTTCCGTCTTTACCGCGGACTGCAGAAATTAAAGCAAAAGATGGTGCTTCATCGTGGATAGAAATATCATCAGATTCAGAGGAAGAATAAAGATTAATACACTTCTTTATCTAATAAAATGTAATAAATTTTACATTTTGCAATTTAATATTATTAAATAATATCTCTTAAAGCTATTCATAATTATATCTATTACTTATTAACATTGCATTACCCTCTTCATTTTACAATCATAACATTTTAATACAAAATTTGTTGCATTATAAATGAAAATCATTGGCTAACTAAAATTCATTAAAAAAAAAGTGTAAAAGTACTTTCAGTTGTAGTACAAGGGATAAAAACAATCTGCCTAATTATTAACTACAGGAAGTATTTCATTAAAATATTCTAGTGATGATGTAAAATATCAGAAGAAATACAATGTAAACTATTACAACACACTTTTTTACAACACACATTCACACAGAGTCTGAATTCAGTCCATTTTTCTGGTCTAACTTGTTACCATTTGTTTTGACCATATAAATAAAATAAGTCATAATCTCTTTTTCATTTACTGGAAGCGATTTGAAATGTTTTTGGATAGCCTGCAATAAAAAAAAAATGTATTTTTTTTACAAAATTATTTAAAATACATAAACACAGAATTACAAATACAAACTTACATCTGCTAATTGGGCTTTGTTTAAACCTGGCCTTGTTGGGACTTTATAATGTCTTTTGTATCTTCTGAGTGTGTTAACTTGAAGTTGATACCAATCTATTTCAGGACAATCCATTTCCGCTTCATTACTATCATCTTCAGAATCTTTTGGCCTCCTTTGTTTTGTTCTTGCACATTGTATCATATTTTTATGATAATCACAAATATATGTATGCCTGGCCTAAAACAAAACGAAGTATTTTTAACAATAGGAAACATTAAGCATATGTTAGATTGAGAAAAACTGTAGCTTTGATTATGATGGATATGTGAGATAAAATATTCTGATATACTTACTTGGTGGTCAATGTTGAGTTTAAGCCTTCTTTGTGCGACTGTCTTCTGTATACGCTTACTATAAGAGGCGTTGCCAGCAGGTCGCCTGCAGCGATCCCCGTCATCCACAAGGCAACATATTTGATCTGAATTACCTCTAGAATCTTCTTCTCCTGTACTGAACCCGTTGTTCATTTGATACTCCCGTTGAATCATATATAACAGATAAATTAAACTCGCTCACCAGACCTCGCACTTGGCGGTGATAAATATACTACGTATTCACAAAGGCCCACAATTGAAGAGGTTATAGAATAGAATAACTCTGATCATTTTAGTGAAAATGTTTATTTGTTATCAGTCTAAGGACGCCCGGTTAATACGATTTCACACTGTATTCATGAAAATGCGTCCAAAACAATATTCATTGCACATAAGTTGATCAAAAATGTCCCTTGTTACTTCACTATAGCCCACCGATGATAGTGTTTCTATTATAACTATTGCTTCCTTTTTTACTCACGTTTTAATTTGCAGTTCTATTTAAATTTTAGAGAGCATATCATTACGATACCTATGTTACTTCCACGACAATATTATAATTATTTTTCACCGATCGCCATTCGAGCAGTCGTCCTGTCAGCTCACACAACGTCAAAGCAGTGCTAGTGCAGCGCACACAGCACACTTGTAAACGAGTAAAACGTAAAATGTATTGAAGTATGCTTTCGTAAAACATTTCATGTTGTGAATGATTGTGTGCGTGTTCGATGATACTATGCGTACGACATCGTAGATATAGTTAAGTATAAACAAAAAATAAAGCGATCCCGAAAGAACCGATTGGTAACGCGATGGCGGTAGATTCAATCTCAGCCAATCGGTAAAAGTCACCGCTGACAGCGCTGCTCGTGTATTAGTTACGATTGCGACGCGAACAAACGCGAAGTTTCATACGTAATAAGCGCTGAAATCGTTTGCTCGATTGCAATAATATACTCGGTGAGTTTTAATCTTCTCTATAATTATGCTTCCATTTATTTGCACATAATAAAAAAAGTGAAAACGTAGTTAGTTTATAACAGGCCAAGTGTCATGTTCAGAGCGATATATATAGTTTTACAATCTAATTTTGTAAGCAAATGGCTGCCGAGTGTCGAAGCAAAGTGACATTATATATCATACAAAACAGTAGGAGGTAAGTAGAGCTGTTCATCATAATCATGTATATGAGTGTAAAAAGCACTGCATTTAATGGTACGTGTGTGTTAAGACATTCATAATAAATTTTTATATTTTTCTTCTGTTTATCAACAAATGACCTATGTCCAGGAGTCCGTCCATTGGTTGTGATGATGATGATAATAAACAAATATCGGCTCAATAATAGTATAACCACAAACTTGATAATAATTTTTTTTCACTAAATGTTTGTGGTTATGTTTTAAACAAAGAGAATCATTTATTAAATTATAAATTGTATATATAAATACATAAAAAACGACAGATATTTAAAATATATAAATATGAGTAGACACATTATTTCGATGTAACTTATTAGAATTTGATTTTTAAAATTTTCGTTATTGATTTTATTTTACCAATAAGAAAATGTTGAATAATACATGTTTATCTTACATTAATGTTAATCGTGTTTTCTGTACAAAAGACCTATATTCAGCTGTGGTCGTCCGGAGATGATGATCTATAAATGTCGGCTTAACAAACATAACCTCAAATACGATAATTTAATCATTGAATGTTTGTGGTTATGTTTTATACAAAAAGTACAGTTGTTGAAATTGTATAATTGACAGTAGATATTATATAATTGCTTCATATAGTGCAAAATATATTTAAATTTTTTAAAAAATGCGATAATTATTTTATATTCGAGTAGAAATGAGAAGATAATACACGTTTAACATACATTTGTATAAGTTTAATTTTACAACATAATTTTTCGATCTAGTAATATACATAATATGTAATTTTTTATATTTATTAGTTTAGGTTTATTATGAAGACAGCACCCGCAAAAAACTTTTAACCGTTAGCATTTACAGCTCGTTAAAAAGCTAATAAGTTTTTTTTTATTTATCTGTTGTTTCTTTTAAAATGCCCATTAAGGGTTTAAAGTCTGCTATAAATCTTACACAATAGATCATTGAAGCATTTTTTATCTGTTGACCTGTCAGAACACGAAGGTCGGTGTAAAAAACAGGCACCAGAACAACAATTACAAATTGTAGTCAATTTGCTTTAAATAAAAAAAAATATGTTACAAATTCAATACAAAGATAACCGTTACATGTCTTTAGACTGCTTAAAGTAAAAAAAAAATATGCATCAAAGCGACGAAATGAGCACACTGGATAAGACGCAAAGTTACCCAAGATATACTTTTTGTGCCGATGCAAAAATGTTTTCATAACACCACATTGAAATAATAAATGTTAACTTATTACTTTTGTAAATTAACTGGAACATAATGTTTGTACACTACACCTTAACGACAGTGATGGGCGCTAAGTACATAGACAGTCTCCGGCTAAACAGACCTATCAATTAATATAAATTATGATATAATTATTAAACTTAAAAATATGCATTTTTTACTTAACGTACCTTAACTCTTTTTCCTTTGGCATAACATATCAGTTAAGATATCTTTTAAAATGGCCTATGCCTATGGCAAACATTCTTCTCGAGTAACTTAAAACAAAGGCTTATTAGCAAAAGAGTGTTTGCTGTATGATCGTTTTCATATAATTCTGTGATACTCATCTTAGACAGTAATCCAAACCTTGTCTTTATTCAGCTTTTTCTGTTAACTTTAATAGATTTTTCATGTACGTAACCGAAAGGTGTTGAAATGCGGTGATTGTTAATGTCTAATTTATAGCAATTAAGAGAATTTTTTTTTAACAAATTATAATTTTTTTCGATACTTTCTTTGATAAAACCGACCATGATCGATGAAAACTATAGTTTAGATCGTTTTTTACTTATTTTAGATGAAAATAGTTTCCACCTAATTTTTTTTTTATTTCTCAAAACACATTGTCTGCTTACAAAAAAAGTAGATTATCTACAAATATTACTACTACATCAATAAATCACGTAAACATGCTTTAAAATATAATTGATTTAAATAATTATAATTCGCCTCGGTATAAGAAATTATTTTCAAAGTTGCGTCAGTCAATGCATGCATGCAATGCAAGTAAACTTTGTCCAGTTATTATTAATCTGTCTTTGTTGACAGATTATTTATGACAGTATAATAAAATACTGTGGATGTCTATATATATCGCTATGGCTCAAAGGTCTTGATACCAGGCCATAAAATCTGTAAAAAAAAAAACGTATAATACAGTGGTGTCATTAGCATAGAGAACGTTATTGCTTTAGTTAAGAATTTTTTTTATGTTTTAGGTTTTTGTACGCGATGTCACCGACAAAAACCGCATTAACATCACAACACTTATTGTTTTAAGATATGTCTTTGGTGAGTTACCTATTTATTAAACGACAATATGAATTTGTTTATACTTAAGCTACATCTTACCATCGCCATTTGTTCTGTACCATTTCCTCAAATACATTCTACTCATACTTTATTCAACTAATAATATTGTCATGGGAAATCAATTTTCTACCATATGCCCATTTTCTTTAAGAGTGTAATTGATCATGATCCTTTTTATTTATTTATAATATCGACAACGAAAAACGTAAATTATAATTGTTACATTTATTAGAAAAAATATCACTTGATTTTAGTCTTCTCTACTCCCAGTTTTTGAAAATCAAAGTATTAAAGTTGTTAGCAAAAGGCTAAGAACGGTTACTCTTATATTAATGAATACTTAAAGTTTCATTATTACAGACCTAATTTTAGATGTTAATAAATATATCTGTTACTCCCTTTGAGGTATTTTAGTGATTGTGCCATATACTCAAATATAGGCGCCAAAAATTTTCTGCATACACATCAATTGTAAAACTTGTAAAATGTTCTTCTAATGGTGAATGATCTATACAGCCCGTGTTTATACAGACCTTTTAACAAGATTTTATTTTACTACCTATTTCGAGCATATTTGATAAAATTTAATAGAACTTACACATATAGTTTTTTTAAACGCAACGTCGCGTTCCAAATCGTATATATTATAAAACTTAAAAATTGATATTGAGTTCATATAAATTTCTTTAACAATGCCGGTGATTTTGTCATATTGTATTTAGTGCCAAACGTATGAACTATTAACGTGGAACCATTGTTATTGGTAAAATGCATAACCTTCTCATGTTGACATTTTATATATTGCAATTAAAAAAAAAAAGAAAATTCTGGTTACAACTACAGTTATATATGTCGAAATGTATACAATTGTTTTTTTCAGGATACCGCCTAGGTAGGTACAACCGCAGTTCTTATTTCTGCCGCCAAATAGTAGTGTGCAAACATTACTGTGTTCCGGTTTGTAGGACGGTGTAGCTAATGAAATTGCTGGGGTAACGAGACTTAACATCTTTTGTCTTAAAGCGACGTGCACAAAGTGGTGTAGTGTTTATCATCTTAACTAGCGCTGCATTGTTAAAGGCAGAGGTATGTATCGCTTACCATCAGGCAAACATTTTGACCGTTTCGTGGCATAGTGTTTTAGTTTTTTTTTTTTTTTTTCAAATTAAGGAATGCTTTATACAATTGCGTATTAGTTTTAAGTAATTTATTATATTTTAGTTTTTTTTTTTCAAATAAAGGAATGCTTTATACAATTACGTATTACTTTTAAGTTATTTATTATAATTTTTTTTTTTAAAATAAAAGAATGGTTTATACAATTACGTATTAGTTTTAAGTGATTTATTATATTTTAGTTTTCCGAAAGTGAAAGCTTAATTGAATATGTAGCGAGCGTATCCGTGGACTTGGAACACAAACAAAAGAATTTCGGTATGAGCGCAGATCGCCGTAGCTGCGCTAATCGTCTTATTGACCGGTTGCCGGACGGGAATGTTGCCACTTCGTGCATGTTCGTCATCCGCTCGTGTACATTTCGTGTTCTCCCCCGGAGGCCGCTGCGCGTTGGGGGCGCCACTGCGCACTTGTTTAGCGTCTAGGTGTGCGGCGTTGCCAACTGTATTGACTTAAGCACGGACGAAGACAAAACGTACGCGCGTGGTGTTAAACTTGCAGCCGGCAGCTTTTTCATATAACGATTTAGGAAACTGTGTACAATGTGTTTTCAAACAATTAGTAACAAATAAAAAATGTCACACTAAACGTAGTTACGTCGAGTCTTTGTGATGAAATCTTAACCTGTGCTCCAGTGCAAGTGTTTTATGTAAAAACATTATTAGTTATAGATGTAACGTTAATCGATTTTGTGGCGAGGAGAAAGGGATATGGTTTTTAAGTGTTGCTCAAGCTGTAATATAGAGTAGTTGAAAAGGCATAAAGAAAACTGGTTAGCCGAAAGAGGCGATTGTGATATGGGGGAACGGGGCGCGACGGGGGGCGCTTGGGGTGCGCGCGACGATGCCTCGTGGTGGCCGGGGGGCTCAGGTGAACTACAGCACCAACAACAATTAAATGAGGAGATAGCCAGGAGCACGGCCGCGGCGACGCATCAGCTTTACACATATAAAATGACCAGCGGCGGCTTTTCCAATAACACCGGTGATAATTCAACGCCCAGCTTTGATTATCGTTTAATGACAAATTCGAATGCGAGAGAAGAATCTCCGCAACAGCCATGGTGGTATGCATCCGGTCCGGTGGAGACACAACAAGCTTCATCTTCGGTATGCTTTTATTTGTAACAAAGGAATATAAAAAAAAAGTGCTTTGAAAACATGAAATTCTTTATTTTATTAATAATTTTAGACTGAATTAGAATACAAATGTTTCAATTTTACGTCCATGAGTCATGGTTTAAGATATCTTTAAAAAACGGGTTTTTTAATTAATGAGTTTTTTGCCCCTTTATCACCAATCTTTATTTACGGGATGATAAATCTTGTTACATCAATACAAAGCCGTTACGCTCAAATATTTCTATATTTGAGCTCAAATATTCTATACTCATGTTAGTTTTAGTCCTTTTAAATTGCGGTAAACCAGTTAATTTATAAGTACGCCCATCTGCCGTCTGTAATTTTTCAAACTAAACTTTCTCTAGCAAACAAGCCGTATTCATTTTAAATATTATTATATTTAGTTACTTAAAATTTATTTTGCTTCGTGTATCCGAAATGTGAAACAGTTTCTATTGCGACCTTCACAAAGTCGTTAGCATTCATGGAAAACATGATATTGCTCAATTATATATTAAACATCAGATACGTCACATGATTGAAATAACAATTAGCAATAAAAAAAAAGGTTAATTTTTATGAGGTCTAAATATGAATTACTCAAAACTTTGCTTACTGTAATGAATGTTCTAAGAATTTAAAAGTTGCAAAGATACCGGTTGTAAAGCAATGAATCATTACATACATGCCTTGCATAGAATTAACACCAGCACTCAATGTACTTACAAGTAACGGTACAATTTTTTAGCAGCTGCTCACTACTAACATTTACATCTTAAATTTATTTTCAGTTTCAAAAATCATTAAGAACTAGATTATGATTTTTTCTTACGAGAAAAGGTGGTAGTGTTCTAATTTAGGAAAACTATTAAACATTAGTTAGTCTATATAATTTTACACATGGGGGCTTTTTTGCTATTGACATGTTGTACTAATCCATAAACAGTTATTTCTTTTAGCTGCCTATGTTGGTTAAATTGCATTACTATTTGTTTAGAAACATATCATCTATGTTTTTCTCGAATCTAACGTATTCACCACTACAGCTTGTCCAAAATCAAAAGGCTCTCATACCCGCTACCTTAAAGGCGTAGTGGAGAAGGTGACAAACTGTTCGTTAAGATTAATACATGATTGGTTGGAACACCATCGTATCAACGACAAAGGCGGAAAACAAAAAATCGCAATATAAAACTTTTAGGCTTGTCTTATAGGTACTCGACTTCTCACAAGCAAAAACGTTCTTAGAGTAAAAAAGACACAAAAATATTTAGAAAAAAAAAAATAAAATCGTTACGGGGACCTATATTACTTTATAAACATTAGACAAACGAATAAGTTGTTATTTTAAACTTCAGATTTAACTTTTCTATTGAACTTGATTTATGATATACGAAGATTATTGTAATGGCTATCTTTGAAACTTAAATAGTGTAACTCGATTTCTCGGAAGAAACTTTGAGATAAAGTAACATCATAGGCACTTAAAAAAATATTGTATGCATTAAAAATCTCAATTTAACAATACGGAGGGTCGATGTGAAACCGGTATAGTCTTGAGGCGCGGCTACTAAAAAAAAAGAACATTTGTATAGGCGGGGACGACAACCCTATTTGAAATGAAAATTATCGTTTCTGGTTCTTTTAAAATGATTGTAATCAAGGAAAATTTATTGATAACCGATGGCTTCTTGCTTAAGATTAATATTTTTTAAAAATTTTCACTGTATTAATATTAATAAAAGCTCTAAAACTTAACAGACCACAATTTTAATTACTGTGTTCCGTCAAATAAAAGAATCTTTACGTTCCGTTTCGCAGAATGTTTACATTAATAATTTGATAATACAAAATTTTTCTAAAAGATGATTGTTTTAAAAACTCGCCTTATTCACATTCATTTATCCACCACGTTGGCCAAGCGCAGGTTGGTGATTCGAGTAGATACTTACACTTAATAATATATAACCACGAAAACACTTTACCCTTCACAATTTGGACTTATAAACTTCAAGGTCTTTTGGCTATGGAAACTCGTAATATTTATTTCAGTGCTCGTCCTTGGTTTTATTTTTATAGAGTGATTCAATAGTAGCGAGCTTTTGCGACATTGACTTGTAATTTAAAAATCGATATTTGAATACAGTCTAACTTTGTCGATATAAATAACTTTAGTGTACGTGGTTGGTAGGCCTCTTGCCGGAGACTGTATGTAGGTACCACTGCTGCGCCTATTTTTGCCGTTAAGTTAAAGGCAATGTAGCTAGTGCTATTACAGGGGTATATCTGATGTTTTAAGGCGACGAACACGAACTGGTATTGTGTAAACATCCTTACTAGCTCTATATAGTTGGCTCCATCAGTTGAACGTCCTACACTTGTTGTTTGAGTAAAGAAATAAACCCATAACGCTTTTTAAAACTTTCGAATATTAAAACGAATCAAATGTTGTCGTTGCTAGAACAATCAATGTTAACATATTTAAATTTATTTTTAAAGATGTTATGGCAATATTTTTACAAATACGATACCATAAATAAATTTTAAAACTGCGTATCAGTCAAATTATTCCCTTGAGATATAATTAATAAAATAGATTTAAAATGGTTTTGTTATATAAGATTTTATATGTACACTTTTTATTAACTTGTTTTTTTTTTACAAAATAAAGAACGTATAAACATGAACTCAAAAAGTATAAGTAAAGTGTAATAACAAAAATAACACTAGGTATATAGTAAATAGTAAAATACCTTGGTCAAATGTTGAGTTTTTATTTTTGATTGGGCATCGTCCATTGTCGACATAATCATTTCCATTAAAAAAAAAAAAAAACATTTTTAAAACGCATTGAATTGTGAATCTTTTTTTATAAGTTTACTAAACAACGGTTACTCGAACATAATGTAAAAATTTCTACTTAACTTCTGTTTCGCTTTCATATCTGTCTAACTAAAATATGATAAAGGTACAATTATATGATTTTAAAATCCGGCGTTTGAACTAACATTAGTACTGCCGCCTGACTTCATATTTTTCATTTCTATTCTGTGCCTTTAATTTTGTTTGCTTGTCTTTGATAGAAGACTTCTTTTAAATATGCAACTTTCAATGCTATTTAGGTGTTAGTACTCGTGTTTAGTTCCCGTTAAGTGTAATTTAATTTTTTTGATGATCATTGTCTAGACATTTGCACGTATTATAACATATTAATATGTAACATAAAATTAATAAATAATTTCAATATAAGTTTACTCCATGTATGCATTTTTTACTGGTTGTAAGGTTATTGCCGGAAACTGTTTAGGTAAAGCACTATCGCAGCGTTCATTTTTATTGACTAACAGTAGTGTGAATATATGCAATATTTGCTTTTTGTCGTTAGTCTTCAAGTATTTCAGAGTATCTGCTTTTAATGTATCAAAATTGCTTTCATTTCTTGACTTATTCGCTTGCTAACTTTGTTAAACTTGTTTTTTAACTATATTACTGTTCATTTTCGAATTAAGTAAATATTTCTGTAGTTGCAAATTTTTTCAATAGTACCAAAAAATCTAATTGTTAATTTTGATCGAGAATTGCTGGTGTTTATCTTTTTACAACTTTTAGTGATTATTTTCACAGTTCTGTTGATGTGAAAGGTGAAAGTTCATGATGTCTCTTGTGCCCTATATAATAATGGATATTTATCTGTACCAGTATGAAATGAGTCACGTATGTTTTCAGTATATTGTCTTTACGCGGAAGAAGAAAGATAACAAATACAAATTATTATAATTAGATGCACTTGGCCTGTTATTAACTTTGTGATTATTTTATTTAATTTCTGTAAGTAAATAAATATTACAAATTAATATTTCAGCCACAGAATCAATCTAGCCCAGATCCAGAGCAGGGGAATCAACAGGCTAACGGATTACAACAAAACCACCAAACGCTGCAACAACAGCAACAGCAGCAACAACAACAACAGGAGCAAAATCAGGCGATTCAACAACAAAACCAATTACAACAACAACAGCAAAGCTTACAGCAGGCATTGCAACAACATAGTCAGACTTTGCAGCAAACTTTACAACAGCAACAGAATCAACAGCACACTTTGCAGCAGATGCTACAAGAGCAACAACAACAGCAGCAGCATCAAAACCTTCATACTCAGGAACAACAGAATGCTCAACAAAGTTTACAACAGATACATGTAAGCCAAGCGCACGTGAACGCACTCGCTCAAGCTCAAGCGGCTTTGCAACAGCAAGTGGTTCAGTCGTTCCAACAACAGCAGCAGAACCTTCACGATCACTTGCAGGCTGTACAGCAGCAGCAGATTCAAGCGGCGCTACAGCGGCAGTCGGTTACACTACAGGTAATGCTGTAAATCAAATTAATATAAAGTAACCCTACAGACGTACCTCTAGTATTCCATAAGAATGAAAAAGATTATGGTTAACAAATACAAAATCTTAATTAAATATCTAAAATGTGGTTGGTAACAGTATAAATATAAAGATTTTTTTTATTACACGAAGCGATGTGACGAACTAGACGTTCCTCTGATGTTAAGTGACACAGTATAAGATGTCTGGTTACCAGTAATTTAACTAGTCTAGCGTCTTGCAAATGTTGGGACATTACTGTTTTGCGAAAAAAATTCGGATAGCAATGTTAAAAAAAATTAAACCCCATTTATAGGAGCTACAGCAGCAAGCTCAACAGCAACACGCTTTGAATCAATCGTCGAAAGCAAGAATGCCGCGGGCGCGTGCTTACAACAAGCCGCGTGGCAGGATGACGGCGTACGCGTTCTTCGTGCAGACCTGCCGCGAGGAGCACAAGAAGAAGCATCCAGAAGAGAACGTCATCTTCGCGGCCTTCTCGAAGAAATGCGCCGAGAGGTGGAATGTAAGTAACACTTACAAATAATTTCCAATTTTGTTGCTCTAAAATAAATTCACACTTCATCTCCACATGAAATAATATTTTTTTAATAACACTGAAATTACGTATTAAATGAGTAATTTTTGTGAATATACAAAATCAATTATATTTTACCAATAACTGTACCATGCTCTGGACTCCTTTAGTCATCATCACAAGCATCTTGTATAATATTTATTACTGTTAAATGTTATTAACTAAAACCTGGATACATATGAAAAAATATTTTAATATTATACTTGAATACTGTAATGATATGTCACATTTAAAGTTAATAGGCCAATAATAAACAAGTTCATAATATCAGGCTCTTACACGGATTTGGTTTAAAAAATTGTTTATTCCTTATAGATGAATTATACTAGTAACATGTGTAGCTTTCAATAAGATGTCTTCTGTGTATCCAGAGATCATTATTTAGGGAGTAATTTTTTCGATTGGGTTGTTTTTGTCTTTCTTTTACCTAATTATGACGTTTTACTACTTTTCCTGCTACTTTACATCCATCACCACTCAAGCATCTGACAAGCTGGCATAAAATGCTTCATGGGAGTAAATGGGACTTTTATTTAATTTTGAACATAAAAAATTAAATGAATAATAAATACTTTGGAGGCCTTCACTCAATCTGTTCTTCGATTAGAATAATACTAAAATGTCGAAACCCAAATTTAATGTTTCTAGTATTATTGGTAATTGGGAAGAAACAGTAATGTAAAAATTCTACTGTGTTCCGGCTTAATGGATGCTGGAGTTAGTGAAACTATAGGGGTCACGAGACAACATTTTATGTCGAAAGCTAAGTAGTAGGGCATATAATTCGCTATTAAAAGGACGTTCAGCTAGTCACTTCGCTTCGTTAAATCAATAGAAGTATACAGGTTGTGAATCATGAATAGTTATATATTTGCCTACCGACCTAATTAAAAAAATTACCCATCTAATTATATATTTTCCTACCGAACTAAATAAAAAAATTACTCACATCTAATCATAAGTTTAAATTAAAAATGTTCTTTATGAGTAACCAAAACAGATAGCTGTATTATAAACCTTTGTGTTTTCACCAGCTAAGTTATAGAATGTGTTGTATATTTCTGTTAAACTAACAATAATAAAGAAAAATTGTGACATTGCAATTTGCAAAAGGGGACTATTTTTATATTTTCTTACAGACAATGTCGAAAAAAGAGAAGGAACGTTTCCATGACATGGCTGAGCAAGACAAGCAACGTTACGACCTGGAGATGCAGAACTACGTGCCGCCTAAAGATGTGAAAGTGCGCGGGCGCAAGCGTCACCAAGTTAAAGATCCTAATGCACCCAAACGATCGCTGTGAGTTACGGTCTCGATTTTTTTCTGTATTTCAATAAAGCTGTTAAATTTTTAAAGTTACGAACATTTAGTTGGAAAGATAATTTTAGAAGTATACATGGAGTTAAGTAGACATGAATAAAATAAATGTAAGATTATTACATGTGAACCACAACAGACCCGCATATAGATATACGTAAATAAGCTTTTTTTATTCTCGGAGAGCCGAGACGAGGAGGTTAATCAGATGGTAATCATGTCCATAACAATATGATGCCAGTTAGGGTGATAAAAGCAGTACGACTTTGTGTTTGTCTCTTGAGACACAAGATGTTTTCTTATGCCAGTAATTTTACTAGGTACAGCACTCTTTAAAAACAAAATGTTTTTGGCTCAATAATGTTCGGCAGCAGAAATAACCTACTTAAATGGTCTTCGGCAACTGTGACTTACCACCAGTAAATGTTGGTTTGCTTTTTAGTTATCTTTATAGTAAAATGATTATGGCATTCTCTTGTGAAGGATTGCATTAAGATATGTACTGCTTTAGATCTTTTCCGGGTATCATTTGTTTGGATCCTAGGGAGGTAATAAAATAAATTTTAAGAAATATGTGTGATGTGTCATCCAAATATTAATTTAGAGAGACATTCTTATTACTTCCACAAAAAGTTCTAAAAAAAAGAACAGTATACATATACTTAACATTTATATATATATATATGTCAATTGACAAATTATTATTTATTTTATACACATAGATATACAGTATTACATTTTTTATAGCCTTTATAGCGATTTTGTTAACTGCTTATCTTGGAACACCTCTTCCGATTCTAGGGACACATTGGTTTGTAGTAGGGTTATTTCTAACCCGCCAACTTAGTTATCACCCAAACATTGTAAATCTGCCGCAGTAACATAATCACTTTGTTCTGGCTGACAACATTTTAGAGCCAGAGCTATTTGTGACGTGTTTCTTCGTTCACTGCCTCTATCATACAATATACAATCTAGAATTGAGGTCACATGTAAGCCGAAGTATATCATGAACCACCGTTTGGTGACATGTGTGCACTTAATGTCATAATAACATTTACAAGAAGTTGTTGTAAGAATAATTATATTTATCCATTTAATTTACGAAATGTTAATTATCCACAGATCTGCATTTTTCTGGTTCTGCAATGCAGAGCGTTCGAAAGTTAAGGCTAACAACCCGGAATACACAATGGGGGACATTGCAAAGGAGCTCGGCAGGCGCTGGGCAGCTGCAGACCCCGAGACCAAGTCCAAGTACGAGTCGCTCTCTGAACAGGACAAGGCAAGATATGATAGAGTGAGTTGTATTAATATCAAATTGAAATTTCGTTTGTGGAGGCCTCTGTTTAGCAGTGGATGATGACAGTGGGCTGAAATAATGATAAAAACTTAATTTCAAATAATTGAACAATTTTTTTTTAATAATAACACTTTTTACTAGTCACATTTATAATAAAAAAAACTAGTGTTACTTTCGCTAACAGTAAATTACATATATAATATAACATAACTAGTTAATAAATATGAAAGGTATTCTTAAAAATAACTGTTTTTACTCCCATTAATATGAACATCGGCTTTGCATTTCCTTGGAAACTAAGGGTAAGTCAGGTTTGTATGATGTAGTTTAGAATTTTAAGTGCTATTTAAATTTCCAATAAGTTTTTTATACCATTCTTCACTTGTCTATTTCAAAGCAAAATAGTATGTAGGTATATAAAATATCTCATTCCAATGGAAGAGAGAGCCGCCGCATAGGAGTCTAAGATTCAGTTTGCCGACCACTGCCGTATAATGACTGGTCTTTTTTCTGGTTTGATGGGTGCTGTGGCTAAAGAAATTAGAGGGTACTTAACCTCTTGCGTCTCAAAGTGACGACCACAATGTGGTGAAGTTTTAGTCTTCTTTACTGGTGCCACATTTTTACGAGCAGGCGTACCAACAGGTAAACCTGTTCGTCCCGTGGCTTCAGGCAATATAAAAAGGAGATATTTTGACTGAGGTGCTGCCGCGGAGAACGGGCCGGTGTATATAATCTGTGGTCCATAATTTACACTCTTGAACATTCAGTTTTAAGTCTTAATTATAATTATTAGACTTTTTCGTTTTATAACTTTTCTATCTTTTATTTAGCATCCAATAATGTGTGATTCTTAATAAATATTGTAATGTTTAATTTAAATTGTTAAAGGAAATGACGGCGTATAAGAAAGCCTTGGAGCAGCAACAGTCCCTGCCCGAGGCACACGAGAAGGTGGATGATTATGAAGAGGAGGAAGATTTCAAGTGTTAAAGTGATAGAGGAACACTAAGCAACGGATGCACCGTGCACCGTGTTTGGTTCTCTTTGATTATGATTGAGAGTTAATTGGATGAATTGGTTGAAAGTTAATTGAAATAAAAGAAAAAATAAGAAATGACTGCATGCGGAAGTTAACCGCGTTTGTGTAAACCTATATGGTTATTAGCAAATGTTGTGGTTTAGATTCAATGTTGTATGTATTATCATATAATATTATCCTTTTGCACCCGGATTTTTAAATACGAAGCCGTTATAGCTCAGTTTGCAAGGCGGCCGTACGCGCTATGTAATGTACTGGCGCTCTTACGATCCCCACTGAGCTTAAGCTTCCGGTGAAGGAAAACATCGCGAGCAAACCGTCACGACATGTTGCAAGAGCAACAGCTTTCGTGTACATGTGTATCCACCAACCTGCACTTGATCAATATGTTGTATAAATAGCCTTGATTCTCTCCGTGAGGGAGAAGTCCCAGTGGTGAGAGCAATAAGACGGCTGTTTATTATTGCATGTTTTCGCCATCTTGTACCATTGGCAAAGTACATAGTTTTCGCGATCCCTTCGATGAAATAGTTGAGCGCGTCTTCATGGCTGACATGTATAATAAATCCTATTGTTATTATAGTGCTGTATTTATGTTGTCTTCATATGTACTCGAGTATCCTTTTTTTAAATGAACAATCGTTACATTTGTCTTATTTAAAAATTTTATTTAAAACATTTTTAAGCAATGAAATTTTTATTTCAATGTCAAGGATAAAATACCTAAATACTTTTGGTAATATTAAAGGTTTTAAAAAATATCTGCCATCATCGATAAAGTATTTTTTCAACAAATTTTCGTTTATCACATAAGAAAATAATCTGAAGCAACATGGTGGAATTTCACCAGTGATAATTGTCGGGTTTATATTTTTTTAATGTTCACTACACGTGTATAGTGTAAATGTACGTAGTAGGTGTGTTTGATCTATTCAATATTACTTCAATCAATTATCTAACGTAATTAATGGTACATACTGGTCTCGTCAAGATAAAAACTTTGATATACTAACACATATGTATGTTTCTGTACTGTTATGTGCAATATAATATTTAAAATCTTAAAAATTTTGTAGAAAGTGAAAAAAAAATTGTAACTATTCACACGCGCATCCAGACTACACAAAGTTAAACAACACTATGTAATGTCAACAGTTTTTTGGTTCGAGGTGCGGTGATGGCCGACTATATTAATTGATTGAAAGAGTCACGGATTCAAACCCCTCGAAGTATGGGTTACCGGTGAAGAAAACCATCGTGTTGTAACGGATTTGTGCAAATGTCCAACAATTATCATGAACATGTGACATTCCCCAACTTAACCAGCGTAATGGATAAAAGGCTTTGATTCTCTCCACCCTGATGATTTAACTGCAATATATTGTGTATTCCAATGCGTGTGTGAACAGGTTAAAACATTTGTTGTTAAATTAAAAAGATGTTTTATGTTTAAATTTTTGTATCTTTGTGAATTGCAGTATTAGTTGCGTAAGTCACTTTTTATTTCATGTTCATGATCGAATTCTCGATATTAATGAGCTTTATGGCTCCTTTAATTTTATAAAGTAAAATTTTCAGTACAAAACCGGCAGATGATTTTGATGATTTCAGTATTTTCATTTACTACTACATTACTCGAATAATCTTATCTTGCATCACACAAATTTCATACCAAATGTGAAAACTATTAACAAAATTAACATGGTTTGGTTAAATAATTAAGTTCGCTGTTATAACGGTTCAAATGCTTGATCAATTGTTAAATAAAGGTTTTGTTGCAAAATTTATGAACCTCCGAACTATAGTCCTTCTGATGTAAGATATTGTTGTTAGAATTTAGGTAGTTGTTTTTATTGTTTTCTTTTTGTTGTATCATAGAGGACAACTCGATCATTATAGATCACGATCTATTATAATATTATGTAGATCATTGTTCCTTTTAACATATACTGAGAGGTCAAATTGTAAGGTGTGGCCTTATTTGAGCATCATTTGGGCAATGCATGTTAATTACATACATGTTAATTATACTCAGGAACAAACATAATGCTAAATGTAAGTCATTTGAGAAAAGTTAACAAACCTATAAGTAAGTTTAGTCTTAAAGATTAAATATGTGAGAGGAGGAATGAATGAAATTTTGTTACTTGTGTCCAAAAAAAAAATGTAAATAGTTACCTAGTTAAATTATATATTTTGTAAACCCTTCGTAAGTGTTTCATGTAAATTGCAATCTATGAAGACACCCAATAAATAGAAGTTGCATTTAATGCTAATGCAAACTCTTCAAAGACATCTAAAAAAAATGTACCTAAATGAAAAGGACTGCAAACGTGATAGTACTTAAAACTATAAGTGATAGCCACTAAGTATTTTTGTCTACAGAATATTAGGTAGCTTAGATCCCTGGGACATTCATGCGAAGTTGGTCTTTAAATTTTAAATGCAAGAAATGCTTTCAAACCATTTCAGTTGCACATCTATTCATTCACGAGTGACGCTAGATTGTCGTGTATTTATCTTAACAACTGTTTTAGACGAGTATAAATAAACTGCGCGGGAATTTTGTTGGGCTCGCAACAGTTCCGTGAACTTCTCGTGTAGCGTAAAATTTTGTGAGGGCGAGATGAATGAGGTATATATTTTAAGGAGTGCGTGTAATTGAGACGATATTGTTTTGAATTTAAGGACTGTACAAAACAATATAGTGAATCTTTTACACTAAATCGTTTTTTTATTTTCGACAACTTTTACAGCATCCTTTATTTACTAAAATTTTACATTATCTTGTCTAATGTGTTCTTTGTGGTTTATTAAATGTCTAAGACGGAAACGATTATTGATAAAATGAAGGAGTATACATATGGCTTAGACATAATTTCTGATATTTTTTATCAAGCTAGAATTATGCCTGCGCAATTTTTTAAGTGAATTAAAACATTGCGTTAATAAAATTAGTAATTTGGCTCCCAAATTGACCAGTCAGTGATTACTAAAACGTCAACCACGATAAATCGTTCGGGAATTACGTAGATACCTAGTAGCTTTTTTTAATTTGTCACTAGTTCACCTGATCGTAAGTGATACAAAATTCAATGGTATATTTGACATTTTTGATTTTGAAAAACTAGTACGTTTTTGACGATGTGGTGAAGGTCGCTAGAATCCTCTGGATGCATAACGTCGCATTGGAACACTTGGCTGATGATTATATTTTTGTATCTTTTATCGTTTTCCTTGATTCGTGTATAATTCAGCAGCAACTTATTTAACGTAAAACTGTAAATTCAATTCATAAAAGATAACTATGGTGGAAATGGTTATATTAGATTTACTGTTGACTGTAATGAAAAATGAATATCAACATAAAATTTTTTCTATTTTATCGGTGTTTACTAGATTATCGCTAACACTTTTTCAAATTTTGGCAGCACTATCAATAACAAATTTGGCATTTAGATTCGTTGTTGAAGATGTTTTGATTATAATATTGTAGTACATTTTACGAAAAAGGAATCAAGGAAAAAACCGTATGTTTTACATTTTCTAAGCGTTTGTCTGCCGACAAGTTATGACAGTTAAGGGTTCACTTAATGATCGTTAATAAAACAAATATAATTCGTAACGTTCACTTTTAGTTTATTAATTAAGATTTTCATATATCACAATCTCCGGCAAAATTAACAAAACATATTGACCGATCTCTCTGACCTCCCGCGAAATAACGTCTAATGTCAACCATTTTTGACATTGACGTTTTACATTTCAAAAAGGTATCTTCTATTTTAAATTAATTTAAGATTACATAGAAATATGTTTTTGACATGGGGAAACATTGCGGACGAATTGACCACGCAGACAATTTTATAAGAATTTGTATCCTTTTATTTTATACGTCTATATATAACATAAGCTCTCGCCATCAATTGCGAAGAAGAAGATTACATACCATTTACAATCTATAAAATAAAATATATTTATTATTAGGCAAAATTATGAGGAATAATATGATATATATGCAAGTCTTACACAGTTTAGTCTTACTAATTTAATCTAAGTGTTTAGATTGTCCCCACAGTATTTTTAAAGTGCATTATAACATTTTTTGTTTTTGAGTAAATCACATGAGTAGTATCACTGACTACTATTACTTCAATTGATAATACTAGTATATGAAGAAGGAACGTTTGTTTTTGACATTTGAGTAAAATATGATGCATGCCGGCGATTCTGTTGTTACAGAAAGTGCAAATATTGCTTTTTAATATACTGAGCCTTGCAAGGTGTGCAGGTACAGTGTTGTGGCCAGGTCGCAATCTGTTGATTATAGTGATGGACACACGTATCAGCTTATCATTCTAGAGTTTTCTCGGCAAATTCTCTTGGGTATTTTTATACCATTTACCTTTACATTTGTGATCCTTTTTTCATAAATCTAGCCACATGTTTTTTAAGGAGATATTTACTTTATAATAATAATAGGTCATAGGAAAATGCACCACATTTCTGATGTCAAAAGCATTGATCCCTTCATATGGACTTTTGTCTGCTACTTCATTACTTGAAATACCTTTATGTGAGGAAATCACATAAATAAAAGTGTTATCCCCTTGTTATGCAACTGGAAGACAAAAGTATTATTGAAATCAAGACTTACATGTTTCAGACTGTTTACAAGACTTGAAAGTCTGTTTATATTACAAAATATTTACAATTATTTATACAACTTATCGATTTTAATGCTCCAAAAATTACATATGCCTCTACTGTAAACATAGAGCACTGTATATCTAGTACAAAGCTTTAAACAACATCTTTTTAGGGATCATATACTGCACTTATAACATAATCATTATTACCTTTGCTGCCATCAGTGTAGAATGTTATTTGTTGGTATCTTCTAAGAATGCAAGAAAGTTTGAATTATTGTTCATTGACTTTGTTAAAATCTTATTAAGATGTGTAATACTATTGTATAAATGAATATAATACAGTTGTATTTTTAAGAAAAGTTGGCAATATACCTGTCAGAAGATCATTAGTCGAAGTCAATGGACCACATCTCTCAATCAATAAAAGCCAAATATATTTTAACCATCTATTTTCAAATGTTAAAGATTTAGTGGCCATTAGACATGTTAACACAAGTAAAATAACCGTAATTTTAAGACAACATAATACAGCTAACAATTTTATAAACAACATCAACTTATTTGAAAAACAAATTCAAAGCATTTATTTCAGCAGCTCAAATTACGAATACAGGTGTAATTAGATTTGTACCCGCAACCATTTCATACAAAGAATTAAATTAAATTATTGCTGTTGTTGGTCACGAATTGATAAGAACTCAAACTGTTAGCATCATGCTTCTAGCGAACTCATTACCTGAGAGTGTACAATATGATTTATTTTCATATAAAGCTTTTGAATATCTTCCTCCTTTAAGCATTCTGCAAATATTTGTAATGGCCAACAAAGTTGCTCTATTTGTTCAGGTGAACATTGTTATAAAGAATGTAGTAAACCAGATGAGATTTGCTGTGTAAATTGCAGTGGACTCTATTTGGCTATTTCTAAGCTATGTCCTATTAAAATTAAGAAGGTATTAGAAAAGAAAAATAAAATTACAAATGCAAATGTTGTAACAAAAGAGAATATAGACTTCCATCCTCTGCCAACATGCACCAACCCTCTAAATAAAAATGTAAATATTGTAAACAAAATAATGCACTAACTTGTAAATAAACCTGTATATAAATCTATTAATATTATGCCTATTCCACAGGCTGTAACTATCAAAAATATAAAATCGCAAATAATTGGACAGTGATGTACTTATGTCCTTGGTACCACACTGTGGTCCAATTTGGTAAAAAATGGTAATGAACCCTTAACCATGTCATTCATTAATTAAAGATATACATATTAAAAATCGGTCAACATCATGGATCTTACAAACCCTCTCTATGTATATTACAATTCAATATTCAAAGTGCAAACCACAAAAAACCCCTTCTCACAAAATTTTTGAATAAAAAAGATATTACTTTGTACTCAATATTGATTGAATTATCTGGCTACATTCTTTTGTAGTTGGGCTTGCAATACGGTAAATAAGTTTCTCTCTCACCACCTCCCACCGCCAGCACAAACAGCGTCCCGAAGTTTATCTGGCTACCGTAGTCTCTTTGAGGTGGGTAGGATATCCCCGCGCTCCTCATTTTCTTCCATTTTATAATATGTACACTAGTTATATATAATAAGTCTTTTTACACTGATAAATAACATTAAATTCAATTTAAATAAAATAAAAAAAAATTACGACTGCACTTTTTCAAATTTCCACTAAGAATCACCATATAACGTAGTGATTACTTGCTCAGTGAGTATCACAGTTTTCTTTAATCTGGCATATTTTTTTTGTAAACGTTTTTACGGCTCTGGATACGAGTCGTTTTGAGCCCATTTAATCTGGCATAAAGTTATAACTATTGCCATAAAAAAAAGGCATGACTTGTAATCATACCAAAACGTAATGTTTCAAACACTTCGGTCTCTCCCAAAAATCAATAAAATATTAAAAGAAAAAAAATACTGTTTCATCAGTTTTAAGCTATTTGCTCTTTTATTTCACACAGTTTTGTTGATTCCTTCCATAAGTTTGTAAAATAATTGTTACAAAAAGAGAATGTGCTGGGTTTACACAAACTTTTTAAGGTTTAAGAAACCGAAGAATTGTTGAAAATTGTCTATTTCTTTTAAAAAAATAATAATTAAAAAAAGTATCTTCTTCATGGAAACACTGTAGAAGGTATAGTAGCAAGGCTAGAAAGGACTCGTATTCAGAGCCGTAAAAACATTTACAAAAAAAAAAAAAGAATTAGCAGCAAGTTGAAATATAACAACGCTTGAAGAAGAAGAAGAACAACGCTTTCAATTAAGCGTCATAAGATAAAATGTCTAAGGATCAGGCTAAATCTAAGCCGCGAGAAAGAATGTCCGCCTACGCGTATTTCGTGCAGGCCTGCCGCGAGGAGAAGAACCCCCGAGACGTCAAAATCATGGATTTTTACAAGAACTGCTCCGAGAGGTGGAAAGTAAGTAAACATTATGGTCGCGCTCATTATTCTCGGATCTTTATTGAATAATCAATGACGAGCTCTAAATAATTTGTAGTTTATTTTATAGCTATGTCATACAATGATTTTAGTGTGCATTAAATTATCACAAGTGAGTGTTCTTATAAACAAAGGAAAGATTTATTGTTATAATTTATTATATTAAATATCAAGTCATGTATTTGTTTAATTTCTCAGAGGCAATTAATGATATTTAAACCTACACAATTTTGAAAACTCAATTAGCAATATTTATAAGGTAATTCATTAGATTTTAAATTCATTTGTATATTTAATAATAATAAACATTGAATAACAGTAGCACATTATTGGTACCATAGTAAATGCAACTAAGTACCTGAAGATGGCCTAATAAAAATAGCTATTACATAAGAAAGACTATATTTTTTTTAAGGAATGACTTCTACAAATTCTGATTAAATTTTAATCAAATATTTCATAAAAATTCAAATGCTGTTTTACTTTTCTTAGGAACCAATAGGTAATAATTGCATAAAATTAACATACAATGTTTACCAAATTCAACTAGTGCTTTAATAAAGTATTTGTCCACTTACAACTTAAAGTATTTAAAAAACTTGTTTACAGATCTGAATTCAATCTCTTTTGTTTGCCTTCTTTTGAAGTTGAAATTTTTGGTTATATGTCAATTTTAAGATATATTCTTTCCAATAAAAAGTAAATCACTGAAACAGAACCAAGCCCTCCAAGCGGCCTGTACCTTATTAAATTAAAGAGGTATCAACAGTATTTTTTCCTCTCTTCAGGATGGAATTTTTTCATACTTTTATGCCTCCAGCTTTGAGGAATAATACAATTTTATATAAAAAACAATCATAAAAGTAGAACTACTCTTTTAATATAACCAAGTTTGTACAAAAATAAGAGAAACTTTAAAATACATTTGTATTGGATTGAGAATCCAGTCCTGAATATATTTTAAAAAGAAAAATACTTTTTTTAAAAGGCTTTACCGAAAAAAGTGAAGCAAAGGTTCGCCAGAAAGTCCAGAAAAGATAAGCGACGTTACGAGAACGAGATGCATGGCACCACCACACCTGAAATCAAGAAAGTGGAAAAGTGCAAGCCGAGAGTTAAAGATCGTAATGCACCTAAACGCGTGAAGTGAGTTACAGTTTTAAAGTTGACAAAATTTCGAATGTAACATTGTTTTAAACGAAATTATAATTATTGTTATAACTTTGATTCATAATTTTAACCTTTCGATGATTACAGTTGAACAAAGACAACCAACAACAAATACAAAGGGAGTGTTTTCGTCTTTCTACGAAAATACTGCGCACGACTATAATAGTCGGCGAGACAGTATTTTCTTTATGATCACAGGGGAAGTGTTAGTTCTTTCCCTGATATTATTCAATTCTTCTTTAGCTCACTTTTAGCCGTATGGGGGCGACTTCTCTGGGTTTTCTTCGGGTTTACGTGCCCCAATTCTAGTACGATAAGAGAGCCCGAGGGATAAATAAATGGATACATGCTAAGTGATCTCGTGTTATCACAGCGTGGGTGCTAAGAAAGGCCTTACCCTTTTTTGGGGATGTGTTTAGTTAAGAGGGGCGTCGGTGCGATCTGTAGAAGACCCCTGAGCCTTTCCTTGGGGGTTTTTAGCGGGTGGAAATCCCACATAATAGTGATTCCCTAAAAATTATCTTTTAAAAATTACTATCCCTGCACCAAAAAATCACCAGTTATTGCTGCAACTCCTACCCTAGTTATATTGTACATACTGACTTATAAAAAAAATATCATACGCAGATCCGTCTTTGTATGGTTTAGTAGTGTGGAGCGTCCAAATATAAAAGCTGAACATCCAGAATACACGTCGGCGGAAATTTTAAAAGAAATTCGCAGGCGCTGGTCCTCCGCAGACTCGGCAACCAAGTCCAAATACATATCCCTCTTTGAGCGAGACAAGAAGAGATATGAAAAAGTGAGTTGTAAATATAATAAATTTTTAAAACCATCCCTTTTAAATAGGATTTATATGTAAAAAAAAAACTTTTTTGTAACTGATTTCCAACAAAAAATAATAATAATTGGATTTGACCGTTTAGTTAGTCATGTGCTCTTGCATCTAGATCCTCACACTTTCAAGGTTCTGCGTTCCTGATTGAAAGGCACTGTAGCTAGTGAAATTATTTGCCTTATGTGGTAACCAGACAGACCTTAAAGCGATGAGCACGATGTGGTGAAGTGAATATCGTAAATAACTAGGTGATTTTCTTGTTAGTCTCGTCACCTACTTAGGTGGTTTTCGGTGAAATCAACTTATTAGCAGTACATTTCAATAAACATTGTAATTTTTACACACAAATAAAATTGTTAAAGGAAATGAAAAAGTATCAAACGGCATTGGAGAAGCAACAGACTCAGCCCAGAACATATGAGGTGAAAGTGGAAATTGACTATGAAGAGAAATAAGATTTCAATAATCAACGGACAGTGCAAAATCGCGTCGAGTTTACCAAAGGGGCTTGCAGACAATGTACAAAGTGTGTGTGGTAATGTAATGTTAAATTGATGAAAAGCCTACAACGGAGGGAATTATTGCAAAATACCCTTTAAGCTAATATAATTCCCTGTATTTTACGCTCTTCATCTATCGATAGTCTATTTGACAAATGATTTATAATTGATAAAATTTTAGACAAAAAGAAGAAGTTTCAAAGACATAGTTGTAGTTTCTTAATGTAATTTTTTTTATAAGGATTATTTTGTTAAAATGTAAATAAACAGTCCTACCCGTTTTTGAAAATATTTTATTATGGCTTTGAGTTTCTTTTGTTTCGGAATTTAATAAGAGTTTGTTAAATGAGTATTTAATTACCACATGGAATATTGCATATAAAATTTCAATCGACTAAGAAATAACTCAAAAATGTTGAGTAATATAGTTTTACTTTTTTGTTTAAATTTTCCTACATATGAATAGCGGCTCGTCATAATGCAATACGTTTGTGTCGATTTAAAGTATGTGTAAACGTTTGATAACGAAAAATAAATATTTTTTAGCCTTGAAAGTGGATAAATACAATAAATAAGGATGACTAGGAAAGGCAGGGTTCAGGTGATGATGATGAGGCACAACCCCCTGGGCTGCACATTCTCGCAGGCCTAAGTCTGTCGCGGTATGGCAAACTTAGCGAATGATGCATACATACGTACACACAGATTTTTGTGCCAAGAACTAATTGTCGGGCCTTTTTACCCGGGCGGTCTCCCACAGTGAAGTACAGGGCAAGCAAATAATAAAACAGTACATAAATTTGAAACCTCATTTATTTTATAAAAATAAATGTTTTGACGACAAATAGTTTATAATTTCGGGGTCCTTAAGAATGCAACTCCCATTTTGAGTTGTCATCAGAAATGTTTCAAGACATTGTGTAAAAAATTCAGTTTTTACAAAAGTTATTAATTTTTTTTTATCTTAAAACATTAACAACATTACACTTTCACATCTACATCTAATAACGGTCGATCACTTTTATCTTTACATAATACAAACATGGCGTTTAACAAAATAACCCATTTATTACACAGATATTATTATCTCTATTAGCTTTTAATAATATGAAAGACTAGGCCCATTTGTGACTCGGTAACCCATATGGATAACGATGCAAATAAATACACTTATTTTAAACACACAGCAGCCCTCTTAATGATCCCTCAGGTGGGAGTCGCGATCCCGCATAAGGCGAGAGGTACGGCCATGTATACACGACACTAATCAAGTGCGGGTTGAAATATGTCACATGTCTATGAAAGCTGTTCTTGAAAAATGTCTGATTCCTCACGATATTTTCTCTCAATGAAAGCTCAAGCTTAGTAATACCGAACCCGCACCTCTTCTAGAAGTATTGCCCGCTCGACTGCGCTACAATCTTCGCTTTCACGGTTTTAAATAAATACACAAGTTTCTTATAACCATTAGCAACTATTGCACAATAAGCGACATTTTATTTATACAAATAAAATGATATTAAAACTTCTTAAAGTTGTGTGGATAAAAACTGAAACGATATCTATTAAAAAACAATAGTTATAGATATTATTTGATATACGTATTTCTTTTAACTGAAAACGGTTCACAAAAGCTGTATAATTGTTTGTAATTATTTAGATATTTTTTAAAACCTTTTATTTTATACGGAAATGATCTAGTAGTATTCAGCATAAGTAGTAGCTTTTAGCCGCGAACTGAATTAAATGTGAAAAAAAAAATACATAAAAACCTTTGCGAGTAAGAATTTCGTATTTGATTTGAGGGAAACGTATTAGCAGCAATAACTGAGTAACAATAATCCCATAACAATTAAATAAATGTTGATAATAATTTTATTTTTCACAACTTAAACAAGATATTGTTTGTGAATTTCTAAAGTTCCCGGTTCTATTCCGGAGCCATATATTGTGGAGTTTGGATGTTAATGGTGGTTTTTCGAACTCATCTGGCTAGCTATGTCCATTACAGATAAAAAAATATTTTTAGTTATCAAAAAAGAATGTAGTAAATACAAAATCTACATGATCGGAGTTGGTTAAGTCTTTACAATACACTATTGTTACAAATACACACAAGTCCGTATACGACGCTAATGACGAAAGCTCGATGATCCAACATATTCTACATACATACGAATATGAAGTATACACAAATAAATATCACGAACTCCATATTAATGCAAAATAAGCCTAAATACCTACAAGTTTTTTCACTAGGACTCCTACTTGGGCGTTGTAGAGGATCTTTTAATAGTTACGGTTTGAAAGCTTCGTTAACATTGCAGAACAAAAAAATAATGACGTCATCATAATATAAACATCACTCTTATTGTTACCACTATTGGGAGTCATGTCTCCTTTCACAGGGCTATTTCCATCACGTTGGCCAATTGTGGATTGGTGGATATCACCAAAGCTGTTATTGGTATATATTTTCTTTCACCCGAAGCAGGAGCTCGGTGGGGAACGAATTCGTGTCTTCGTGACGCCCGCAAGACTACAAACTGAGCTATCATGGCTTCCATCATAATATTTTAGTACAATGCTAATAAATTTTGTATTATGGTTTAAAGAGTTGTTCACACCGCCCTTGTCCGACTCAAGTCATGACTCAAGTCGGGTATAAAACGCTTATTTAATGACGTCATAAACAAAAATACTATTTTTGGATGAAGAAGACTAACAGCGGATAGATTTATTGACGACTTTTAAAACTCCACCGGATTCCGTGCTCGGGGATCCGGAATCCACGAGCTAAATACAACACAAAATGATTAACATCTACAGATATACTCCATTACAAAAGTTGCACGCGTATACTTAAAGCTTAAATCATTTAAAGAGTGAAATCATATTGAAGGGTACCCTGGTAACAGCAACGAATAATGCGTTAAAAATACATAGTACATATTACTGGCCGAGTAGTTGTTGGTGTTTGAGAAATATATACTATATATATATATTCATTTCTAAACAATCGTATTTACAACGTCAATTTACTAATTTTATATCAGCTGGCACTCTTAAATCGGACAAACGGAATCAATAGTTCATAAATTTAGTTTTTAAACTGCACTAGAATATTTTTATGTTTTCAACTCTAGAGGGGTGGTTGCGGATGCTGATTTTATGTAAAGAATTTAATACATTATTAGGATGCCCAACATCAAAATTTTCATTGCAGAGTTATTAAAAGTTTAAAAATTAACTAAAAGCATCCGGAGCAGATTTAAATTTTAACAAACAATCTTGTTGATTTTGATATAATTTATAAAATAAGAAGTAAAGATTACGAGCAATCAGCTGCTATAAAATAACGTAAGATGAACTCTAGTTTACGGAGGTTCGCTATGAAGCGTCGGTCTCGTGCGGGTCGGGCGGCTGTTGCGGGATGTAGTTCCATCTCGCTTTCACTTCTGCGCCCTTAGCGGCCCGCGGCGGTGACGAGGGGGACGCAGCGGCGGCAGTCAGCCGCGTGCGCACCACCGCGAGATGGCGCTGTATGTAGTGCTCGTGGGGCGCAAGCGCCGCGGCCCTCGTGAGGCACTCCTCCGCGACCGCCAGTTTCCCTCGCTCTACTGCCACCACACACAGGTTGTGCAGAGCCTGCACGTTCTCCGGCTCCAACTCTAATATTCGCCGGTAACACTGAAAAGCATTATACAAATTTTATAGTATTCACTAAGAGAAAGTTATTTTTTATTTAAAGAAGCAAGGAGACGGACAGGACTTCATCTGATAGTAAGCGATGCGCCAGCAGATAATAATATGGCTCAAGTTGTTTAGTACACACTGCACTACTTTGCTTTGTTAAGTCTCGCTATTCCTGTAATTTTACTAACTACAACACCGTTCAAATCGGAACACGGGTGTTTGCATAGTAGTGTTCGTCCGCATAGATAGGCACCTACCTAGGCCGTCTCCGGTAACAGAGGTCACCTAAAAAGTTTAAGAGCTAAATTAACAGTATAAACTTACGCTCTCAGCGGCATCCAGATCTTTGACCGAGTTGATATAAATATCGCCTAAGAGAACCAGAGCCTTCACATGGTCGGGGTGGTGACGGACGAGCTGCTTAAGGAATGGCGCTGCCTCCAGCGGCCGCCTGCGATCCGCTAACAGCAGCGCCAAGTTGAACAGCGCAGAGCGGAAGTCCGGTTTGAGGTGCACCGCGGCGCGGAACCACCGCTCCGCGCACTCCGCGTCGCCCTCGTCCATGCACACCATTCCGAGGTTGAAGTGGACGCGCTCATTAGTCGCTGAAATATCCATTAAACATTTGTTAGTAACATATATATTTTTAATTTGTTCATTTAAATTTTTTTTTATAAAAATGTGTCCTAAATTATCAGAGAGTGAAAGAGTTACTTTGCAATAACTGAACAAGTCGCTATTGGGACAGGTTCCTGTTAATTTTGAATTTAATTTCTAATTAAATTTATTTTATCCAATTCATTCCATGTTATTTATCTGATTTTACCTAGATTATTCGGCATGGTGTATTTTATGTTAACACTTTAACAAATTTTGATTTATTAATCAATTTTATAAAAATAGTCGTTTTTTAAAACGTGAAAATAGATTCTGCCTGTCTGCTGACGGAATATTCAACTATTAAGAACCAATTAAGGTAACATAATATATAGCTGGTAAATTGTTTATATTTTATTTATAAATTCATTGTTTGAATTCTCACAAGTGTGTCACATTATTGGATAATAATTATTGTAACTAGTAACGAAATTCATAAGTATAAACCGGTGCTGAAAAAACATTTTGACTAACATTTAATTATTTGGTGTATAAATAAAAATATTACTTACAGTCTTTGTCCAATAGCTTGAGTAGACGCTGCCTGGCTAGGTGTCTCAGGTCAGCGGCGCCGAGCTCTTGCAGCAGGATGGCTGAGTTGAGAAGCGCTTGCTCGTGCTCGGGCTCCAGCTCTAATGCCTTGTCCAAATACGCTAGTGCCTGTGACGCTTTACCTTGCTCCAGCAACACAACGCCAAGCTGGAATAATTTATTTAGAAAAAAAGAACTTAAATACGTAATAAATTTAAACTAGATATGATTAATACCCTTGGCATAATATTTATTACAAAACAAGATCAAAGCTGAAACATACGACCCGTATGCGAAATGGGTTTGTATATCCCCTGGGCATGTACCCCGGTAAATCGTGAAAGGCGACTAAGAATAAACTCCAAGAAACAACCTCTAACATTAAGTCTAAGATTGTTCTAGGGAATGCCATGGGCCTCCCCGGCAACCTCAATTTGTTCAAATAGAAGACCATTTCGTACTTTTAGTCCACCCTTTCCCAATTACAGCAATGGCGGCCACGACTATTAAAGCCCGCAAACCTAAAACCAAGATCTTTTTATTTTCTTTCTACGATAGGCAGCAACTGATTTACTAGTATTCTTAACAGCGACTACAGAGCAGGATGCTTTACTTTGCCCCTTTAATAGTTAGTATTGATAATACTTACGTTATAATATATGTCAGGATTGCCACTGTCATACAATAACGCCCTCTCATACACCTCCTGCGCTTCTTTCGTACGATTTAACTTGATCAAAATGTCCCCTCTGTTGATATACGCCTGCGTGTAATCCGCTCGCATGCTTATCGCCTGCCTGTACAGCATGTCCGCTTCCTCCAGTCGCGTCGCATTCTTCGAGATGAGATTGGCTAGATTCAAGAATACGTTCAGATGGTTCGGCGCTATTCTCGCTTGGTAGGATTCACCCGGTTTAGCTTTAGGTAAGAGGGATTTAGCTCTCACGTAAGCCTCTTCAGCCTCTTGGTATCTCCCCAGGTGGTTGTACGTCCTCCCAACGTTGATATGCGCGCCTACGTCGTCCGGTTGCACGCTAACCGCCGTGTTGAAGAAATCTAAAGCATCTGCGTATTTGCCCTCCGCTTCCAGAGCATGGCCCACGTTGTTGTATAGTTTTGCGTTGTTGCGGTTTACCTAGAATTTTAACTCATTAATTTACTGGTAAATAGCTCTTTCTATATATATTATTACCAGTCATTATTCACTGCTGCTTATGTTTTTGTTAGTTACAGATATATAAATTATACGATGACATTGATATACGTCAGTGGTGAAAATATAAAAAAGAGTAGTTTAAATCTGACAATACGAGGGACACAATAAATAAAACCTGGCTGTTAAAATGACCTCACCAATATTCAAATAAAGATTACCTAATTAGGTTCAACAATAAAAGAATATACATTTGTTTCTATTATATACTGACTTCATTATAATTACCTTAAGGCCGGATGCGAAAATTGAGTATTCAGTTTTCCAATCCCAATTTCTCACATAAGTCTTGGCGCTGAAAGCTAGAAGAAGGAATATAAGCGCAGCGGCTGCTAAAGTTGCCCTCTTCTTGGCCAGTAGTCGCCATCCGTGCGCCACCAACAGACACCAGCCCATCGACGGCATATACAGAACTCTTTCGGCAACCACAAACCCCACCGGGAAGAACAGGTTAGACGCCGGTAGAAATGGTAGCACTAATAATGCGAGACCCTGAAAGATAAGATATATATGTAAGTTACGTTTTCAGCAAATGCACTTTGGAACGTATTTTAACTTTAAACTATAAATGAGAATGAATATAAAACTTTCAAAAAAAAACAAAATCATACCAGGCTTTTAAAGTATTGTCTATTTTCAGCAATAGGTTTTCCAATGTTAACAATTTTGGAATATTAAAAAGCACAAAAATTCCGATTTTTTTTGCTTTGTCTAGAATTTACCACGTATTTTATAAAAACTGCCCGTAATGAAAATATAATATAATTTTCCGTAGTTTACCCCTTAATGTTAAATGGGAATAACATCTACCAAACTAAGACAGTGTATGAAATAAAAAAAAATAGGTATACCATAGACAAGGCCGAGGAGCGAGTTCTTAGAGCGTGTATGGCGGCCGCGATGAGCGTGGCTGCGAGCGCGGCGGAGGCCAGGTTGCGCGGGTCCCGCCAGGAGCGCAGCAAGGCCACGGTGCCCATCGTCCAGTCGCAGCACAGCGCCTCCGGCAAGGTCAGCAGCCAGGCGTTCAGCGCCGGCAGGTACGCGAATGTTAAATGTCTGGAATATACAGTTGTATCTCTCAACATACTAAATAATCATATACAATTTTAAACTAAACATAAAACATGACATACAAGTTTTGATTATTGTATCACAAATAAATCAGTTTTTTATGCATCGAAGCGATGAAATGAACAGGATGTACACATGGTGGTAAGTGATACCTTTACTCATAATAATAAGCTGCTAATTAGGATCATATACTCAGTACCACATTGTGCTTGTCTAATAAAGACATATCCAACATACTGAGTTCCGTTACACCAGTAAATTAATGACTAGATCCTTCAGATCCAAACACAGTAATGTTTGAACACTGTAGTTAGGAGGCAGCTGCCTACTTAGACACTCCCCGGCAACAATGACTACTGTACACTGTAAATGCAACAAAGGACTTTACCTAGCAGGTGGAAGTGCAGCGCCTGCAGGGTTGTCGAATCTCGTGAAGACGGGGAGCTGCGCTCCCATAACGTGTAGCCTGGCCGCCAGTAACGCTAGAGTGGCGCAGCAAACGGTGGCGACCCTGCGCGCTGCCTCGCCGCACGCGCAACCCCATCCCGAGCCTTTGCCCCACGCCTCTAACCACGACCGTCCGCTGACCATCGAGCCGCGACGCTGAAGAAAATTTAACATGTTAAGTTTACAAACTACATACTTCAGCTGTTCATATTTTTAAGGAATAAATGACTTCTTAAATACTAATATCTTCTTTTAAGTCGTATTTCCTCATGACTGAGGGTCGTCGTCACCATGATTTTACTGAAACACACGACGACTCTCTTGGCAGTTATAATGGAGTGGTTTCACATTGCCTTTTCTATTACACATACTAGTCCGACCACAGACGGTCAATGCCGTAGATAAGCAGGTTTCCTCACGATGTTTTCCTTCACCGTCAAAGCACGTGATATTAGTTGGTGTTATACTAACTGCACATAAATCGAAAAAATTCATTGGTGCAGGCCGGATTCGAGCCCGGTACCTCCGGAGTGGAAGGCAGGCGTTCAAACCACTAGGCTATCACGGCTAATACTAATATAAAATACTACTATACTAATATAAATAAAATACTAATACAGAGAAATGTTAAAAAAATGTATATCAGGAAAAGAATACACAAAGGAACATGTTTAAAAAACACATTTTTCGCTTCTGCCTTTTCTGATTTTGGCGAATGGGAAATATTCTAAAATGTCCTTTTTTTCCTCCTCTTACATTTTAATCAAGAGTTTCTTACGCACAATTGTGAGGGGACCGTTACAAAGAAGTAAATTCTCTACACGTACGAGTATGCGCACGAACTTTCACTGTGATGTTCTCATCCCCATCAAGTTTAATATTACGATGGACCGGCTAAAATAACAAAGGAAAAGGGACAGCTTTGTCTTGATCATTGTAAATACCCCTACCCTGATAATTAAGGTTAAAATGGACATTGATTTTCTTTCAACAAAAGTATGTTCAATCATTTTTAACCTGCGATGCAAATCGGAATCTACAAAGCGAGTGTTTAGATGTTGTACGACAGCGGTATAATTACTACAGTTGAACCCTTTCTGTAAATTTGATAGAAGACCCAAGTAGTAATATTCTTAGATATTAGTAAAAAATACTACCGCCTCATCCAATTTAACGTTTTACAGTTTTTTTGTCACATCTAATTTTGTTCTTATTACTTAAATGTTATTAACACAGTAAAATAACATAGTAAAATATAAGAGCATGAAAGGGGGTTATCCCATGTACTAAAAAATGTAATTTTGTTTACCTTCTGGGCTACGAACAGCTCGTACACGACACACACTGCGGTGACAGTGATGCCTTGCTCCTTGCACAGCATGGCCACTCCCACGCATGCGGTGCACGCCACTAAATAACGCCAATCTAAAAATGACAGAATAATTTACTTATAAAATCAAATCAAACACTAATAATACTAATTTCATAAGAGCAAACAAAGGTAATCGCGATTTAATACATGTAAGTTTTGTTCTTATTTCTTTTCATTCGTGCTCTACTTTCGGATATATAAAAAACTTTACGTTAATAAATCTGAAACAAAAAAAGCTCATGATTTATAACAGTTAATATAAACCCTATGAACTCATTTATGAACCAATTCGTCTGATATGAATAGGTACAACGGTTTCATGCCAAAAACACTTCCTGAAACTAATATCTTCAATTTAGGACGGCAATTATTACGAGATTGCTGGAGCATGAGAAATCGCTCGCTATTACATTTACTTCGGATAAGTCTTATACAGTTTATAATTGTAGCTATTATATAATTATTTATATAAACTGAAAACAAGTCTATTCTAAGTAATAAAGACTTATTAATTACGGCGATGGAGCCATCTACAGAGCGAAGTAAAATAGCATTGTTTGATGTTAAAATAGTTGATTGCAGAATAAAATATACAACGGCTTATACAAACTAAATTCCGGTAAAATTTTACAGATGCTACTTTTGGAAACTTTAGTTTACTTTACTAACTTTTACTAGCTAACGCTAGTATTACCCTTAGTACTCAATACCAAAGTAATCATCTAGACTATTTACACATCGACTTAGTGGAATTCATTGTAATCATTGTATAAATATTACACCAGTTCAGTCTCGTTGCTTTGTTCTCCAAACAACCACCTAACGAGCAAAAGATGTTAGATCCTTGAATAATGCGTCTTTTACTATATCCGTGTCGCTTAAAAACATTTCACAGATAATATCCAGTATTTATTTTCTTTATAACTAAAAGTAACAGTAGTACGTGTAGTTAAAATGAAAATATTTTATACCCTATTAGTACATTTATATTATCGATCCAGGTATGTTATAATTGACTGTTGTTTTAACTTTCTGTATGGAAAAAATCTTATTTTAATAATGAGGGGAAATATTCAAGTTTAAGGTGTAAACTTTTTCGTCGGTTGTCAAAGGCCTAAACCCTTTTAAGCGGCATATAAAAGAGAACAGAAATAATATTATAAAAACAATGGTTAATACAAATCAAAAATTGGAGGAATCCCAATTATTTCCGGTTTTGAAGAGAGGCCCTCTAATTGAATCCGAACTCCCGACCGCGAATTTTTGAAGGCATTTCGTACCCGCATTCCTTTGAAGGGAAAATACAAGTTAAAAGCAAACTGCAAATATCCGGGTACACGCAGGCTTAACGGGATTATGTTCTCGTTATGGGGACGGAAGGCGCCCGTGTGCCGGGCGTTTGTGTTTCCAGCGGAAACTTCCGAAAGGTTTTTGTGTTTGTATTGCCTTCACAAATTACACGAAATTGTAGTCGCGAGCGTTTTAAAATTTTCAACATTCCTATTCGACTATACACCATTTTTTGATTTTATATTGTATAAACTAATCTTTTTGTTGTTGAAAAATGTTTATTCCAGTTTTCACGAGAGGAAGAGGAGGATAACTGGTCTCTGTTGCTATACACCGGCTAGGGAGGTAATACTGCAGCGCGTGCTCCTCTTATCAAACAGTAGTGTGCAAACATTACTGTGTTACGGTTTGAAAAGCGTTATATCTAGTAAATTTACTATGGTAACGGGATTTACCAATTTGTGCTGTAGTGTTTATCATCGAAACCAGCGACATATTCGTTAAAGGCTAGGGAGGAGGGAATTAATACGGGAAACGGGAAACAACTTCACCTATGTTGGGGAAAGTTTGTGTTAAACACAGTCAATAATAAGCAGATGAAAATGATGATGATTAAGCTAAAACTATTGAACTGTTACGTATATAAACAATCACTTTTTTATTTAAATATCCTCATAGTTTGTGTTAAGTTAAGTTTTCTTACCTGTGTAGCGTCTCCTACTGGCCGCCCGGGCGTAACACAGCAGCGCTCCCAGGAAGAAGACGGATGACAGCATTTCCGCTCTGCCGACGACTCCGGTTACCTGTGCCATAAATTAATTATATACAACAACTACGTATAGAATCTTTTATGGCTAGACATAAGAAAAAGACACATATGTACTATATTTTAGCATTAAAGAGATGAACATAGCAACAAGTAGTACATGGTTACTATAAATGTAACGAGATATTTAACACTATGTACCTCGTTAGATCATTGTCTTACTTATTCACTGTATATCTGTTGTTTTGTGTATTTATAAGAAGATATTACGTTGGTGACCGACCTAAAAACATATTTACATTATATCAAAAAGAAATTGACATTACGCGAAAATGGTTTCGGTAATGAGAGTAAACCAGCTTATGTCTCAAGGCGACGAGCGCAATGTGGTGCAGTGTATATCATCTTAACTAGCGCCACGTTGTTATGGGCATGGGGTTCTCGCTCGTCTCGTCATATCGAAGAAAAAGAAAATTTACCAGTGATGTCTACAGTATTTTTGATAATACGATTAATCGTAGAATAGAACCTTAATACTACTGACTTTTTTGTCACTATGATGAGAGTAATATAAATAGTTAACATTTTCATATAGAACGGAAATCAGAAATTGCTGTAGATCTATGCAATATTATATTACACATAAAACGTATATATATCCATAAAGAATGGTGGAAGAATATTTTAATCCATTCATTCGTTAATGAAATCAATTTGTTGGTAATACGGTTTCGCAAATACTATTTGTTACGGCAAATCGGCACTGAAATGGGCTAAAGGACGGCAAAGGTGGTGAGTAAAGTGTGAGAAAATATAAGCGACTATTGTCCGCAAACGAGTTCCACAATGTTACAAGGTTGTTACACACTAAGTTACGGTAGACAATTCTCTTTCTTTCCGCCGCCCTGCCTTTTCATTATCTGTTTGCTCCCTAAAGAAAATTTCTCGAGAAAAATATGTGTTTATCGGTGAGTTGTTTACCAATCAACCACTTTTTATACGCTCCTAAAAGGGTTTCCTGTTTTTCTTTATCTTATTTATTGTCTGGGTAACTTAAGAAGCAAAAACCACACCCTCGAACCGCAGTGGTATCGAATGATCCGGTTGTAGAGATTTTTTCTTCCGAGAAAGTTTAAGTTGTGGAAGTGAGCTATCTTCTGAGGTTTTTCATTATAACTATGATAAGTAGTTCTTTGAAAAGAGAGGTTTCTTCAGGGTTGGTAACACGGTAGCTACACTTCAGGTGTTACTATCCAAAGTTTATAGACTGCGGTAACCGCTGAACATTCAGCGGGTCATAGGCCTGTATCATCATTAACTGTATAAAAAATAGGTGTATGTACATTTGTGTCTGTGTGTTAGTCTTTTTGTGCCAAACGGAGGAAGTCATTTTGATAATTGAAAGGTAATTCGATTAGGAACAAAAACAATATCAGTTTATTAAAAAGTTTGGCAGTTGAAAGACTAAAATAATTTTTGTCTACTTTTAATTTGGAGATTTTTGGGATTGTTATGTGTATATTTAAAATTAGATTTGATGTGTGCAATTCGGTTGGGGCAACACACAAACACAGTCGTGGCGTTTAATATCGCAACAGGTTGCCATGCATAATTTAGTTTAGCCGGAAGGCCTATTCACCTTTCAATAAGATATAATGGAATTTCCATTAGATATTTAGTGAATTAATTACTTGGCCGTTGGTCAATTAATATAAGGTGTTTCGTATCAATAAATAATCTGCCTTTATTATTAACTGTATAAGTTTCATTAGACAAACAATATATGCACTTCTATTGGATTTTTGTTCGTTAAAATTTAGACGAAATAGATGTTTACTTATCATTTGTTAGACTCATCATAAAAAAGTGTTATCAAAAATGGATAGTTTAGCGTAATTAGTAAATATAAGCTAGATAAGCACACGATGTCAGTGAGACTGACTTTAAAGGACTTAGTGTTAGCTAGTGTTTAGTCACTAAGCCGCTGTCAAGTCGTTAAGTCGTGGAACAAATGGGTTGGCAAGTGGACGTGGCGTTGGTGTCGTTGTGTAAGGCAATTTTTTCACTAATGTTCATGAGCTTTCTGTAACTTTATTGTGACCTTTCGTATATAAAATGGAAAGTAAATATAAACGCAAAATCGTCACAAAAATTCTTTTTTGGAAATTATAGAAAACGAGATGGTTTTGTTCAGTATTCTTAAAAAAAGGATTGTTCAATAAGTAACATACCAGCCCGATTACGGTAAGTAATACCCACGATTCCCTCTCTGTGTTTCATTACTTAGTAATTTCACTGGTGCGCCCTCACTGAATTAGAATCCAGTAATATTGGCGCTATACTACTGGTCAGTAGAATTAGATTGCGTGATTTTAACTACTGACTGTATCAAGTTTAATAACTTATCGCCACTTGAGAATATAAACATAATAGTAAATATACGTTCCCAAGCAATTCATTAAAGTTAGACCTCAAACAGACTTACACGATTGGACATTGTTTATAGTTATTAATTGATTATGTAGTATGAATTTTAATTAGACCTCCTTTTGCAACAGGTAGCACAATCAGAAGTTGAAAAGCTTTTCACCATCCCCACACAGTCGGCGAGGGAACTAATTAATCTGCATGCATTGATTGCTCGCCAGCGTTGCTTCATGCTGTGCTATTGCAAGCATAGCTTCAGTCCGACACTATCAGCTCATTGAAAAGTAAAGCGTTTTCAACAGCTATAATGGTTATGTAATTTTTTATCAGCAATAAGACTTAATCTGAATCTTGCAAGATGTTAAATGTGGTTAAGGGTATAAGATGGTGAATACAACATGTGGCCCAGGAATTAAATAAAGGATACCCGTGTTATCCACTGCGCCACGGAAACAGTTAAATATGCACAACGACATTACTTCTTGATATCCCAGTGGATAACGCTTTCACCTTCATAAAATTGTGTAAAACTTTTGATTGTTAAACTAAAATAACATTATTCTGAATAAAATTACGTTTAATTTAGTTGTATAACGGAACATTGAGTGCTATGTGCGGGAACAATGGCGTTACATTTCAGAAGCAAAGCTATCAAAACTCTAAACAAAACTCGTGTGGTTGGCGTCCGTCCGCGAAATTAAAAGCGGCAACACCAAACAAACCAAAACGACACATTGACAGCTAGAATTATTGACACAATCATACATACAATACACACATTCCGTTTTTAAACTTTATCAATTTAATCTTGAACAGATTTGTTTACGTAATCGTATAATTAAATGAACATGGAAAAGATAACGTAACTTTCATAGGATTTTCGACTTAATAATTTAAATTAAACCTTTGAGGTAAAATGAGGACATTATTAAGCCATCCTGAGATTAGGCAGGGATAATCAGTGAGGCTTATTTCGGTTATGTCGTCCTCGTTATTGATACAACTGTTCGGTTCCCCGATTACTTCTCCGATACGAAGTTCTGGTGAATATAAAACCTTTGAAGTGTTGCGAAGCCCCAATTAGAAACAGGGCGCTCCCCTCGTTAATTAGTTCTGTTGAATTCATATTTCTGGGAGTAAGCAATTTCATTACGTTTTATTGCTGTGATATAAAATCTTTCTAGGGCCTCGCTAAATCACCGTTCGTAATTTAGCAATGGCTATAAAATCGAAAATATTAACGCGTTCGCTATGAATAATTTGGCTTTTATATGTTGACAGCCGGAACAAAAAATTTATAGTATAGCAGCTTTACATGACAAAGGTATCTAGCTTAGCCGGTTTAAAATATCTTATAAAAGGCTCTGAAATCCTGTAAGGGATCTTCGTGTTATAAGGCAAGCGTTTAATACGTCAAATACGGTTTTGCATTTCACAGTGCTGTTAATTGGTAGAAATAAGAGATGTGGTAGTTTATCGTAATGCCTATTAAGTCTCCGGATAAAGAAACTTTTATACGGGAGATGTATTCTAAGAAAGAGATTAAAAAAGAGGTTATCATACATATATCATATCAGAGGATTTGCAGAGGTCTACATTACTCTAATGGTAAGCGTGGAATAAACATTTCACTTAATATTTATTTACTCTAGAACTAGCCGTAAAGGAGAAAAGCTTTACATTTTTTCTTTATGTAACACTTAAAACATTGCAGGAATATTTAAAAGGATGCCACTGCTTTTAAATGTATATTCAATATTCCCTCTTCCTGCATTAATGAGAAGTCCTGCAAACGTTTCGAAGCATCTAGAAAGGCAAAAATAAATAAGACGTGTTTGAATCTCGGCACATCCGCTTTGAATCATACAAAAGTCAAGATTCTAGACGAGAAATGTTTTTTCAAAAAGTTTGCACTGCTTCTCGTTGTCGCTGGTGTATTTACAACTTGACGACGGATCTAATAAGGTTGCCCACTCTGTATTATTAGTTTGTATAAACTATACAGTGAAGTACTGTATATAATTTCTACGTAAATCTTTTGCAGCGTTCTGTTATGTAAAAGTCCTGAAGTCCTTGTAATTAGTAATTAGTTCAGAATCGTTTTTATTCATCATCATCATTCCATCCTATTGCATTTGCCTTCAGATTGAATTGATAGCGCGAACGAACTGATACCGACTATTTTCCATTAACCTTTTATTACAAGCATGCGAATGGACTGTTCAAATTCATCGTCCTCAAAAGGGAATTAAAAAAATCAACGAAAAAAAAAGGAACGGACAAACAACGTCAAACAGAACATGGTGAACACATTCAAAGTGAAACTAAAACTCTGATTACAAAATGGGGCGCCGTAAATGGACGTAGTACGAAAACGGGAGCGCAGTCAATGGAGTTCAATAAGCACAGTGCGGTGCAAAAGTTTTACAATGGTCAGACCCTCTCACTCCTGGCGGTCCCTCCTCCTGCTGCAGGGCTGCGACGCACACCGGCACCAGTGACCCAATATACGTACCTGATTAATGACCACTTACAATTTTTTTATGAAATTATTGGGTCCATTATTACGGTAATTACGACAGTCTTGGTAATGCTGTAATTAGAATTTCTCGTATCCCTCTAGTGTCTATTTCTCCTTATCGTTACTTTCAAAGTGAAATTTTTAAATTCGTTAAATCACGTAAAATGAATATGACTAGGAATATGTGCTGTTGATTAATACAAAAGAAAATATTATCTAAACACCACGTGGTGTTAAATGAGAATGAGTTCGTTGATGGTGATGCTGACTCAGAATTAATTAAGAACTCAGTAATATTGTTTTGTCGACATTTTTATAATATAATGGTCACCAATCAAACAATACAACACGCGGACCATGAATCGAACCGGGGATTTACTTGGTAAGCAGTTATCTATTGTGCTACGGAAATAGATGTAGTTGTGAAGTGTAATGGAAATGTTTAAGTTCTTTATAATCAGAAAAGATGAGACATCCGTCCATATATATGGTGATAGTTGAACGTTTACCACATTGCGTTCGTAGTTTTAAGTTTTAAGATAATACGCCATGGTTAATAGTTAGTAATTTCGAAAAGCACAATGATAATCAACAATAATTTAGAGTGATCACAATAATTAACAGATTTGTATAGATAGGATATATCCTACTAGTTAGCGATAAGAGTTGTAAAAGTACATAGATGGTCCTTTGCTAGGGAAACCAATCAACAAAAAGTATTGTATGAATACATTTTTTAATATTTCTTTTGTAATTACCCCTGTAGCGTGTTGTTACTAAATTTATCTAAGTAAACGTAATTAAAACGTGGTGTGTATATGACAAGGAAAAGCGTTTTAATTAACCTAAAACATAATTATTTATGTACGGCGCCATAACAGTATGATGAGTAAGTTAATTAATTGTTCACGTGGAAAGATTGAAATTTGTTACTCATTATTTGGTAAGTTTTTCTTTTATTTTTAATTTGTTTATTGGAGACAAGCAGAAACATAAATGATTAAATACAAGCAAAAATCACAAAAATAGTCACATTTGCTCACTTAAAAGCCTCACTGAGAATATTTTAATTTGCATAATTAAGCAACATGGATTTAAAAAGTAATAATTTTGTAGCGTTCATTTTAATAGTTACATTAACAAAAAAATAAAACTAATTCTATTATGAATATACTGAGAAGCTCAAAATATTTACAAAGAATTGTATGAATTAATAGGTTAAGAGCAAAATAATAAAAGAAAAAAAAGCGAAAATATTTATGAATTGATGCATAGTCCTCTTTTTTTGACTTTGTATTTGTTTTAATGATTGATGTATTTAACTATTACAAGAGCTACAAAGAGAATGAAATGTTTCTCACACTGACCTACACTTAGTACGAATTTAATGGAACGGGAAGTATAGCATATACATTCCACCTGGCGAGACAATAGCTAAACGTGTCTATTAATACCAAAATCTCCAATTCGACAACAGAGCAAAATATCCCAGAGCTTGGTTGATGGCAGGATTTCCTGAACGTAATATTCCTATTATATATTTTAAAACGAAAATATCACCCACATAAGAAAAGGGATAGAATGTACATCTGTTTTTTCCTTTGTATACGTTCGGTAATTTTTTGTGAAATAGTATTACGTCCCATGAAACGTAAAGCTTTGAATACGAACCTAAACGTGGCACTCTTGGACCTTGTACGCTGCACTTAAAACTTGTAATGAGCTTACCGTACACGGGTATCGCATTAGGATACCAAATATTCCACTCAGCTGGTACTTCGTCACCGTACTATTTAAGCTACTTACTTTAGGATTCAATTTGTATTACGAACGGATTGATCTGATCAGAATTTGTTTTAACAGAATACTCAATAAAATAATGTTACTATAAATGGATCTCTTAATGTTCGTACCGCTAAGACTCAAAAGCTTGCTTCCACATGACTTTCTCAGTCAATCCTGATTAAAGCGTTTTCATTTCGAAACAGTAGGAATATATCTTACTATCAGGCTAACGTCATGCTCGTTTCAATGCTTTATAAAATAACGAAAAATTGGCAGTAACAACATCAAAAGCCTTCCAAAGATCGTCATTCACGACCATTTCTTTAGATTCACCATCAACGTTTCAACCGATGGTCGTCCACGGCTTTAAATAAAATATCTGATTTAACTTTCGTGGTTTTTGTTATCAAAACATTAACTCACGTTTATGGAAATAACCTTCATCACTTAACATAATTATACGTAAACATGTAGCGGCCACAAGCGAAATTACGATTAAATTATAACTTTATCATTTCGTAACGAGTATTAACCCGTTATTTGAACAATTAATTACGAAGCGTAATTAATTGTTCACATGCAAAGATAAGAGTAAGGGTCGGTGTGATGAAGGGTGGGGCACCAGCGACGTCGCCGCTCTATGAGGAACTAATTTAACTCTGTAAAAAGTTGTTCCCGCTCCGGCTTCTCACTTCATTAACTTACGAATGTTCCGAAAAGGTTTCTCTTACCGACTCCTTTTATTTGCCTGGAGTAATTAACAAATCGAACGAACACATTTTTTTTCGTTTCATTCCATCGGTTTCTGGTTTTTAATACATACATGTTATAGAATATCAACATAATTTTCTAAAAATTCAACTGAAAATGAGATTTCTCTAAACATTTTAGGTTTTATTTTATATTTTAATTATCAGAAATAAGCAATAAGACGATAGTCACACGTTTAGTTACCTAGTAAATAAGGTATTATTGTAATAAGAAATTCTAGGTTTCTGTCACCGAAAACGTTCTAGGTATCGTCATTGCTATTTATAATACAGATAGCGAATATAGCTAAAAAGTTTACACAAACGCCTTATATTCCGTAAGGGCAAATGAAGCTGTTCTAGCTTCCTATGTAACTTTACTAGTTACCGCTCCTTTTGTATGAGAATACGTGGAAGTTTGTAAACTACTGTGACACAAAATTAAAATAAAACTTATCTCCAATTCATGAAAAATATAAAAGAAAAATTTATATTTTTCTGTGTTACTTATTTGTTTTGTTTTGAGCTACAGCGTTACTAATAGTTTCGGATATTTTCCGTTGTCATAACAACGCAGTACTAAGTTTCAGATATCAATGGACGATGGAGATCCGGTGTTGCGACAAAGGGTAATTGTATGCAGCTCTAAAATATGAAGCATTGAACGGAGCACAGCTTACAACAATTTCATTGTCGCATATTCCGTACTAAACACGTTATATTCAAATATTCGTTCGTTTAATATTTAATAACAAGCAGTAAAATGAATATTATATATAGCTATTGTCAAAGTTTAGTATCCATCGCTTAACAATTCACTATAACTATTTACAAGCAATAGCAGAAATCGTGTTAACGAAAATTTTAGCAATGTTAGAATTGGTAATAATCGAAACTGTTTTTTTTATATATTTACTGTCATACAGTAGTTATTTAAGTTTCTTTTCCGTGACGTTCGCTATAGGTAAATAGGACAGATGCATGAATGAGAACTATAACTTTAGAGATCATTTTAATAAATGTTTACTTTGATTCACGTGTAAAGAATTTCAAGTGAAATCTTAAATCTTTAGTTAAATATCTGGAGTTGCTTAATATATTAGATTTTAATCAGATAATTATGTAATGTTCAGTTGTTGTTGTCAAAGTCAAACATTTTATATCCTGTAATACGATTTTAGCGCTAGTCTTCTATATCTACCTGTCTGAAAAAGATGTGTACGTTGTAAGTGATAAATAAAATGTAAATATATTACATTTAAGAAAAGACAGTCAGATTTTTTTTATTAAAGGAAGTTTAAGTTTATTATAAAGTTCATTCCCAGCGTTTCAAGAATGATGCTGTAGAAGCATCTTTCTCGATTATAAAGAGCTTATAAAAGTTTTATGTAAAGTTCGCTGTACTCTCTTAGCCCCGCATTTTGATGTTGAAATCTTTGTATAAGTTTTAAAGAATTTTTAAATTGTTAAAACGGTGGATATCTGTAGATTTAGGTGACGCCCATTTTATAAAACTGTAACAGTAATTAGTTTTGTAACGGTGTCTTATATTGTATTGTAATCTAGACTATTAATTTTATTTCTATGAGGCGCAAGTGTATAACGTATAATGTATTATCTTCCGGTCTAAACAACAAAAACGTATTTACATTTCCGCGATTTGTATTATGTTAAAAAGGACAGAGGTTAACACGCAACATGCAACGTTTCTAGTTGTCAGTTTATATCGCATTGCATCCGGGGTATATGCAAATAGTTTCGCGATACTTTTTTTGGTTTACTACGAACAAAGCTTCTCAAGATTCTATTGTCGCATGTTTCTATTCTATAATTTTTTTTATTCATTTAACCATTCGTGGTACACACGTTCACGACTTATCGAAAGAAAGATTCATATTGAAATAAGTTGTGATATTTGCAGATAAAGTTTTATGTGCACATATAGATTTAATACTATTATTATTAATAGTAAATAATAATAAATAATATCAATAAATTCATTATATTGAATAAGCAGTAATTTAAAGAACGGAGATAGAGTCTTTAACAATTTATTTTGTAAATAAATTAAAAATGGCGAGTAAACAGTAACATCTAGCGCTATGAATTTCAATACAATCTTCAAGTTTTTTATTATATATAGACTGTCGACGATGTACGATGATAGAAACAGATTGGCGTTCTAGACAAGTTAAAAGTAATTGCTATAGAAGTCATAAATTGTTTGGATGCTCAACGTCAAGAATAGATCTTTCGTATTAACGATGATTTTGAAGAATTAGAAACTCTTCGTTAACAGAAATAGTTACAAAAAAAAAAAAAAAATTTATAATTTAAATTTCTGCGTTTCATTATGATTTAAATTAGAGTATTGACCGACTTATAAAAAAAAGTCGACATTAAACTTCTTGTATATGAGTGTGTGTATATGAGAGAGATATGGAAGTAGTATAAACACAACATTTTTTGTAAATAACAACATAGATATGTGAATCTGGAATACATTACGTCTACCGTCTATTATAAACAACGTTGTCTTAGATGATCTATATATTGTAAAGATCACTTGGAGTTAATTGAATGGTTAACTGTTTTATATTAAGTTGATATAACTCACCGCTTCGGTGTGTATCGGATGCACGGCGAACAAGATGGCGGCTACAAAACTTGCGAATTCCGGCAGGAACATCGCGCAAACCCTGAAACAGTACAACTAGGTCATTCGCTGAACAGAACCGCCACGGAGGCTTTGACGGTTAGATCAAAATTGTTTGAAACGTTCTGCTATGCCACAAACTGCGATAAGCATTCACTTATATCTTCTTCAACCTCGATCACAATATATAAGTACTATAAAAGAGTTATTTTTTATAATTATTAATTCGTTATAACGTATATGTTATTATTATTTCATTTTGTTACCATAACACACACCAAGTCGTATTTCCTCATGACTGAGGGTCGTGGGCATCATGTGTCATGAAACACACGACTACATTCTTTGGCAGTTAGAATGGAGTGGTTTGCCATTGCCTTCTCCATTTCACATACTAGTCCGAGCACGGATGATCACGACATAGATGCAGGTTTCCTCACGATGTTTTCCTTCACCGTCAAAGCACGTGATATTAGTTGATGTTAAACTAACTGCACATAATTAGAAAAATTCATTGGTGCAGGCCGGATTCAAACCCGGTACATTCGCATTGGAAGGCCGGCGTTCAACACACTAGGTTATCACGGCTCGCTACCATAACGTTTTACTATTGCAAACGATAATCACATTAAAAATATAAATGTAGTCTGAAAGGGTCGGCGCCATTAGTGACAAAACATTCCTTAACAAAAATAAAACAAAACTGTAGTTTGAGTACTTTGGTCTATTGTATACAGCGAAATGTGATTTAAAAACTCAATTTTGGTTGTAAATCTTTTCATTTAAAGTTACAGGGCATATTTATTAAAAAATTTATGTATCACTGGTGATCCTTGGAACCTATTCAACATCAGGTGTTCTATACTGACATTAATCTGTTGACATATATTCTATAATAGATGATGTTTGATTCTGTACCAGAACAAACATTTGCGGCGTCCAAAGGTTTGCTTATCATAGTGTAATACAAATTCTGATTTAGACATATTAACACCGAAACTGTTGATCTATAAAGATCATGTTTCAAAGAAAAAAATGTTTATAATGCCATTTCCAAAATAACAAATTGTGAAGAATACAACGCTTCGATTAGTGTTCGTTTCAATAATGGTCTCACAAAATCACTGCCAATAATAAAGTTCAGAAGTTTCATTATAGAACGCTGAAGACGCCTGTGTCGGTAATTTGTACCACGTACCAGTTCCGGGTACGGGTCGGCGTGAAACTTTCTGCGCTGAACTGCGCTTCATTGGTTACACTTTCCTACAATGTTGACGGGCGTTAATCTGTTAGTTTAGTTGTGGCTAACCGTGTGCCCTTATACGCGTATCGATTCAAAGAAGATTGGAAAAAGTTAATTGCTCTCAGTTCAAATTGTAGTGTTTTATATTTAATTTAATTCATCAGCGTAACAAGGTAGAGAAATACAGTTTGAAGTTTAAAATGCTGTCAACTTTTTTGGTATTGAATATCAACAGACGCATTTAAGTTGACACGCAGCTAAAATAAATACTTAGTACAAGTTAGTAGTTACAAGTTACAATGAACGGCAAATGCTAAAATGTATCTAACGGATTATCAAAAATATCAAAGTACCCGCGCTCTCCATGTTTTCCTTTTTGTTACAATCGTAGACTAGATCACAGAATTGGCAATTTGGATTTGTGGACACAGAAATATTTCATACCAACGTCGGATAAATTTTGATTTATTGAATCTAAAGAAAGATTATTTACTCAAATAAACTGATTAAGAAATCAATATTGAAAACGGAGAGTATTGATAAGTGAAGCTAATATATTTCGTAAACATAACTTAGGTTCAAAGACATTTATTCTCATAAGGACCAAATGAATACATATATATTAAAATTAACTTAGACCCCGGCATTTGTTTCGAGAATATGAGTTAAGTCTATAACTAAAACTAGCGACACTTTCACTATTTTTATATATACTTTTCACGTATATCTATTAAAATGTCTAAAAGTTATCAAGTCTACTGAACTAATGTTAAAAAACCTTCTTATTGTATTCCTCTTGAGAAATTTATATTTATTGTATGACACATGCCGAAACTTTATGAAATGTTTTTGAATACAGATACAATAGATATTTATTTGTTTTTTGAAAGATGAACATATTAAAGTTTAGTTATTTGTGGGACTAAAAGGAAGAAGTATCTGTACTTTAAGTAATAAAAATTAATGTAGGTTGATATCTAAGAGAATAAAAATGAACCAGAATGATTACTTGAATCTGTGAATTACTTTCTTATACAGAATATTCAAAAATTATGCTTTGTTTTGATCTTCTAAATACATTGCTGTAAGCAAATAATGTTATGGAAATTCATTTCTCCCTAAAGGACATTTCCCAATTTTTTGTAATTACGTAATTTCTAATAGGTCTACAAAATCCAAAAATACTTTCAAATGTATAATAACTAGTGAAAATAACAAATATCAATTAGAGACTTAGCCGTTGGAATTTATAACGGTTTACTATAAAACTATGTTTTTTTTTTAAATTAAGTATAAACCATTCCTTCATCACGAACCCACCCGATGGTAAGCGGCGATGTATTCTTTGATGGCAAAGCGCGCTTGTCTAGAAGAAGCCTATTCGCTCTTTTCTTAAAAATTCCCAGGTCATAACTGAAACACTGACACCGGCAGAATATTCCAATCCTTTACTGTTCGCATTATGAAGGACAAAGCGAAACGCTTTGTCTTATATATGTTAGTAACTAAACTTATCTTAAGTAGCACCACGTTGATTTGGACAAGCGTATCACTTACCATCAGGTGTACCATCATGTCTCGATAAAAAATATTGTTAGCTAAATATTGACTTTATAAAATAATGTTTGGTTATCCTTTTATGTTATTTTACGATCCGATAATTGTGTGCAGATCTGATTGAAGATGCAAAAGAGAGAGGGCTTTAACTACTTACGAGTCTTGCTACTTACTCATTAAACTTATTAAAAATGCAAGCTCCAGCTTCCATCGGGAAAGTTGCTAGTTTCGAGCAAAAACGATTGCTAATTATTACTTTGTAAATTTTCAACGATAATCCAATACGGTCAGCATATTTAAAGCGAACCGGGGAACTTTACGTTCCAACTTTTAGTTGCGAATTAAAATTTATGAAGACGAAACTACGATGTAACGAAATTCAAAAACGTATTGCACGCCGCCGCTGGTCTAGACTAGATAGATAGCAAACCTAATAACTTTTTTATATACTGCAAACGTTGGCGGGAATTAAACTAGTTCATATAACATCTACTGGCCACAATTAGCTTTATTAAAAGGTTTTCGCATTGTTGTTTAGCAGCGGAAACAGAAGCTGCGGCACAGAGACGGACAAGCTATATAAAATTTTAATAGAAAGGGTTTACTTGATTACTGTATCGTGAACAAACAGTAAACGCGACACGCAAATACAAGCAAAAATTACCAAAATCGTTTTTTTGATACAATCGATTTGTTCAATATGAGCAACGTCATTATTTTAATGATACAACCTCCACTTTATACATTTGTATAGATTATATTGGTAAACTTAATAGGAAATAGTTTCTGTATGAGAATCCTTATTAGTTATAAGCGATGATCTTGTATCTATTAGTTGAGTGTCGATCGTCAATAACATTGCTGTCAATAGCTTTTGATTCTAAGGGGATATAGAAACTAAAGCCCGTTGTCATGGCAACGCGATATTGAGATAAATTGATAGTGCAACTGAACAGTTCACAAGTTTAATGGACTCCATGTTCTGTTCTCTCTTGACATTTAAAAGTACTTTTATATTCACGAGACAGTGGTTTCAGTTAAGAACTCTCTAAAGTAAAGAACTATACTAAACATATACAAAAACCTGCAGCCCAAAAATATTACACAATGAATACAAAATCAATGTATTGTTGGTTTAACAATATAATGTTACAGTAAAACATCCATTTGTAGCAAAATAACTTAAATGGAATATTATGAAACAAACGTAAATTATATCCATGTCCATTACAATTGTGTATTCAGTTTGGAATTGTTCTGAAATATATTATTATTGCGACGTTAATGTACTGGTATACGACGGCGCGTTATGCTTGATGCAGTTTCAAAGGAGTCTTTGAAGATTGACTGCACGCTCTGACAGATCTCTACATTCTACAACGTTCTTTGTATCGGTAAATATGCATCTGTATATTATAAATATTGTCTTGAATATATAAGGCTTTATTAAATATCTACATTTTAAACACAGAGAAAATTATAGTGAATCAAATGTAAGTGTACCAGAATTCAGCTGTGTATTGTATATATCTAAATATAGTATCTAGTGATTGCTTATCAACAAAGAGAATTTGAGGTTGTTTTTCTTCTGATTGATATAGAAACATAGGATTAAGTCCTTTTGTGCCATTTAATAGTATCACATTACTTTCTCAAGAAAAAGTTTTGATGAACTTGATTAATGTTACTGTCTTTACAGTGCAGCGGTTAACCTCACCGTTTTATTTGTTATTTTTGATTGTGATTTTTGTTAACTTTAATTTTTTTTTAGACTAATTTGACGCAGGTATAATCAGAAAAATGTTTTATTGCTTGTGTTAGAGTTTTCACAAAGAAAAGTAAAATGTATTGTAATTTATATTATTGGCAACACTACGGTGGCGCAGGTGCGCGGATACGTCACCGCGCCACCTAGCGCCCCACCACGAAATTACTATATAAAATGGCTGCTGGTCGTTACGCGGAGCTCTTACGTTCGGACCGCCGCGGCGACTACTGCTACAAACTTATATTTTGAAGGATATTTAATGTAAGGTATAAGTTTAATCTCTCTTTTCCAGTCCAAGTTAATACATCAGAAGCGGGATCGCAGCCTAATATCCTGGTAGTAATGTTTCTTGTTATATTTTTTTGTATTATTTTTGTTTTATAAATTTGTTAATACTAAATTGTTTATTTTATTAAAAGATACTTGAATTTAAAAAAATGTTCTGTCTACCCTCTCGGTAAAAGCTATAAGTGTAATAAAGTTTGTTGATTAATATTTTGTAGATATGTCAATCATACCGCTTTTATTATGCTTTTATTTATTTATATAAACACACAAAAATCAGTACACAATTTCTAATTCTCCTTTCACAATTTTTGATTCTAAAAGTATAAGTTTAATCTTAGTTCTCCGGTCCAAGTTAACACTTTCAATATGCTTTTAAACTTACATTCACTTTATTAACTTCTTTACTGAAGTTATTTTGGTCACTCAAATATTCTTCGGCGTTCCTTTTAATTTGTATAGCTAAAATGAGTAAAAAAATACATAAATACTTTTTGAAAAATTTAATTGAAGCATCAAGGAATTTTCAGAGTGGTGACTGAAAACATACTGTATTAAACAGTTTTAAAACTAGTTAAGTCTCGCCTGCAGCACGAAAGTTGCTTTGAAATTTTGTTAATAGTTGCGTCTTGGTAAATTTTAACTAGGTATTAAAAGTTGAAAAAGAAACTTTCATCCGGGGTCTGAACGAATGCATATTATTAGCTGTGTTACACTGGTAACAGCATCTATTTGCTTTGCTTCATAAATAGTTTGTATATCAGTTCTAACGGATTAATGTAACAAAATTAATCTTTTAGGCAAAGATGTGTATGAATATTCCTTTTTATATCACATAAAATGTCGCGTAGAATATTTATTATAAGCAATTGAACCGAACAAAGTAACGAATCAACTCGATTGAACTACGCTGTAAATGTTTTTCGTTAACTTCGTAGATTCGGTAAGTTCAATGGAAGTTACTAACTAGTAGCCTTAGTTACGACGGAGTTGAACGTCCGACTTGGTCTCTCAATTAGTGTATCGTGCTCGTGTGGGGCACCAGGAGACATTCGGTACAAGAGTACAGATTCTCTACTTGTTATATATCAGCTTAGTTGCAGTAGTAATACATCAATATATTATACAGACGAATAACCGTCATAGAATTATTGATATGTTACATTTGATATCAGTCTTTGATGGAACCAGAGTGCCGTGTTAGCGACAAAACTTTTTATTTCTTGACACTGGCGTTTAGAAGATTGTATTATATGTGTATTAGCATTTGTTGGAGTGATATCTAACCGATAATGCGAAATCCATGTCGGAGGGTATTACAGCGAGAGTTTAGCAGACTTAACGGCAGTTCCCCGAGAGGTCCTTGTTCGGAAATGTTGGACACTTTAATGTGGGAAACGGTACAGCGTGTCACTTGACTGTAGTCTTTTTATATAAAAGTTCGTTTTACATTATATACTAAGTTTGTAACTAGGAGTTTATATGAATAAGAATAAAGGAGATTTAATCTTTAATTATAATCTTATTGTTTTAACAGGTAAAAGGAATTGTATCTTTTTTGTTTTGATGGACGATGTTTTACCATTTTTCAGCGGAGTAAGTTCTGTAACAAATTTGGAATGCATAATCTATATATTTTGCATAATTGTTAATCGATTTATTATCGGAATAAATATATAAAACGTCAATGTGTCTTTGTTTTGCTAGTATAAGACGGCACCTACAATAGTAGTGAGTTTACTGTAGGTGCTGTGTTTGCAGATGGCATAATTATGCAATTAAGGTCTAAAAAAATACTCACCATGATAGTGTAAAATTAATGTGTCCTAATACAATAAAATCACTAAGTTTTTGATTTTTTATATTAATTTAACTCGAGATGTTATTTTTACATTACTAATAGTTTTCATTGTTTGAATTATACACATTTTAAAATTTGGTATCTTTAATTAGGTAGAAAATCAAAACGTTTTGTAGAGAATGAATTCTGATTCTACTCGAATAACAGACCCAGTGAGTTTAAAAATCGATAATGTGATTACATTTGTCGATTGAAACGTGAGTATAATAGGGTTTGAGTGGAGATGCTGCAAATTGATCTGATTACCAGTTACATCAAACGAACTGATTCAAACGAGTTCTTCTAAATCTATTGGCAATCGTTGTATAGAAAGGACTTAATTGCAGGTACTGATTGCTGAAAGTTATCAATGGTAGGTTTATAAATGTAGATCTATTATATACACATGATTCAGTTTTCACTGTGTGAAAACTGACAACGACTTACAGTAAAGAGAGCTTGATTAGAATACTCTGGCTTTCATATGTGTAGCTGCCGAAACAAAGTATGGAGGAAGATTTACAATATTAGTTTAAGACCTTGCCAATGAGGTATAAAAGAGCCCTACTGTCACCTAAATCCTTCTACATATAACACCAGAATGGAATCATTGACCCAATCTAGGTGGCAGATGAACAATTTGATAAACACATAACGAATCTCAAGTCTGATATTTAACTGTAGTAGATATTAATTCAGTTAAAAAATTTAACTGTTTCTTAATTCATGAACATTTTATGTTAATTCAAATAAAGCCATTATAAACATTATATTCAATCTGCAATCGACAAGTAAAAATGTGCTTCCATTGCTCTAGCGCTGTTTCCCCATCTAGTGCATTCTATTGCACACATTTCTTTAGTTTTATTTCCACATGGATTATTATGGTGCATCACAAATTTATATCTACTACTTATGCCAGTTTTATATCGCGCTGAATATCCCCATAGGAGTGTGTTACGGTTGACCTGCTTATGTTGACATTAAGCAAATGTCGCCCCGCACGGAGTATTAAATAGCAAAAAATACATGTACTTTACAGCAAAGTGCTTATTTGATTAGTAAATGTCAAAGCGTATACCACACCGATAAACTTATATTCTTCAAAAGTAAAACAGATAGTATATAGCCGAAATATATATGTATTTGCTAAGTAGGTACTCGGACGTGTAAAAAAATCTGTACAATTTGAAAATTGGTAATTTTTTTACATTTACAAAGACTTTGAGTTTTAGATTAAACAGTGATTACTTTTGTTTGACATTTACTTTCGACAGACATTTATCTGTTTTTAAACTGTAACGGGTTAAATCTTGACCGTGATTTTACATAGTGTTAAGTTATAACAAAAAGATGAATGGTGAAGCGTAGTCTTTAATATTCTGACTCTCATGTGATCAGCAGGCAGACAGTAAAATGATGTCATATGAAAAAAAACCTTCTGCTCATATTCTTACATAAAAAAAAATTGCAGAGCTAGTAAATTATAAATTGGTTTGTCTAAAAAAAAATATAAAAACAAACAAAAGTAAAATTCATTGTGAGAATTTAATTAAAACTTCAGCAAGACATTTTGAGTTATAACGTTACATAGATTGAATTTTCGGATTAGGATTATAACATGTTAAGAGATGGGGTTAGAATGGGCCCGTGTGAAGACATCGCGTGTTTAAAAGTAATTTCATTATAAGTTGGACGTGGAAAATTGAATGATAAATAACTTCAGGCTTCGAGTACTACACAGCCTTTCTCGATTACTACATGTGAACAAAAGAAATGAAACTTTACATACTTAATCTGCGTTTTCTTTATACTAAAAATGTGTATTTATAGAGTTTAGTTAATTTTTAGCCGTTAAACCTTTTCTTTTGCTTACAGATTTCTTTTTTGGTAAGGACTAGTTTCCTAAGAAGAATATCGTATCTTAAAGAAGGTCCTATGGAAATTAAGAAAATATTCGCAACAATGGATACACAGACAGGTACTGCTGCAGGTATTCTGGGGGCTAATGCGAATTCGAAAGTCGTTAATAGCATTTAACCGGCAAATTGGATATTGAGCGAAATCCTCACCGAGTTCGCGGTGGACGCAGCAAGTGTCCGTAATTAGAAGTAATTGAGGGGATTCCACCAGATGCCGCACTGATTAAAACAGGATTAACCGGAGCATTTCTTTCCATCCCGCCGGGATAGCGTGGGCGGTGTGGAATGAAATAGTCATTAATATGTTGTTAAGTAAGGTGCCCCGACAACCTTTGATTTCGTTATGTAAAAACAATTATGTTTACGTAAAACTATTCTATCCTATTTACTTCCAATTAATCTCGAGTATAACTTAATTAATTGTGGATTCATGAAACGTGAAAATGTTTTTGATTTAATATAGGCAATAACAACTTTATCAACAGCCCATTTCTTATAAATACAATGTATAATTTATCATGAAAAATCATACGAACCGATTTTCATCTTGTTGCTAATCGTTGTCCCATTGATCAGAGGGCTTACCATTTTTTGTCCAGGTGTCAACTCCTGACTTGTTTTTATGATCAGTTTATTGCCGCCTCTATTCTTACGCATATACTTGAATTATGTTTTACTTTGTTGAAGAACTAATAAAAAAAATGAAGTTAAGTCGCGGTGTAAAAGCTTGTACTAGACATATTTATTCGGTACAAAGTTGTCATTTCTCAAGATTTTTTTAATAAAAGTGTATTGCATATTATACATAAAGTAAAAGCATTACGGGTGTTCGCACCGGCTCCTTCGTAACCTTTACTAATTAAACTAAAATGTCAGCGACCTAACGCACTAATGCCAGAAGGCGCCTAAAGGACGGCACAGGGGGGAGAATACGAGGGTATAATGAAAGAACTTTATTTATATCAAAGGTTTTCCCCCGAGGAGGGAATCTTTGTCCCTAAACGTAACTCAATTGTAGGTTATGTCGTAATTAGTCTGTTTCGTATATTTTGTGCTTGCGGATAATTTGTTTTGTACAACGCGCACTTTCTGTTTACTTTTTACTTCAAATAAATAAATAGTACTCGGACGTGTAAAAAAATCTGTACAATTTGAAAATCGGTAATTTTTAAAATTTACATAGACTGAGTTTTAGATTAAACAGTGATTACTTTTGTTTGACATTTACTTTGGATAGACATTTATCTTTTTTTAAACTGTAACGGGTTAAAATTCGACCGCGATTTTACATAATGTTAAGTTATAACAAAAAGATGAATGGTGAAGCGTAGTCTTTAATATTCTGACTCTCATGTGATTAGCAGGCAGACAGTAAAATGATGTCATATGAAAAAAAACCTCCTGCTAATATTCTTAAATAAAAAAAAATTGCAGAGCTAGTAAAATATAAATTGATTTGTCTAAAACAAAATATAAAAACAAAAAAAAGTAAAATTCATTGTGAGAATTTAATTAAAACTTCAGCAAGACATTTTGAGTTATAACGTTACATAGATTGAATTTTCGGATTAGGATTATAACATGTTAAGAGATGGGGTTAGAATGGGCCCGTGTGAAGACATCGCGTGTTTAAAAGTAATTTCATTATAAGTTGGACGTGGAAAATTGAATGATAAATAACTTCAGGCTTCGAGTACTACACAGCCTTTCTCGATTACTACATGTGAACAAAAGAAATGAAACTTTACATACTTAATCTGCGTTTTCTTTATACTAAAAATGTGTATTTGTTTATCGTTAGCGGAGTTTTAATAATGTATCTCTACTTGGATTTTTGGGTCGATTGCATGCCGCTATATATATATATATATATATATATATATATATATATATATATATATATATATATATATATATATATATATATATATATATATATATATATATATATATATATATATATATATATATATATATATATATATATATATATATATATATATATATATATATATATATATATATATATATATATATATATATATATATATATATATATATATATATATATATATATATATATATATATATATATATATATATATATATATATATATATATATATATATATATATATATATATATATATATATATATATATATATATATATATATATATATATATATATATATATATATATATATATATATATATATATATATATATATATATATATATATATATATATATATATATATATATATATATATATATATATATATATATATATATATATATATATATATATATATATATATATATATATATATATATATATATATATATATATATATATATATATATATATATATATATATATATATATATATATATATATATATATATATATATATATATATATATATATATATATATATATATATATATATATATATATATATATATATATATATATATATATATATATATATATATATATATATATATATATATATATATATATATATATATATATATATATATATATATATATATATATATATATATATATATATATATATATATATATATATATATATATATATATATATATATATATATATATATATATATATATATATATATATATATATATATATATATATATATATATATATATATATATATATATATATATATATATATATATATATATATATATATATATATATATATATATATATATATATATATATATATATATATATATATATATATATATATATATATATATATATATATATATATATATATATATATATATATATATATATATATATATATATATATATATATATATATATATATATATATATATATATATATATATATATATATATATATATATATATATATATATATATATATATATATATATATATATATATATATATATATATATATATATATATATATATATATATATATATATATATATATATATATATATATATATATATATATATATATATATATATATATATATATATATATATATATATATATATATATATATATATATATATATATATATATATATATATATATATATATATATATATATATATATATATATATATATATATATATATATATATATATATATATATATATATATATATATATATATATATATATATATATATATATATATATATATATATATATATATATATATATATATATATATATATATATATATATATATATATATATATATATATATATATATATATATATATATATATATATATATATATATATATATATATATATATATATATATATATATATATATATATATATATATATATATATATATATATATATATATATATATATATATATATATATATATATATATATATATATATATATATATATATATATATATATATATATATATATATATATATATATATATATATATATATATATATATATATATATATATATATATATATATATATATATATATATATATATATATATATATATATATATATATATATATATATATATATATATATATATATATATATATATATATATATATATATATATATATATATATATATATATATATATATATATATATATATATATATATATATATATATATATATATATATATATATATATATATATATATATATATATATATATATATATATATATATATATATATATATATATATATATATATATATATATATATATATATATATATATATATATATATATATATATATATATATATATATATATATATATATATATATATATATATATATATATATATATATATATATATATATATATATATATATATATATATATATATATATATATATATATATATATATATATATATATATATATATATATATATATATATATATATATATATATATATATATATATATATATATATATATATATATATATATATATATATATATATATATATATATATATATATATATATATATATATATATATATATATATATATATATATATATATATATATATATATATATATATATATATATATATATATATATATATATATATATATATATATATATATATATATATATATATATATATATATATATATATATATATATATATATATATATATATATATATATATATATACATATTATATATATTTGATTATTAGTTTTAACATTATAACCATTGCTGAGAGTCATCTCAAATACATGAATGCTGATGTTCCAAAATTCGTGTGTGTAACCCCTGTAGAAAACGTTTAACCATTTCAGCGATTTTAATAGTAAATATTCAAAAAAAATCATAAGTATAGTAAAAAGATCTGATTATTTGTCCAATATTTCATACAAAATAGCATTCAATAAGAAAAACGAATCTAAGTACATTAAATAAATGAATTAATGCTCGTCGTCCTTCCAGTGATTAAAGATATTTAAGATGACAAATGGTAAAATTATGTATAATCCTGGCAAGGGTCGCAGTGGACACAAATTGTATCCACAATTAGCAGTAACAGGGATACAGAGGACACCGGTTTGATTAAAACAGGCTTAATTCAAGCTCTACTCTATCTACAAGGACTTACGGCAAACAAGCGCGGGATCTGTACTTAGTTATGTACATACGTAAACACTCACCGATATTCATTTTATCTTAATATCTTACTTTTGGTATTAAAGAGAAATCCACTATAACTATATACCTTCACATGTAGATATAAGATACTATCGACGTGTATAAATAGTAAGGATAGAATTTCTTAAATAATTCACTGCTTCCAAAACGATCATCCTGATACTATCGATTATTTCAGTTTAAAAAACAATAAATCGCAGTTGCGTAGCTAAAAAGTTTTACAATGAAAAATAATATAAAGCTTTATTCCGTTGTATACAGAATGACGGACACTAAATGTGTTAAAGAGTTTACTGCTAGCAGATACGTGAAAAATAAATGTAGCCGTTTTCAGCGTAAACACCACCGCCATTTGTAATTGGGTGGCACGAAGTGGTGAATAATTAAACCGGAAACCGATATCAGTTTGTGGAGCGAGCGGTTGAGTAGTTACAACCGAAAGTTCTTATAACAAACTAAATATATTCGGTTTTTACGCATTTAAGTTACCTTCTAAACTTATCATTGTTAGAAGAAGAAGTAACACAGAATACTTAATAAGTTTTTGTAACTTTACATAATAAAGACACTATTATGATTCAAGTATATAAAAAAAGATTCTATGATCATATCTATATCTTAGTCGATTGACATAAGATACTCTTTTAACAACGTTCATTAATATGAATTTTCATGATTGGATTTAAAGAGAGGAGTGAGCTGTTCTTTTCTGATAACTGAAGGTTTAATTGCGAAAATATATTTACAAATCCAGCTCACACAAGTGTTTTTCTCCAGACTTTATAAGAGTAGTATCTCGATGAAGAAAACACTCCTCTTAACAAAAACTTGTTTATTAGGTTCTGAATAAAAAGAGCTGTTTTTCCAACGAAAATTTATTTTTTATCCGGTTCAAGCATTATCTGTTTTTTTTTTAGTAATCAAAGTTTCAGCTTTCTAGTTTTTCAGCAGCAAACGTTTCGAACTGAAATTGAGTTTCCGTTACCATGGCAAAGCTAAATAAAGATTAATGGACGGTGAATCTGGCTACAGATGGCTGCAACTTTGTATGTGATGTTGTCTGTCGCAGAATTGGTTTTTTTATTCAAACTTATATTAAGTCAGCCTGTGCATGTTTAGATAGTGATATATACATGAATATAATGTATGTTAATAAAGGTAAGTTGTGATCTAAAATTGTACTAGCCAATTCTGTTCATATTTATGATATCTTTGAATATTGCATATTATACGCGGTTATCTTTTAAGTGGAACGTGAAAGCATTAACATTGCGTTTCAAATTAGAATTTAAAATCGTTGAAATTACGTTTCGCGACTGCAACGGGCAGACAGTCGTCGAATTTAAAAGTAACTCCATTATAAGTTAAAAGTTAAAAATTTCGGAGTAGCAAATATCGCGCGGGGATGTCGGGAAGTTTCCCTTGATACGCAAATGTGATTGCACTGTTCGCTTTGAGCGTATTACAACTTGAGGGAAGTAAACATTACTCGAAGCTCCTGATGTTTTTTTTTAACATGTATACGTTTTTAATTTGTACGCAAATTTTTTAGTACAACTATTCCTGTTTTAATGTTAATCTGTGTTTTTGACTTCAAACGTTATTTATTAAAATGAAAACTTGTAGCTACTCGCTAGAAAGGGGTTTACTGTAAGTTATATATTCAATTGCAACAAAACATGGTCACCGGAAGGTTAAGGTAACATGTCTTTTTTTTATATACTACTGTGCGACGAGCAAGACGTTCACCTGATGGTAAGTGATACGCTTGCCCATGACAACGCGGTGCTAGTTAAGATGGTATACACTGCACCACATCAAGTATTTACACTAGCTACAGCGCCCTTCAAACCGAAACACTGTAATGTTTGCACTACTATTTGGACGTTGAAATAAATGTCCTGACGCCATAGCCATCACGGAGTATCTGTAGCTATACGGAACACCATTAGACAAGTTAAATAGATCTATGTTCCTTAAGAGATACCATATTCTTCATCTTGTAGAGGGTTTACACTTAAAAAGTAAAAAAATGGATCCATTAGTAATCAAGCTGATTTATTACAAATAGCAACGAACAGCACGAGATCAATAAGACTTGCATCCATCGAAACCGAGTTACTATGATTGAGAGGACAAAAATCGGTTGATGTGATTAAAGAAGCAAATTGGATATTGAACAGAACAGGGGACAAGTCGGACGCAGCGAGTGTTCGTAATTAGCAGTAACAGGGGGGATTCGGTGGACGTTGACTTGATTAAAGCTTAACTCTTGCTGTTTACTTCCTGCCACGGCAGTGCACTGCCCCCGGGGAGGTATCGATGTTTGTAAATAGCTTTAATACCCTTTAACGGACTTTCATTCATTTCGTTATTATTTAAAGCTTATAGAGAAACTCGTTGAAAATCTTCACTCTTTTTAACCTGGCCTTGAAAAAGAACCATTTTATACGTTTAGTAATTGTGTAGAGCGGATTTTAAAGGACAATGTCTTGAATAATTTAGCAGTTGTCTGTGTTTCCTGCACGGTTGGATTATGGCGGGTTAGCCATACAAACTTTCTGTTCTGGTTGTGCATTCCGTGGTCACTTGGTTACTGGAGCTTGTTAATAAATAAACGTATTATTTTTTCCTGTAAATTTTTTCTAAAAAATACATTTTTGTAATATAATTTACACATCTCAGTTATAGTATTATCTTTAAGGGAAAACCACAGTGCTTACTTCTGTAGAAATAAAAGTGTCCATCCATGTGATCAGATTTCAAAAATGCTGTATTATTTAAACTTTATTACTTATTGGCAGGACGCTTTAGACAATATTTATCAAAACAAAAACTATTAATTCATTATTTGTGTAGTGAATTTATCTTCGGTTATCTAAAGTTAAATTAAACTTATTGTTCACTGGTTCAAAATCTACACCATTAAATGTTAATCTTTTTTTTAAGTTTAGGAATTAACGTTATACGATGTAATTGTCGCAGTAAGTACATTTTATTCCTCTTCGGCTTCGTATAAAAATTATTAAACTTATGCAATATTGTTGGAGGTTATGCACAAATGGAAACGAAACACTCGTCTAAATATTACAAAACCGATTTATTGAACTCAAATATACAGAATTAGAAAATGACAAACGTTGACGTGAACAATGTTTGAAAGTGAAGTAACTAAAAAGAAAAAGAACGTAAGAGGTCGCTGATGCGCCGGTTGTCGGGATGGCGGTCGGAAACCCCTAGTCACGTGATCTCTAACACTTCCCCTCGACCAACAGCCGAAGAAAATCGCCTCGTTACCCGGGTCCACGGGATTCCAAACCAGACCTTGGACGCACTTTTCGTGTTTCGGCCTCGACAACCCCTTGGTTAGCACGTCGGCGGGCATCTCGTCAGTCGGAGTGTACTTAACAGAAATCATCTCCTTCTTCTTAGCATCTCGCACTGAATGGTGTCGTATATCGATGTGCTTCGTCCGCGAGTGAAACATAGGATTTGACACAAGCTTCTGTGCACCGATGTTGTCGTTTCGTAGTGGGACGGCACCGATTCGCCTTCCAAAATCGTTGAGCAGTTTTTCTCATGTACAAGGCCTCTTTCGTGGCGTCTGATAAGGCCATGTATTCGGCCTCCGTCGATGACAGTGCCACTGTCGGTTTGTTTTCCGGGATTCCTAGCTTACCGCTGCGCCACTTAAAATGAATGCGTATCCCGTGTACGACTTCCGGTCCACGATACAGTTTCCCCAGTCGGCATCCACAAACATTGCAGCCGGATCGTTAGACTTGGAGAATAGGAGACCCAGGTCGCGTGTCTTTGCGAGATAACGCAACACACGTTTTGCAGCTGCCCAGTGCTGTTCTCCGTGACAGTCGTTGAACTGCGACAAAACACTCACTACGTGGGATATGTCCGGTCTCGTGCCCACCGCCAGATACATTAAAGCTCCCACCAGCTCACGGTAGGGGAATGTTCCAGCTTTTTTTTCTGGTTCCTCGGATTTCTCGTCTTCCTTCTGTAGCTTCGTTCCCAGTTCCATGGGTGTACTGACAGGCTTGCACTCGGACATACCGAACTTCTCCAAGACCTCGTCGATGTAACCCTTTTGGGAAATTTTCATCTCGTTGACACCTCTCTCGAACTCCAGCCCCAAACAATACCGTATGTCGCCTAGTCCTTGATCTCGAACTTGGAGTTCAGGAAGTCTCTCACCTCGTTGATTTTTGCATCCTTGCGGATATGGGGTCATAATATCGTCCACGTAAATGACGATGGAGGTTCTATCCTCGACTGGTCCGATGTAATACAGGCAGGGATCCGCATCCGATCGAGTAGCCTTGAGTTTCATCATCACACCGTCGATACACTGGTACCAAGCACGTCCCGCTTGTTTCAAGCCATAGAGCGCCTTGTCCAGCTGGCACACCACATCATCATGCGCAAATTTTTCCAGCATCTCGCTTGCCATCTTCCTCACGTCTTTGTCGATTCTCTCACTTTGCACGATGTAAGACAGAACGTCTTTGAAGTGCGCCGGTGCCTCCATAAAGATTTGCTCCTCAACTTCGCCGTTCAAATATGCCGTCTTGACATCTAGTTGCCGGATCTTCAGGTCTTCTTGCACGGCAATTGCAACCGCAGTCCTGATCGTGCTCAGCCTCGCGACCGGAGCAAACGTTTCGTGAAACTCGATTCCCGGCCTCTGCGTGAAACCGCGTGCGACTACGCGCGCTTTTCGCTTGCTGATGGTACCATCGGCGTTGTGCTTGTTACGCAGCACAAACCTGCTACCGATGGTACGTTGTCCCTTGGGACGTTTAACCAGCTGCCACGGTGTTGTTCCGGATTAACGCTGTCGCTTCCTCTGCCATTGCTTCCAACCATTCCGCCGAGTTCTCACCGGAAAACGCCTGATTTACTGGAATCTCTGCGACGTTCGCTTGTTCCGCTGGACGGAAATTGTAACAGGGGGCATTGCGCGGGCGGTCGCCCGCGCCTTCCAGTTCTAACTAGCAGAGGCCGTCCTGGTCCTCTCACAGCTGGCATTTCTTGTCGCTCCATAGGTGGTGTTGCTGGTTGCTCTGCTTGGTTGTATCTCTCGATCCGGATCGCCGATTTCTTCAGGTCCGAAACCTCGAACCTACGGGGAAATCCTCGTCGACGATGTCCGGCTCTTCTTGCACGACTATCCGCTTTCTCCGATCCTCGTCTCTCGGGATGAGCTCAACTCGAACTCGTGAACTTGGTTGTTCGGTTCGACACGAACCTCGTCTCGATGATCATGCGGAAAAATCTCTCCGACGTCCCGCTTGTGCAATCGTCTCTTCACGGAAAACAACATCTCTGGTGATCTCCGTTGTTCTCGTTGCAGGAGTCCAAATCCTGTACGCCTTGGACACCTCCGAGTAGCCCACCAGCATGCCCTCCTTCGAACGTGATCGAACTTCCTCCCCTTTTCGGGGGTTTTGTCGAGGCAAAATACTTTGCATCCTCCAAATTCCCGCAAGTGTCGAGTGTTCGGGCCTGCCTGCCACATCTCGTATGGAGTTCGTCCATTCAACTTCTTGGTCGGACATCGGTTTCGCAGATAGCTAGCGGTATTCACTGCTTCCGCCCAGAACGAGTGAGGCAAACCTGATTGCAAAATCAGGCATCGGCCCATCTCTTCGTAGAGTTCGATTCTTCCTCTCCGATACGCCGTTCTGCTCGGGCGTGTGCGTTGTCGTGAATTCGCGTCGTATGCCCTCGGATCGCAGGTAATCGTTAAATACCTTGTGTCATACTCGCGACCGTTGTCCGATCGCACACACTTTATTTTCAAACCGTGTTGCTTCTCTACCAAAACCGTGGGGGTTTATTCGCGGAAATCTGGAAAAGCTTCGCCTTTCGACTTCATGAACCGTACCTCCGTCCATCTCGAGTAATCGTCCGTGAATGTTATCACATACCGAGAACCGGACTGCGATGCAACGCGTGTAGGGACCGCACACGTCTGTATGGATGACTTCGAGCTTTGAAGTTACACGCAGCGACTCCTTCGGGAAAGACTTCGCGTATCTTTGCACTTGTCAACAGATGTCGCAGACAAGGTTTTCCAGGTTTCCCTTCAGCTCCAATCACGGATTGGTTTGGTTCCCCCCCCCCCCCGCTCTTTTGCATGCTGGCATAGGTCGCGAAAATTCACGTGGCCCATCCGACGATGCCAAAGCTGTGGCCAACTTTCGTCTCGGCTCATACCAGATTCCGCATTTTGACATCCTTCGATTGGGTTGGTCTGTGTAAAGTACAGGTCATCCTTGCGATTCGCAATCATGTGCGTAACGCCATCTCGGTCGAAAATCTCCGCTTTTTCTCTGTCGAACAGAACCAAAAGATCGTGATCCGTGATTTTCGCCACTGACAAAACATTGGTCCGATTTCAGGAACGTGCAGCACCTTCTCCAGCGTGATGTTGCTAGGTTGACCATTAACGGTTGGTTTGCAATTTTCACCGTGTCCTCTTGCCCTTATATCCGTCGTTGCATTGCTCGCCAATTTTAGCTTCCCTGCTCGCTCTCGTCCTTTTTCGTGATCTCGTCGCATCGGTCGCACAAATGCCGTCCGTACACCCACTGTCGAGACACCAAGAATTCTCGCGGTGACACCCGCCGCAATTCTTACACGTGTCCGTTTTTCCTCTCAATGTTTGCGAGCATCAATGTATCCTGTGGTTTGTTCCCAAGCTCTTACTTTCTTTCGTCGGCCCCTTTGCTCGACAATTAGCCGCCTGGTGTCCTTTAATTCCGCACTTCGAGCACTTGAAGGGGAACAGGCGTATTGCCGTCGTACTTCTGGTTCGATTTCCGGGCTGACTTCGGTTGTTGCTTCTTACCGGGATAGTTTCCTTTCGCGAACATAGCACCCTGGCCAACAATGATGAGTCGTTGTTTCTTCTCGCCTCGCTTTCCCCTCGATTATTTTGGGCGTATATTCTCGATGGTCCGGTAATTTTCGTCACGACTCTCGATTGGCGACGCTGAAGTTTTCAAACCTTGGATGCAGACTATACAATACTGAGTGGTGAGTTTATCCGGGTCTAGATTCACGTGTCTTTCGGTAACTGTCGACGTTCCAAAGAAGCGGCTTAGGTGGTCACGTCGTCGCTGCCTTCGGCCATCGTTTGCTTCATCAGACCTTTGAGCAATGTGGCTCTTACGAGCCGGTCCCTTGACTGATTTGTGCTTTCCAGCTTAAGCCACATCTCGCGAGACGTTGTGCAGTTTTTTATTGCCACCAGCTGGTCGTCACTAAGCGCCCAGACGGATGCTGACTCGCTTTTCTTCTGTCGTTCTCTCTTCTCCCGCCCATCTTATCGTTCGCGCCGTCTCCTTTTTCCGCCGGATCGGGTTTTGCCACAGTTCCGTTGGTGTAGCCCCATTCACCATTTTTTATCAAAACTGCGCGCATCTTCAGTTTCCATGCGTCGTAATTGTCCGCGACCCAGGACCTCGATGCGCATTGTACTGGTTGCACTCATGGTTTCACTTTTGTTATCACCCGTGGTGTTTTGTCCGAAACACTTTCAATTAAACGCACAACAAACAATTTCAAATCGCGTCGCGGTGTTATTCGTCTGAACACTCGCGAGACTTTTTTTGTTTGGTTGTTTTTGGTTCACTATTGCTCGGGTACACAATGTCCCGACGCGTTCTTTATTCTTTCTTGCTTCGTCTCGAAGCTTCTCGAAAGGAACAAAAATGGCTGCTGGCGCCCGCACGTGCCGTTCTCTAAAGATGCGGTCACGTGTAGGTTATTTTCTTCGGTTTTTTATTCAGGACCCGCGTGTTTATTTTTTCTGGGCCCATAACTGTTTGAGGTGTATTACAAATGGAAACGAAACACTCGTCTACATATTACAAAACCGGTTTTGAACTCACATATAAGAATTAGAAAATGACAAACGTTGACGTGAACAATGTTTGAAAGTGAAGTAACTAAAAAGAAAAAGAACGTAAGAGGTCGCTGATGCGCCGGTTGTCGGGATGGCGGTCGGATCGGAAACCCCGTCACGTGATCTCTAACACTTCCCCTCGACCAAACAGCCAAGGAACACGCATCGTTACCCGGGTCCACGGGATTCCAACCAAGGACCTTGGACGCACTTTTCGTGTTTCGCATCGACAACCCCTTGTTAGCAAGTCGGCGGCATATCGTCAGCGGAGTGTACTCTTAACTAGAAATCATCTCCTTCTTCTTAGCATCCTCGCAAGATGAATGGTGTCGTATATCGATGTTGCTTTCAGTCCGCGATGAAACATAGAATTGACACAAGTTAGGATGCCACCGATGTTGTCCGTTTCGTTAGTGGGACGGCACACCGATTCGCCTGTTCCAAAATCGTTGAGCGTTTTCTATGTACAAGCCTCTTTCGTGGCGTCTTGATAAGGCCATGTATTCGTTTCTGAGGCCTCGTCGATGACAGTGCCATGTCGGTTGTTTCCCGGGTTACTAGCTTACCGCTGCGCCACTTAAAATGAATGCGTATCCCGTGTACGACTTCAGTCCACGATACAGTTCCCCAGTCGGCATCCACAAACATTGCAGCGGATCGTTAACTTGGAAGAATAGGAGACCAGGTCGCGTGTCTTTGCGAGAGAACGCAGGGACACGTTTTGCAGCTGTCCAGGTGCTGTTTCTCCTGAAGTCGTTGAACTGCGACAAAACCACTCACTGCGTGGGATATGTCCGCTCCGGTCTCGTGCCACCGCCAGCTAACATTAGAGCTCCACCAGCTCACGGCTAGGGAATGTTCCAGTTTCGGGTTCCTCAGATTTCTCGTCTTCCTTCTGGAGCTTCCATTCCCAGTTCATGGGTGTACTGACAGGCTTGCACTCGGACATACCGAACTTCTCCAAGACCTCGTCGATGTAACCCTTTTGGGAAATTTTCATTCTCGTTGACACCTCTCTCGAACTCCAGCCCCAAACAATACCGTAGTCGCCTAAGTCCTTGATCTCGAACTTGGAGTTCAGGAAGTCTCTCACTCGTTGATGTTTTTTGCATCCGTGCGAGTATTGATCACTATCTGTCCACGTAACATGACGATGGAGTTCTATCCTCGACTAGTCGGAGAATACAGGCAGGGATCCGCATCGATCGAGTAGCCTTGAGTTCATCATCACACCGTCGATACACTGGTACCAAGCACGTCCCGCTGGTTTCAAGCCATAGAGCGCCTTGTCCAGCTGGCACACCACATCGTCATGCGCAAATTTTTCCAGCATCTCGCTTGCCATCTTCCTCACGTCTTTGTCGATTCTCTCACTTTGCACGATGTAAGACAGAAAAGTCTTTAAGGGCGCCGGTTTGCCCTCCATAAGATTGCTCCAAAAACTTCGCCGTTCACATATGCGTCTTGACATCTAGTTGCCGGATCTTCAGGATCTGTCTTGCACGGCAATTGCACCGCAGTCCTGATCGTGCTCAGCCTAGGCGACCGGAGCGATACGTTTCGTGAAACTCGATCCCGCCTCTGCGTGAACGCGTGCGACTACGCGCCGCTTTGTTCGCTTGCTGATGGTACCATCGGCGTTGTGCTTGTTGCGCAGCACAAAACCCTGCTACCGTGGTACGTTGTCCCTTGGGACGTTTAAACCAGGCTGCCACGTGTTGTCCGGGATTAACGCTGTCGCTTCCTCTGCCATTGCTTCCAACCATTCCGCCGAGTTCTCACCGGAAAACGCCTGATTTACTGGAATCTCTGCGACGTTCGCTTGTTCCGATGGACGGAAATTGTACAGCTTGCGGCGGTCGCCGCGCCTTCCCCAGCTTCTAATAGCAGAGGCCGTCCTGGTCCTTCTCAACAGGCTGGGCATTTCTTGTCGCTCCATAGGGGTGTTGATGGTTGCTCTGCTGTTGATCTCTCGATCCGGATCGCCGAGTTCTTCAGGTCCGAAACCTCGGAACCCTACGCCCCAGGGAAATCATCGTCGACGATGTTACGGCTCTTCTGCACGAATATTACGCTTTCTCCGATCTCGTCTCTCGGGATTCGAGCTCAAACTCGAACTCGTGAACTTGGTTGTTCGGTTCGACACGACCTCGGTCTCGTATGATCATTGCGAGGAAAAAATATCTCCGACTGTCCAGTCGTGGCAATCGTCTCTTAACGGAAAACAACATCTCTGGTGATCTCCGTTGTTCTCGTTTGCAGGGAGTCCAAATCCTGTACGCCTTGGACACCTCCGAGTAGCCACCAGCATGCCCTCCTTCGAACGTAGATCGACTTCCCCTTGTTCGGAGTTTTGTCGAGGCAAAATACTTTGCATCCAAATTCCCGCAAGTGTCGAGTGTTCGGCGCGTACTCGCCGGGCCACATCCGTATGGGAGTTCGTCCATTCAACTCTTGGTCGGACCATCGGTTTCGCAGATAGCTAGCGGTATTCACTGCTTCCGCCCAGACCGAGAAGTGAGGCAAACCTGATTGCAAAATCAGGCATCGGGGCCAATCTATTCGAGATTCGCATTCTTACCTCTCGATACGCCGTTCTGCTCGGGCGTGTGCGTTGTCGTGAATTCGCGTCGTATGCCCTCGGATCGCAGGTAATCGTTAAATACCTTGTTGTCATACTCGCGACCGTTTGTCCGATCGCACACACTTTATTTTCAACCGTGTTGCTTCTCTACCAAAACCTTGTATTCGCGGAATATCTGGAAAGATTCGCCTTTCGACTATTTGAACCGTCCTCCGTCAATCTCGAGTAATCGTCCGTGAATGTTATCACATACCGAGAACCGGACTGCGAGCAAACGCGTGTAGGACCGCACACGTCTGTATGGATGACTTCGAGCTTTGAAGTTACACGCAGCGACTCCGTCGGGAAAGACTTTCGCGTCATCTTGCACTTGTCACAGATGTCGCAGACAAGGTTTTGCCAGGTTTCCCTTCAGCTCCAATCCACGGATGGCTCCGCTCTTTGCAGCTGCGATGAGGTCGCGAAAATTCACGTGGCCCATCCGACGATGCCAAAGCCTGTGCCAATTTCGTCTCGGCTCATACCAGATTCCGCATTTTTGCATCCTTCGATTGGGTGGTTATCTGATGTGTAAAGTACAGTCATCCTTGCGATTCGCAACATGTGCCGTACGCATCTCGGTCGCGAAAATCTCCGCTTTTTCTCTGTCGAACAGAACCAAAAGACTCGTGTCGTGATTTTCGCCAATGACAAAACATTGAGTTCCTGATTTTTCAGGAACGTGCAGCACCTTCTCCCGCGTGATGTTGCTAGGTTACCATAACGGTTGTTGCAATTTTCACCGTTCCTCTTGCCCTTATATCAGTCGTTGGGGGGGCCCCCCCCCCCCCCATTGCTCGCCAATTTTGGCTTCCCTGTCTCGCTCTCGTCTTTTTCGGTGAATCTCGTCGCATCGTCGCCTCAATGCGTCGTTACACCCACTGTCGAGACACCAAGAATTATCGTACGGCCCACCCGCAGCATTACACGTGCGTGGTTGTTCTCGAATGGTGCGGCACAATGTATCTGTGCGTTTGTCCAGCTCTTACCTTTCTTGTCGTCGCCCTTTGATTCGACAATAAGCCGCTGTGTCCTTTAATTCCGCACTTCGAGCACTTGAAGGGGAAAGGCGTATTGCCGTCGTACTTCTGGTTCGATTTCGGGCTGACTTCGGTTGTTGCTTCTTACCGGGATAGTTTCATTTCAGCGAACATAGGCAACCCTGCCAAACAACTGATGAGGCGTTGTTTCTCGCCTCGCTTTTCGATTATATTTGTGCGTAGATTCTCGATGGTCGTAATTCGTCACGACTCTCGATGCGACTCTGAGTTCAAAAACGGAGGCAGACGATACAAAGTGAATGGTGAGTTGATCCGGGTATAGATTCACGTTAATTCGGGTTAACTGTCGACGTTTCAAAGAAGCGCTTAGGTGGTCACGTACGTCGCTGCCTTCGGCCATCGTTTGCTCATCAGACCTTTGAGCAATGTGGCCTTACGAGCCGGTCCCTTGGACTGATTTGTGCTTTCAGCTAAGCCACTCTCGCGAAGACGTTGTGCAGGTTTTTATTGCCACCAGCTGGTCGCATAAGCGCCAAGACGATGCTGGACATCGCTTTCTCGTCGTTCTCCGCCCACTCTTGCGCGCCGCCCTTTTCCGCACGGATCGGGTTTTGCCACAGTTCGTTGTGTAGCCCCATTCACCATTTTTTATCAAAACTGAGCGCATCTTCAGTTCCATGCGTCGTAATTGTCTCGACCCAGGACCTCGATGCGCATGTACTGGTTGCACTCATGGTTTCACTTTTGTTTATCACCACGTGTGTTATTGTCCGAAACACTTTCAATTACGCACAACAAACAAATTTCAATCGCGTCGCGTGTTATCGTCTGAAACACTCGCGAGACGTTTTTGTTGTTGTTTTTGTTCACTATGGATCGGGTTACACAATGTCCGAGAACGCGTTCTTTATTCTTTCTTGCTTCGTCTCGAAGCTTCTCGAAAGGACAAAAATGGCTTGCTGAGCCCCGCACGCCGTTTTAAGATGCAGGTCACGTGGCGGTTATTTTCTTCGGTTTTTATTCAGACCCGCGTGTTTATTTTTTCTGGGCCCATAACCTGTTGGCCGGTTATGTACAAATGGAAACGAAAAACACTCGTCTAAATATTACAAAACCGATTTATTGAACTCAAATATACAGAATTAGAAAATGACAAACGTTGACGTGAACAATGTTTGAAAGTGAAGTAACTAAAAAGAAAAAGAACGTAAGAGGTCGCTGATGCGCCGGTTGTCGGGATGCGGTCGGAAACCCCTAGTCACGTGATCTCTAACAAATATTTAAACTAAATCGTATATATTATCAATAAGCTCGTGAATTAAAGTATTTGATGTAATTGGAAGAGTTATGCAGAAGTTATCATTTTATAATTTTATCGTGTAATGAAATTATTTTATGACTACACCTGTCAACGCAAAATGGCTAACATCAGACTCTAATATTAAAATTTGTATCATTAAAAGCAGGAACAATTCGGATAATCCTTTCTCATAACGCAAATACGAAATTTCAGCGACTGTAAAATAACCGTGACATTTTTGTTCGACATCAGATTAGAGAGAATAAATTGAAGATTCTTTTTGATCCATCATCTCGTTTATTAAATTCTGAATGTTAAAGAGGCGGGCCCCGGCATAGTTAATGCGTACAAGGTGATTTTCTTTTTAAATTAATATTTCTATCGCTCTTTTAATCTGCTTTCATGTTGTAATCAGATATTGGTTTTTTAAGGGCGCCGTCACATAAAAGCGCATTTCATCATAATTGGAATGTAATATATTTACGAAGTTATACAAAAAATTATTGATATTATATGGTAACATTGATATTTCATTTATTTTGTTAGGCTCAGGCTATTAAGAAAATGATATAGGTTCTAGACATGACACTGAGAACTCTTAAAATAGCAAGGTGTAATTTGAGAAGTAAGTTCTTTTCAGTCCTCAGCCCAATTAAAAAATAAATTATAGTACGAATATTAAAATTACTTACCTGTAGTACAGCAAGGAGACGAGAGCATGGAGCAGCAAATTGACGAGGTGGTAGCCGGCCGGCTGGAGCCCGTGAACAGCGTAGTTCCATCGGAAGGTCAGCACTGTCAACGGGCGGTACGATTTGTGGGACTGTTCCTGAAATAATGAAATAAAATCAAAGTCCGAACTTAACCCCTTAGATATCGTGTGCAAACACAAAAAAAAACAGATTTGTATACAGTTAAATCGATAATATGATTCTAAGTAAAGTTCTTAATGATAATTTGATAAAGTTGAAATCGATACTAATGTATTTCACAGATATATTTCCTTCCACCGCAGGAAATAAAATTTGAATAAATATACTGCGTTTTTCACTCGTGGTTTAGTGTTGTATTGTATATTGGTCGAGTATAACAAATATTAACATCAATGCTTGTAAAATGTAGTTACCTCTTTTATTTGTTTGCCAGTGTTAAAGTAATTCACGAAATTTGTACGCGAGCAAAGAGATCCGCACAAAACGAATGTACATAGTAACCAAATGTTGAAACATAATTTATTAAGGTTTGTGTATTTTGTAGCAAGGATTTTTAATGATTTATTTAAATAAATATTAAAATATAAAAATACATAAGCAGATGTTGGGAAGCTTCGTAATTAAAATTACAGGAAACGTAGCAGTATACGTTGATCATCGTCAAACATTTATATGCGAAACAGTTCCTCAAATGATAACGAATATTTGATAATGGAGAACGCCGGGATATAATAATATATACCAGTATGTAATTATGTAATTTTGTTTTGATGGTGGGTCTCTGTTGTCTAGATACTTAGTTACCGCAATTTCTTTTTCTACCATCACATAGTAAAATGTAAACATTACTGCGAATCTAAAAAGTTTAACTTATATTCGAGGGGATTATGATCTAATAATCTTCCATTTTCAGATATATAGATAACTTGCCGGGCAACATCTGTTTGAACTAGTATTATCTAAAAACTTTTTTCATATTACTTCAAATGTCCGTCCAACGAAGTATATAGCCGTAGGCTAGAGATAATTGCGTTTCCGGAGAAAGGTTTTTCAGCTTGTTTTTGTTTAAAAGTAAATGTTGTTTTAAGTAAAAGCAAATGTCTTATTAATTACGGGAGTTTCCTGTAATTTGTACGCCTATAGGAGGTAGAAAAACATTCATTTACTTCTCAGTTTATGTGAAAATCTAATCGTTATAATTACAGTAACAATTTTTTTTAATTATAAAGAAAATGCATTTTCTATTAAATAGTTTTACCGCTATACAGTTAATAACTATTAACATTGATCATATGTAAAAATATTTATATTTCTTCAATTATATATAATTTTTACAAAAGTTTAAGCTCTGTTAAGATATACAAACGTTAGTACAATTAGGGCATTGCAGGTTTCCATTAATTATGGTTAGAATGAGGAGACCAGTTACTGTGCAGGCGTACCGTAACCGTTATGTGTTTAAAACCAACCGGCTTTTACGAAGCGCTTAACCGTACCTTTATGTGAAACTGTACAGTTCTCTATTATTACAATAATTAGAAGCGATACAATAAAAGTTAACCGTACATACGTATATACTTTTATGTTTTTAACAATTTTGGCGCTGGAATATTTGTTAATAATATAACTAACAATATTAAAGTGTTGTTATGTTTTTGGTAACAATATTAGTAGTGGATAGGAAAAAAGGATCGTACCTATTTCATTGTTAATACAACCGTACGAAAATTCACCCACAATCTCGTCCAAAACGACTTTTGATAACAAATTGCTATCTCTGTGTTAAAGCAACACAAAGTAATGTAAAAGAAATTTTCTACATAGTTGCCCTCTTGTGGCTCGTAGCTACACAATAAGTGAACAAAAACTGTGATTTATACGAAAAAAGAGTAGCTTGCGCTTAATACATTGCCGCTGAGGTTTTCTCTAAAACATTGTGTTTTTACCGCGCACAATTTTTTCGTGCACCTTATCTTTTTTTTAATAGTACTTTATATAAAAGAAGTATAATTTCAAAATGTTTGCTAATATTGTGCTAAAAAGTTCACAAAGGCTTTTGAGAATTTATGTATCGTTCTAAATCAACTACAATGTACTAGGTAATAATCATCAATAATTAGCCACTATAGAATAGTTCTATGTTCTAATATTTGAGAAGTACAAATGAACGAATTAGAAAAAACTTAAGAAAGCTCAAGTTTTATAAAATACCCTAATGTTTCTGCTATTGGGACTTGTATCATTAAGTGAACGTTAAACGTTCAAGTTATATATACACTTGTTAATGTAGTTAAACAGCAATAATCCTTGATTGGATAGTTTTAATTTTTTCCCTTCGCTTTCTATTATTTTTTAACATAAGCAAAATCCTCTGACAGCAAGTTATAACTGTCGTGGTTATTATTTTAATTATATTAAATGACACTTTCGACTTTTTATCATACTACGAAGTCAGTCATCATCTGCATCAGTTGGGTCGGTAAAGCAGTACATCGCAGAAGAGAAGAAAAACAGTTTGAAATATAAGTAACACAAAATACATCTAGAATTATAAAGCTCTGTCCGACCTATTTAATTGGACAGCGTGTTATATGTGTTTCTACACAGCAATCCTCTTGTAAAGAACATTCGCGTGTAAGGATTGTGATTTTTTTGGCAAAAAAGTATACGGTATAAATAAAACTGTATGAAATCTAAAATATACAATATAAATCATATTTGATAGTGAATTAAATGGTTATGTTGGATTCTAATGAATATGAAATAGTTACTTGGGTAAGCCTTACGAATATGTACACTTACGCAATTTAACTATCGTATCCTGTCAGATAGTATATTCCATGATTATAACGTAGACTCACAATATTTTTCGAATATATTACACATAAATGTTTATATTATCTTATACACTATCATTATAAGAAGAGTACAAAATTTTTCGATTGGATTTAACGTCATTTAACATCTAGATGTTTTTTTTTTTTTATTCTTCTATGCGACGAGACGAGCAAGACGTTCACCTGATGGTAAGTGATACGCTTGCCCATGACAACGTGGTGCTAGTTAAGATGGTACACACTGCACCACATTGCGCTCGTCGCCTGAGACATAAGGTGTTAAGTCTCGTTACCCCAGTAATTACACTAGCTACAGCGCCCTTCAAACCGGAACACAGTAATGTTTGCACACTACTATTTGGCGGTTGAAATAGGAGCTGCGGTGGTACCCATCCAGACGGTCTCCGGCAACAGAGACCTACCACCTGGTAAATATCACCCAAGGTATTCTAATTCAAAGGATTTAAGTTCGTTTTACGTGAGTGGTTTATTTAAAAAATGTGTAATGTAAAGTATACATAATGTTTTTGGAAGCCACTTTAAAGTATATATAAAACGAGTGTATGCTTTCGTATCCACTTGTTATAGCGGTACACGGTGCAGCAGATTAGGGACATAAATTCAGACTAGAAAGTGCAGGAGCAAGCATTACGCGAAGATATTGCACTATGGAATCGTATAACCGGATTTTTATACCTACTCTGTTATACAAAATTCGAGAACAGAGTGTTCAGTTAGTTTTTGTTTATATTATCAAAAGATACGTACATCTGTAATGTCCGAAATGAGCAGATCAATTAGAATCGTATTTAATTCAACGGTCACCATAATGTTATTAGAATACGGTATAAAATTTGTTTTGGAAAAGGTATGTTATATAATCTGGAATTCTTCGTGAATCCATACGACCGTTACGATGAATTTGCTCGAGATAAACCCATGCACTTAAACCCAAATTGCCAATTTCGAGATACGCGCACTGAATCGAATCTACATTTCCATCATACGAGAAAGGAGGATATTTTTTTTTCTATATTCAGCTTAATATAGCTGTAAAGGATTTATTGTAATGTATAACAAAACATTATATTACTAATCGCCTATTGCTATATTATGTTATTTAGAACTCTAACCTCGGATAAATAGGACAATTGTTATTGTATTTATTATATTACCCATCTCTTAATTTTTCTTAAAAAATTATATTTGATATGAACACTGTTGTTAAGCTTTGCTAATCGCAGATTACTCTTCAGTACAGACAATTAATGACTAGTCAAAATTCTCAATTAAAATACTTAAGATTCACTTGAGTCGAAAAAGTAAGATGTCAGTTGTAAAGATATTTTTAAATCGAAATTTAAAACTAACGCAATAATTGTGTAACAGTTGCTGTATATAATTTGGAGCTTTGTTACCTTTGTTCAAAGACGGTAAAACCTTATTGGATTTTTATAAGACATTTATAGCTTCCACTATACAGACGTTGAATGTTATGAAACTTACAAGCAAGCCATGACAAAGCACTTAATAACAATGTAATGCTGACTTGAAGAAATTTTAGTGAGGTAAAAGTTTTTTATAAATATTCAATGCCTGTAATAAACAATATATTGGACACTTTACAGAAAATTCACAAGTTTAAAAAGTCTGTAACATGTAGTTGGAACATATTTTTAATACTGAAATAAATCATAAATATTTAACAAATTCTTTTAACTGTCCGAACTATATAAAGAATAAATAGCAGATAACGTAATGTATTAATGTAATAACCGTAACAGCTGTTTAAATCATGAAAAACACTTGTTGTCTAAAAAAACATGTCTTTACCTTACCTTGATAACATCCATCAAAGTCAAAAAATAAATTATAATATTAAATTCCCGAAAAGTATTTTGCCTGGAGGACAGAATGTTGCTAATGTTTTACTCAATCCTGCGTGATTGGAATTCCTTTAATCTTTTTTGCATTAAATATTACCTGTTCCTTTTCTTTTCGATACCAAGAAAACTGTCAAGCTGAGTTAGCTCATTTTTAAACAAAAACAACTAAGATTTAATTTTTTAAACATCTTTGAAGTTCTATTTAAAAGAAAGAAGATGAAGAACATTAATATACTCTCAAAATAAGATAATCTAGTTTACAGTAATTGTTAATGGTTAAGGATTTTGTTTGAACTAAATATGTTTTAGAATTTATAGTTGTAATATTATTATATTCTAAACGTCTTAGTCAAGGGGATTAAGGCTATAATATACGTATTGCTATCGAACTGTCTTACTAAATATACGATCGGTGTATGTGTGCTTGTACAACGTAGTGATGGAGAGTATTACTTAAAATAAGTCGTTTAATTAAGCCCCACCAAAGAATATGTTTCTAACGTCTTTTAATAACGAACTAAAATTAATTTATCAATTTTAAATCCGTCGATAGTCAAACAGCAACGTTTTAATAAGAAGTACTGTTTCACAGCTTCTGTAGTAAGAATCAAATAAAATGCGTTAAGAGATTTACTTAATTAAAAATTTTAATACAACATATTGCTGTGATGGAATACTTATAACTAAATGATATTCTGCTTGTATAACTACTAAAATTAGTATTAGAATTAGCTAAAAAAATTATCATCTAAGTACAATGACAAATCGAGCGTACAGACTCAATAGAAACAATTGATAGAAACGTTAGGCTTTTGTATTCGTAAAATTGTATTACAGTTCTCATGTTCCGCAGACCATAAATTTCAGCAGAAGCACATCTCTAACTGCAGTAGGAAGCTTTACGACCGTACAATTGATTGTGGAGCCTAGCATTTATGTACAACACTGCATATGAAATTGCCATTGGCTTCAACGCGCCGTTGAAATATAAAGCATTTTATTTCGCCTTCATTCGCTCTCGTGACACAGGCTTTTGTATTAATATCCAGCGCTGAAGAGTTCTTAATGCCTCCCTGAAAATTGTGCCGTGGTTAAGAATTGATAAATAATTGGTTTTCTCGGAATCAGAATATGTTCGTACTATACTATCCTCCATTTTCTGTCAAACGTTGTTGATTTACACTAGTAATGACTTGATCAGTTGAATGTTCTAGAGATATATTGTTTCAAAAACTCTCGCAATAAACCAGACAATGATGCCACTACTGTCTACTGCTCATGAAAACTTAACTCTTTTCTTTGTTTCATATTATGTGATCATCGTCTTAAGAATAGCCGGGGGTTCTGGTTTATAATTAAATAGTAAGAATTTTACATTTGAACAATAAGAGAAATGTTTTCCTAGTATTTTTATCGAGCCTAATTTTTTGTTGAAGCGATGAGACAAGCAGTAACATACTTCACTAGCTACAGTTAAAACCGAGTATTTGGAGTTTAAATTGTATCGATTAAAACTATTCTCGTGTATTATATTACTAAGCTAACATAATCGCCGTATTAGGTAACAGCTTAATTTAAATTTGTAAGCTGTACTAATACGACACGGAATTAATTTGCTCGGAGACCGCATCGAAGCGCCCGCCTCCGCAGCGTCGGCGCGCTTTAATACTGACGGCGGGCGTACGACTCATAAACTGCACGTTATACACATTCTCCTGACAATATCTTTGCGAATTTATTACACGAGATATTCTTTTCCTAATTCCCTTTTAATAGCATTAGTTAAAAATGTAGTTTCGAGCAATAGGGAGACGGAGATCACGTGGACGACAGTCCATTACGCAATCTAATACAGACAATTGCAGCTCTATTACGAAGGCAGACTCCATATAAATTAAAAAAATATCCGAGAGAAGAAGAGAAAAATTTAGCTAAATTGACGATGTCGAATGCACCTATATATTATGTCATTCTTGACGGCGAATATACCATGTGCTGGTAACATAACTACGCTCATTTTTATCGCTAAGCAAAGGCGATGAAAATTTGTCTAATTTATAATCATTAAAATTTCACGTCCAACGTTATCGAAAGCCTTTTCGCTTACCACCAGGTAAACAAAGTTTGGATTGGTTTGTGTTTATCATCATCACATTTCGCCATAAATGATCAGGCAGTAGTACAAAAAATAAAAGTAAGTCCATTAATTTATCTTTATATGACTATGAAATCAAACCAATGACTAAGCTAATTGCTATTATTTCGGAATTACATCGAGAAAAGACAAATGATATACTTTATAGAATAAGTCCAAATGTATTTAGGATAAAGTCTCGGAGTAATTATTAGTACATTCTTGTATTTATAATAAACTACAAAAATTAATAACAGTATATATATATTACAGTAATCTGTCTATCGTATCGTAGTCGTCAAGGAGTGTGCAAAGACGGTTTCGAGCACGATCGGGTAAGTTATGACAAGTGATATTTATTAGCGGCAGCATATTGTTGCCGGTGATAAATATGGGGACATTATGGCGTCGCCCCGAAGCCACCTGTCAACGGGGTTTTATTGGTGGAATCTTGTGTTGAACTTAACTACTTCGGTGTAATAATGTAGGAATAGGATTTTTAGGTAAATGGAAAGACAGTGACAAATCTCTCGTTATTCATGCTAACTTTTCTGTTGTTTATTGCCGAAGGCCGTCTAGATAGTGAAATTACTGTGGTGAGGAGTTCTGTTCGTCTCTTTGCTTCGTCGAAAAAAGGATTAAAGAGAGTAGATTGGTAAGTGGTAATGATGAAGTAATAAGTAATCGTTCCGACCTTGCAAATCATTGTATTGGGCTGATAAAATAATATTTATGCATTTAGAATTTGTATAAAATAAATAATTACATACATTGTTTTAAAAACTTTTACTGTTGGTACGTTTTACTTTTACTGGTGGTAGGTCTCTGTTGCCGAAGACCGTCTGGATAGGTACCACCGAAGCTCCTGTTTCAACCGCCAAATAGTAGTGTGCAAACATTACTGTGTTCCGGTTTGAAGGGCGCTGCAGCTAGTGTAATTACTGGGGTATCAAGACTTAACACCTTATGTCTCAAGGCGACGAGCGCAATGTGGTGCAGCGTGTACCATCTTAACTAGCACCACGTTGTCATGGGCAAGCGTATCACTTACCATCAGGTGAACGTCTTGCTCGTCTCGTCGCATAGTAGTATAAAAAAAAATCGGTGGATATGAAAAAAGAAGCATGTAGAATATTTGGAAATTATTGAAACAAGCTTAGTCGTTATGATTATGAATACAAGAAACCGCTGAAAAAGTAATTGAAAGACATCGATAAGATCGAAAGTGAAAACGATTGTTAAAGCTAAGCGAAAAGTTTAGGAACTTTGATTATATGGGCGTCATAAAACTAAAAGCATTTGCGCTTCGCTTGTCTAATGGGAAGCCGTTATAGTTCAGTTCGTAAGGCGATATGCGTTTCGAAGAATCACGGGTTCGATTCCAATTGAGCTGAAGGGAACCGACATTAGTCTAAGTATATATTTTAGACATGTGACATCCATCAACCGTCACATCCGCGTGGTAAATAAATACTATATTTAAATAGTTTCTTATATTACCTGTAACGTTTTTATCTACTATATCATTTTAACTATATAGTATACATAAATCAAAACATGTATTGTATATTTTTAACTTCGGCGTTGCTATCTTAGTTATAATTTTATATAGCGAAGTAATGGAATAAACGGATATACTTAATTAAGGTAAAAATGTTTCTAAAAAATTGTATAAAAAAAACTATTAAATCCGATTTGAATTTGAGCATAACTCATTTTTCTCAGTTCTCTGTTAATGGATACCATCTAAGTAGTTACCACTGCCTATTTCTACCGCAACAAAGTAATGAACAAACACTATTGAATTCCAGTTAGAAGGGTGTTATAACTAGTGAAATTATCGAAGTGACGATGTTCGTGTATCAATGCGGTGTATACAATTCTAAACTTTATTTATCATCAGATGAACGTTCCGTTCGTTTAGTTTTATAAAAAAGAAACAGTGAACTACTGTAAAACAAATGATGCTGTTATGCAATAAAATTAACGTGTCGCGAAGTGTTCAACAAGCCTTTAGCGGTTGGGAATTTATGACGAGCGATATTTATTAGCTCTAGCGTATTGTTGGAGGTGATAAATGTGGTGACGTTATAACACCGGCGTCGGCTTCCTGCCACCTGACATGGAATTTCATTTAAAAGAAGCCCCCCCCCGTCTATATAACGCTCGTTATTGCTAATTTAGCTGGCTTATAAATCACCTGAATGGGCGAACGAAATTTTTATGTACGTCTAAATTGTTCCCATTTTTAAATTATTGCACGTTTCGGGATGCATTGAGAAAATATATCTTCTGTTTGTCTTAAGTTATTTCTCGGGAGGATAACTCGACGTTATTTGTGTAGTGCTTACGTGATTGCCGTTACAGACTAATCTTACTTGGTTGGTGACTTTACATTTGAAAATTGTTTAAGATTTTTAATAAATTTCAGCTCGATATTCCTGCTCATAAAATACAGCCCTAAAAAAGACTTATTTTTTAAATATACTGTTAAAATAACTTTATATATTATTTGTACATGGTTGTTTAGTGACGGAGACGCTTCTATACGACGGTTGCATCTTGACCTTCTTTGATAAGATATTTACTACCAGTATAGTCAACAAATATCATGTGTAACTTCAATATGAGCATCGATTTAGCAACCACAACCTCCGTGATCGCAATGTCATGGATGAGGGTTGTTCACACGGAATGCTTACTGGAGCACTCAGTAGTGAACGCAGTGGAGTACTTTCACCTCTCACACTTCTGTTGGATTTCTATTCTGACTATTTCGATACCTATTTCGACTGGATGTACACTGCAAATGCTTTCAGCCGATTTTTATGTAGCGTACAATATATATTATATATATGTACATATCTTTTAGAGTAGCATTGGCTGGATATACAGTGATTAGGTCATAAAGAATATGAGAACTTACTAGGTAGATAGTTGTATACGTAAACGAATTTGAGTTAAAATCTTTAGTGCATAGGTTAGTAACGATTCGCACTAGTTTTAAAGTATTTTTCGCATTTATACACATCCATTAGGAAACTGAATTCTTGTTATAAAACATATACGGACTGTAGTTACGAACATGTGCAATACATAGTTGAAAGTAATACACTTGTTAGTAATAATGAAGCACACAAATATATTTTCGGACTTTTCCTGTTACGTTGTTTCGTTAAGGAAAAAGGAACATCAAAAAAAGGAAACTTAACACAGAGATTTGAAACGGAAAATCGCCGAGAGCTAAAGGCGGCTTTCTAGTAATTCTCGTTCCGAAATTTCTTTCTTTGTTTTTAACGAGAAAACGCAATTTAGTTCTGGATAATGTACATCGCGGTACAAACAGAAAACACGACGCTAATTATTATATTTCCTTTCAGTGTACGTCACTTATATTTCGGTAGCGGTTTGTTTACATTTCTATTATAAGAAGAAGACGAATTGTGAAACATTTCTGTTTGGAACACTAACTAACAATGAATTTTTAAGATGCTAGCCTCGATTGTGCTTTCATATGTTGATACCTGGAATACAGTGATGCTGTTATGGTGCCTGATTTTTTATATGAAGGTGGTGGTAGCCAGATGGATTTGAAAAATATTACCGCTATGCGAGCCTGAAGAAATCGAACTAGGAATCTTCGAGTTACGAAGTAAGCCTCTGTGCCACAGAGACAGTTTTATTACCATTGATGTAGACATAGATAACAAAGGCCGATGAAGTTTTATTGATCTTTTTGGATCTCTAATTTAACGGGTTGTAGCCATTTGATTTTGTTATTTAATTTTAACTTTACATGTGAGAGTTAGCATAATCATTTTAAGGAGAACATCTTTACACTATATATTCGTGCTTATATTTTTATGTTCATCGTCGTTTCAGGATATTGTACTAAAAATGATCTAAAAATTTTATTTAACTTTTCTTATAGCATAACAGAGCGAGTTCTTACTGTTTCTACGGTGATACCGTGATAGGGGCCAGCTCTTTTGTGTTCATTATTACCGCCATGCAAAAGTGTAAACCAGTATAAAAGGGCTGTGCATTAGCGACACGAATGGAGTAAAAAGATCATTGTGCATTTAAACAAATACTACAATGTAAGCTGTGCAATCTATTTTACTATGACCACCATAACATATATAGATCATGTAACTCATAACTTTAACCTTTAACAATGTTACGACCTGCTCACGTAAATGATATAAAAATATATCCTGTTATTATTATTATTGGTAACTGATATATTTCCTACTACAATAGACTCGGGTATACATAATTACAGTTAATAAAAAATTTACGTCATATGAACACAATACTTTTATAATTAGTTATACAGTAAAGAGACAGTTCTAAACATTTTTATAATCAAAATGGATAGTGCTTACGTTTTGGATTACAAAAATAATATTTTGTAATAATAAATTGTCGTAAGAAAAAATATACAAATTAACAGGTAACTGGTATTATAACATCTCCGTAGATAAGTTTCGAATCTAATTTCATGGAACATGTATAAGTAATCGCGGGGGACGACGGGGCGCACTATGTAGTTTGCGTCGACGTCCCTCTTTCCATCAAGTTCTAAACCCTGCCTGAGGGTTAATGAGGGACAATTTTAGGGGTGGCCGAACTTAATGCAATCTTCGCATCAAAACGCCGCCGTTATAGCTGCCTCTCTTATCACGTGTCATTTGGGACTGTCTACATGGTGAAATTAATGGTTTCCGATTTATGTTACGGTTATAAATTCATTTTCGCTCATTAGAAGCATAATAATCCGTTCCTTTGAGATTTACGTTGAAAGAGGTAAACTTTTGTTTAGACAGACTAGAAATTTATAGAATTAACTTTCTCTAATAATAAACAATTTGGTTATTTCGAAATAATAAATGGGATATGTCTAATTTTGAAAAAAGAACGACGACCTCGCCAAAGGTTACGTTTCCGTAGAAAGAGCTTCACGAATAAAATTATTATTGTGATATAAAATCAATTCGAGTTTAGTCCTTATTGCTTGAAAGTTGGTATTGAAATGAATTTTCTTAATGCAGTTTTATAAAGTATATATTCCAGATAGGCTATTTATAAAATTGGATTTGAAAGTCTTACCTTTTTATTTCGGGATATATTGCTATAAAATGTAAGCAGCTGGATGCGGGTAGCACAAGACCGATTAATGGGGAAGCCTACGCCCAGCTGAGAGCGTCTTACGACGACGATGATAACATCTTAAATTAATGATTTCCAGCTGATCTCTTGAAAAAGGTTTTAAACATTCCCCGCGTGCATCATTAGATTAAATACATAAATAAATATGTGGTGAACGGTCTGAAAGGAAATCCTTACATAGCCGCCCCTTCGTGTCTCGCAGCTGCACGATAAGCTAACAAAAACAGTGATTTATACGTAAGGGAGCTTATATGAAATACATTGCCTTCGATTTTCTCTCCACTTCTTTTCTCTTTATTTCATAGGAAAATGTGGTCATCGTTACACCGTTCAATATTTTGTACGTTAAAAATTCATGACATAGTTAAGTTATAGTATAATATCTAAAACAATGAGATTTTCTGATTGGAGAAAGAAATTGTCGTGAAGTCGGACGAAAATATTACAGGAGTCCAAGACTCCGTGATGTAGCACCATCAAGTAAGTTTCATTTGATATCTAAGATACATTTGTCTAATAATAGCGCAATAAGAGCTAGTTCAAACACACGTTGTTAATATACATTGAAATAGGGAAAACCTTTAAACCTCTTTCCAAACTCATAAAGAACTGGGACGGAAAATCGCCTACAGCTTAAGGCTGCCTTTTGCGTAATCCGCGGGTCTCTTTGCCTTTTACATGAAAAAAAAAGCAATTTAAAAGATGCAATAACGAGACAAGAGTAATACGAGCGAAATGTATTTTCATATTATTCAAATCGTGATTAAAATTTTTATGTAAAACCTGTACTTTTATAATTTTAAAGTACATTTGTTTTTTCATTTTAGTTATAAAATCTATTTGTTTTCAACTTAATTTGTCGAAAAGTCTTTAAATACGTCATTATTAAAACCTCGAGTTATATAAAGTCTAAATCTTGTGAACACTAGCTTCTTTAATATATTTTTATATATACTTAAGCGATGAGACGAGCAGAATATTCAACTGATTTTGATGTCAGCTCATAATCATGTGCGGTAGTTCGTATGTTCGTACTGCACTTTGTGCTCGTCGCCTTGAGACTAAAAATTTTAAATCTAGTCTAGGAACTTCACTATCCACTGAATGCATAAAACTGAAAGCCGTCCGAGATCTTTTTTTAGCTTTACTCAGCTTGCTAATACAATACTAAAATATTCATAGTTATAACAAAATAAATATTTAAGAAAAGTAAGTCGTGTTACTATGCATTATATTCGACATCATAATTTCAGCATATTACTATCGACTGCCAAAGGTTCTGAAAAAAAGGCCAGTGCGAACGGGTCGGTGATAATTTGTGGTCCTAATTCAAGGGTCTTTCTACCCAATGGGCAGTCTAATCTATGCACCAGAGACATGCGCCTGGTTTTCTGGTATTTACTAATTCTGGCAGTAATTGCTAGAGCAGTATGTTAGTAAAGGTTTAATGGGAAAGCTGTTGCCTGGTACAGTTCTCTTACAGTCGTCTTTTACGACGCGCCAAGGATTGTACGACGTCGGGGATATTCTAACCCATGGTTTATAAGGGGGATTCATTACATTGCTACAATATTATATTTTTGCACCAGTCTCATGTAAGTCATAAAATATCCCCAAGGCTCTGCAGCCAATTTAAATTCATTCGCTTTGTTCCGTGTATGAATGACTCCAATCTATTACACAGTCGCAAGGCTCACCAGTACAGTAGCTGGTGCTTAAGGGCAATTTATATCGTTAAGTTGGGACACGTTATGCGAGTTTTAAAATGCATTAGGTATTAATAAATTGCCGACAATAACAATGGCTTACTCGTTCTCATATATTAATTGTTGTAATTATTCACACAACAAACGTAAACTCTGTTGATATATGCTTGTATTGTTATGCAACAAAATATTTATGTATTCTGGGATAAGATTAATGTCATTCATGTATTATTGATTTGGTGTGCAATAAAGTATTAATATATTCTATTCTATTCTACTATATGTAGTAGTGTTTTAAATTACACATAAATAGGAATATACTGGTCGTTCTACATGTTGGCTGTCATCTAACGAATATCTCCTTCTCTTTTGGACTGGGTATAGCAGCCCTTTCTAATGATCACAACATGTATATTTAACTTTCATAAAATCTGAACTCCCCTGATTTTGGTCAAACACCTTCCCTTTGTCACCTCTTTGGTAACGTCGTCAGCAATTTACACTTCTTTTAAGTTTTTCGAAGCGTAAGGCGCATCCTTTTAATATTTTTATTTGGTACAAAATCCTGCATAGCTAACACTTCCCCATCCAGTCACCGAAAAACAGTTTGGCACCTCTTGAGCTGGCAACCAGCCAAAATGATTTTGTACTATACTAAACTTAACTTTAATAATTTTGACATTACATTTACAGCTATAAAATCTGTTCAAGTATTAATTAAAGTAGTGGACAATCGTTTTGATAGGTAAGAAAATATTCTGATAAGGGAACTTCATCATCATGAGATGACTTTTTATATTGCAGTTATTCTAGTATGTATATATTATAGTCTATAAACTATTCAGTTGTTTTTTGAACAGAACCACAATTACAGTAAAATTCTTAAGCAAAAGCTGTAAATTAAGTAAAATGTTCAAATGAATACAACGCAGAGAAAGTCAAGTTTCTTTAACTATGGAAGTTTAAAAAAATATGACTTAAAATAAAAAAACGAAATGGATAACTATACTCAAGGTTTAGGTAGTTCCGACTCTCCAAAGCGGAAAGCGGTCTCGACCCTATTACGGAAATAAAATTATAACAGGCGAGGTGTCAGAGATTCAGTCACGTTACTATGTGTCAGTATCCGCTGGTGTCTACACGGGAAACTGGAATCGCTCAAATTGGATTATTTTATTGATAACTCGGTATAAAAAAGAGTATTTCTCTAGCACGTGATAGTTGCTATTTTGATATATAGTAATATAAGTTAGGAATGATACATTAAAATTGATAACGGAAATTTAATTAAATCAATAGTAAACGATGATCTATGATCAAGATCGGAATATTATATTTAAGAAGTTTGTTATAGTAAAAATATCGATGGCAGACCATTTTGGAAATCAAAACTAATTTTATTTTAAGTAGACTCTAACATTAAAATCAGTTTGCAGTTCCGAGTTGGAGAGCATCCAGAAACTATTGGCTTAATCTTGGAAATGTTCCTCTTAGGAGTATTCGATTTGAAAGCGGAAGAAATGTTACTTTGTAATTTTTATAAAAAAACTGCATTTTTAAAGTAATATAATGGTTTTAATGTCGTTTATTATGATCTATATAAAGGTGTTAAAGGCTGAATGTTCTGTCAATTCAAACTAATGATAAGTATGACGATGACTTAAATATTACATTTTTGAGGTCTATTAACGTAGAAGTTTCTAGTACGTTTCTTACTTTACTACGACTTTTTTTTTTTTATTAAAAGTTATAAAATTTTCGGGAAATCTATCGATATCTTTCTCGTTCTTATAATAATGCAGTTTGGACTGCAGATTAGAAAGTCAAAGTAAAAGGAACCGGACAAGGTTTCCTACTTCTAAATGGTTAACGTCGCCTGAGGGCTAATGGAGTACCATTTTAAGGGTTGACGAGCGGAGTGTAATTTTAACATCAAAATGGCGGCGTTGTAGTTAGGAACCCAACGTGTATTAGTCATGTTGGAAATAGGGAATGCGAGAGCAATAGGAATTAGGTTCATGATAATAAACAATAAATATCATATATATATTATATGCAGAAAAAATACACAAATTAAACTATAAATGATTACGTAATTACTGTATTTTCTAGTACATTAATTAACATTTGTAGAAGAAAATGTATTAGTTTCGTTGTTACCAACTTTTAGTTTTCTTTCACGTAATCTTTTAAACTTATGTAATCTTGTATCAGAGGATCAGATAATACGTCAATTATATTATTATATGAATAAACAATTTCCTATATATATAAAAACGATAAACACTTGTTCCTTAATAAAATATTAATTCATTACATTCCTTCTAAACCCATTGTAGTTTTATTTAAGTGAATCTATTTATGTACCCAAATGCAACTTAACTTAAAGATTTTGGCGTGTAAAACACAGTAGTATGATCCTATTTAAGTCTAATTAAAATTTTTGATTTAGATAATCATTCTTTTTAATAAATAATTCAGCTCTTAACAAAGCAGACTTGTCTATGGTTTTCGCATCCATATCCCATTTTTGGCGATTTATGACACTTCGGAGCACTGAAGTTTCACTAATGGAACAGCCCAGATGTCGTAGATTTTATGACATCAGCCGGAGTAGCGAGGGATCTACTATAGCATAGATAGAGTGTATGTGGTAATGTAATATGTACTTGAATTTAACAATTAAAAGTTATTAGAGATGCTGATGATTAATGGATGTGCTCAGAGGATATTTCACACCGCATGTAGACCTTTTAAAGTTCAATCAATAACGCTTGATCGTGTGATATAGGTCGCCTGTTGGATTAACGTAAATCAGATCAATAGTCGCAAATGTACAATATAGAAAATAAATTTATTAATACTTAGATGTAATGCTGGTAATATGTATTCGTAGTACTTAATGTAGTTTTACTTACAATTAAAATATTGTGTTCCTGTGAATTAAAGTAATTTTTAAAGGCATTACTAGACTGAGTTTGAATACTATCGCGATACTCCTCAAGATACTTTTAAAGCAAAGCTTGACTTGTTAGTCGACTATGTTTAGCTAATACTTGATCGATAAACAATCTACTTCTGCTATCTATATGGTAATGTCTATCAAAAGTATGCGCTTGCGCTTGTTTGTGCGCCAACACGAAAAGTTTGATGAAAGGAAAAAATGCAGGAGGTAAGTTGATTGATTAATACTTGAGATGAGACGTCTGTCGCGTCGGCTGTGATAGCTCGCATCTTTTATAACACAATCGATATTAGACGGAGGAGAGGGTAAGGGTGAGGCGTGTCTGTCTGCCTGTGTAACGTAATAATAACCGTAATGAGATTCCGCGCCTAGCCGTAACGCCGCTCCGTAATGAGTTTGAAGTAAACCGATCGCGCGAGCGTTGTTACCGATTGTTGTTTTTAAATAACAATTTAAACTTAACATAAAATTATGCTTAAGTTGACACTGTGCATGATGAGAATTTATTAAAAACATGTAATAATCAATAAGTTTAATAAAGTGGAACAGCTTGCCGGCAACTGCGTTGCTGTCCAGGTATGACGTGACAGTTTAAGAACAAAAGTCTGCATCTTTTAAGACTTTTAATGTAAGGTCTGTAGATAATAATGAAAGGCGACAAATTTAAAGCTTAGCCTAGCCTTAAGCGTAAGCCTTGCTAATATTTTTTAAACAATGCTTCTTTATAATATAACAAACTTTTAATAACTGCTTATAATTTACAGTAATTAATAAATATTCTTCTACATAAAGAAGATCGGGAACCAATTACTGTTATTAAAATTATATTACTCCTCAGGGATTGCAATACATTTATTAAGATGACAGACATTCAGAATGATGACCGATGTCTTAGTTCGTTTAATATGACTGCTTACAACTTGTAATTGTAACGAATGTCGGCATTCTTCAGTTCTTTAATAGCTCATACAGTTTTATTATGAACTGAACAGACATATGTATCACCCAACATAAGCATGTGTTTCCAAAAGGAAAGAAATTAGAAATACGCAGAGCTGGTATAATTTTTCATAAAAGAATAAACCATTATTGCATATCCTTAATAAATAATTTCAAACTGTTTATAAAGTATAATTACAATGTCGTTTACAGGCGTAACGTTTATGTTAAAAACAGAAACAAAAATGAACGAAAAGTTCCATTTATTTGGAAATGATTAGTTCTCAAAACAAAGGGTAATCTAAATTTCGGTTATTGGAAATAAATGGGTGACATTCAACTTTAACGTAATTCTATTCCATTACAGAGAATTTATGTTTGTTTATTAAAGCAATGGTAGCGTACGAAATTGATTTAGTTTCTCACGAACTGCACAGGTTTTAAGCAATACCAAATTAGTAGAATTAATAGATTTTCAATGACCTTAGAATGTTCACTCGAGCAAGATGTCTAGACTGATAGTTATAAGCAGTAAAATGTTTGACCAATTTATAATTTACAAATTGTAAAGGCATTGAAATATTGAGAAGATTCTGTAAAACAATTTGTATAATTTTATAACGAAAAAAGAAATGCTTTGGTTATAAGTAACTAAATACAAGTTGAACGTTATTCTGTAATCGCTATGTTTAATTTGGTTTGATATTTTTAGTACATACGTCAAAAATCTTGAAAGACCTAATTTAGAAATTTGCATATTTATTGCATTTTACTATTTACAAGGCCGAGTAAACGTTAAAACACCTACAAAATCAGTTTCTGTATAATGTATGTTTGTTCCAAAGCTAAGCAACAGATGGCGCTATGATATCAATAATAGAAAGAGCAATTTAAATTAAAGTGTTTAAGATACATCTCATCCTTTTCTCTAAAAAAAGGATATACGTGTAAGGGTTTTATAATTAAAAAGTATTTACTTAAACGTTAAAAAGGAAGGTTAGATAATACATTCGTCGCAGAAAATTTCTCGACTGATACAAAGTAAATATTTTTTTTAAAAGAAAGCAGAAGAGGGAACATTGGAAGAAAATCAAACCAGAAACATCCTATATAAAACAATATGATTAAAATCAAGACTGAAATAACAAATCACTGTCATAGCCACTTTGTGAAAAAGGATAACATTTTATTAGCCCAAGAAATTCGGCAATATTGCAATTTACATGTGATTTAAAAAAAAGTAAATTCGCGTAAATTCGAAGAGCTAAAAATACTACCATTTTTTTTTAATGTTTATCGTATTTTAGTTAACTGTTAACCTGCCGTAAAGTACTAACGGAATCTTGATAAGGAATTTTTTTATAAAATAAACAAATAAAAGTTTAATCACATTGGTTGTTAACACAATAAACAAAAATATCTTTACATGGCAGATAATTAAAATGTATATGATATGTAATGAAATTTTAAAATACCCTCCGCATCTCTGTTTCTGTAACTGAAACAGCTTAATTTTAAACCACGAAGGTCTGGCACTGATACAAAATCGTTAAAGTTATTGCAGCCCCTTTTTGGGTATGTTTAATAAGTTGTTATTTAAGGGATGGTGTAGCAAAATACTAAATGATTACGATAAGTATAAACGAGAATGACAATTGTAAAGCTAAATTAAGTTATCGCGGGTTAACACGCCCGTTGCTAGTAGTTTAACGCCGCAGCGGATGGATAATTCAGGCAAAACAAGCCGCAATTGGAACGCGTTGAGCCGCTGTTACGCGCCTTGATAATGCTTTAATAGTAAACCTTTTTTTTATTTACAACGAACTCACTTGTCCCCAATTTTAAATTCATCGAAGCCACGAGACGAGCGGGACGTTCAATTGATAGAATGATAAATTCTATATCATATCGTTCAAAATATTCCAGCTGTACAGAAGTTCTAAATAAAGATACATGTGGTTCAATCACTCGTAGACTCGATATAGACTCGAATAGACGTAAATCGAGCTGTATGTGTAATGTAAATGAAATAGATATGGAAGAAAGTAATATTGCGTATTATTGCCGAAACAATAAACAGAAATGTAAGGATATAGCGGTTCAAGTGAAAATAATATTTCTAAGCAAAATAAAAATGATTGCCAAGGAATTCGGGATCGGGTTGGAATTGTTTCAGACAAATCACTTAATAATGCGGAGGACGCCGGCCGGCTTTGGTGTAGGCAAATATGCGGGGGAACGGCCGTAGTATTCCATCACGTTGTAATTCAGAGCCGAGAGATTGCCGAAGCTTTATGTACTGTTTACGAACGCGACCATCAATAATTCATTCGTTCGCTGCTTTTTATAATCTGTAAAACAATAGTATTTCTTTCCTTATGCCCCCAGCGCCTTTCAAAAGAAGTGATCGGATAGGTTATTACCGCTAGTTATTTTTATCAGTAATAGGATAACTTTATATGAAATGGTTTTAAGAAGCAATTTTGCTGGATTTCTGACAAAACTCTAGCTTAATATATGACTACCGAAATATATTAATACTGTTGCCAAACGGAATCGAAAAAATTAAACACCATCCAAACTCCACAGCCTGCAGCGCGGAATTGAATCGGAGGACCATCGTCTTACAATTAGCATCTGTGTTATGAAGACAATCTGCGTTTTAAGGACAATATTGCAATGTAATATTTAGTCTAAAATGTTATACGTTCACCAATACTGTTCAGTATTAAACTTCTATCCGAAAAAGAAGGTTCGTAACGTTGTCTAACCCGGATTGTCGTGGTGCAATCAAGTAGCTAAATATGGCGGATGTTCCCGAATCACGCGGGATGTAAACAAATTCGCTGCGGAAGGGTCATGATATCCCATCACAATTTAATTCAAAAGAACCGTAAGATTGCCCCAGTTTTATGTACTGTTTGCGATTCCGTCCGTCGATGTTTCAACCCTTCGTAGCTTTTTAGTGTCTATAAAACTAAAATATTATTTCTCATCCCTATTGCAAGTAACTGAAAGACACTCTTCTTCTGACTTCGGGAGGCACTAGTAGATAGTTTTAAGTTTTATTGAAGTTATTTTTTGTCGTGAATATTATTATTTTGGCTTTTAATGTCTTTAATGCTTTTAATGTCTTCGTGAAACAATAAACAACATTGAATAGTTTGTTTTACTCAAAATTACTAGGGTAAGAAGAAAAAAAATATCAAACACTGGTATACGACCTTTGTAAAGAAGGTATAAGATGATAAGTCGTATCAATTAATAGTTTCCGTTATCAATTTAAAAATAGCAGAATAATTTAAGTTTGAATAAGACGCTTTGTGATGGAGCTAGATAACGTTTCCGTTCATACATAGAATTTAACGTATTGTCTGCTGGTTATGTGCGTTTAATTTAGGTGGATTTTCTTACTCTATTTAACAAGGGTTAGCATGACAAAAATCTCATTTGTATTCTATGGCGCGGGCAGGATACAGCGCGCAATAATCCGGGTAACGAGGGATCAACGGGCTTTGCATTTTCGAACAAATGATCACCGCTGAAGTTATATTAGCGGCCTTTTGTTACTTCTTTTATAATATTACATTCTTTATTTATACGTGTACTTTTACATATAGCCACTACACGTATTACTTCGATTATTTAGAAATTATTAATTAACGCTCGCAATCTTCATTACTTACTTATATAATAAGCGTCTTCTGAAAGTTGTGCATCAGTAAATTTTAGACAAGCAAAAAACTTAAACTTGTGCATTAAAGTTGAAGGATTTTTCTTTTGTTATTTTAAGAAACTGTTTTATGAAACAAATGTCGTGTGTGATATACAGAGTATTCTCATTTCTTACTATGAGAGCCATCGTATGTTTTAATCAACGAGACCAGCTGAATAGCAGTTTTGACAATATATAATATCTCATGTTTCTTTTGAATTCTTTGAAAATGTTGAACATGTTTACCAATTTTAGACTAATAGAAACTACCAGTAGCATGTTAGGTGCGTGAGTGATTAAAAGATAATAAATTTTTGTAAGATTTGTTATTTTACAAACACTTTGGTTGGAATAAATTTGTGTAAGGATTAGTCGTGATCTTTAATCACTAAAATAGTAACTTTTGTCCTGAAAGTTACCAAGAATTTGGTACAAGAATATGTAAAACGGAATAAACAATGATCATTATTATTTTTCCTTCCGCTTAAAATATTGTATGACAGTGGGTTGCGAAGTAACGAGCTGGAGACAGTATATGAGAACATGCATGACTAATTTCCCTCAGCCTTTTTACTCAATTTAACATGGGATAAAACGACGAAATGGCCTGTTATTTTCTTAGGCGCACAGATTGACTTAGGAAAATTCGGACTGTTGATTCAGACGTATAAAAAAAGATTTTAAACTAAATGATTTAAAAAATTATGTAAAATGTCTAGTTTGTTAGGTAGTTTTTTTATTTGCGTTTTGATTGGGAACTGTTTAACTTACTAGTAATGATACGAATCAAATTTCGGTTGAGTAGAATGTTTGAAACTTGAGGCACATTTACAATATATTCATGTTTATGTAAAAACTACAATAAAAAAATTTAACTAAATAGTTTTTAGGTATGAGAAAAAAAAAACAAGAACATTTTTTGATTCCTACCTTACTGAACTCTGTATTCATAATTGTATTAAAAACCAAGATAAGAAGGTGAGGCTTTGTTTTGAACATCCACAATGACATTGGGAAACATATTTGCGATTCCATTACATTGTGGAGCGGAAATGAAAAAGTTTGGATTACAATAAAATCGTCAAATTGATTTGTTCTGCTAAATGAAGCGAACAAATTTGCTTGCGGAAGATTTTTAAAATCCATCGTGATTTCATTCACAAAATCCAAGGATTATCGTTCGGTTGCGATCCCTGAGAATATTGTTTTAATCCACAACATTGTAAAATGTATTAAGAAATATTCTTGAGAATTTGTCAAGGTTTGAAAGGATAAACATCAAATTTTATATTATATTATATTAGTCGTTACAGAATGATTTTGTATTTATACGATGAAATATTACAATAGATATTATAAATATCTTCCAAAAATCATTACATGTTTCCTTTTACAATAAGTATTTGCGTCAATTTGTTACCCAAAGCGAAAATTTTCACGCTTTTCCTCTATTAATATCATTTATCGTAGTACTTATTAATCCTATCCAAACAAGGTAACATCAAATCCGTTACGAGTTCTGACAGCTTCGAGTTTATCCATTTACTTGTATTTGTATAAACGTAGGTACATCATCCGAGGGAGTTATCTCCGCTGAATAGCGCTTATTGTGCGTGAAAAGTGCGGGCACTGTGATAAGGCTTCCATTCAATACATCTATTCCTTACTCTCGTATTTGAAAACGATCTGGTGTATACGATATGATATAAATTTCGAAGTCAAATATGAAGTTCCTGCAGAGGCGCGATATGTGCAAAATCAAGAAAGAAAATAGTCAAGAGAAATTAAAAAATAAAATAAAAATAGACCTTTTTTTGTCAAATGATACGTAATAATAAAATAGTTTGTATTTTGTTTTTTTTTTCTATTAGTAAAATTGTATTAGGTACTGAGGTATATACGCCAAACACAAACGTATAGCCCCCAAACAATCTAAGCAAATAAAGTAAATTTTTATAACAGGCTTAAAAGTCTGCGTACCTTATCTTTTGCTTAATAATAAAAATATACATTTTTATTAATTTCGAAACCTAATTGAAACTGTCGGAATATCTCCTGCCAATAACTGACATGAAAAAGAAGGCCATAAAATTACTAAAGCTTGCTTCTCCGAACACCCCTCCTCTTATCAACGAGGAGTCCTCGCAACGGACATCCTCTGACACCGGCCGATAGCAAACTTTCAGTCGAACGAAGCCGTATAACATTTTTAATGAATATTAATTTCTCGTCGGAAAACCAAAGTTTACCCTCGGACAAAAGTCGGTAATTACAAGAGACACTTTTTTTGTTTGTGGTAATTCTGGACCCGGCTTCTAATTTGTTAATTTTTTTACAACTTTATGACTTCATCGTTTCACTGCTTAATTCTTTTCAAAGTTTCACATTACTACATCATATTGAGAACAAATAAAAAATATACGTATATTTTAAACGTTTAAAAGAGATGATAATGAATGTTTTGCGGCAATGAAAGAGAAGTGGTGTGATAATGAAAAGGAAGGCGAGTACAAATTCACTAATCCTTATGAATTTGTACCGACAAACAACATTCGCTAATTGGTAAAGCATTTAAAATCCATAAACGAAATACATCGGTTAGCTGAAAATTTAACAAACAACAGAAGTATTACTTTCCTGAAATAAATCGTTATAATTGAAAACAGATTTATATGTGGAGGGTTCTGGGATTTGTAAATTCCATTCATGCGCATTCGAGCATTCTCCGAAAGAGGATCGTAAAAATTTTGCATGTAAAATGCTCTACCGCATATCCCGAGCCAGATTTAATCAACCTGGGAATATTACGCCGCAGAATGAAGACTTCCATTGTAACGGAGACAAAAGCATCGCGTCCGTCCGTCGCGCCGCAATGGAAGTGGTGTGTACTTCTCGATATTACTTCTGGCTTTAACATCAACATTCAATACAAGGATTTTCGTGCTGCGTATAAATAAACAGAGTAATTTTATATGTATACCTACAAGTTGTTCTTAGCTAATGCATATAAATTTTACTAGCTATGCCGTACATTAATCCGAAGAAAGGTTTCCGAACTATACCTATTGCATGCCGGCTAAAATAGGCGATGTGGTTTTTTTTTTTTTTTTTTATACTACTTTGCGACGAGACGAGCAAGACGTTCAACTGATGGTAAGTGATACGCTTGCCCATGACAACGCGGTGCTAGTTAAGATGGTAGACACTGCACCACATTGCGCTCGTCGCCTGAGACATGAGGTGTTAAGTCTTGTTACCCCAGTAATTACACTAGCTACAGCGCCCTTCAAACCGGAACACAGTAATGTTTGCACACTACTATTTGGCGGTTGAAATAGGAGCTGCGGTGGTAACCATCCAGACGGTTTCCGGCAACAGAGACCTACCACCTAGTAATTCCCAATTAACGATTGCCTTAATTTACTCCTCTTGATCGTAACTAAGTATCAAAAAGAAAATTAACAAACATTATATTCGACGTATTATCTTGAACTATAATTCCACGTAGCAAGTTAATCCGCGGAATTCGAATTTCGCAAATTTTGGAACATAATCCTAGTTTAATTATACTGGAGTTCTACAACAATCTGACCTTCATAATAAGTGCCTTCACATTGTGCCTTTGAAATCCAAGCTTATAATTTAGGCATAATCTTTGAAACTACTGCTTTGTTTGTTTTAAACAGACCTTATAAAGGTTAATTTTTAATTATACCTTACGAAGTTAAAGGGAACTTGGAGTCTAAAAAATTAAAATGCAGTGGCCTGATGTTTATCCGCGAACAATATAGAAATGAATTCACTCAGTATCACTAAATATGCGTTTGAAACATTTTTGTGATCGCTACTACATTTTAGTGTAATTTTCAATAAATCCTTAGTAATAATACCCTCATATGCCTTATTTCTCAAAGGATCAGCGGCGATATAATCGATCGTTATGACCTAGTTAAGCTCAATAAGTAGTCGGCTGCAGCAACCTGTGACCTCCAATATATATCATGATATCGAATATTTTACATTTCACGAAAATTAACAATGTTTTTATTACTGAAAAGTTTAATAAATTTGTTTGATTGGAAACATAAACTCTCTGAAAATGCTTATTTATATTTTTTCGAGTAATTAACATCTTATTCATTAAAAATTCATTTCAACTATCTTCAATTGTCAAAAAAATTATATCTAACAGTAAAATGGCATAAAGGTAGCATTTTAATATTCATCATTGGTCTGTGACTGTAGTAGCAAATGCCTTTAAACCGCCTGATTAAAAAGTTTCATCAGAACCGAACTTCAGAGAGATTTTTAATGAATATTAATTCTTTTTAAAATATCAAAGTGTACCTGAAGGCGAAAATCAGTCATTACTTAGAAAGGTTTTCTTTGCTTTTTTTCATAACTTTGCGCAAGTTAATATTTCACTTTGTGTCGCGTTTAAGGGCGTAGCACATTTCTTTTCTTTTTATAGAGACTGTTTTTCAGTACGTCATTTATTAAACATTGTAAAAAATCACTTGTTTAGTTAATGCACTGTTTGCTTATCCTAGAATTATCTTATTCAAAAGATGTACATCAAGGTTGTGCATGGTGTATATTAATGTGATTTTTCTAACTTTTCCGAAAGTCCTCAATTATTTAAATATTGATTGAAATTTACTAAGAATTCGAATCAATTAAGTAATCTGGTTATGGATAAATCCACAGGAAGAAAATATTTGTTTTCTGGCTCAATTTCTATTCGACGAAGCGAGTATACGAATATGGCGTTCATTTGATAATAAGTTACGGTAGTATGCTTATCCATAACAATGTAGCTATAGTAAGAATGATAAAATGATTGTAGTCAGTGAAACTTCTCGATTCGTGATGATGATGAATGGGCTTCACGTTCACCAAACCTTGACCCAGTAGTTTGGTCACTACTGTTTGGTACGGTAACCATCGTGATGGTCATTAATAAACTAAATAGAAAGAGGAATAAAGTAATTAATACTATTTAAAATTTTGATATTTCACATAAACGTTTACGTAACATTAAGCGTGTTATCTTAAACAAAAAAGGTTTGGACGGCCAATTTCAATTTTAATCTAGATTTTCAGGTGGACTTCTAAATTGCATTCATAGTGCCTCCAAACGCTGCCAAATGTTTTCGAAAAGTGGAGCGTCCGAATTTTGCGAGCAATGGAAAATCCCTGCATATTTCGAGTCTGATTAAAACAACCTGCTAGCATTACGCTCCTAGCAGGAAGATTTCCATTGTGTCGGAGATAAAAGGGTAACGTGGCGTTCGTTGCACAACAATAGCAGTCACGCTTTCGATATTAGTTATGCCCACGTCACGAGTTTAGTGCAAGAAAATCACTAAAAAGTCTGTGGCAAAAATTGATAAATCGTTAAACAAACAGACATACAACACAGTTATTTAAATGTTAAAGTCAAGTCTAAAATATAAATGATTCATATGACTGATAATTATCAGTCATATGAAAGTATCACTTTGTGGACACTTATTAAATGTAAATGAAAGTTCAAGTATTTTAGCAAACCGCTTCCACTTAAAAGTGTTTATTTAAGACAATTAAATGCTTTTAGTCAATAACACAATGAGTGATTGTTGTACAGAATGAAATTATATTTAGCTCGCAAGCGAGCTTCTGCCTCAGCCTATTTTTCCTGCAAATAGAATCAACCCGTATTTACATTATTGGAAAATTTGCAGTTTACTTTTTAGCTTTCCTCTTTATGAAATCTTTTTAATCAGGCACAAGACCCCGTTTCATGCTCCAGAGATTTCCTGAGGGAAATTTGATCCTGTTTATACTCGAATACCATCGATTTTTTTCTATTCGTGGTAAGCTCTGCTGATTTTAATAGAACTAAACTGTTTGAAAAGTTTTCTCACTTAAGTGAAAATACATTAATCATATAAAAAAAGATTATATCTTCTTTTTTGGGTTGCTTTATTAAAAAACCATTTCAATTCATTTATATTCTATAATGATACTTTTCACAAAGCGTAACAGTGATTTAATCACCATCCAGCAATATTATTGCAAATCTGCCGCCATGAAAGCATTGATATTTTTTAGCTAATAACATATTAGAGCCAGGTACTCTGTGTAGGAACTTTTGATCATCATCAGCCTCATTGCCATTTAATAACGTTGTCTGATAACATACAATTGAAGACGCGGTAACCGTTGATAAAGAAAGTTTACCCTAAAGTTGACCATATCAAAATTCAGTGAGGAACATTGCTAATTTGATTACTTTTTATACAATATAGGTGCAGGCATCGACAGATAGAAATAAAACTAACGAAGAGAACTTTTTCCTGTATTTTTCCCCCACAGGACGACAGAGAGCTATTCAAATTTCCATACGAAATATTTCAATAGGCGTGCGACAACGTTTATTGTTCGATTCCGATAGCGCTTCGATCTAATCTACCTGTAAAGGGATTTCGGATAAAACAATTCCTAAAATTTCAGTGCAAAAACATCAGCTCCTTATTTGCATATCGATTTTTTCATTTTGTGAATTGAAAATGAGCTAAATCGCTGTTTTGATAACTAGTTTCTCCATTTTTATATAATAACTTGACAACAGAGTTTACGGAAAAATAAACAATATATAGTTCGTTAAGGTTTTAATATTTCTTATATAAATTTAAATAGATATATAAAAGATACAGAAAAAGAAAGTTTAATTTGTTATACACCAATAAAAAGTAAATGATAAAACAATAAAAGAACCAATGAACTCGTATTGTGAAAATGGTAATAGAACAGTAATAGCTGCGGGGCAGGAATAATGAAAACATTTTCAATCTTGTTGGAACTTTTTATTGTGTAAGGTAGAACAAGAAATAAATGTTTTTAGTGTCTTCTGTGCTACGAATCAAGGCTGATTTTTTGTCTATAATATTTATAATCATATGTAACAGTATACTTACCTTGTTGATAGACTGATTTTTAAGTGAAAGGATTTTGGCGATTTGTTTATTCAAAGTTTAAAGTTTTTGTATTTATGTGTTGAATTGTATATATTGAATATTTAATGTATGTTTTCCTTACTCTGATGAAGCATATAATAAAAACGTTTTCACACAATCCGAGGCAGATTACGTCGGAGTGGGTGCATTGCACTCAGCGGAATGAATATCTCATTGTGGTCGGGATAAAAACGCCACATGGCGTCCCCCGCGGTGACAATGGTCCGCAACGCTGGGTAGTTGCGAAAATATCGAGTCAACATAATATAAAAACTTGTTGAGATAATTGCAATTTACGAGCTTACCATGTATCTGAATTAATCTCTTAAAAGCTAACAAAATATTAAACAATCAACACTCAGTTATTCAGTGGTAACAAGTTTCTGTTGCCGGAGATCATCTAAGTAGGTAGGTTATTGTATTCTGGTTAGAAAAGGTTCGTAGCTGGTGAAATTACTGGGGTAACGAGACAATATATCTGATCTGAAGCCGATGAGCACTATAAAGTGTAGTGTTTATCATTTCAATTAAAACCTTGTGGTTATATTGCTAACCATCAGACTATTTTCCTGCACGTTTTATTATTTAGTTATTGTAGAAATAATCTTTGTGTTTATTGACAACTGACTATAAATAAAAATGAAAATATGTACTTATAAATACGGTAATAAAAATATTATGTTATTCAGCTTTTGAAAAGCTAATGGCTTGTTTGATTTACGTAGAACACAGAACTAACAAATTTATATATTACAGTAGTTTCAACCATTTAGACGTGCGTACCGATTCGGGTTACATACTACTGTTGTGTTCAGTGAATATCTATTGTGTTTATTGATGAAAGTTCTCCCAAGGGAGGTTTGTTAGATCGTGACGAGAGTTGCAGTATGGTGCTGAAATCTTGAATAAAACATCGTCTAAGTGAAAGTTTTTAACAAATCAAAATTCTACTCGTTGTATAGTAATGACTATTAAAAATTATTAAACTATCCTATATTTAATGGATTTGGTTAAAAATACAGTTTAAATTTAAAATAACAAATTTTATGTCCGCTTAAACAAGACCTCTGTAGTAAACTGAATAAAAGCTGTGCCCCGGGCTTTCCTCGATCACTGAGTATTGAATAGAAATTCCACAATCGTCGCCTTTCAAAACAACGGACACCGAAGCTTTTATTGTTTGCCAAATTAAATTGAAAAAGAATAAAAACAATTTTAAATTCATTAAAATTCTAAAGAGATTTGTATGAAAGGAAAAAAGAGAGAAAATTGTACATTCTCTGGTCATTACAATAGAAGTTATAATAATTAAAGTGTTTACTTCAAAAAACGCGAAGAAAGAATAAGTTAATAACTATTACAATATACTTACAATTTTATTGGACGAAGTATTATTTATGAACCAATTATCCAAAGATTGATAATTCTTAAAAAAAAAATTACTTTCTCATTCTTGTAACACAATAATACAAGTATTAGAATCAAAATTTCAGTATGTACATCTTAATTTTTCAACATTAAGTGGAATGGCGAAAAAACTACTTACTGCTATTTTTCATACATAATATAACCACTCTTTGGATAACACATTACTATGTGTTTGTAGAAATTACTGAACCACATATAAATAGTTAATACTATTTCGCGTAACATATTCATCACGCGGCAAGGTTTTCGAAAGCGGTACATTTTGCCATTCACCTACGGGTCCATTTATTTGTGATTCAACACTTTTCAGAATGGTCAAATCGACTGAACAAAAATTGAATTCTGACGCTTTTCAACGAGGCCATTGCAAAAGACAGGAAAAAGGGAATATTCTCGCGATCCATTCGGTGTTGTGAAACATGTAGAGAACAATCAGTTGTGAAAAAGACTGAAAAAATTTGTTCTAGCTATAGGAGTACTGTGTTTTAACAGCTGCACATCTTGCTAGATATTTATTACAAAGAATTGTGCTGTATACTTTATGCGTCTTGGCTTAATTAGGAAGATAAATAATTAAGATAAGTCTAATGTGTAAGTTATATAAATAAATTATTAATGACGAGGCACTTAAATAGTTTCCTATTCATAGTGAGCTTATTTTAGATAGTATTTTTTGTCGCTGTGTTAATACATAATTAATAGTAAAATTTAAGTTTTCAGACATTAAGTCTTATACATATATACTCTGTGGATATTATTATCGTCGGAGGCAACACTTAAGAGCTGCCATTTCATGTTACTTCAAGCGAGCTTTATAATGGTGAGCGCTGCGAGATTAATAATGTAGCTATAAACTCCGTAACCTACTTCGCAATTAAGTTGAATGAATAATACAATTTAGCGTTCGAGGAAGCAATTAATTTTTCAACAACAACACGGTTCACGCTGAGGGAAATATGGAAAGTACGTATTTAGTTCGCCCGTATACAATGAAGCATTGAAACGAAGTTTTACTGCTTAGGATTTGTGTGGTTGAGTCACAATGGTTACTTTAATCGTTGGCCTGCGCTATAGTGATGCCAATAAAGTCTTAATATGCCATAAACAACAAAGCACTATCCGCATCTAACAGCTATAGAGCCTTATAAAACCGTCTGAAGAGGGAGCTTTACAATCGGTATTCTATTGACATGCGGGCTGCACTATACGTAGTTAATGGTTTTACGAGGTACATCGCTGGCCCATCGTTTAGCAATCTACCTCACTTAACAATCAGTTTAAAGATTTACGATCGAATGGAGTCCTCATTTGGAGGCACGAAATAGTTTTTTTATTACCAATACACAACCAACAAATAGATGTTAGGAACATAGTCAATTGACGAAAACAATTCTAAAAGCTCTGTCTTAAATAAGATAAATATCGTCGTGTGTACGAAGTAATTACTTAATTTTGTTAATAAAACAAAAAAGTACTTTTGGTATCTAATTATGTATTTCATGTTCTCTTATATATTTACTTTGTACTTACACACATTTTAATATTAATGTTGTATTGAACTATTGCAACAGACAGACATGGTTGATGAAGTAAAAGTTGTTTGGGATAAGTCAAAACCAAAAGGTGTTTTTAGTATTTTTCAACATTTAACATACCAAGAGAACGTGCAATTCCCCTGATGGTAAGTGACCAGTATGCCCAAAATCATGTGTCTTCGATGTTTCACCACCACAGTGTGTCTGGTGGAAAGACTCCGTTGTCAGATATCATCTAGATAGGTACCACCGCAGCTCCTACTTCTACTACTAAACAGTAGTGTGGGGACAATACTGGTACAGTTTCAAAGGCGCCATAAGCCAGTGTAATTACTGTGGTAACAAGACCTAATTAATGTCTCAAAGCGATAAGCGCAATGTGGTTCTGTATCTTGGAATAGATAAGAGTATAACTTACGATCAGGTGACCGTATTGCGACATAAGATGTTAAATCCCGTTACCCCAGTAACTTCTCTATTAATAACGTAATTGAAACAAAAAAATTTTTTGTTACATTTGCACACTACTGAGCAGCCAGAGAAAGTTCTAAAATTAGAAACGACGGACATAAAAATTAAAATCGATTGAAATTGTCAGTATACGAGTTAGAGAGAGTAAGAGTATTGAGAAATATGTTAAATACAAACTTCATCCTGGCAACACTGAGCGACCACCGCAGAGGACGTCAGATACATCGTACGCGGCTTTTGATTAATTGTTCGTACTTTTGTTAGCAGGCAGCCACCGTGCGGTGAATTATGCTGTCCCATTCGTTTTATTTCCTTCTTCATCTGTTTGCCTTAGTGTTTGTTCTACCTTACATTTGAACGAATCGATTGGTACAAGAAGAAATATAACTCAATATTTCAAAAGCATAGATTTAAATGTTTGAATGTAATTTAAAAGTTTCAGTAGTTTCTATTTCTATACTTTAATTTAAACACAATTCTTGATGGAACGACGGTATTTTTTAAGTAAGAAAACTGGAACTACATAAATAATAGTATATTTTATTGAACACAAAATTACAATGTTAAATTCATACACTGTGATAGCTATCATAACTATCACGATAACACAAACTATTGATTTAAGTTGTATATAATCCAGTACTAGATTACCTGAAAATTAAACTTGTTTTCATTAAATCTAAAAACTAAGATTATAAATGAAGCATAGTTAACTTAATAATTTTTAATTTGTATGTTCAAAGGACTTAACGTCATCGTAAGTTAAAAAAGGGTTCTTTTTTTAAAACTAAGCAATGATTATAATATTTCATATAAATATATGAAAGTTAATTTATATACATTGATCACTTTTTATGAACGTCTTTGAAAAACAGCAATGTTTTGCGTTAATATAAGCAAGCTTTATAAAACTGAGAGCGCTGCAAGATTAATATTGCAGCGTTTAACTTCGTAACCTACTTCGTAATGAAGTGGGGTGAATAATACAGTTAAGCTCAAGGAAACCATTTTTTTTAGCACCATTTATAAAATTAAACTTACAAGTATACATTTAGTATATTCGTTGCCGTAACACATTTTAAATTTTGCAGCAACTAATACATTTTTTATAATTGACGCATATCTTTTACCATAACGGTTGAAGAAAAGAAGACGAACTTGTATAATGTTTTATCTATACCTTGCTTAAATAAAAAGTATACAAATAATGATTTTTCCGTCTATACAACCATTTGTTACCTCCATCGGCTGCCGAATGATTCGGCGAGATTGATTCGTATAATTTGCGCACCTAGCTATTAATCTTCACTTACCCAATCACTCCGTAGATTTACGACCGAACAAAGTGTCATTCACAAATAGAAAGTTGTCTTCTAAAAACCGACCCGCAGCTGCAATAAAAGACAATCCAATTTATCCCGTCCAAATTGGAGGAAATCCAATTTGTTTAACATCTTTCGCAGTTGGAAAATAAAAGGATATGCATTTGAAACTTTAAAACTATGACACTGTAAACAATTACATACAGTATGAAGCACGTCACTGACACTATTGATAACTTAGAGCTAGCTTTCAAGTTTGTAAAAGATTTTCTATATTTATTTTTAAAGCGACGAGACGAGAAACTTGTTCATATGATGGTAAGTAAATACATTTTCCCGTAAAAAGGTGGCATTGTGTAGGAAGTCAAAAGTCGCCTTGAGACATAAGGTTTTAAGTCTCGTTACTCCAGTAATTTCACTAGCTACAACGCCTTTCAAACCGGAACACAGTAATGTTTGCACACTACTATTTGGCGGTGGAAATAGGAGCTGCGTTGGTACCAAGACGACCTCCGGCAAAAGAGACGTACCACCAGTACTACAATATATTATAGAAGTCCTAGAGACATACAAATTTTAACTGGATGTCTTTTTCATCATAGACAGTCTAGCGACAATTGCAGCGCATACTTCTGTTAGCAAGCAGTAGTGTGCAATTCTTGTTTCGATTACAAGAATGCAAAGTCAATGATATTATAAATTGTTAGCCCTAACATCTTAACTGCCAATTGTAGCGGCAGTCATACAAAACGTCCTGCTAGTCTTATCGCTTTGTCCTATAAATACTATTAAAATTATAATGTGACTACGTAAGTTTTTACAATTTGGCGTTGATATTGCTTTTTAAAAAATATATTAGATCTCACTAACGATGTGAAAACCTAATAATACCAGTAAATGAGCGTACATGCAATAATATAAATAAATCAACGTACATTCATACGTTCCCGCCAGCGCCATATTTAAACTAGATTATAGTTTCAATTTACGTTAACGCTATAACAATATTGTTCCAATGTTTGTTTGTTAAATAAATTGATTTACATCTCGTTAACAAAGTTGCACATACCGCGATTTAGTATTACGTTTATTCGACAGATATTATTTACAGCACATTAAACTTAATGATATTGATTTTAACTTCAATTAAAATCAATGAACACAAACATTAGTTAACAAACACATAAATCATAACACAAAGGAATATTTTTAAATGAAATGAAGTGTCTGTAATCATAAATTAAGTTAAAGTAATAATTCGAGTTTAATATTTGCAAATTGAAGCGGATTACCGAAGCAATCCAAATATCCTCTTATCCTTTAAGTAATATCTTAACGGCGCACTCGAAAATTATTAATAACAAGGCTTAAACAATGTAACAAGAGTTATTATATTAAGAAAACAAGTTGCTGTAAAAGCACAGGAAATTGAAATTTCACAACAAACTTAGTCTAAACTTGTTAATATAAATGAAGTCATTTATTATTTCAAGTTACAGTTTTTTCAAATTACTACACGCTTTATATACTATGGTGAAGTTTCATTTTCTTATATAAAGTACAGAAATAATACCATAAAAAAACAGAAAACTCATCAAAAGTCTATTTAATATTATTTTAATATGGGTATTTAAGTTATAACGCAGATGAAAGCCGAAAAAATAAAAACACATTTTCCTGTATTACATCTGTGAGTTGTTGGTAAAAGAAGACCAAACAAGGGGGAATGGAACGATCAGAAATATACCCTGGTCATTAGTTAGGTCGGCTAAATGAGCGTGCATTTACCCTTTTATATGGCTTGGCTTATCTTTTAAGCATCATAATATATCGAACAATGTCTGAATTACTGGATCCGTTCAAACAGCGGCTGTTATATCAATGAAAGGGAATAATGGCTTCATTTATTCAGAAGCCATTATGTGAACGTCAAATGAAAGCGATTGTGGGTTGTGTATAAGATAATATATGAAAATAAAATATAAGTGAAATGTTATGAGAAATTATAACATATAAATAGAAACTATTGTAACTTACACGTGCTACGTTTGGTTTTTAATTCTTTCATAGACTACAATTTTTTTTAATGAAAAACTTATTTTTTTGATAAGTAAGATATACATTATGAACGCAACTACTTTTTAAAATTTTGTTACGTTTCCAATTATAGTAAATTTGTTAATTAATTTCCTGCTCAGCAAAATTTAAGTTTTGCTTTTAAGTTATAAATGTCTAAAGAAACATATTTTTCAAAGAGATATGACTAGGAGATGTTTCTTTTATTTTTAATGAACAGTTTTCATTTTCATGTATAAATGGGAATTGAGAACATTCTCTGTCCCCGGTTAAAAAATAGGTTCGGGTTCACTTGTTCAAAATAAACGTGAACAAAAATTGTGTGAATCGTATGCGCTATGGCCGCCGTATGGTCAAATTTCGGCGTTTTCCCACGCGTTATTGTTAGGAGCATTTTGAATTCTTTATAAGTTCGCACCGGGCTTTTATCTTTTCAAAAATGCAGTACTTTTTGTGCGCAGGTCGCTGCAACTACTTAAGTGTATAATTTGTGTGGAATATTACAGCATGACAACATCGTGATGAATTCAATATGTTTGTTGATATGTAACATCCGCCAACTCGCACTTGGCCAGCGTGGTGGAGAGTCACGTTACTCTTTGTAAGAGGTTTCGAGCATCAGTACGAAAATTACGAATGCTGTTTATCGTTTATAATGTTTGAACGTGATCACAAGTTTTTTACTAATGAAAAATAAGCAGTTCTTTTCATTTAATCATGACGGTTGTAAAAATGCACTTTAACTAGTTAACATTTAAGTTTGATTACATAATCGGCCATATATCACTTTGTTTGAATTTGAGTTGAAATTATAGGTAATTCTTTCGTAGCTTGCTTATTATAAAATACACTTTTAGCAGTGACACTCCTAAAATTTACTTGCTATTAAAATAATAGCAAATTGGTTCAACTATAATTAGAGTTAGTAACTTATAAGTTAATATGGTAAATTTTTTGCTACCCCCGTGATTCTTTTTCCGAAGTCACCAACACCAGAACTTGGTCGTTTTGCATTTGTGATTAGTGTCATAGCCCGTAAAGTTTAATTATGTACAGCCTAACAACTAGTGAATATTCAAGTACGGTGGCTTAATGGATGAATTTTAATGAACACCTAACTGCCGCCGTACCTTGATGATTATGCGTCTTGGTTTCTCAAGTGTAAACGAGATTCACGTTATAACTCGCTTTGATTAGACATCGGGATGCGGAGTTGGGGAAAGGTCAGCATTACCATATTTTTATCAGGCAATGATAATGTAGGAACGTGAAATTAAGAAAAGCATGAATATGTTCTTAATATTTATAAATATTTATTTTGGCCAGTAGTTGATCTTAATTTCAAATGATGTTAGGTGATTCTGAGGGCGTGGATGATGAAGCGTTCTCGCCAGGTAGATTTACAACACGGCAGCAGTTTCGATAGACCTTATTACAATCGTAATTCCACTAAACGTTACTGAAAAAGAGTCCGGCCCTGTTTCAAAGCAAATTAGTCCAAAGCAACAAAGGTTATATAAAAAACAACTGTTTAAGTTTACTTTGTTCATATATTTATTCATTAGTTCTGATACTGTTTCACAGAACTGTGCCTATATTTATTGCTGTGTCCGTAAAGTTTTCGGCAGATACGGATCTCCACTGGGGTGGCATTACTTTCATTAATTGCCTACAACATTCAACTTTCTGATTCCACCAATACTCTGTTAAATATAGTCATAGTAACAGTCGTGTGGGTTTATAAAATCACTTTAAAAGTCAATGGTGAAATTATACGATATTACTGGTGGAAGTACTCTGTTGCCGGAAACTGCTGTGTTGTCAAACGTCAATGTGCAATCGTTATTGTATTCCGGTTTAATGGACGCTTCTAGGTAGTGAAATTACAGAGACTAGTACCCCTTTGTTATCTACAAGCGTATCATCTACCACAGAGAGTACATCAGATAAACTCGTCGCTTAGTTTATTACAAGGAACGATTCTCTATAACTTTTCATATATAGTAGTTATTGTGAATATGTGTGCAATATCTAGCAACAATATTTTTCAATTAACATTATTTAAATTAAACTTGCATTGACAGAAAGCAATTAAATTTATTATTGTAACAAAGTTTACTAAAGGTTTGATATAGCGGTAGTGATTTCCATTCTTTTTCTGTTACTGCTTCTCTTTGGCAAATTGTGTATTATATGTTAAACTAATGCTTACCTTAGATAACGTTGATGGTAGCAAGTATCTAAGCACGCAAAAAATATTTTGTATTTCTTATACGTTAACATGTGTATAATAAATAGACATACATATTCTTTTCATAGCATCGATTATATTTATACAGTTTGTCTATAGATAGGCAATCAGACGAAGCCCACTAGTTTAAATTAAAGACAAAAGCAACAGAAACAAAAAGGAGAGACAAATACAATTGAAATTATAATTGCAAATATTTAGTAGTTGCGGTAACAAAGAATAAATAATTAATAAGATTAAAGTTTCATGGAATCAGAGCCGCTCGTGCAGGACGTTGCGGGGTGCCAAGTTCGGTTCCGGTTCGCATTAATTTTCCCCCCACAACCCCCCCCCCTCACCGGCAGGAGACACGGCGTTCGGATACTTTATCTTTCCGTTTTCCTGTTTTTACTCGTGGATGTTTTTGCCTGACGTCCCGACTTCTGTTGCTAATGGACGTCTATAAACGTTGCAGAGGACATATTGTTTTGTTTGTAGTTCTGAGAAAACTTTAGGCAAATACGAGGACATTGAATTTTACATGAAGACATTTTCGGATTTAAATAATATGAGTAACAGAAAACATTAGCTTGTATAGTGAACTGTTTAAGATCAAATTATATAATGAATGGTAGACGAGTTTTAAAGATTCGTAAAGAAATAAGTAAATATCGTACTGAAGAGTTTTTTCATTATGAAGACATTTAAATATGTAAATATTTCTTTCATACGAGTACAGTTTTAATTGCGCTTTACTCTAAGACAATTACACTCGAGACAGTTTTCTTAGGCCTTGCATTAACAAAAGAAACGGATTACTAAATAAAACTAGCCGTCTGAATTAGCTTTTGAATCAAGAAAAAAAGTAAAATATTCAATATCCAGAAATATGTATGTAAACATATACAGAACAGAAAAAACTATTACACCCGATTCCGGTTAACCAAATTTATGATGAATACTTTACTCACAGCATTCTTCGAATTTTATTAACGATGTATTCATTTCTCGTAATTAAAATCGCAGTAATTCCTCATATACCAAAATATATACATAAATTTAATGAGTGTATACATTTCGTCGTGCTTGCATAATAGTTTCTTTAATATTACACATTTATTTACACTGAAGTCTTTCACGGATTTTATAGCGTTTATTTAATGTTTTAAGTGGTTTACAGCACTCATGGCTACAGGAGGATTAAGGTAACAGATGTCCTGACAGCATAGTTATCACAAAGTTATTAGATTTACTCAGTAGATCAGATTTTAAATACTCGAAACAGCTGTAAGTAATACGTACAAAAACGATGAACTTTCCTGTTCGAGTTTTTATTTTATTACTAACATTTTATAAATGTTACATTCGTTGTCTTTGTGACGGGAATGGAACATTTTGTTAGTAATATATGAGCTTGTGTACTTTTTGCAAACACTTCAACGATTCCGTTCTTTTTGTCGGTTAACTTGGCAAGTTAGCTAAATATTAATAAAAAAATCACGATCTAAAAGAATTTAATTATGTATCGTATATGTAGTAAAAAATCTGCATTATAAAATGCTTAGTTTCCTAACTTAAAGTTAATCGTATCTAAAACACGGTGAAGGTTTAGACATGTCGACGGTTAAATACACACTCAGTACATAAAGGCCGGACAATGTCACGGTTCTGGTGAATTAAGGGGGTGAAGGGACCGTTAGGGCCGACCCTTATTTCACGAATTCACTCCCGACTCGGGCGGGTTGAAGCCGCCCACGTTATTAAGTGATATAGTTGAAGCAGACACTGAATTTATATAAATGTCAGTAATCATAAAACATTTCTCATAAAAGACATAAGTTTTCGGTTTCCCCATTTTTTTAAAAAAAAAGCGGTTAAAAACAGCGGAATCACTTATCCCTTACTACAATACCAACCAGAAAATAGTATATCGAAAATAATTAATGATCTCAAATGTGACAGTGAAATATTTCTCTCTCGGCAATTGTCTCTGAGATACGTAAAACACTTAGTTTCGTGTAAAAGGTAATAAAAAATGAAACTACACATGAACTAATAAAAGAACTTACGTAAAAGGCTTTAACAAAAAAAGAGTCAAGAATTACTAAAGAAAAGTCCATTTCGTCAAATACGTTCAATTGGCTTTTATTTTCGCTAGAGTACGCTTTCAACCGTTTTATTTATTTAAATACCTTTCATGAGTTTCATGAGTTCGTTTAAGTAACAGTGGAATACAAGCGGATTCTTGAATAAGAAAGGTTAAGTTTTAAGTATTACATACATTAAAACCGTACATACACAGCCATGCAAATGAAATAGTACACCAAAGAATTGTTTGGAGTTATGCATACGTTTTTGTGCCCGACAGCATATTTTTAATTAAATTTAGACAACTGCGCTTAAGCTTTCCACTCCGTTTTTATTTCAACTGCTATACTTTCATTACACTCTTTCTCAAGACTAAAGCAGGTTAAAAATAATTACTAATACAGCTTTAGTTTACGTTATACCATTAAGCGATCAAATGAGCAGACAGTTGAATTGGCAGTAGACCTTAGCATCACAATTATGCTGACCCACAATACTCTAGTTCTAATATGTAGACAGACATAGTAATAATGTTATAGCTGCAGAAAAGCTAGAGGGGTTTGAAAAGACAAACCACAAACAAAATCCAAAATTAGAGACGTTTCAGTTAACAGGCAAGCCAGTTAGCGACTGTGCGGAAGCAGTCGCATTAAACGGCGTCTACACCCCATTATTAATATGAACTACACCACTTCATCGTGCCCCAACCGTCTACAGTTTCCCAGTACATCCCAGATAAAGTTGTGTACGAATGTTGCCGCCCTCGGGGAGACATTATTCTCGTTAAGCGCTCGATACATTGCCCTGTCGTCTACAAGCAAGCGTCATGTCGCACAAATTGCCTCTACATATTTAATACCAATGGATCGACGGACTGCCGTAAATCACGGCATCCCCAACCCTTAATCGACTCGTTACTTTGATTTACACTATTAACAGCTATTATCACAGCTATATCTGTTTATTTAGCCTTCAGTAACAGTTATTCCTTTTATTTTACATCATATGCAAAACCTTTAAGTTACGAGTATCTATTGTCTTTTATATAGTCTCCGAGATACAAATATTATTTTTAACAAGTAATTACTCCATGAGATGTAATATTATTACTTCAGTGCGAAACTCACTGCTAAAGTAGTTTTCGCATACACTTTAGGTATGTTATACTTCTGAACATATATTTAACATAAAAACATATAAAACGTACTAGGATTTTTTTTTATGTAACTAAGATAGCCAACTTGCGATCCTCCTGTTTATCAATCACCGCAGTTAATAAATACCACCAAAATCAAACTCAACACCTGCATACCATTTTTCAAAGAACTCTACGACATTTTTTTTAAACCTTTGGCATAGAGTTTCATTGGAAGGAAAGTACTCTAGAAACAAACCGCACGAGATAGCTGCAGTTCATGAGTGTGAGTATGAAAGCATTGTTAAAAAGGTAAAACTAGTTAAATGTAAAATGTTAAATTTTAAACGCGGTCTCGTTTGGATCGCTATGTGTGATACATTCTTGTAACTCTGGCAACATTTTCATTGTACCTTGATGCAACTTTACGCATAATAAAAACGTGGGATTGTATTGTTGATACGCGAGAGCTACAGAATATGCATTGCGCGTGGAAAAGCGGCTGTAATGCCTTTTGTGACGAGAAGACCGCTAACCGTTTACGTTTTTATATCGTGCATGTATTACCAGGTAGATTTAACCCGTTGAAATTTGCACAATTTTTAGAACAGACTTTGCGATAGCAATTTCACGAAATAGAAGGCTTTTGATGATTACATCAAATTATAGTTTTAGTTTTTTTAGGCAACGTAAATAAAAAATTTAAAAAGTGTGAAAAAGAAAATATGTTACTATATAGTACACCGAATAATATAAAAAGAAAACTAAGGGAAATTTATTTCGGCCCCTATAACTAGTATTTCTTGTTGCATTTTCTAAAATTGGTAGAAAAATCACATTCTCTTTTTTTAAAGTAAACACTGAATAAAATTACTGATTGTAAGCTTTGGCAAAAATATACGTTTTTATGTATAACTTTCGGTCTCGTTCTTAAGTTTTGTTAACAAGAAGTAGATTAAAAATGTATACTTTTATAATATTTACTTATATCTGTTCATATTTAACAGATGTATTTCTTGGCATAGTTGTTACAGTGAATAGATCCGGTTATTTTTAAACTATTTCAAACCTTGTTACTATATTTTTGTCTTTAAACATACTTTCATAATGGTAAATGGAAACTCTAAAGAATCCAAAAGACATAACTAAATTTTTTTATAATTTTTGTTTTAAAATTAAGTACTTTCTTAATGTAACTCAAGATACAGAATTAAGCGTGAACGTAATAAAAAGCCTCCAGGCAACCACTACTTTTAGTTTAACCTGGAGATGCTTTGTTGAACTAGAACTTTACTAAGTAATTTTTAATTGGATTTAGTCTTTGATTCTAATTCAATTTTTTTATTCTTTTCTGATGTTACAGTGTGGAGAATAATTAATCAAAAACGTAACGTTATTCTAAATTAAAAACCAAATGAACTTTCGCTTTGTCTATTAATTATATGTAAGCAACAAAACAAAAGTTCCGCTTGTCATGTTCGCGGTGTACATTTAGCGTTTGTTGTTGTTGTTATCGAACTATAAGCGCGAGTTGTGTGCGAGCGTTGTGCCCAATTAATAATTTTCAGGCAATAACCAGATATGATCTCAAAGCCGGGGGAATCCCCTTATCGCGGAACACCCTCAGTTGGCTTAGTTTGGCATGTCGCGGAATGTTTCGGGTGAATTATGAGCTTTGTATAATTGAGCCGCACGTACTTTACAATTTGTTTATAAGTATATATTTGTTCTAATAGTATATTTAATAGTCATTATGTAATATGTAGAATGACCATCCTGAAGTGCATTGCAGTCTATTTATCTTATTTTTGCATACAATCGTGTTTGACTACGATCCCACCTGAAGGTAAGCAGCGATGTAATCTAGGTGGTAAAGCGCATAATTCTAGAAGAAGTCTGTTCACTTTTTTTCGAAGACTTGTATCTAGTGTACATCACGATTATTAGTAAACGAACAATTTTTTTTTACACAAAGTTAGGGTCTGATCATGATCTCGCCGGTAGCTAAGTGGTGAAGTGGTCTAACAAGGAATACTGACAACGGCAAGTAATTCCACTACTTTGTTTTTCATATCATTATCATCATTTCAACTGTTGGTCGTCCACTGTTGGACATAGGTCTCTTATAATGTATTTTACATTGTTTTTTTATAAGTAGCATTAACTCCTACCTTTTATTTAGAATTTAAATAAATGATCGGTTTTTCATCAGGTTTTTTTTTTGATGTACCAGATTCAAACATTGAAATATATTTTTATAGCAAATACATAATTGCATTGTGAATTAGGATAATTTTCTATTGTTGAATACAATGTAGAAACACCATAAACAACGTGAGAGAATAGTTTATTCTTTTATGGAACCATTAATAAGCAAAATGCCGAGTTAACTCCCATTTCTCCGTCTATTTCTCCCCTATTATTGTATATACAGTAGGCGATATCAATATATTTTATCTGTTTCCCGGTTTTATCAAAGATGTAATGAGATACTTTCTATGCGGATATGTATTTATTGGGATAAAAAGGATTTTTTTATTAATCTACGATATGTATGTAACCATCAATATAATTTTATAGATTTTAGTTGGAATATTTTATGTTAGGCGGTTACAAAAACAAAAATACCACTGAAGAAAATTGTTATCATAAGGTAATTTTGTATAATTCCTGGCAAATATTTTTATAAATCAATTAAATTATTAATTTGCTGTTGCTGCAACAAAATATTACTATGCGTGGAGGGTGTATTAGGTAGTAAATTAATCGGTTTTACGATACTTAACATTATAGGTACCAAAGCGAACAAAAAAACTAATTGCAACGTCTTCTAAAAATACCTACAGAAGTAAATAAAACCTACTCGCTTCATACACTGTGTATAAAAAGTCATTAAACCTTTAATTTATTTACTAATTACCGTCTTTAGTAATGTAGTAAGTCAAACTAGAAATATCCTAATAAAAGAGTTATTTTAAGAGTAACATAATGAGTAAAGAGAGGAGTGAGAGAAACAAGTTTAGTCTCGCAAACATTACATAAAGATGAGGAAATTCTCAGATTTTTGTGAATGAAGCGGTAAAGCGACGCCTCGACCCCACCATTGCGAAATTCCTAATTTCCCGGATCCCGGATGAGCCCGGGGCATTATTAAATAATTTTGCAAAAATAAATCCACCCGGCGAGGAATTGCTTCACAAATATTTCCATTGAAATATTTTCGTCAACATGCCACAATAGTGGAAAAAATTCTTCAGAGACCTCGGTCATCCACTAAATTCCGCAGATTTTAAACGAACTCCTTTATACAGAAATTTATAATATTTTGTTTACATATTATTAACGGCGAATGTATAACTATATACTAGTATACAGTAATATATCGAGCGAACATCACAGTTTACTTTTTAAAAGATTTAAGAGATTTAAAAGATTGAAGACGTTGTACGATTTAAAGAAGCGCTGGTTAGGATCCCAATTAGATAGAGTTTCCAGTGAAACATCGTGAGGTATCTTACATGTACCAAGAACAACTTGGTGTACATGTGACATCCACCAATCTAAGTTAAGACTGCGGATAAATGGCCTTAACTCTTTCCTCGTGAAAGAACACCGACTTCGAAGCAAATAATATTAAGTGGGTTGCATCAAGTAAAACTCACTTTTAAAGTGTAGCCAGAACCATCTGCAGTAGGAACAAAATTTGACCAGGTATGATGTGTTAACTAGCTTCAGATCAACTGTATATGTATAACTTATTAGTACATTAAGAAATAACAAACTGCTTAATTCTTATGTAAAAATATACTTTATAAATGAAAGGCGGTTGCTAAGTGCATGATTATACATTTTCCTCTATCATCCCATGCGGAATAATTGTAAAGCTCAAAAAAATTCAGCTTTTGTAGTTGGCGATGATAAAGTAAGCAGGCGCAATGCTTTGTCTCTTTGGATGCCTTCCAACTTTGCCATTGTGGACTCGTCTTTTGGTTGGAGCATCGAAAATTACTATACATAATTAATCACATAATGTTACTAAGAGATTTACAATTTTATTATGTTTCAATAGTTATTCAAAATCAGCTTAAACGAAGTAAAATAACCAAAGTGACAGTAATTATTTCACACCAAACTTTTTATATTTCATTATGAGGTAAAAAAATTTTTGATAAGAATTTAGTTTATCGGGTGCCAAAAACGTTTTGTCGCTGTTTCTTTGAAGTGGAAATTTTCACGAAAAACATTTCGAGAAGTCTCTTTGATGATAAACATTGTTAACTGTTTGTCAAACACAGTAATGCCAACATAATTCGGCTAAAGGAAACATCGCGTGATATTATAACGGGGCTAAGTATACAGGTGCTATTGTTTAAGCTAAGGAAATATTGTTTCACGTTTTTTAAAAGCGTAATCACGATCGAAGAGCAGCGTTGTTTTGCGGCTTAGATCGCTAAGCTTTTAATTTATATGCTAATGCTAAGCTTTTAACAACCGTCGGTTATTTTTATTACGGTATTTAGAAATTTCATATGTCGTAATACTCAATTACTAAATTTTTATGCCGGCTCCCTGATAAATATTATTACAGTATTATAATTGTAATATTATTATGCAATCTTTATGAAATAAACATAATCGTTGTACAGTTTAAAAATTTATGATTTGAATTTTTTAGTTGCATTTTTTTTTAAATTTTTGTTGAAAATTATAAAAAGAAAAATTTCCATTTTCGATTAAAACCAAAAAAATTTTTTAAAAAAATTTGAGTGTAAACAGCGAAATACTTGATTCTTATAAGATATGTAAAGCAGTTTAATAGTTTATAATCTAATAAGGACAAAACAACAAGTAACTACTGATAGAAAAATTGAAAAAATGAAATGAATTTTAAATCAAATAGTTGATGAAGTTTTTTTTTGTATATATTAAAACCGTTATTTCAAGTAGAACAAAACTATTATAAGATTTACTTGTGTACACAGTTAGACATACGAGTACGTAAGCATCTATCTGTCTTATTTTATTACATCATAAGTTTATTACATGTTACTGTATCATAAATATCTGCAATGCTATTTGAATAATAGAAAGTTCGGTCTGAGTTCTGAATTTGCGGAAGCGTTTGAAACGTTTAGCCGGATATGGTAAAAATCCGAAGTATGTTTAGAACACGCTCGCAATTTGTTTGCGAGGCAAAAACGCCTGGAGTTCCTAAAATATTTCAAATAACACGTTTCAAAAATTTTGTAAAATTTTACAATCTGAATGTCAAACAAAACATTTTGCATTTATTGATAAATCGATTTCTCCTTGTTAATATACTTAAATAAATGATGTATGGTGCCGTTGATGATGACGATGGTGATTATATTTACGAGAATTTTACAAATTCATTGATACTACACCAACTGGCACCTCTGGGCCCTGGATAACTAATGAAGCATATTTATGTGGGAAGAACTTAAGGTTTAGCTATTTGTGCCATTAGAAAAAAGATAACGCAAAGTTTGATAGAGAACATTCTAGTTGTCAGAATAGAAAAACGGGATTAAAAACGAAAGACATGAGATATAATTGATATATATAAATATAACGCAAAGTTTGATAGAGAACATTCTAGTTGTCAGAATAGAAAAACGGGATTAAAAACGAAAGACATGAGATATAATTGATATATAGAATAATAAAGATTTCAGTACTTAATCTGCTTCTTTAACATTTAAACTATCCCACATATATATATCTCGAAATTAATAACCAATACGATTTTCATCTATTTTATTCAGTACAGTAATAAATGTCTTACATGATATGTTTTTTATTTATTTAATTTCAATGTTTAACTAAAGCAAGAAGTGTAACAGAAAATTATTATAAATTTAGTAGAAATTTCGAAGGAGAAATGAGCGAATTGTAAAAAGGAGCAAAATCTTTCCAACGTAATTAGCAAAGATCAAAACTTTACAGGGAACTAAGACGGAAGCAATTTACCTGTCGTGAAATTATTTTAATTAAAAATATTTATAAACTTCCTTTGAACAGTTGCTATGAAAACTTATGTTTCATAAGTTTCTCTAAATAGTTAAACTTTTAAAACAAAATATCAAGAAAGTGTTACCATGAAATGATTTTAAACATTTTAAAAATTTTAAAGTATGTTTTCCTTAAAAGCTTTTTATTTCACTAAAAGACGCGACGAGCAGCAAGTTCACTTGTTGTATAGTAATAATGTGGCACTGGTAAGGTTTATAAAATAGTCTCGTTGTCCCAGTAATTACACTAGATACAACACCAAACCGAAAGACACTTAAATCTTATTAAGGAATACAAAACCACTTATCAGAACTCCGTATCTAGATTATTATTTCGTGCCTACTTTAATACATACACAAATAATATTTTCATCTTCATCATATCTGAGAAAAGTTATGGTGATAATAAATAAAAATTGACATAGGGAAACAATAAATTCAGCAAGAAAAATTATGCCGAGGTTGTATTTGAACGTCTTCAATTTGCCAAGGTGTGGATGGGGTTGCGTGTGCGTGATGCCGAATAAAGCGTAATAAATGGCATGTAATACAACGCCATTTGTGTCGCAGACAATTCCTCATCTTATTAAGACAATACTAAAAGCTTCCCCTTACGTTCGTAATATGTAATTTGTCTAGTTCAAATAAGACATAAATCACAGTTTAATGTAAGGTTGTTGATATTCACATGCCTTTGTGACATTTTACGTAAAAGGAGCCTGTCTGATTCAAAGAATTTTCTTATTAAACCGATAAACACAATACAACACACGACAAATTACCGATTAGGATTATATTAAAAGCTTTAAGGGCTCAAGATAGTATTTTGATAAGAATTAAAATTATAGTGCTTTAACAATATTTTGCTAACGGAATCATGAAAATAATCAGTCCACTTTATGATAATACTGACGGAGACTCACATGAAGGGAGTAAAGGCCATAATCAGATAAGTTAGTTCTAAGTCCTCAATATCAAGTCTTCTATATAGAATGAATACATAAGTATTGCACGAAATACTTTACACAGGTGGTGATATGTCTCTATTTCCGTAGAGTATCTAGATAGCTACCACAGCAGCTCCTATTTCAGACCCGAAATAGTAGTGTGCAAACATTAATATGTTCCGATTTGAAGGGCGCTGTAATCTAGTAAAATGACTGGGTAACGAAGACTTACTATCTTATGTCTCAAGGCGACGAGCGCAATATGGTGCAGTATATACCATCTTAAGTTAATTATCATCTTAGCGCCACGTTGTTATGGACAAGCGTATCACTAACCATCAGGTGAACGTCTCGCTCGTCTGGTTATCTCTCCGAATAAAAAAAATAACCTTAAATTTAAACGGCGCATTATATCAAATATAAAAATATTATAAAGTATAAATAAATGAAACAAATGCGTACGTGTTTGATAAAAACATATTACAACATCATCAAAAATATATTTAGAAAACGTTTTTATAACCTGAATGGATCTGATATGTATACGTTAGTAAGGACCGAATGCGTTACGGTGCTTTTGTCACAACCATAAGGAAATGTATCAAAAAAAAATGTATGCGCATTATGATAACATTTTTGCCTCACTCATAGAGTTTTCTCCCTCTAATACGCACCATTATATTTTATCACTAACGTTGTATTCAAAACCGTGGAACATTTGTATAGCGGATTTGCTTTACCTTTTTCCTACTTTTTTCTTGGCTTGGCTTCTTGGCAAATCATTCAAACGGTAAAAGTTTTTCTGTATGTACTAAGATAAAAGATATTAATGTTAATGTCGTTTTCATAACTAACCACTACAAAAAACATTATGTCTTAAGACTTTCTGTGAATAAATATTAATCGTACATACAAGATGTTCGAAATTCTTCATTTAGTCCTTAATAATGGAAGTTTTTTTTCAGTATTAAAAGATTTTTGAATCTTGCAACAACAATAGAAATACCTTTCTAAGTTCTAAAACTACTTTTCTAAGTTCTGTTTTTAAAATCAAGGGCGGTGTATTAATAGGTAACGCCATTAGGAAGCTTTTTGCGCAAAGTACTTCCAAAGTCTTATAGAAGATTTAAAGATTCAACTGGAACAAAAACCAAGCAATTACCGATTTTTTTTTCTCGAGAGTAAACTTTGTTTTACTGTAGGGGAATTAATATTCATTAAAAATCTTTCTCGGCGTTTTCTACTGAAACTTTTTATCAGCTGTTGCCAGGGCCGCGGCGTGGGTCCGAGCTCAGACTGGGCTACTGTCGGCAAATATGAGTCTAAGTAACTTATCAAATGAGCTCATACTATTTCCCTAGTGTGCTTGGTAAAGAAACTGGATTTTGGAGCAACTTTTGAATTTAAATTCTAAGTTGATTTTTATGGTTATGAGAAGTGTCTTTATAATTTTCTACAACGCATATGCAGCAAAGCTTTTGAGTTCACTTAATATTTAACAACATTTTGCTGTTAAATAAATTCACTTATTGATTATAAAATGACAAATAGATTATTTAATGACTGGCGAAGGGTTGTTTGTAGAAAAATTAAATTTATAAGAAATTGGAAATAGGAAATAAATTACAAACATCTTTCGCGACTAATACCACTTCGACACTCATCGTCTACATGAATAGATAATTTCATTGTCAGTTTCTTGATAAGTACCTAACAATTTTGGTAAGTCACAATGATAAAGACTTAAACAAACAGACAATGCGTTTCCTAAGCTCGGACACCAGCGCTTTAAAAATTCAATATAAACGTTGTTTCAATTTCCGTTCAAAAATGGATCTGCTCTCGCTACGTTTTTTAAATTTCCGCGAAGATATTTTATGTAATATCTGAAAGATCTTTATTAAGCTTGATATTTGTTTGTAGAACAGGAGGGCACCAGTCGACCCTGTAGTCTTGAGAAAAGGATCTACAAGTTCTCGAGCTTGAGAGAGACGACAACCGTGAAGATATAGATGTAGCGGAACACACACTAGTTCATCCCAAAGAAAACAATTCAAATAGATTTTTTTAATAAGTAATACGCATAAAAATTATAAATATTATATAGAACATAACATGTTTTAATGATTTGGTGGGTACAACATACTTGTAATTTATCTCAATTAGAAGAAAAGCATAATTAAGTAATTAGTTGCGGTATAAAATGCCAGATAGAATTAATGATATTCCTTGACCGCGCTCGAGCCTAAATCTATCGGTTTATTTCTATTTCATTTCGCTCCGTCTACAAAATGGAGATTTATAACATCGGGGGTCCCTCGTGCCTTAATTGCATATTTTCTTAGGGATTATATCTTCAATCCGTTCAAACGTAAAATCAATTGATGGATGATAATATTTACATTTCTTACAATCTTTTTGATTACGGTTGAAACCTGAATAGACAACAAATCACTTGTAAAGCAGGATAGCGAATAAAATTTCTCTGTTACTTGATTTACTATAGTCTCAGTAAGTAAGTAATAAGAAAAAGAACTGCTTTGATCACTGAGTTTGAAACTCTGGTGAAGAAAAATATTATAATGATAAAGAAATAATCCAAGAACTGCAGTTTCGTGGTTATCTATCAAACTGCTCTTTGGTAAGTTGGTGGATAAATGGGCACGATTCTCTTAATGTGAACGTGGGCATTGAGTCCCAACATTGCGACCACTTGAGGGTTATTTAATGTTTTCTATTACCCACTTTATAGTTAAAATACACTTATTTTGGAAATGCGTATGTATAATTATAACAATTAACTGGAGCGAAGTAACGGCTACACATTGCCCATTCCGATATTGCTAGAAATACCCCAACAATTTGTTAGCGAGCAGCACCCCCGAAATTACGCGATGTACACTGTAAGGTTTCCGCTTTGCTTTATTTAATTACTACATTATTATACTCCGGTATTATGTGGGCTCTCTGAAAGCAATTTCGTGTAAGGCGAACAATTAATTTAACTTAATTTTGTAGTCGAATAGATTCTTAGATTGTTCGTACGTAGGCATCTCTGAGTGTGCTTAGTTTACCGTTTCGTATATAGTTTCTCAATATTATTTGCTAAATTTTTTCTTTACTTAGGGAAATTAAGCGTTATCGATGGTTTGCACTTTAGCTTAAAAGCTTGTATCAATAATCAGATCAGGTTGATGATGATGAAGGAAATTAAATGTTTAGTAAGAGAGGCATCCCCTGGGAATCAGCAAAATCACCAATTTTAGAAATATTTTACTGCTAATTCCAAATTAATATTAAAAAGAAAAATCTTTTTTTACTTTTGTTTGAATTTCGAGGTAATTGAAAATTTTTTGTCTTTCCAGTATTTTAAAATTATATCAAAATCAATACTGTTGTAAAAATATTTCCGACGGATATAACATTTAGTAAACCAAATTAAGACACTGTTTATACAGATATCATCACCGCATCATTTATTTCTGCTCATGAATAGTTGTATGTAAATATACTGTGTTTTGGTTTAAAGAAAGCTGTAGCTGTAGTAATTATTACTAGTAATATTATTCGCGCAACAAGAATAAATTACTTTATTCAAAGCGACGATTGCAATGTAGTGAAGTAAATTTATAACCAACATGTTAGCAGATGTATCACACCATCAGTTGAACGTACTTTTAGTTTCGTCACTTTGTTGTACAGATTTTTTTCTAATACTCATACGCATACTCCGAGTGGAAAAGTAACAAAAAATACTAACAGTTTATTAAACATTTTATTAACGTTCGTATCACCTTTATGAAAAGCTTTCTGTTCTCAACGTTATAATAATAACACTTCATTTGAGTACGCCATTCGATTAGTATTTCGTATTGTGTTTAAGTGGATAGTTAGCAGTTAGCAGCTCAGACGAATCTAGCTCCGTCTAATTGTATCGCAACGTCTACATTTAGCACTGATAATATTGTGCTACGTGGAATTACATACAGACTAATGAAAATTAAATTGTTCCGAGAATACGTTGAGCCCTAAACTAATATAGTTTAATCTGTTGTATATTACAGAATTGTATTACAGCTACGTATTTTATATATAAATACAATCCTCATCGTTTTTTATAAGAAATAAAACTTAATCAACAGTTAATCGGATCAAATAATAGATAACTTGTATAAACAAAACGATGAAACAAGTATGACATTGTGCTTATGGTAAGTGATGCCCATAACAATAAGAGGCTGTCAATAAAAGATAGTACCCATAATATAATAGATTTAAAATAATGTTATGAGCACCAACAAATGTTCAATCCAAAGCTGTGTTCTCGTTGTATATTATGTAGTAGAAAAAAATAATTACATAGCAAAAGAAAAATAAATTACAGAACCCGTTTAGTTGAGCCGGCCGCTTGGAATTATCCTACAAATTGTTACCTATTCAGAATTACAAAATTACAAGGTACGACGAAAGGTTTCCGCTTTGCTTTATATAATTCTGAGTCATTATTTAAAGAACCAATGCGAAAACCTAATACTTATTCGTGATTTGTCATATTCAAATCGTAATGTACGAAAACTAACAGTTAACTGAACATGTGCCATCTTCAAGTTTGTCTCCGATGGTGTAGCGACTAGCCAGTTGCTTTGTAACACTGACATCTCAAGTTTATTTCCGAGGTCACATTTGATGACGATTAAATAGTACTAAAGTATTTTAAAGACTTTAAAAAGTAAATATAAACTATAATACCGAAATACAATAGTATATAAGCATTAGTGTTTAGTATTATACTTCTGTTAGTTAATGTACTATAAAATTTTAGTCTAGATCACGAAATAGGTTAACAATAAAATTTTATTAACGTTATTTATAAGATGTTTTTATTTAAATCTCCAAAGGTTTTAGATTTAACCGTGAATACCTTTTATGACACGGTATAAAGTCGTAGACAATACACAAAAGGTAACCCTTATTGTTTTGCGCGAACTGTGAAAACAAAACATTGGAATGGTACAATTTCGTTGTAACTGAGATATTAACATGAACCATTTATTTACTTGCTTTATCGAAATTAGATCATTTGAGTCTAATGTATTTTTTAACATTTACGTTTAGATATACGTATTTCAAATGTAGTTTGATAGATATTGTCCCCACTAATTAATCTTATATAAAAACAAGAAATGAACACATTCAAAAATATCCTTTTTAGCGTATGTATATGGGAAAAATAAGGATAATACACATTATCCATTTAAGTGAACAAATAGCACATTATGTATTTGCATACTATATAAGAGCTAAACTATATTCCTACATTATTTTAATTTTTAACCAAATTTTTATCCAAACAAGAAACTATTTTATAGAGATGATTTGAGCTGTTTTTCTTTGTTATAAGTAAAAAAAATTCTCGAGTATAAATCGGTTAGAGAGATGATTTAAATCCCGGCGTTGCCTAATTTCTTTGTAAGAATGTCTACACTAATTACTTCGCTTTCGTTTGAGTTCAATCCTTGAGTCTTTTGTAGAACTTTCGAGACCCCTTTTCAGAAAAACAAAAAACTTTATAAAATTTCACAATATCTACTTCATTAACCATTACCTCCAAAGCGACTCTGTTTTTTTATTATCCATAACTTCTTTTTACTTAAACGGCTTAGTTAATTCAATTAATAAATTAGGTCTAACTATAATTCAGGTACATAACACATTTTACATTACTAGTGTATCAACTACTAGTAAATTAGGAAGATATAACAGTTATATTATAAAATAATTTTATATTACATTGTGTACCTAGATTTTTTTTTAATTTTTTTCTCTTCACATCTCAAAAGGTTAATTTGAGGTGACAGACAGCCTTGTGACATTATGTCTGTGTTAAATGTTTAAATAAATGAATAACCTGTTGAATATTTTATAAAAATAACTAAAAATTAATAACAGGCCCATTACATAGTAATAATTACCTTAAAAGAAATATACAAGAGTTTTGTAGAATGGTATAGTAACCAATGAGTGAATGTAACAAGTGTTTTTGAGTTATGTTTTTAATAATAAAATCCAACGAAGTAATGTTAAAATTGAATACGCTTATTTCTGTATTTTCAGTTTCATTAAATTTTATGCATGGCGCCGATAAGATATTTCATTGTGGCCGAGACAAAAGCGCGCTGTGTTGTCTGCGACCACAATACGCTCTTTGATGCCTTATAGCACAACCAACACTCTCGCATTTGAATACGGTGCCCTGGTTTGTTTATGTTTAAAACAATAATTCAAAATTGTCCCCAATTCCTTTCCTTTTGTGTTTAAAACAACGAATTCGGCTCACTTGTGACGTTTTTATAAACTATATGTCGAAACCATGCAGCTTTCAGAGCACCTTCGCACGTTTCTTTCTTCGTTTAATGATCAAAGTAACATTTTTAAAGGCATTCGTAAAGAAAAGGATCGTTAAAAGCGACCTGTAAATAACAGTTTGTTGTACTGAAATAAGTGAGGGTGTTAGAATTAATGGCTTTCTACGTTTTTCATGCCCAAACACTAATTGATTTTCAGTCGGCTGAACCGCCGCACCGCCTCGACGTACCCGATATTTATTGCATTCGCGTACAATTCATTTCACGCAATCGTTAAAACATCTAAAAAAATAATATACTACGTACGTATTTTTAAAAAACTTTAAACATTTTTTTATAAACACGGGAAAGAATTGCAATATGTAAACTCAAGTACACTAATAATGTAATAAAATGTTTTGAATATTTAAGAATAATTACAGCATCAAGGACTGGTTATTATGGATTAAGCGAGAAAACTTTCTCGTGTCCTTCCCAAAAGTTAAGGCCGAAAGTACGTAAGGAAAAGGGCATAAATAAGTAATTAGTTGCGTAGTAAAGTGTCGGGCAGGATTAATGGCGTCCCTTGAAGGCCCTTTGGTGCACAAGTTATTGACCGATTTTTAATAGCAAATACGTAAAATTAAATACAGCATCAGTGTGTTTAATTACTGATTTCAATATATTTACTATGAACTTTAATATTTTGACAAAACAAATTTACAGTTTAACCTGTTGTTATTTTCAAGTATAAAAGGTCAAGAAATGTGTTATTAATAGAGATATTAGATATTTTGTAACTCTATAAAAAATGAATCCGATGCCTTATCGGTAATATTTTTATTGAATAAAAATTAACTATTCAATACGTTATTAGTTCAGCGTGCGTGTGGCTCCACACCAACTTAGATTTATGTTTCACAACGTGCCCAAGTGAAATTGGATCATGACCAAAAACAGCCCGACAAAACCTCCACGATGATTCTTAAATATTAAAAAGGCAAAATTGTTATAGTAAACTCATCGAGAATGACACAAAAATACCACAAATTAATTGCATTGCTTTAAATTCAATTATTATCATTAGTTGTATAACGGCCAAAGATTCAACGTGTAAATTTTTATCGAAATATTATTGCGCAAAGGAAAAACATCTTATTTATTTAGAACTCAGTGACAAGTACATATAAACACAGTTTATTCATTGGTTAATAGACCTCTATTTCATGAGGTTGAGAATGGTTAAGCGTATTCGCACAAAACACATCTTTGTTAACAGCCGAAGCTTAATAATGCTTTGAGTATCTAGTTCAGCGAGTTCTAAAAAACTTTACCAATCAGACATGTTACATTATTTCTTATCACGATAAGTACCGAGGCAAACTTTTTTATGTTAATATAGCTAAAGTATTCACGGAAATCTTGATACTTCCCCATCCTGAAATCTAGACAACGTTATTGCTTCCTGTATTGCGATGTACGCGGCAGAACTCGTGAGAGTTTTGAGAGTAAACATTTGTACGGAGTCCCGGAACATCTACTTACAGAATACACTTTGAATGCGTTCAGTTTAACAGACGGTTGTTACTTCTGAATAATCATTTAATCAGCTAAAAATACATTACAAATTCTTAGTGTTTCGGAGAGAGCTTTACAGCACTCTAAATCTTTTAAATAATCTTAGCATTGCAAGAGAAACTCGCAATGGTATTAGTTAATATTTATAATCATAAATATAAAACTGTTAGAAAGTCAAAGGAATAATATTTTGTTTAAGTTTTTATAACACTGAATATGAAGTCGACTGAAACGAATGTAGTCTCGATTTATAAAACAACACAAGTGTAGTCGTGAATAGACGTGGGAAGTAAAGAGGTAAACGGAACTTTTTAAGGGTTTTACTGTGCCTTCCCCCATTGTGTTAGTCTTATTGTACGTTTGTTCACTTCTGTTATTGTTGCCTTTATTTTGTGCTTCATATAAATAAAAGTTATTGTGTCATATAAAGAAAACATTTTTTATAAATTATTACGCAATAGTTAGTATAATTATAATAAATAGAATATATCTTTAGGAATAGAAAATTACAGATTAAAATATAATACGCAAGTCAGTACCTGATCAAGAAATCTCAAGTTTTGTTTTTACAATCTGCACTAGTTTTTTGATAGGTTCATTTATTTATACTAATACTTCAGTCTTTGTAGCGTTAAATAAAACTAGGTTTAAAAGCTACCCTGTGACAATATTTCCATTAAATGTGAAACTGAAACAGAAATATTTGATACTACGAATACAATTTGAATAGATGAGTATCTTTTAGTGTAATGTTGAAATTAACATAGTAAATAATTGATGATTAACAAACCTACATAAATACCTGCAAAATTTTCATGCAATTTCCTTCATACCTGAAACAGAAAAAAATGTATTTTTAAAGCAGACAATTTTCATAGAAACGACTATTCTTGCAAGCTAAGACTAAGTACTCTTAATCTCCAGCAACTAAGAGCTCTTTCTCATTCGTATCACTTGTTTATCCTGCGGCTCCAATAAGAATACGAAGGTAGTGAAAACGGCATTCCGTTATCCTTATTAAGTTCACGAAGTCCTAAGGCAGATTCGAGTTAAGGTCACTGAACCCAGAAGAAGCGGCCAGCCGAATTAACATTGCGCCACTATAATAAAAAGACTAGTTCAGAGGTACCCCAATTATTATATAACTGCTGCTATTATTACAAAGAAAGTTTAATGCTTTTCCATTTCACATTAGTTAAATCATCGAACACAGAAGGCCGTGAGTAAACTTTTCTAAGACTTGGTAAAAGAAATAAACAAGTATTGGAAAAGGCTTCATTTCGTATTATCTGTAACCCGTGGGAGCATTTCTGGACTAAGTTATTAAATGATTGCCAGCTGAGGGAAACATGCGATGGCCACCCCTTAACATTTTAAGTTATTGCTTTTATTGAAGACTACGATTAAATGAATTAATGCAAAGGAAATTTATAATAGGTTAATTAAATTTAAAGGTAAGTTGAAATAAGCTACATTACATATTATTATAGTAAAAATTATTTTTAAAGATTTGAAAATAGAACACGTGATTTAAAAAGTGCTTAATACTAAGTTATTTAATTTCTCTGCAAAAACTTATGTGATATAATACTTAAGAATAGATATCATCACAAAATAATGTTCGTCTCTTTAGAGAACATAGCTTCGAAAATAAAGAAATGCAAGTAATAATTTCGGAATTTCTAATCTTTTTAGTGTTAGTATAAAAAGATCCGTCAAGAGAATTATGTTATATTACTTTAAGATTTAAGTTATTTACAAATTCTAAATTTCCTTTATTATAAAAGGCAGAAGTCGGTTTTTCTATTTCACGAAATATTGAGGATTTTTTTTATGTAGTTATAATAATATCAACTTTTGATCTATCACTCATTGTGCTAAGTAGTATTAATGAGCTCTACTTATCATGATGACGTCCTGTCATATTAAATATTAGATAAAATTATGATAATTTCCAACAAAATAATAAACTTCTAAATATTTAATTTTAAAAATACTAAACTTGAAGCTATCGATTTAATTTAATTGTAATAACGTCGTATTTGCTCGGTGATAAATTCGGGTCTCCGCCTGCCGGAATAACTTCGAACAGCTGCTCGCAAGTGTTATAATTTGCGATCTTCAGCTAAATTTCAAGAGTTTTATTTCCTGATTTATGGTTAACCTAACCTTAGATAACACCTCTAGCAGGAGGTCTCTGTATATATCGGTATTAACGGCGGAGATCGTCTAACAGTCTACGTAAAGTACTTAAAATTCCAGCACCAAGAGCACTGCTACTGATTAATTTATGTGAAAAAACGAGATGTTTCAAGTATTAAGACGATTGGGCATCATAATCATATCAGCTTATGTTGTCAATTGCTAACCATAGACTTTACCAAATGCAAGCGCCCCCCCTCCCATGCTATCTTCATCCAAAAACTTCAATCTACATAATATACAATTTTTGTGTATAAATTCTGTTAAAATGGATAAAATTTTGTAAATTCCTGGTCGTATTCTTCTTACGTTCTATACAAACAAAGCGTGGCGTTAAGTATTTCCTAGATTGAAGATTTATTCTAAAAAAGATTTTCTCGTGTAACATAATTTATATTGGTACAATTAGTTAGTAGTAAATATAAGCGTACATAAAATGTTTAACAGTTTTACTATGGTTGTAAAGCAAGAAAACTTGCCGCACGACGATTATTTAAGCTCAAAATGTTGTGGGGAAACTTTTAAAACAGAATTAGTAAAATAAATGTAGCTAATTTGAACGTTACACGCTGCGCCCGAAGCGACCGAATAAACCCTACGTTTAGAGAACGTTAGGGTGTACGGTCTGCGGTTAGTAAATAATATACCAAATGAAAACGGGTTTTAAAAAGGGTCATTGCCACGCCGATGCTCCGCTGCTAGCGCTATTTGATAGGCCATTAAATACTTTAACACTAGGTGTACCAAAGAGTCATTAGAAACTCTGCGGGACTGTTTCTATAGTTTCTTTAAGCAGTTTATTACTAATATCTATAAAAGTAAGATTTTTACTTGTGACCATTAACCGTAGGGTTTTTAAATAAAAAGGACAACGTATAACTTTGAAGAGATAGACAAAAAAATTATGGTAAATCTAACATTAAACGATAGAGTTTTGAGAGATTGGTCTTTGTTTTAAGTATCTTCGGTGTAGTCACAAAAATTCGTTTATCAGTTTTCTCATTAAAAAGCATTTTTTTGTGTTATATGGTTTACGAAAAATAATTATCATCATCTTAACCGATGGACATAGGCCTCTAGTAAAGTATTCCATTCCATAAAGGCACTGTTTAGTCGCTCTCAGCGTTTGCCTTTTCATTGTTATAACAATAATTATAATGAAGTTTACAGCATAACCACAAAACTATAGAGAGATGTAATAAATAATGAAGATATTTTGTACACAGACAAACAATATTTCACCGCAGGCGACTAAAATGTAACATGCGGCCCGTGTGGGGAGTTCGGACTGTGAATTTATGCCTCACAAACGTGTCCGAAAACTAATTGGATTTAGATCGAAGAATAAATGTTCGCGTTGGATTTTTTTAAAAGTTCTATTGGTTGAAACAGAAAAACTAAAAATGAAACCGTTGATTGATAGAAACAAAGATAGAAACATTTGCCGATGATTAGTAATTGTTTATTGCTAAAAGTTAAACTTATATGGTAATAAATTATGTAGAATCTTTGTATAATATTTTTTTTAATAATTTGTGGATAAAAAACTCCGGATAAAATCGAAAAAAAAAACGTTTACGTGTTTCATAAATAATTCATAATATAACCTTCACCAAGAGGCTGTAAATCATGGCAGTTATGTAATAAGTTGTATATACAGCGGAGGTTTTTGCCGGACTTACAGATTTATGTTTCACTAAGATGCCCAAAAATAATTGAATCGCGATCGAAAAATAAATCTTGGACCACGACCCGCCCCCATCCGGCCGTTAGCTGTAACTCTAGTCGTTTGTTATAGAGACGCATAGCTAATCCTTTACCACCTTGAAGTTAATAGGATTACGAGAAGTGCTAACGTCTATAACTGGAACATTTACAAACGAGTAAAAAATTGATAAAAATAGTTCTTTTTACGCAAAATAAAAATCAACGACTGAAAGAAACTACTTCAATTTATAACATTTTTTTTTTCACCGCCTGTGTGTGATTTACAAAACATTCTTTCAAAATAAAAAAGGATAAGGAAAACTATAGCACAGTTTCAACAAAATTAACAAGATCTAAATAAATTTTACACATACAAATACTCTTGGGGTGTTATTTCTTTTCAAGTTTTTTTTAACCTACTACGAATTCAGATCATTCTATGAATATCTATTTGTCCTCCTCATTCTTATCGGTAACTAAATAACAGTATTTAAAATATATTATTTAGTACTTTTATTGCTCTATCTATTCAATAATAATAAAAAAGTTTGTTTGTATTGAAACGTTATTAAAACTACGTGATGCGACTCGAAGAGGCTCGGGTTCGATCCCCGCTGTTCTTAGGCTACCGGTAAAGTTGAATATTGATAGGGAAACGGTAAGTTAAAAGAACAACCTACTCTATACGAATAAGATCGATAAATAACCCATATTTTCAGCAGTGGGAGTACTCTTGTAATATTACTATGTTCCGGATTGAAGGGCGCTGTAAGCTAGTGAAATTACTGGGGTAACGAGACAACACCTTATGTCTCAAGGCAACGAGCGCAATGTGGTGCAGTGTGTACCATCTTAACTAGCACCACGTTGTTATGGGCAAACGTATCACTTACCATCAGGTGAAAGTTTTTGTTGTCTCATGGAATAAAATAAATATATTATGAAGAAACATTTTCTGTAATGCGAAGTAAGTCGTTAAATCTAACGTGTGAATAGATGTGAAGCTCCTTTTTAATGCTTTGTCACTTTTTTTTACCACCTCTTTTGTGTTCAGTTATACACGTGTACGTTCAAATAGGGTCGTGATATGTTAGGGGTCGTCACCCTAACGCATTAATACTAAATACTGTTTACTATTTTCTAAATTACAATATGTAGACTTCGTTCATTGTACTCTCGTTGAAACTTTTTTTTTGATTTTACATTGGAAAACAAAACAAAATTTGTGATAAGAGAAATTGTATCATGAACATCTTTATATCAAACGAAGAATTTCACGCTCAAAATTATTATATTTGCTTTATGCCCCTTATTAACAATAACAAAATGTTATTATGGTTTCCCGTTGCATTTTCAGTATTCTTGAAATTAATCGCGAAATTACTGTAATTTTATCGAAAACTGAATGCCGATTTTTATAAATTTCAGGCGGATTTATGGAAAAGAAATTTCTTCTTTCTGCATGTCCTGTGTGCCAGTCTAATAACTTTATATTCTTGTATCTGTATATAAGATCACAAAAGAGCTTTATAAGGCCGTCCAGGTTAGTAACAAACGTCTATTTATGACTACCAAACAGTAGTGTTTCAGTTTATAGGACGCTGTAGCTTGTGAAATTACTGAAACAATGAGACACGTTACAAAGTGTCAAGTACTATATAATGCTGGTCAAACATACATACACACAAGAAAAATAGATATCTGCGATCATAACTATCTATAAGATTTGTTTGCATTAATATTTTGTTAATACATAAAATATCCAGTACTTAATTGAGTTAGCTTTTCCCAAGAATAGGGTGTACTCGCAAAAACAAAGGTCAGCTAATAAATATACGTCGTCGTAGGATTTCTACATGGGTATGCAATATTTTAGCGGGGCCAGCCTACGTGGTATTGGCGGGCGCGTGGGTCTACAGCCGTGGATTTATGACCCGCGACCGTGGTCGAAAATAATTGGATTGTCACGACCTACTGTTATATTTAAACCGGCCGATCGGAATGGTTATGTTATTTAATAATTGGTGCAACCAGCGTCTTTGTTTGCCTAGGTCTAATGGTACTTGTATATTATACACCATCGTTACGAAGTGTCTTCATAAAATTATAGTTCGGTTAGATATAAAAGACTGTTATTAAATAGTATTCAAACCTAGTACCCTCTTTATATCGTATAATAATTTATTCCGCGGTTTATTAGGAATACGTTTTCAGGAGATTCTAAGAGGATCCATCTGGAAAGTTAAAACCTCTTTTTGCTGCCTAGCAACACAATGCTAACATTACTGTTTCTCTGTGAGTTGTAGCTACATAAATTACAGAGGTAACGAGAATTACTTCATATCTTAAAGCGACGACTGTCTTATTGCTTTGAGTCGGAAGTATCATTTCTAACAACTTTTTTTCATTCTCTTTTTTTCCCATCGCTTCCTTAAAGAGTTCCGACGTGTTCCAAATTAAAACTGGCACAAGGAAATTCCTGTTAAGGATTATCGTATATAACAACGTTTGGATCAAATGAACGCCCCCTTTTCAATGCTCCGACGCTTTTTTGATTCCTTTGATCATTACTTTACACGTGCCACCCGCGCATTGATGTAGAATTTCAATGAGGGGAAGCGAACGAGTAATGACAGTCGGCCGCGATTCTTTGTTGGTATAGTTTACGAAGGAGCCAGCTTATTGCTACCCTTAATACGGACAGTACGGTTCCCCTTTGAGAAGAAACAGGCCGAAACACATACTGAGATATTGCACGAGATTACTTGCTTTAGTAATGTATACAGGTTTGTAATACAAAAACAATTTTCTATAATGCATTGTACACAAGACCTAGTTAGACAAAGCAGCTCATATTTTTACGGCTAAACAGCAGTGTGCAAATATTACTGTGTTTGAATTAGAAAGGCGTTTAGCTAATGAAATTACTGGGGTAACGATACATAACATCTAATGTCTCAAAGTGAAGTCAGTCACCATCAGGTGAATGTCTCGTCTGATCGCTTCGACTAAAAGTTGAACGTCGACAAAAATACAATCAAATCATTCATTGTTAAATAATATTTCTTTTAAATACGGCTATATAAATGGAAACGCCACGTTATATACCTTTTAGTATAACCATATAATGCTTTTCCTGACATGTATTAAATTTTTGTTACTGTTCTTAAAACATTCACTTCAAATAATCTAATGTGCTTTGTGTGAAAAACTTTACGAAATCATGGCTCAATCTAACAAAAGAGAATCCTAAATTTTTTATGTGTCTGTACTTAGCGCTTTAATTGCAATAAGTCATATAAGCAAATAGTAAAAAAATCTACTTTTTTATTGTACTGAGATTCGTTTGTGGGTATATGTACTATTTATTTCCGTATCTGTAAATTAGTAAAAATTATGAAAAACGTGTTTTTTATTTTGTAACACATTTCAAGTATCTATAGAAAATTTGATGAGAGAGTTTTCTCTACACAACTGGTATCCTATGTTTTATATATATTGAACCTAATTTCCTTGTAAAAGATAGTAGCACATCACGCCCTATAACATTATTTTACGATCACTGGAGCCATTATACGTCTTTTTTATGTAGTTTCAACCTAAGGACACGTTATGTTTTTATTTGTCGCGGCAACAATAAAAAGTTATCGCCGAGACCGCTGCTTCATAAATATGTCGTTTTCTCGTAAAATATAAGGCCTTTAACCGACTTTTCCGGGTTGGTGATTTACGACTAAAATACTTTTAACATTTACACGGAGTAAATAATTTGTATAATTGAATGTGATGAAGAAAGAGCATTCTTAACTTCAACCTTATATTTGTTAGACAACTTAACACGGAGATTACTATAAATATATCAGTCTTTTAATGATTTGAGATTCAACTATAGCTAGCATATTATTCGCGGATCGTTCCAGAGCAAATGCTGTAGGTGTTCTTAAAAATTAAATAATACTACATAAAAGCAAATACATTAAAATTATTTTCTTTTTGACTTTTATACGAAAGAGGTATTTAAACTAATTAATCTCTTAGCAACAAAATTGAATGTTTAAATCAATTAAAAACAAACCAAAGCTGTTTCAAATATTGCATCGTCTAATCTAATCTAATACCGCAAACGCTTCTTTGTTGGGCGCGCTGGAAATGCTGAATAATTCAACGTCTGAAACAAATTTCACAGGAAGTCGTCACAATATTTCAATACATATTTATTACTTCCACAATCTCCTTACCAATGGGTGGATATTTTAAATTCACTTATTATTATAACTGTTGGTGATTTATATTCAAACTATTTTTAATCAGTATTTGATTATTAGAAGAATATAGCATCGGGCAGCGAAACAGCGATCAGTGTGGATATCCTTGTCCAGCAGTGGGCGTCTTCTGGCCTGATGTTGAAGAAACTATAATGTCGCTTGTTATTTTTAATTACATCTTTGAGAACCATGAGGACAAAGCTTTTTTACGACAACTATCAAAACCAAAAAAAAATATTACTTACAATAGTTTGTTATATTTATAAATCTAAATTGAATAGATTTCTAATAAACAAGACATTTTAATGTTCCTGAATAAAATTTTGTAATTTAACACTTTTTTAAACTATGGCTTTGACATTGTCGGAGTTTGCAACTAATGTTACTTATGCAAAGCGACATGTTTTGATTTCTGCATAGTTCTAATATTGATTGCTTTTTCAATTATATTTAAATTTACGAGTTAAGGTTATAACAAAATCATTTGCAGAGAGACATGATCGCATTATTGCTCATTTTCTCCTAAAACATGTTATATAAATCCGATTATAACGTCCTCGCGAAAACATAACAGGGCCTTCTTAATAGTGCTCCAATCCATTTATCTCTTCTAAAAGCATGTAAAGCATCGTAACGTTGTTATTTACGTTTATATTATGTTTAAAAGCTTTTGTAATGAATATTTTATATTCATGTTAAAATTGCTCTGCACTCTATACTTTATCTAATAATAAGCTACAGATAACTCTAATTATTTTATAATAATAATAATTTATACTTAACTATTGCATGCATGTTAGATTTGAAGCCAATGTGCGACAAAAAGTTAGACTGTTATTTTTTTAGAAAACAACTTAAAAGAGTAGTTTGGTTCAGATATAGAAAATTTAATTGACCAGTCAGGCAAATGTATTAATTTTACTGTTGTCAGATCTTTGTTTTTACTATATTCCGGTTTTAAGGGTGTTGTAGTAAGGTAATATATCTTATGCCTCAAGACTACAAAAAAAATTTGGTGTGCAAATTGCAGTGGACGTTATCTTAACTAGCGCTACATAGTAATGTGTCAATCAGGGGAACGATCAGATCGTCTCACCGTTTCGTCAAATAAAAGAAATTAGTGACTTTGGTCAATAATGGCCATAACGTACCGAATTTATTGCATAAGCTATATACCACATCCCGTAACGCTTTTTCGTCTCGAGAGCAATAATTCGTCGCGTTAAAGCTGTTCGCATAAATATATCGTGAAAGGAAACCCCTAGACCGTACTTTAATATAATAAATCAAATATTTGCCGCAATCTACGGTTTTTAAGTATAATTGCAGTACGAAAATTGTAAAGGAACTTCGATTTGTTTTAATAAGTTTTATGCCAATACAAATTTTGTTTGTTCAGGTTTAAATTAAATTAAAGCTATTGAGAGTGTGTAAACAAGTATTGTGTATTACTGTTTTTGTCTGGAAAATATTTTGTCATGACAAGCAGTAGTACTACTGAAATAAGTAAAGTGGTTCTAATTAAGATGTTAACACAACATTAAAATCGTCAATTTGAAACAAGACTTTAAATATTACAGCTACAGCACACTTCAAATATAGGAAATAAAATTTACGAATGGGGAATAATTTTTGAATAATCTTAAAGCCTATTTTATAAGGATGTTCTTGATAGGTTTTTTTTTTATACTACTATGCGACGAGACGAGCAAGACGTTCACCTGATGGTAAGTGATAAGCTTGCCCATGACAACGCGGCGCTAGTTAAGATGGTACACACTGCACCACATTGCGCTCGTCGCCTTGACCTAAGGTGCTAAGTCTCGTTACCCCAGTAATTACACTAGCTACAGCGCTCTTCAAACCGGAACACAGTAATGTTTACACACTACTATTTGGCGGTTGAAATAGGAGCTGCTGTGGTACTCATCCAGACGGTCTCTGGCAACAGAGACCTACCACCAGTGAATTTTTAATATTTTTTTTTTACACTGAGGTGATAAAGAAGCATCGGCCTGCCTGCTGATATCATGATCAAGTGTCTCCGATGATTGAATTATTGTGTTAGTTAGGAGTTTTTAAATGATACCATATATCACTGACAAGTTGTTACTAATTAAACAGCTCTGTTGGCGTAAATAGTATGATATTTTTTGAACCAACACAGCTTTCCGTAACTCTTTAGAATCATGGCATAGAGTGGTTTTATGTGACCTTGTCGGTTTGTCTTAATCGGAAGGACACGAGCGTAATCGTAAATGAATTTCGTAAATACCGCAATGCGGTTGCGGACTATTCTAAATTATTCTCACAAAGGACAACCGACAAACTATTTTATTATAGTATATTAAAAAAAAGTGTATTAACGCGAATTATTTTTATAAATAACAAAGTGACGGTAAGGTTAGGGATATAGGTAAAAATTGCAATGTTGTTTAGGTTTTACTGACAAGGCTCTCCTGAGGAGATTACGACAAAAATCTCAAAGGCAAGTTTTCAATTACATAATAACTTGTATATTTGAACATTTACTTTAAACATTTTAAAGAGTTGTATACAATTCCACAGTTAACAAAAGACTCTTGAAACTTAACACTAACAAACTAGCAGTTTCCGCTTTAGTTACTAACTAAATACACATAACTAATATTTGTCGCGAATAATTATTTGTTATATTATTCCCATGTGATTTGTTAACTTATTATAAATTATAAATCCATACAAATAATCCCTCGCCGGTCATTGAATTCACAATAAATTTCGGTAATTGTATTGACGGTGCTAACACATCCAGAAGTAACACAAATATGTAAATATTTAATTACATATGTAAACTTAAATTTTTGGTGCGATTTTTTTATGTTATACTGTACAGTTAAAACTATTCGGTTTGAACCTACGAACTGTAAAGAATTACTAACACATAATTCATTGTAACAGCGCTCAGTATGTTAATGTCTCGTTAGCAATGCCCGCGGTCCGAGTTCTATCGTTAGTAACTTACACGCAAGCTATTTTCTAGATAAGCGTAGGCGCACCTACTTAAGGTAAGCAGAAACCGTGCGCACAATTAAAATTCATTAAACACAGAATTAACATTTTATGTGAATGTAAAAAATTGTTTGTTTGTAAAATTTAACTATTTTCGAAGTAAAAACAACTAACTAAACAGTTCTATCTTAACTATTCAGTATCCCAAAACTGTTTTGTGCAGTGGGTTTAAAAAATTCACCTTGCTCTTCTAATGTAACATGAAATAATATAATAAATTTTAAAATGTTCTTGCTAAAATACGAACCGCAGGTTGTTTGTATATAATACGATGATAATTGAAAAATTTACCGAATTTTTTTTCGTGAACATTCACAGGTCATCGACATAGCTCAAAAGATTGCTTGCGATGGGCAGGGCATACCTCTCGAGATACTGACAGGTAGTAAAGTTCTCGAGTGGCAGCCAAGTATCCGTAGTACAGGAAGCTCCTTCAGGGTGGACTGAAGATTTGTTGATGGTTGTGGGAAAACGCTGGATTGAAGCAGCACAGGATCGATCCGTGTGGAGTTTTTTTAAGGAGACTCAGCAGTTGGTATCCATCGGTTAATAATGTATTATTATCAGAATTTTGCAGGAGTTATGGCATGGTTAGGATTAATGACATTTTAATCATTAAGTATTTTCTGATTATGAAATATGACATTAAAAGAATCGATGGGAGTCACTGGATTCAAACAGCTCAAGACCGTATTTTGTGGAATACATTACAAGAGACCTATGTCCAGTAGTGGACATCCATCGGTTGGTAGCATATGTGCTACGCCGGCAACTACAACAACTGTATATTATAATAGAACCCGTTTCGACGTTTTAAAAACCAATTTACTGTTTATATATATTTTATTACTATACTCGGATTTACTTATTACTGTAAGTCAATATTTCAATTCATAATCTATTTCTTAACGACTACGTCTGTCATTAACACGGACGTCAGCAGTCAGAACCAAACACATTCATCATTGACGGGTATCCACTTATTGTTCCAACGTTGTGGGCAACCTTTCGGAACTGTTCGCTGTTTTGGCTGACAGGGATACGGATATCCTGTATTTCCGTAGGGTAAAACAAAATATATAGCACAGAGGTGCTATGAAACGACGGTCGATTGCTTTGTAATAAAGTTGTTTCACCTATTAATGTTGCATACCATAGATTCGTAATGTGAAAGAACTTAAGAATTATAAACAGTTTTGTATCAATATTTATTATAAATGTTCGTAGATTCAATTAATGCAGTATTAAATAGTAAACCAAACTATTTACAACTTGTTAACAACAATTTAGTTCTAAGTTATTTTTTATAAACTTAATTTGCTAATGTCGAACTTGTGAAATATGTATTAAATATAAAAATGTGTCGATGTTAAATATCCCGTATAACTAGATGTTGACATAATAAACCGGCGGTACTTTATTTAGGCACAAGTGTACAGTGGTTAATGACCCGAATTCAATTTAGCTAAAAGCAAACACAGAGTTGCGCTAACATTAGGTTGGGAAATGAATTTGGCAACGTGTTCATGTTGGATTGCGTATATAGCTTTGAATCGGCATAAAACATTACATTTATTATTTCAAACTTACTACCGAAGAACACTGGATGATCGTGGTAATAATGAAGTGTACATAATATAGCTGCAAATATAATCTAGGAAATGTTACGGAACTAGATTTCAACTAAAACGGTTTTGCACTTAATAAATTCTTGATATAAGTAACAAGAAATTTTATACCAAAGTATCAATTAAATAACTCCTAGACATGACTTTAATTTAAAAATTTTAACAATTCTAAGTCTTACTAACTCTTGTTTTTTATAGAGGAATTTCTTCATAAATCCTGTTTCATTGAAGGTCAGATATCGGAATAAACCACGACGTTATCCACGTTGTAAGTTACGAGATGACTTACGATAATGTAGATAGGCAGTCGGTACCATATGTTATTATAACGATTATTACATCAAACCAGCCTTTAAACTTACAATATAGTACTACTAACCTCTCCCCTAAAACGCATCCCGCTTTAGCAAAAGCAGCTTTTTTATGGATCTTTTCCCTCTTAATCTCTCTTTACAATACGCCGTGGATAGGATTGCGGAAAGCATATTCTATTCCGTCCCCCATACAGTAGAATATATAATAAAAAAACAGTAGGTGTATTATTAATAAACACTTCTCTTCCAAAACAAATTTTATTTTTCAGTTTTTATATACACTTCACATGCCACTAACACTTTTACACTGCTCAAACAGGAATGTAGCGAGACTTAAGTCATCTGCTTTTTATAGCAAAACGATGTTATATCATCCCTTCCCTTTTTCCCTTTGCGCTTTTGAAATGCCAATATTATTATTATTTATCTAACAAAGTGCTTGTAATCACAATAACTTTTCCTCAATATCTAACATTAATGAAATAGATTTTATGAATATCTTACCATGTTATTATAAATATGAATGCGTGTATGTTTTAATACGTAAGATGTATTTAAATCAACTCCAGATATATGGTGAAGCGAAGGCAGATAGAAGGGAGCCGTGAGCGTTTGGCGCACAGTAAATATATTAAGCAGACAGGGGCATTCATTTCAAGGATGGAGTGCGGCCAACCGTTAGGAGATTTATGAGAGGATGCAGACCCCCGCAGTAGTGCAAACATCGATGAAGATGAAGTCTCTACATTTTGTTCCGCACTGACGGATGAACGTACTTGGTCTAGACCTCGTGTATTATATGATTAATGATAGAAAAGGTATCTATGTAAAGTTTTAAAAGTGTTACAGATTTTATATTAGCAGACAACTCTTTCTTTTATCTTTAACGTATGAAGTATAATTAAGTAATACAAGTTTACAATTGGTAAAAATTGATTTAATTATTACACTTACATTGGTGGTAGCTCATCGAAGCTTCTATTTCTGCCACTAAACAGTAGTAAATAAACATAACATTGTATTCTGATTTAAAGTGCGCTGTAGCTAGTAAAATTACTAAGACAACGAAACTTAACATCTTAAGTCTCAGGGTGATGAGGACACGTGTCGTTCACCACGAAGTGAATGTCTCTTCGTCGAATAATAACAAAATCTATCCGTTTACTTAACTCCTTTTATAAAATGTATGCAACAGAGAAATTAGAAAAAGTCACAAATATTTCTGATACAATTTTTACTATAAGCATAATAGTCTTTTTTAAATAGGACATCTTATAAATACTTCTTTCTAAACATTTTACTTAGAATCATTTCAGTGAGAGTAACTTTTCTGAATTAAGTTTATGTATCTTAATATACAATTGTATGTACAACGTAACTATACAACACCCTGTGGTTTAGGTAGCTAAGTTTTAAAATATTTTGTAAATAGTTTTTAGTAATTAATAGTAATATATAAAAAAGTATACGATAAGAAACGTTTACTGTTGTTATTAAATATTAAACTTTGTCTCTAATTATTCACAAAGTCGACTATGCAATTGGTGTATGGTATAAGACTTGCATGACAAAAACTTGATATTATCAGCTGAATGTTCTGCCCCCTTCACGTTATAACAGAAAGGTCTTTAAGGAGGAAATAAATGATTATAGGTATCAAACATGAGGTGGATAAGTATGAAAATTATACAATAAGCCACTACGGATAAGTAACGAACCTGTGAAAATAAGTAATTACCATAAATACCAGTTAAATTCGACAAACAATCTGTCGTTGTTGATAGATTTTTCTTTATATTCAGAAAATTGTGATTACCACATACGAATTATCACCACGAAAGTTGTTTGAATTTGTAATTCGGTAAAGTACATTACAATTTCTTTTTTAATACGTAGTTATGACTTTTGATTACTTTATACAAAATCAAAAATATTTTAAATTCGATAAATCAAATTATTTCGAGTGCTTTGCGGCAGTTATGAAAACATGAGGAGTGAGGTGAAAAACGTTAGCTTTGTAATTATAGTTTACAGTCCGATCTACGCAGAATGTGTAGTATTCACAAAACTAAAAGATTAATAATGAATATTAAATATTTTATAAATACATTATCAATAATTGTACATTTTCATAATGATCTGACGCCGCAAAATGAACATGAAATAAAAACATTTTTTGAAAGGTGCGGTATTTATAAAAAGAGCGTTAAGAACCAGCGTTAAGTTGGCAGGTAACAATTACTGTTGAACGTTTCGACACGCAAACCCCACTTGAACCGTCCTACCTGTTTAGACTTAAACCGTCGGCCTTATTTACAGGTGATAAGATTTAAACTCGGCTACTGTTTGACACAAACTTTGAGGAAACATGTAGTTAAAATGTTAGCTTCAGAAGACTGTAATAAAGGGAAATTATTTATGTTACTTATATCGCGCATGCAAGGTTATTCGACTTCCTTATTAGGATGCTTTAAAAACCAAGCTTAATAATAGCGAACTGCAATTTGAAAAGTGTGGGGGATACAAATGGTATACCAATTTCGGGATAATTTTTTAAAATTACTTTTTTCGTCTACCTTTTCATTAAGAATTTATCTATATAGGGCAGAACATAATAGAATGTTTATTTATAATAGAAATTTTTTGTTTTGGTAATTTCTATAGAAACTATTTATTACATTGTAATCCATTTAGTAAAAGGATGATTTGTAACTAGGCTTTGCGGAGTAAATTTTTTAAGCCATCACAAAATAAAAGAGGTTACAAACGTAGGTCTCATCAAAGGATTGTTACGTCAGCGGTGGCAACTCCCCCTACTCTTGGCATCTTTTCTTCTTCTAAGTCGTATTTCCTCATGACCGAGGGTCGTGGTCATCATGTTTTTAGTTTTGTTGGTTTGCCATTGCCTTCTCCATCAGGCATCTTTTAACACGCCGTAAAAGACGTGCGGAGCAAAAACGCGCCATTCGTTTGTCGACACGCGTGCTATACTAACGCATAAAAAAGTAACTATAAATAAAAAGACGGGATTAGTCGAAAAACATCTCCTACAGGTGTATTAAATATCAAATATTCTTGTATCTGTATAAACAATAGTTAATTACCATTTTTATAACTATTATTTTTTTTATTAATGTGACCACGCGGTATTAGCGACAGAAAAGGTTTTAGTAAAACAACAGTAGAAAGTATCCTTTACCCTTCTAAGTTCAAGAAAAAAGTTTTTTTTAATACTATGCATATTTTATATAAGTTGCACGACTTCATGTTTTGAGTAAACTATAGAATCCTTGCGATGGCGAATAGATAAAAAACGAATGCTAATATTTTTTTGAAAAGCAAATTACGTTAGAGTTAGATTTTTTCGTTTACTGATCGTTTCAGTGATGCTCGTGGAATATTTAAAATACAGTTAAGGTTCAGTATTCCTACAACTAAACAAACTTAAATCCGCTTATCTACGCTTGTGTTGCGTGACCACAGTGCGATGGTATCAGAGTACGAAGCCTCATCTTTCACTCGTTATCAACTGCGTCGCCTGAAAGCAGTAAACAAATGAGAGGGTTGTTGTTATTTGGTGATAACAGAAGCTAAGCCTACCTTCAGTTTTAATGGCACCAACTAACGATTGATAGAAATCGTACTGTAAGTCTTTCGAGTGAGAAAATGATTTGGCTGTTATGTGTTTCGTATACAGTTAGGTAGTTAAGATCATATTTATAGATCATAATAGAAATCTGCAATGGATCATGATCAGCATCAGCTAGTCTGTGGAGTTCCGTCTGTTAGCGAGGTAGGCAAGTTTTGAAAAATTTCTTCATTAATCAAAAAAATCCTAAAGTTTCTCAATTTTTAGAGCAATTCCGAAGGTTCCAGAGATTAATAATTTAAATAAAAGGAAAAGTATATACAGATAAACTGAATATTCATAACTCTGTTCTGTCTCTTCTCTTCACATAAGAATGTAATATCAATGCATATCGAATAATAAGGCTAACCTTCGGGCTCCCGAGCAATTGTCAATCGAATTTCGATACAAATTGTACGTTAGAGTGTATTTGCAGACTTGTTCAAACTGTTGCAATATATTAGTTAGTAAATAAAAATCCTGCGCTCAATATTCGAATGCTTTATCCTAAACAGAATTAGATTTAATTGAATTGTTAAGTCTAATAATAGATCTCTCGTAATATTGGAAACAAATAGTTTAAAAAATAACACTTGATTGAATGATTTAGTACTCCTTATGATCAGATAAATATGTAGCACGTAGATTTACGGCTTCATGAGATCAGTTCGTAATTTGGTCTATAATTTCTGCCTTTTATTTTATTAATTTCATGTAAGAGATGTGGAATATTTTGAAATTATAACTCAATGATTGGCTCGGATAATATGAGAGTTTCCCTGAATGCAAACGCCTGACGTATCTATAATCAGAATTTTTTTACAAGAGCTCAATAAAGGTTCATTGACAGTTGAGAGGACAGGCGATGGAATTTCATTGCAACTTTCATTTATTTTTAAATTTGGACAGTGATTTATTTACAACTTTAGATAAATGCATTTATGCTATAACACAATGTTTAAAATAGGGACGTAACTTATTATACAAATTAATTAGCTCTCGTGTTATCGTGCAAATCCGAGAAAATAAAAGCACCAGGTTGAGAACTTATGAGAAATGTGGATGTGATTAATAAAACTGAACAAGTTTTGACATCTAAAAGATTTAGAAAAAGCTGGTAAGATTGCCGTCATCAAAGGAAGATTCTTGATAACAGTTGTGCTAGTAAGTTTTAAAATGTGTATACGAGATGAGGCAAATAATGGGTTACTTAATAGTTTAGACAACTGTGTTTTTTAAATTTCTCTGCATAATAAAGTTATTTGTTAACACATTTGATTTAAAAATATAACAGCGAGAAGATAACGAACAAGCTCACAGCGGCTCTTATTTTCAGATTGCAAGGAATACAGTTGGGGCGGGGGTTATTCCATTACATATTTTCAGCGGTGCAGTGAAATTGAATAGTTTGCTGTTTCGCGCAGATTTTAGTGCATCGCACCGAAATATCTCGCGGCTTGTTATTACGCTGTCGTGGAAGCGCCAGTAACAATGTAGCTTTATTTCCACGTTGTTTTATCTCGTTAGAGTGATCGTTTTAACAAAACAAGCGGAGATGTTCCCTCGTAAACAGCTCTGGTGCAGAATGTTTATTCTACTTGTGCAGACACTGCATAAATATGGTTATCAAATACATATGGATAAACATCTCTGCTACAAGAATCATTGTTGCTGTTCTAACTTTTCTGAAAAGCTTTAACCTAAAGAATTTTAAATTATTTTGTTGTCAATTGAAAGAGATATTTTTTGATATGATATCTACTTCATGTTTTCGAATATTACAGACACTATAACTATCATTAATATCACCAGCCTTTGTTTATATATAATATAAGACAAAAGCTTAACTTTAACGTTACAAGAATATGTGTTAGACCTGTAATAAAAAATTAATTATTTCCCTTTTCATTATATATGTTTACAACAATTTTTCATTACTATTATAACAGTTATTTTTTAGCAAGTAAAGTAATTAGTGTGTATATACGTATGTAGATACTCTAGATAACCACGACGAAGATGAATCTCTAAACTTTATGGAACAAAGCGATGAGAACATTTGGTGATGGATGAAAACTCCAAAGCTGAGGATTTTGCCTTTAATATTTCTTCAAAATTAGTTTCGTCCGCGAATACAGCGCAGGAGGAATTGCTAATCATACTCCATATATTTAATCTCGTTTATTTCAATTATAAAAAAAAACTTATTGCTCTGGTCATGTAAACTCCAATGTGGACTAAGTGAAAGAAACGTAACATACATCGAAGATTTCTCAGATAAATTTTAAAATATTATACTTTGTTATTAGGTAATCAATATTTTCCTTGATAACAGGTTTTTTAAAGGCTATCGGAATGGATATGTGTGAAAATTATCTAGTTTTTTTTTTAAGAAAGGAATCGAGGTGAAAAAGTACTCTGAATTATTACAAATTTTGCTTTTGCTTGTCACAGAAGCACGAGTATGGTACAAAAGGGGTATTACGTATGTATACATTTGCAATGGCCGGCATACAATCTAATTTCACTAAAAGCAATACAAACTCGCACAAACGGTTCTGTTGTAAAATAATTTCGCTTTCATATTAACGTTCACCCCCCATCTGAGATTTCAAACACCGCTGCATGCACTCACATATTTTCAAATTGCATTGTGCGGATTTCATAAAAGCAATCCATTCGCTTTTATTAATTGCTATTTTTAGGTACAATATTGTACATAGTCTCTATAGTACAACATTGTTGTTCATCTATTTAATGTTTGATAAATCTCGCTGTTGTTATCCACATGATAATAAACTTAATAAATATCGTCTACTATAGACAATACATATTACTTAGCGTTTGTTTTTAATATTTTATGAATGTACAATCAATGCGATGTGCGATTTCATTAGCAATGTTATTTGTATAACATTGGTTTAGGTTGGTGTGAATAATTTACAAGGTATGAGATATGTCGACAGCGACACGAGAGTCAGAGAGTAATGTGAACCGCTAATGGTTTTCCCTAATTTGTCCAAGTGACGTCTGGAACAGAGAATGTGACTGATTTCTGCTAAGTAATACTTTCCTGCGATTGAGAATAATAGCAATTTAAGATGAGAAGATGACTTTTTTTATTAAAACTCCTGTAATAATTGATAGATAATTAAAGTTCTCGGCACTTATTGTATGATGCGAATGCTCGTATTTCAGTGTCTTGAGAATCAAGATCTCTTAATTTTCTAAAGTCGTGATGATAAATGATATGATACCTTCATCGCAGCTAAGTATAATAGTAGCCGATAATTGTCTAGGTCATTGTTTAATAATCTGTAGCTGTCCTGTATTCAATTCAGATATTTCAACATAACTATTGCTATTTAATCTGGTTTTTTGCCAATTTATTCGGCGATTCTCCGTATTTCCGCAAAATGTATTCAGCGTTATACATACATTAGGCCGTGGATATTGAAGAAAACTCTGTTATGGCAGCCGGTTCATAAAACAGGAGATGTCCGTGTTATTAGTATAGCTGAGTCTACGGACGTTGTTAGTACATTCTTATTGAAAATATATAATTCACAATCAAAATATGTGTTAAATTTAAAGCGTGTCAGTATTACGAATTCTGTTCATAAATTAACTGAGGTTCAAAACTGGGAGCGCCTACGCTCAAGACCGCGGGCCGCAAGCTAATGAGCTATATGAGAAGAGCATAATGTAAGCGCTAATGGTTCTCTGTTATTATCCCTGCGGAGTAAAGGCTTTTACATGACGCTGAATATTAATGCAGTGGATTTTTTGTTTTGCGCTTTTTTGTTACCATAGTCTTAAATGACGTATCCGATAAAATATACACTCCCGGACACATCTATCGGCCCACCTAGTGTTTAAGTTTTAACGATGCCTAGCTAAAAATAAATGTTAGGTGGAGCAATAAGTTTTAATGCAGTTTTAAAGCTGATTTTTTGGTCAACCTTTATGTATGTTTTTTTTTAATTTTGAATTCAGGATTATAGAAAAAAAACGAAAATTCGAGTCTGTTCATTATTTTCAACGACCCAGGAATGGAGTAAACTTTTTTTATTTCGCACAAGTTGGATTTTTTTTTTGATATTTCCGATTATTGATTCCATAAAAAGGCAAATCTAAACTTAGAGCCAGTTTTAACCAAAAAATATGGATACTCTGCCTGAAATTGTCGCCCAAGCTGTAGCACTTCTGCCGGCCAAATCAATTCGAAATTACAAAAAAATTAAATAAAAAACATGCATAAGGGTTGACCAATAAATCTGCTTCAAAACTGCATTAAAACTTAATGCTCCACCTAACATTTATTTTTAGCTAGACACCGTCGAAACTTTAAACACTTGGTGGTGGGCCGATAGATGTGTCCGGAAGTATATTATGCGCGCCATAAGAGCTGTAAAGTAGTACTTAATTCAAGATCAAAAGAATTAAAAAGATTCGATAATACATTTATTGAAAGTTATAACAACATGCAAGTAAAATGTTAATTTTGTTTCCGCAAGTGCTTGTACGTCGATGAGAAAATAAATACGTTATACTTTTACAAACTAACTTCATACTTAATAAAATCATCACTAAGTTACACGTCTAGTTACAGCGCATGTCATACATTTTAATATCAAAGCCGCTTAAGATATTACAAGCTAATGCTCGCTACTTAAACGTGTCGCCGAGAATTTTCCATCCACTTGTGAAAATTATATAGTTTAAGGGAGCATTTTGAAAGTGCTACCACCTGAGACGTTAGTACATTAGAGTGTCACAGGCGAAAGGTATCATAAAAAGGGCAACATAATGCAGATTCGCAAAACTGTCACTGATGCATATTAAACAATTTTGTTAACTTTAGAGCTCTATCGAATTACGTAGAAGGTAACAAGTAATAGTCATGGCCGTCCATGCTATAGATATCTACAATTGATAAATGAATCCCAAAACTTTTTCTTTGAACTGCTTAATTATCGATAATTAAGCAAAGACGTACCGACGACCCGTCGTCTGCTTCGTCAACCGACTGGCGCCTTAGATGGGAAATTGAATTCAAATATTCACCCGATTCCATTAAAAGTACCCTCTTAAATGTGCAAGTTTACAATGATGTTTTATGCATGAACCTTGCTGGAGCCATAACTCTCATTTACATTTTCCAAGTGATACTAGATGCTGTACATATTCAATTTCTTCAGAATATTAAAGTTATGGAAATACGAAAACTTTGCTTTACACCGATAGACAAAGCCTCCTATCACCGGCCGATCTACGGTTTGTATATAACTAAACTTAATTATAAAGAGCCTAGATTATTTTTAAATAACCGTGAAATGTGGATTTTACTTAAGAGAAAAGTCATCGATATTTTAACTAGTAATTTTTAACTATTTTTTTACATAAATAAATAGAAGAATATTAACAGGCCGCCACAGCCATGGCTGACGTTATAACCTAACAAAGAGAGCAAAGTAATATAAAAGCCCCAACACTAGTTTAGAAACACGCAGTCCCTCGTTAGGTAGCATTACTAAAGCATCCACTACTGTAAGAGCTATCTAGGCAGAGTGTTAATTAGCCACCGCAATTGTTTTATCTGGATGTCCTAACGCATCACAACACTCATATAACACAAGCTTTTGTATACTTAAATACATTAATCGTATCAAATAATCTCATGTGAACTACGTCTACGTCAGGAAATTTGTATTTTATAAGTAATGTTTTGTAGAAAGAAAATATTTAAAACATTTTTATAATCATATATATAGCCCAAAACAGTATATGTGATTTTTAGACGTTAATAAAGATCAATGAGAATGTCTCATTAAGTAATAGGTGATTTAGAAAATCGATATGATCCGAACCTTAGGCAGGACAGTTCTTGTGTATGGCTTGGTGAAAAGTAAGCCTATTAAAACGGACGTTCTAGTTCTATTCTGTGGCTACATTTGTAGATTTGTTAGTCTTAGGGTCATTTAGAACCCGCTTGACTATCTTCCACCTTTATACTCGTATTGTAAATTTTACAATATAATAACATTCCGGCTCTCCACGTAAGAGTCCATATAGATAATTGTTCACCGTTAACAATGTCATTGTAAGTTAAAATCATGTGAAACTGGAGTTAAGTATTAGTTCTTTGCAGATAAAAATAAATCAATAGCAAATAGTGTTGGAAAGTAAATTAATAAAATGTTATAAGTCGTCGCTTTAGAGTAATTATATACAACTATCTTCAAAATGAACAAGTTATAGAAACCAGATAGCATTAAATTACAAGTGCCACTTCGGGTAGTTTTGGAATTGTCAATGGTCTCAATGATAGACAGGCAAACGTATCACAATGTTACGGAAGTATGTATATACACAATAGCTCTTACCCAAACTTACCCTCGTCAAGGCGACACATATCTGTCGGACTGAATTTTAGCACTCTCCATCCACCGAAGGCCTCATGGTTGTTCATGGGACCAACTTTATTGTATCTTGATGTTACATTGAAATTCCAAACATTAACTTTCTTAATTGATACATGTTTAAATGATACATCTTAGACTATGATATAATTTGCAATCGTAAACATTAAAACACGACTAAAATTTGTGTGAAGCACTGACAAATATAAATGATATGGCTGCACCGCGTTTAAAAACGTAACAAAATTCATATAAAAAATATTTACTTGATTTTAGAAGCAAAATAAAATAATTTTCTTAACATTACACTTACATAAGAACCTATTTTAAGCCAAATATTTATAGTTGAAACATGGATAGGTAAAATTTGTACATTTTTAAAGGTTTATGAAAATGGAAAATAAAAATGTTATAAAGCTTCACTTCAATGAACAGTTAATATCGGTAGATTTACAGAAAATTATGTAAAAAACTGAAGTGTTACATGACTAAATAAAGCTTCAAGTAAAGGAGAAAATAGCACAGAGGGTATTAAATTGGCTTAACACACGGTAACGACAGTTATATCATATTTCCGAGTGGAGTGCTGCGCCCTGCCTGCCCGGCTCGTTATGTCGTTTCGGAAGCCTTTTTACAACGTGGTACTGGAAAACGAGGAGCTCACCTATGTCGCTTCAGATTTTCGGGATGATAATGTTTCAGGAGGTTTCCAAATGTGGTATAGTATTATAAAAGTGTGAAATGTTACTATATCATCCTTCTATAGAATGACTTTTAGCTTTGGTGTAGATCGGGGTGGGATCCCCAAGAAAGAAGTAATGGTTATGTAGGAATTATTGGATCCCACACGTCATTCGCAGTGATCACCCAGGAGTGATCTCCTTCAGTGCGATAGGAGAGGATCAGAGATATCTCGTAACCTTCTCTAGCACCTTCGCTATACTACGACAAAGAAGACCAGCTCGTAATTGTCGCCCACCTTGGGCTCGCTTATTGGACTTTGAGAACCCCTAGGTACCCGAAGACACTATTAGTCGTCTTTAACGACAGGCAAGACAGATATAAGAATGACCTGAATCATAACTTATAACGAACTGCTTCTTTACTTATACGAATTCAAGATTTACGAACTAAAGGGTAACATCGCAGTGTTTAAAACGCTTTTTATTATGCACCCCTTGATTGCATAGTGGAAGTTTTCGTGTTAAGTAGAACTTGAAAGGGTAAACTCTGTCTACGAGCACATGCAAGTGGATTTACGTTATAACAAATTATCCCGTGGCGATGTTAACTGAACGGTAGTACAACACAGTTAATCCTGTCTTTATTTAACGAACGTTTACTTTTTTGTTAAGTAACTGCTTGATGCGCTTGTTAATCCACAATTTTTAACAATTATTGTGCCATATGATGACGTGTATGTCGCTAAAGCGTTTGACTAAATAAAAAGTGCGACGTCATCTTTGAGACGTATGTTTTTGCTTTAGGATCTCTGTATCGAAATATGTTTTAAAAGTAGGTCTATTATAATAACTAATGTATGGTCAATGCAAAATTTAACATAAACATATTTTTACCAACAATGTCTATCTATGAATCGGTGTAAACATGTATCCTTATTTAATTTCCGTAGCAGTCGAACGGTTGCCTTGAGTTCGTAAATGTTTTTTATTCTACTGACTACAATTGACAATTTACAAGGGATAAATGTGATTCCCTCGCTATTCAGATTCAATTTAAGATTAAAGTGGCCGGCAGGTCCACTCAGGTTTCTTATTCCCTGAACCATCCCTTTGTTAGACTCCTTAAGTATAGTACATAATCATGTATTTATTCATACTATCTGTGTATATAAGACAGATTTTGAATTATTCAATTATATATGATGTATATCTTTTATATATGCTTTAGTACTAAATGATTATATTTTTTATATCAATTCTTCATGAAAAGAATTTTATTCTTTATGTTGGATTTGATGGTTTATTGCAGCTATAACAGTACTGCAGTTTCAGTAGATATGAACATGAGAATCAGATCATTTAGGACAAAATTACTCAAACATTTTAAAACTAATTTTTGCTTAATACGAGTATCAAGTGAAATTGAGGACAAATATTAGCACCGTGATGCCACTTTTTTGCGAACTCTGAGCGGGAACTTAATGAACTTGAAGAGCAAAGTAATTGGCCTCTTAATTAACTGCGCCGAGACAAAAATTATGGCCGTAGACAGAGTTGACCTGCTCTCACGGAAGGGAGAAGTCCCTAACTTGCAGTTTGGTGACAAGTTTTTTTTTCTGGAAATTTAAAGAAGAATGTCTATGGAGAAATCTTCTCTGCGTAAACTAACAATATTATAGAACAGATTAATACAAAACTAAAATGATAAGAGTACAAACGCTGGTCTTTTTATATTTGCAGCGCTTAATCTTAAACAAACCGATCGTTGTTGGAGACGAATTCTTCGTATTCCATGGTGGCCAAGAACATAGAAAACTCTGTCCTCAAAAACCATAGATCTGAATAGAAATATTTACCTTCCTTTTTTTAGAAGGTTCTAAGTTTTAACATCTTAAGCATATAGCCAGCAGAAAACCAAATAATTTGGTAAAACGGTTAGTAAAGTGGATAGTAAAAGGTCTCGTGGCCGATGTCTTTGTCGATGAATAGACCAGGTCACTGCCCTCACAGGTCACTCAGTCTAGAAAAATAAAACTGAGGTAAGAATAGAGACAGAAGTCACGAATTTTACCAATAGCAATTAATAGCTTTAACACCACGATTGCATATTTATTTTTATTTTTTCAGGATAATTTTTAAATTATAATTATGATTGCAGAGGTAATGTGCCAAAATAAATACATGTGTACCGTGTGCTTCTTTATCAAAGGGGCCCCTGAAAATCGAAACGGAAGCCTGTAACAAGCATGTCTCATACATATTAATGTATTTTCTACATTACTTCACACGTCAGGGCGTAATGTTCGCCGTTTTAATGTGTTTTTGCGTGAATTTTCCTTTCGTGTGTCGAAGTGACATAGTTACGCCCCACTTTATTACCACGCGGTGCCTTTGGTAAGTGGTGGGGTTAGACGTGAGAGCATTAACGAGGGAGTACGTGCGATTCAAGATGTACGGGTAACTCATTAATGTTACGCTATGAAATCTTTTTTTATTATTCAAACGCAAGACTTGCGTATTATGTCAATCCATGCTTATACCGTAGTTTTTTTTCTTTTAAATCGTATATCTTCGTGACTGAAGGTCGTGGTCATCATGTGTGACACATCACACACACAACGACTTACTTGGCAGTTATAATGGAGTGGTTTGCCATTGCTTTCTCCATTTCACATACTAGTCCGACCACGGATGGTCATGACATAGATACGCAGGTTTCCTCAAGATGTTTTCCTTTACCGTCAAAACACGTGATATTAGTTGGTTATACTTACTGCACATAAAGTTAAAATTCATTGGTGTATGCCCGATTCGAACCCGGTACCCCCGGAGAGGAAAATCGGCGTTCAAATCACTAGGATATCACGGCTTTTACGAAACAGATAATACTGTAGGAGAAATATTTGAACATGACTCCTAACCCCTTTCGTAGATAAGCGTGAGGCGATATAGTGGTTTATTATATGCACACCTGCGTTGATTTAGAAAGTGTTGTATAAGAATTGACGATTCTAAAGTTATTGATATTGTTAAAAACTTAAACAAATACGAGTGTATTTTATATAACGGTTCGTACACTGCGGTTAACATCTCAGAACTTATGTACATAGGATAACTAAGAAGTATCTAAAGAAAAGACCACATCAATTTTTTGGATAAGCAAAGTTGGTCTTGTGGCTTTAATTCACATCCACTGGCAGTGCTGCAACTATCCAGTTTCTCACAAAATATTTAACAAAATAAAAAATTTACAAACCTTTGAAAAGTGAATAATCAACTGGACGTAGGAAATGTGTGCGCGAAGGACATTGTATGTTAATATGACACAACTTTGAATTTGTCGGTAACACACATTGTATATAAGGGGACGATTATACCATGCATATATGTATGAAGAAGGGTAGCTAAGCACAATAGGGCCCGTTCTAAAACGACCCTTGTCACTGCGTCACATCTGTTCAGCTTAATTTTAACACTCCCCCTAGAACGGAAACATCCTCATAATGTAATGGAACTAGTTGTTATTCGTATCCAGAAATTGAATTGAGGGATATCGAGTCATTACTTAGTGCACAGTGTGACCATGTCCCTTCCTATTTTCACAGGACTAATCTCGAAAGCAACGTGACCGCAAAGTGAAGGCCCCTTTGCAGGTTTTTTAAAGGATTATCCTAAAACAAAAGCTATTAACTAAAATCTTAAAACATTTAAGTTGCTTGTCCCGGAAATAGAAAAGAGATAAATAAATAAATATTTTAACAGATGTTTATTTGCGAGTGTGCGAATGCTGGAATCCGGCCACAAGGTGAACCAACGATCTGGTGAAGGTTGTGGGAAACCGCTGGATGGCAACGTAGGACTTTGTCCGGAAGTCGTTTGGAGTATGCCTATATCTAGATGCCTATATCAACGTCTATCAGATGATCATGATAATGATAAGCAACCACCCTAATAAAGCAATGCTTTTTACAGTAAGCAGCTTTCAAAATAGACATTCAATATGTACTATTCAAACATTTTAAACGAAAGACATGTAATCCTTCTCGGCTTATATTTTAGATGTTATTATTAAAGTAATCTACAGAAATATTATTCTTTCATATACAATCAATATCTATAAAGTTGATGACTATCAGATATTTCTAATCCAAGTAAATATTACCTTTAATATATACTTGTACTAATTTCTTAACCATTACTAACGGTTTCAGTCAATATCAATTCCTGCAACAAAACGATGAAACAATATATTTGACAAATATTAATCAGAAATAAAATTTAAGTATACAATGGTAAATGGTAGACGTTTCTTGTGAAAATTAACAACTCAAAAAGTCTTCCATTATTCATATTGTAAATAACGTATTCTGTTAACTTACTGACTGTTAAGTAATGACTTATTAATTATAAAAGTTATCAGCTCAATCATCAAACTTAATTTCATTGAGTAAACAACTTTGAATTTCATTGCTTTGAAGTTTTTCATTTGATTACTGAAATAAAATAAAAGTAATGGATTTTCTGATTTCATATTTAGTCTAGGCATTGAATCGGAAAAGATTTTTAATGAGAAGTATTTTTAAAAAATATATGTTTTCAATATTTCCTCTTCTCATATAATATTTCTTTTGAATCAAAGTAGATTCTAAAAGCTCGGTAGTCGTGTATTAAATCAATTGCAAATTAGATCTATAGCTGCATACGTAAATATGAATAAGAAATAATATTGCGTTGGACGGAAATGCGATGTCCATATTTGCTTTTAACTAAATTGGATTGTCTGATTGGATAACGGTATGTCTATACGTAGTTTGATTTCAGTGATTTAATATTATTTATAAGTTATTTCGAACACATTAGTACAAGGTTTCTAAATAACGCAATATCAGCTTAATAGTCTTATCACAATTTTAATCAATTGATATCCATTGTCGAGGAACATACGAGTTTGACATTCTGAGAAATATTTCCCTAGTTTGGAATGCTGGTAAACTTCCCAAGAATAGCAATCTATTGCACAAGAGTTGTACCTTCGTAATCGTGTTTTACCAAGCTTTAAAAGAGATAGAGGCAGCGGAGAAACTTTCGTAATACAGCTGAAAAATTACATGGCAACTTTATGCGGCGGTCAATTATTGAATACTGCGCCCCTAAAGCCCACAATCACGATAATATGAAATCAAATAAATCGGATCCGTTATTACAGATGCCCCGCATTATTTAAAGCTCGCAACATTTTATCCCGGTTTTAAACAGCACCGAGCTAATTACATATTTCTTGGCTGCAAATGTAATTAACGGCTATTTGTTGGATTAAACATTCGTTTGCTTTAATTGAAAACGATATTCATTACGCTCGAAAAAGTCCGTACAATTTGTTGTAATGTATTTGGCGAGGCTTAACGTTGTATTCTTAATAGATTCGTTACTTTAAATGTGATGTGTAAAAACAGGGGAGCTTACATGTTTATTCATTGCTTCACGATCCTTTTCGACTTACTTCTAGATTTTAATGGAACAATGTCCTTTGAAAAGTTGATGATTTTTAGTAAAGCGCAAAAGAAGCAAAGCCCGTCAAAATTCGCAGGTAAATTAACAATTTAAATTAGTTGTTACCTGATATTTCAGTCTGTTATCACGGAGGTCTTCTACGTCGGGAATTTCCAATAAAGCGGAAAAATTAAATTGCTGAATAATTTTTTTTGACGTTACTAAACGAGAGCCGATTTGTCGAGCCGTCTCAATCCGTCGTATATAATAGGGGCCAATTTATTTTATGAAACTTAACGAACAGTCGCCTTTTAATCATTTTTATTTTATTTTCATGTTTAAGTAGAGCACCAAGTAAATGGTGATTCATATTTTTTTTAACCAAAATTTGATGTTTTTTTACGGAGAACGTACGTTTGAAAGTGCTCATACTATTAATATATTTTTCTTGTCCACAATAATTCATAAATTATTTATGTTGTTTTAACGATCATTTTCGATACTTATAAATTATTCAACCAGTAAGCAATACGATTCGTATTCTTCTTAATTCTCAAAAATGTTTGAATGTTTCCATGTTCATCTGAACTTGAAGGGATATCATAATATTTTTCTATTTTTCTAAGTGTTAATAAGGATAATCCGAATTAAATATTCTATAAAATAAATACTTAATACTGTCCTGCATAAAACCTTTAATTCCGGAAGTATTTTGTTAGAACAAGGGACGACATGAAGAAGGACTTCACATGAACGTATACAAAGCTCCTCGCCTTGAGTCTTAAAATGTAAGACTCGTTACCCCTGTACATTCACTAGCTACATTACCCAGCAAACTGGACCACAGTAATGTTTGCTCACTACTGCTTAACAGCAGAAAGAGGAGATGCGATTATACCTACGCAGGCAGTCTCCGGCAAAAGAGGGCTACCACTGGAAAATAGACAATGAATATTATACCAAAAAATAGTGTATCAGTACTTTAAGCATTCTTTACGGAAATCAACTATCTGTTAACTTAATTCAAGTAGGAGGTTCTTCATATTAAAATTACTCTATTATGTATAATATGTTCATAAATATGAATGGAAAATAATATTAAAAGGGTACCACCACTCATGCGCGTTTGCTTTTAGCTAAATTGGATTTTGTGATTGCCTGAAGTGGGCAAATAATGGTAATACAGTGTTAGGTATTCGGTACCTGCCCGAGACATACATTACCCCTTGGTTTTTTTTAGACATTATTTAAATTGCTCTCACTTACTTTATACGAATAGTGGAATGAATGTTGAAAGGCTTTGCAAATATTTACACTGAAACGCTTTTAAGTTACTTAATTAGAATTGAACATAGAAAGATTTGTATTTAATAACAAATACAGTAGAATAATATAAATAAATTCGGCATATTTGTTGTGAATAAACTAACGGCTCAATAGATTACAAATTACTTAAGAGATGTATTAAGTTATTAATTTAGAGCAACAAAAATTAAATGCGTTGATTTCCATGTAATGAACAATAAGTTGAACGTATTATCAAGTAATATTTACCTTTAGCCGCTTCGCCACTTGATAATGGGGTATGATATGCATTATTACCTGTAATCAAAAGTAAAAAATATAATCAAAAATATATATAAACAGTAACGTGAAATTATAATTCATAATATCCCGTATTCGTATGAAATCGACTATGGAGGGAACAGTTCCACGGAAAAGTCTGTAGCTTTCTAATTTCTTTTTCTAACTAATACCTCTTTGTTAAGGCTAAGAATTAGCATTGTAGCATAGCATTATAACTGCCAAATAAGTCGTCGTTTTCATTACCCATGATGACCACGACCATCAGTCATGAGGAAATACGACTTAGAATAAGAAGAAGAATTAGCAGCGCTGGATTAATACCAGGAAATTGTACCAGTCGCCTGCTTTTTTTAAAAAAAAACTAGTATGCAAGAAAAAAGCAGTTGCTAGGATTTTCAATAATAATAAAGTTCAGCTCTCAATATTCATTTAGTTTTTCATCGAGAACTCTTAATAAAATAGATGTATTTTGCATTCTAACTTAACAGTTAAATGTTACATTAAATTGTTTAGCAATATATCAAGTCGGTAATTGACTTATTGTGAAATAATTCATGTCACATATAATTATATTATATGGTTACCGATGCCTAATAATATTGTCAGTACGTACGTAATCAATTACTGTATAGGCTCTTATAACGATATACTAGCACGTGTATTCAAATGTAGGTATTGCTGTATGACCTATTTAAACAGTACCGAGTACATCCGTGTGACAAAGCAAGCGTTTGTGCTAGTTGAAAAGATAATCGCTTATCTACCGCTCTTTAACGAAAAGCAATTTTATTCGAAAATAGTTAAAAACCACTAATGTCATATTCATTTCAGATTAATGTCATAACAAGCGCAAATATAATGAGATTAATAAATCAAATGTGATCGGTTTGGTTTAAATTATATGTTACAGGATAGTAGTTTTTATTAATAAGAAATTTGTAAGTTTTTAAAATCTCGAATTGTGGTCAGAGTTATATAATCTAATTCATTTGTTAAAACGCTTTTTGTCGTTAATCATGTCGGACAAGTTGATATTTTTGGTTGATAAAAAATTAAAACAAATTGGTAATGATGGTGGCAGCTAGCTATCGCCATAAAAATATATACCTTCTAAGGGTAAAATATGTAGATGAATGCAAATGTAAATGTTGCACAAATCACTTGCAATCGTGTGCTTTATTATTTACATCTTATTTGTGGATAGCAAAAGATACATTAGTGCCTATTTCTACTGCAAAGCAGAGTGCAAACAATTAGTTTCAATTTTATGAGTATCCATTACTTAGTACAGGTGAAAGACTAATTTATCCAGCTACGTACAGTTTAAAAAAAAACACTATTCACCATAATTGCATAAATAGCTGTATGCCTAAGAAAGTAATGACTTCCAAAACAGATTTGAAACATATAGGTACAAGTCAGTTCATTGTTTGAAACATCAATTAGTATGTCTAATCATATACAGTAGTAATTATATTAGATAATAGTTTGTTAGTAGTTATTAATAGTTTTAAAATACGAAGTCGGTATAGTCATTAGTGTTTTATTTATTCAACGTAGTCACATGACGAGCAGAACGTTCACCTGATGGTAGGTGATACGCTTGCCAATAACAACGCGCTACTTAAGATAATATACACTGCGTTACATTGTGTTCGTCGATTTGAGACATGAGGTGTTAAGTCTCGTTACCCCACTAATTTACTTAAAAAAAAGGTCCGTATGAAAGCATATTGATTAATTGAATAATGGTGAACAAAGATGAAAAACAGGCGGGGTGACAATCGGTGTATAAATTATTCACCGGTTCGGTGTACACGGTGTATTGCTTGCGCATGAAATATCAGGGTTCAGCTGAACGGATTGCGCGAATCGACTATTTGTCACTCGATTATTTTGCACTGAAACCTTCGATTTATTGGAGGCCCGCGCGCTGTAATTAGGCGCCGGAATTTTTTTTTTTTGTTAACAACCGAGAAATTAATCAAATAAATTTCGTACGCGTCAATCGTTAATTATTATAAACCGTGTTACAAATGTATTACACCAATTAGACCGACAACGTTCAACGGAAATATAATTAATAATATTTTGTGATAGTTACAAAAAGCTATTAATTCATTTAATGCGATGAAACTCAATTGTATAACGTTATGATTGGAAAATGGCAATAACGATAATTTAACTACATATATATTGTGTAAAGATGGATATCCGTTTAAAATTGCCTTACTGTAGAAGAAATAATTGAAGATATCTTATGGATGACTCACTGATGAATACTTAAAAAGTTTCAAACAATAGTTATTGTAAATTTGATATTTTTCTTACATAGCGATATGGATTTTTCTTACTTCAAGTTTAAAGCTCCACCCGGGTTTGTGTAACAGACAATCGCACAGTGTTCCACAAACACAGGGCACGGCGCAGTACAAGTGTAAACAGCACCTTGCCCCGCTCAATTAACGAACGCGCCCGGCTAGTGGGCACTGACACCGAGCTTTTATTGTTTATTTACTGCCAGCCGTGTGCGAATTAACTTTGTAATTGTTACAGCACGAAATAGTTTACATAACTCGCCTTCTCTTACTTTAAAATATTTTCATGAATACCTAAAATTTCAAGTCGAACTTTTAAAATGTATAAAATGCCCATTGTAAGTCTGTAGATCGGGCTATGTGGCGTTCCTTGGGAGAGGCCTGTGTCCAGCAGTGGACTGCCGCGAGCTGTTCATGATAATAATGATGAAGTCTTAATATTTAAAACATCAAAAACAGGTTAGAAAACAATGTGCAAAGTAATATCTAAAACAATATGGACCCAGTGGAGTGGATTCAACTAAAATACTCAAAGCACAGTAGAAAGGAAGTATTGAATTACAAGAATCCTAAAATGATTGTAAAAGAACTGAAAAAGTGTTCATCCGGATAAAAAGAACTTCTACAAAGGAACACAAACAAACTAAAAAAAAAATCTGTTGTGTACAGACAAAGAAGTGACTCAACTTAAATGATAGTGTATTCTTGTTTTGGAAAAGAAGAATTAGTACTTCCACCAACTTACTGTAAATTGATACACAATGACCATATATAAATATAGCATAGCAAAAACAGCTAAAGAATGATACAGAATAATTAAAGAAAATCAAATATCTTAAAAAAATTGCTACTAAACTAAAAAAGCGATACCATTTACAAAATCTTTTTTAGTGAATATTAATTTAGCTTAAGCAGTTCAACTCGAAATATCAAAAGATTTCCAATAGCCTTGGTTTTCTACTTAGGAAATTAAAACGATCAATGTTTTAGTGATCTTTTCTGACTTTGCTCCTTTGGCAATTTGCAGGTAGTTTGCAAACACATGTGACTGGGAAATGCAAATCTATAGCGCCGAGTATCACTTTGAAAATGTAAATTGAGTGGTCGAACTCAGTCACGATTCATGCATAAAAGATGCCTTCAAAACTTGCACGATCAAAACGGTGCTTCCATTACATTCTATGGGACGTTTTAATTTGATTTAGTACTAAAATTAATAACTGACATGTAATATAATATACAATGTTACAAAAAAAAGCCGGCGTCTTTACTAACAGGAACCTTCTTTTAGCTTTGACTAATCTTGAGCATGTAAAATGGGAAAATAAATGTTTATTAATAGTTACTTAGTTTTTTAAAAATTAACGAAAAATAATTGCGATTACTAACTATTTTGAAAGAAAAATAGTAATTCTATTGAATTGTAAGAAACTGAAACGAATCGAGAATAAAAAATCTCAATACTATTGTACTATTATATTTCACACTAATATAACTACAATAATATTTATTATTTGTATCTATTTTACTTCAATTGTAGTTCAGATGTTAAGAAAATTATTAATCCATATTATTTATCAAACTGATAATAATGAAGTGGTTGTATGATCATTGTAAAGATGTCACCTGTCATTTTGGTATAAAAGGCGAATGACTGTAGGTCTCGCGACATTCCTGTTTGGACAATGTAAAACGTGTATTTGTTAAAACTTCAAACTAAATATATGTTCAAAAAGAAGTATCTAATAGTTTGAAGGAAAATTGTAGCTAATGAATTTATTAAGGTAAAGAGACTTAACATATAATGTCTCAAAGGCACAATGTGATACAGTGTACATAATAATCAAATATCACTACATTGTTGTAGATAGGACTTGATGGTAATCAGATAAATAACCTGGAGAATTAGTCGCCACAACTTCCTTTCTCTTACTGTTGACGAAGTTTTTTAAAATAATATGCAGGCTATTGGAAGATTATAGTCAACCAGACAGAACTCAATACCCACTTTAACAGAATTGAATGTCAAGAGAATTTCGGTAAAGGCTCGTAAGTAGGCTCTTGTGTCCTCTTGAGCAATAATTAGGACGTATACTCGAATGTATGTTATTGTTAACAATATTTACAGAATGGACTTGAGGAAATATTTTTATTACAATAAAATAGAGTTTCTCCGTTGTATTTTGAAGTAGAGATTTTTAAGAAAAAGTACTAGAATAGCCGACTGCTAGGAAAACAGGAAAGAAACGTCTACAAAAGAAGAAAGTAGTGGTTGCAGGAAATACTTCAGATAGTAAAAATAAATGAACTAAATAAAGAATAAACTGAAGGAAAAAAGATTTTTCTTATGGTTATCATAAGAAAAATCTTTTTAATGACCAAATCTCGTAACGATGTCAAGTGTTTGACATTCTTATAACTAAGAAAGTACTATTACAGATACAATGTATTTTATAGTAATGGATAAATTATCTGTAATCACTTAACATTTTTAGTTCTCCCCATAAAAGGGGTTGCTTTAATCCCCTCTTTGTGTGACAGAGGGTAGTTGCCAAACAAAATACGACATGGCGTGGGCACGCCAGAACAAACAGCGCCGTGCCCGGTCAATTAACGGTCACCCCTGGGTCGGAATACGGTGTGGTGGCTACTGTTCGACCATTGCAAGTATATTTACCATTAGGTAGACCAAATACCCATCAGGCTGTCAATTTATCACCGACTAATCCGCGTGCACTCTTCGCTTTCTTGAGTACAAACAGCCTAAAGTATTCCGAATAATTATCACATGTACGTTTTAATAATAATTTGATCCAATTGTATTTATCGTATTTATTTGTAATAAGGATTATTCAAGCATTATGTTTTTGTCTGAGAATACTTATTGCGACTTAGAAACTTATGTTTCGGGCGACGAGCTCATTGTGGACCTTAAAATTATTACCTAAGTCAGAAATGTTCGCGTAGTAAAAATAAAGAATAAACTGAAGGAAAAAAGATTTTTCTTATGGTTATCATAAGAAAAATCTTTTTAACCAAATCCCGATGATGAACGAGCGATCTCAAGTGTTTGACATTCTTATAACTAAGAAAGTACTATTACAGATAAAATGTATTTTATAGTAATGGATAAATTATCTGTAGTCACTTAACATTTTTAGTTCTCCCCATAAAAGGGGTTGCTTTAATCCCCTCTTTGTGTGACAGAGGGTAGTTGCCAAACAAAATACGACATGGCGTGGGCACGCCAGAACAAACAGCGCCGTGCCCGGTCAATTAACGGTCACCCCTGGGTCGGAATACGGTGTGGTGGCTACTGTTCGACCATTGCAAGTATATTTACCATTAGGTAGACCAAATACCCATCAGGCTGTCAATTTATCACCGACTAATCCGCGTGCACTCTTCGCTTTCTTGAGTACAAACAGCCTAAAGTATTCCGAATAATTATCACATGTACGTGTTAATAATAATTTGATCCAATTGTATTTATCGTACTTATTTGTAATAAGGATTATTCAAGCATATTATTTTTGTCTGAGAATACTTATTGCTACTTAGAAACTTATATTTCAGGCGACGCGCTCATTGTGGACCTTAAAATTATTATCTAAGTCAGAAATGTTCGCGTAGTAAAAATAAATGAACTAAATAAAGAATAAACTGAAGGAAAAAGGATTTTTCTTATGGTTATCATAAGAAAAAAGCTTTTTAATGACCAATCTCGTAACGATGTTAAGTGTTTGACATTCTTATAACTAAGAAAGTACTATTACAGATAAAATGTATTTTATAGTAATGGATAAATTATCTGTAGTCACTTAACATTTTTAGTTCTCCCCATAAAAGGGGTTGCTTTAATCCCCTCTTTGTGTGACAGAGGGTAGTTGCCAAACAAAATACGACATGGCGTGGGCACGCCAGAACAAACAGCGCCGTGCCCGGTCAATTAACGGTCACCCCTGGGTCGGAATACGGTGTGGTGGCTACTGTTCGACCATTGCAAGTATATTTACCATTAGGTAGACCAAATACCCATCAGGCTGTCAATTTATCACCGACTAATCCGCGTGCACTCTTCGCTTTCTTGAGTACAAACAGCCTAAAGTATTCCGAATAATTATCACATGTACGTTTTAATAATAATTTGATCCAATTGTATTTATCGTACTTATTTGTAATAAGGATTATTCAAGCATATTATTTTTGTCTGAGAATACTTATTGCGACTTAGAAACTTATGTTTCAGGCGACGAGCTCATTGTGGACCTTAAAATTATTATCTAAGTCAGAAATGTTCGCGTAGTAAACGTATAAGCAAAATCGGTAAAAAAATACTGTAACAAATCAATTCATCAATAGTCAAGCTATGTCATACGCCCACCCATTAACAAAGTGGCGCTAGTTAAGATAATATACACTACACCATATTGGGCTTCTCCCCTGGAGATATAAGATGTCCCTTTACCCCAGTACTTTTACTAGCTACAACATCCTTAAAACCGGAACACAGTAATGTTTTCGCACTACTATTTAGCGGTAGAAATAAGAGCTGTAATGGTAACTACCTACATGGTCTCAGGCAACAGAGGCCTACCACCAGTAAACTAAAGTATTTGATTATTACTCGTACAAAATACTAATTAGTTATTTAAATGGAATATATTGTGCGATTTTCTTGAGATATAAAAATAGCAGCTGCTGATCGTGTTGTCGCTTCGTTGAATAAAATAAACGAGATAGTCAACATTCACAGATGGCTGAACGTAAATAATATCATTTACATCCGGTAATTACAGTACGTAATGGATAGAACTTCAGATACGTTCTCGTAAATCCAAAAACAAATTTAAAAATAGCAACTTGATAAGAGTAATTGGATAAAATGGCGCCTTTTCTTGGTTATTTAATAAGTTATTTTATTTGTAGTTTAAGTCAAGGAGAAGAGGGTGTTCGCAATACGACGCGATACAATACACAGAAATTTTTTTCATTCAAAACTTTACACGGAGAGGTTCGTTCTTAGTGATTCTCTTTTGCTGTAAAGAATAAACAGCCAGGTTGTATACAGAATCATATTTTGATTGATTTTATATCTTTTAATTTCATTAGTAACGTTATTCTGCCATTTTATCTTCGTGTTCGTTTAATCTTTTGTTTTTTGTGGAAAGGCTTTATCTAAACAAATAAAACTAAAAAGCGAGACAACAGAGGCGACGTGGTGCTTCGCAAAAATTGCCGCAATTTATTAGCCGAGGCGCTGATAGAAAAAGTTGCCCGGACAAAAATACAAGTGCTCTTTCACAAACTCATCGTGACTTGTTCCGAACAGAACAGGCTTTGTACATATGCCGCTATAAATAGATTTCGAACAACTTTAAAATTGTTTCTCGTTGATATAATGAGGCGGTTTTGTTTTTTATTTATTAAATATACATATGTTGTGCTGTGAACAAGGATCAGAGTATTCGCCTCACCATCCAATACCATATTAAGACTAAACGTCAGCTCATATTAAATAAAATAACGTAATGGGGAATAGTGAATTATAAGAGTATAATAGAAAATGGATAAATGACATTGCATTGTTAATTTGTGGTTACACAGGCTGAATATCAAAATGAAACCGGTTGGTGGATAATGATGTATAGTGGTTTTTGTGATTGTACACAGCCGCTTGCATAACATGATCTTTTTTATGCAACAGAATAAAAATAATATTGTTTTTGTTTTTCCTACAACAACTTCAAAGTAATACTGTTCTAGTACTTCAAAGTAATCGACGAAGCGGCGAAACGAACGAGACGTTCACCTGATGGTAAGTGATACGCTTGGTCATAACAACGTGGTGCTAGCTAAGACGATATACACTGCACCACATTGCGCTCGTCGCGTTAAGACATAAGGTGTTAAGTTTCGTTACCCCAGTAATTTCACTAGCTTACAGCGCCATTCAAACCGGAACACAGTAATGTTTGCACACTACTAAGGTTGAAATAGGAGGTGCGGTGGTATCTACCTAGACGGTGTCCGGCAACAGAGACCAACCGTAAAGTTAGATCATTGTATGGTATCACCAGTTGCTATACTTAAAATGATCTCCGGCAAGTAAGATGCCAACAGGTTGTCAAATATCTCCCTTCCGCTTTTTTGCTCTTTATTCAATGCTTTATAAACAGTGTTACAGTGATCGGATTTAGTTCAAATATGTGCCGTTTTGTTCGATAATCTGTTTCCATCTAGACGGCAACTTCATAATACCTCCCTCGTAGAAGCCCTCCTCCTTATTTGCGAAGAACTTGGACAGCCACTTTTCACAAGCCTCTTTTGAGTTCAACTTTACACCACCAAGGGCGTTCACCATGGACAGGAACAGGTGGTAATCACTTGGCGCTATGTCCGGGCTATATGGTGGATGCGATAAAACCTCCCATCCGAGCTCCCGTAGCTTCTGACGAGTCATCAACGAAGTGTGTGGTCGGGCGTTGTCGTGGTGGAACACTACACCCTTCCTGTTGGCCAATTCTGGACGCTTCTGGTCGATCGCCTGCTTCAAGCGGTCCAGTTGTTCGCAGTAGATGATAGAATTAAGTGTCTGGCCATATGGGAGCAGCTCATAGTGGATGATTCCCTTCCAATCCCACCAAACACACAGCAAAACCTTCCTGGCCGTCAATCCCGGCTTGGCCACTGTTTGGGACGATTCACCGGCCTTCGACCACGACCGTTTTCGCTTGATATTGTCGTATGTGATCCATTTTTCGTCGCCAGTCACCATCCGCTTCAAGAATGGGTCGAGTTCGTTCCGTTTCAGCAGCATATCGCAGGCGTTGATTCGGTCCAGAAGGTTTTTTGCGTCAAATCATGCGGCACCCAAACATCAAGCTTTTTTTTGTATCCAGCCTTCTGCAGATGGTTTAAAATGGTTTGATGACTAACTCCCATCTCCTGGGCGATGTCACGAGATGCCACATGCCGGTCTAACTCGATGTAGTCCATGATTTGATCGGTATTTGTCGTCACAGGTCTTCCGCCGGCTGGCTTATCCATGGTGTCGTTTTCACCGGCTCTGAATCGTCGAAACCATTCCTCCGCGGTTCGAAGTGATAGAGTACCATCCCCCAAAACACCATTAATCTCACGGAACGTTTCTCTAGCGGATTTGCCTTTAACGAAGGAAAACTTTAAAATAGCGCGAATTTCGGCGTTAGTGAACTCCATGTTTACACGTCTATAACTGTTGAACGCAATATCCAAACTAATTATGCATAGCGTCGTTTTGTAGGTTATGTCAAGACTTTTCAAATTATGTATAGTATTGCTAGATACGAGCTCTGTAGCGCTTTGTACATAGCCGCGAAATTCAAAAGACAAAAAGGCGGAAGGGAGATATTTGACCACCTAATATAACTTTATATTTCTTTAACAAATTTTAGAAATTGTTTATGATTAGTTCAATGAAAAAACGAGACGAGTTGTTTCTCTTTTGCTAATGCACAAAGGCGTCGCTGAGTAGCAGTGAACTGAAGTGATAACTTATTTAGATTCCCACAAAAACAATATGGCGACAAAAAAGTGAACAAATGTAAATTGAATTAAAAAGTTTTATTAACGCCGAAGCCTTTGTTAAATGTAAAACACAGAGACGTCGCTTGATATGGGTCCATTATAAATGCAAATTTAATTCTGTTGGATTTTTTTGAAAGCATCAAAGTTCTGCTCATGGTAAACCCTTAGTACTGACGGTGTAATAAAAAGGACGGGTTTTCGTGTGAAAGGTTTACTTGTGAATCACAACAACATTTAAAAAAAGATCTAAAACTGAACTAGATGTTGTAACAATTTCAAAGAATGAAGAGAATATACATATTATGAAATCGCTTTATTAATGCTACTGACCAGAAATAATGAGTAGGGTGGAAAGTAACGCTAACGTTTATGAATGTGAAAGCTTTTTCCCCAAAAGGGTTCTTAATGGTGATGATAATGGCTGTATAAAATCTAATAGACGCCCTAAGGAGCCTGCATTTCTCATTGCGTGCACGTTAGTTGCCCTTTGTGTCAAGGAAATAATACTTATTGCGTCTGATATTATACTTCTCATATCGCGTTAATTTGTTAGAATTCTGGTAAAATTTTGCAGAGGTACGAATAAACTACTCACATGTAAGTCAAACATCTCTTTATTTCTTCCTACATCAGATTCACATCACAATGACGATTGTAGATAGAAGATAAAGATATTATAGTATCTTGTATAATAAATATCTTATATATAATACCTATCTATATATAAAATCTACTTGACATAAAGAATCCAGGGAAGTTAACTGAATTATTATTTTGGTATTGTTTGAAGTTGATGAAATCCCGGGTCGGAGTGATTATAGCTTAAAGCTAGTTTTTAATTACATTGTGAGTTCATTTAATGAACTCATTAATGAAACGTTAGTAAAATGCCAGAAATTGAATACAAAAGAAGCAATTGTTTTCTTACCCATCCGCAAAAAAGAATTAAAATGTTTAGAAAGGGGCCGGGATGCATTGTCCTGCTGGATCTTTCCACGGAGTTTAATGAGTGAGAGGAGTGGTATTGTCATCTCGAGGGTTGTGGAAACAGTCTAATTACGCTGAGTCCAGTCATGTTTATATAAAACTGTAAAGTATATTTTATTAATGCCTCTCCATGACTGCATTCAATTGAGATTATTTTTCTAATAATTAAATTGGTGTTTCTAAAGTTATTTTGATTTATCCTGTTTTATTTATTTGCAAAAGAAACCTACGTATTGTGAAATAGCAACGAGGTATTAAAAAGGTAGCAAAAACTTCTATTGGACGTCCATACTGACAAGTGCACCATACTAATCAATCATTCTCAGTCGAAAAAAGATGGCCGCCGTCGCCACGTCACTCTGTTCGTTCAATCACAATTTGTGTGTACTCTACGCAGCGCTATGAACAATATAACTAACAATTCCGAACATAATAGTCACGTAAATGAACAAAAACAAAATTTAGCAATAGATAAGATCAAAACCAAACATTTTTAAAAAACCGTTTATTAAACAGTTTATTGCCTGCCTGAAGGTCATTCATGACAATTATGAATTTAGAACAACATTGATGAACACCGAAGACATGAATTAACTATTCATGATTTATTGAACTAAGCAAAAAGTAAAAACTTATAAAATAAATGATAACAATACCAAAACACCACATTTTTAAAAAGGAAACAATATTTGTAGTATTGAGTAAAGAAAAATGTTAAAAAGAAACCCTTTCAAATCCCAGACTGGTGAATTAAAGCACAACGAAAAAAATCTGAGTACATTTTTACTGTTTCAATTTAAGCACAAAGCCTTCCCGAATTTTACTTTGTAACATCACAATTTACAAAAACTCCATCAAAGGTTCTTTCAGTACAGTCAAAATGTAAAACAATTTTCACTTGTCATGAACACTTGTCTATAAACTTAAAGGAACACAGCGATGACATAATGAAATAGTTTTATTAAAGAAACAAATAATGTAGAAAAGTTTCTTTTCAATTGAACACGATGAGGGAGTTTCAGGAACGCAGAAATAGAACATCAATCAAATAGAGGTAGACAACCGTATTGAAGTATTGTGACCTTTGCTGTACGGTCAAGTAACAAGTTATCGGAAATCGCAAGTTTTTTATTTGTTATAAAACATTTATTGCTTTTGGTTTAGTTCGATAGTATTAAAGCTCTGATTGGAGTTAACGGTAATAAATTTCATGGATACTACTATTATTTACTGGTGGTAGGTCTCTGATGCCGGAGACGGTCTAGGTACCACCTCGGCTCCTATTTCAGCCGACAAACAGTAGTGTGCAAACATTACTGTGTTCCGGTTTGAAGGGCGCTGTACGCTAGTGAAATTACTGGGGTATCGAGACTTAACACCTTATGTCTCAAGGCGACGAGCGCAATGTGGTGCAGTGTGTACCATCTTAACCAGCGTCACGTTGTTATGGGCAAGCGTATCACTTACCATCAGGTGAACGCATTGCTCGTCTCGACGAATAAAACCTAAATTTGAATCGAATAGACTACTACTGTTTTACTATTTAGTAATAAATCATATTTTTTTTTCATCTAAGTGGAGGAACCGCCGTCGCATAATTTTCCCCCGGGATATAGGTAAGTTATATCGGAATTGTACTGACTTACACCCACGGTGTACCATTTTCATTAATTTAGGGTAGGGTCACAGGAATACCCACATACATATCTGCGATCCCGCTATCACTGCCCTACAACTTTTCCTATCCTAACTTCGGAATCATTGCATCGGCAGAATACTGTCCAAGCTTCGTCATGTATCCAAAACGGGCTTATAAACCCTTTAATCCATTATAGGGCCCTTTATTCATTTACTTCCAGAAGTGCAAAATTTTAAACATTAGTAAATTATCAAATTTTGTCGATAATGACAGAAATACAAAATGAATACAGCGATAATGTCAGTTCTAGCAAAACATAACACCGTGGATAAAATTGTTAGAACCTTTAAAATATATATATATATTTTAACACTCCATTTCATTTAACAAAGTATTCAATGGTCTATTATTTCCTGTTGAAACACTTTTTATTAATTTCAGCTTACTTCAAGATTACCTTTTCTACGGCGTAGGGAAAATATTCGACAGTTTCCGATCCAAAGAATGAATAGGAATTTCATATCATCTTACGGGAAGGGTACATGATACACCATTTATTTTAGATCCGCCGATTTCTTATTTTCTTTTGGACGAGAAAGTCAATTTTGGCAAAAATTCTATTAAATCTGTTATAAGTGAAATGTAGAATTTGGGAGAGGAAAGTTATAACATCAATTTCGGTAAAATAGTTTATGTATGGTATAGGTGTTTAATATCAGAAATATTAAATTTGGCATTTAATTCTGTGTTCTATTGTATTAACTTAATTGCTTACTAACTAGGTTAGTTTATAATATTTTACATTTAAGCTATATTATACAATGCTTTTTTTACCATGATTAGTTAATCTTATATGATGATTAATTGCATCTCAAATCTTGTTTGTCATGCAAAAATAAGTTAGCCATGAGATTTTTTTGTTATTGATGTTTTACATAGTTCACTGTAAATACACTTATTATTTTAAATTTATACATTTTCTATAGTGAATAGTCTCGAACCTTTCTTGCAAAAGTACTTTAAAGATTAAACTACTACTATCAATATTACAAAGAGAAGCACGAAGAAAAACTTTCAAAAGATGCCAAAGCAGTTTAAGTCTTACTCAATTAAGCCAAGTCTGGTTTAACCGCATTACTTCCAACAACTCTTCTAAAGTTGAAGTAGTTTTAAATCACGTCTCCACGAGGAAGCACTTGAAAATATTGACATTTTGTTAGGGTCTGAGTAAAAAGGCGTTTGTGTCGACTCTCGTTTGTGGATGTAACTTTCTACTTTAATATTTGAAAAGGCTTTCTAACGTATATTCCTTTCACGTTACATTACTGATACACAGTAACTATTAACGTTCGAACGCAAATAGATGACGAGGATATATCTACAATGATTTTTTTATTAAAACTTAACAATTCTTTTCTTTTAAAACCTTATCGTTTTATACTTTAACTACCATTGTTGATTTATGCGCAAATTTATCAAAAAAATCAAATAAGGATAATGTGTTCTCACAACAGATTTATCATATACAAGTCATAACAATGCCTTTATTATGGTATTAACATTATCCTTAAACGTTTTATTACAAATATTAACAATTCTTGTGATTCCCATATTAATTGATTATTTTAGATTCATACATGCATGCACCTTTGTTTGTAAATCATATATTAAATTAGTATAATTAAAACCAGTGCGCACGCTTTTTTAAGAAAGTTACTAAAAGCAAAGCGGAGTTTGCCTTGTTTTGTAATCGTACTCATAACAGTTAAAAAACAGAATTTAGAAATAGACTTCATTATAAAAACATTATTTACAGCTAAAAGCTCGAGTAAATTAAAAATACTACTAATAAATAATTTTAGCTTGGCAGCCATGTCATCATTAATACAGAAAAGGAAGCATACAAAGCAAACATTTACTAACATACAATAATAATACAGTACTTGTTAAGAGGTTTCTCAATGCGATTTTTAACTTACTTTAAAAAAAAGGCCCCGAGAGATTTAATTTTGTTAAAAATCCTTTTTTTAAAGTAAAATAATGTTTCGCAGAGGGAAAGCAATTTAATTTCTCCAAGCACAACTGCTTGGGTATTCACAAGAGGCTCATATTCGAAGAAACGCTTCTAGTTTGTACCAGAAAAAGATTTTAGAGAACATTTAATACACTAAAATTAAAGATAATTTTTTATTCCGTTTCTTGACTTTGTACCAGCAGTATGTACTGAATATGAATACTTTTCCGAGATGATAACTTAAATAATCTTTAAGTATATTTTATTATATTTTCTTACTATTTAATTTAAAAATCATCATGTTGCACGTAATATGGGTAACAGATTCAAAATCATTCTGTATTGTCCGATGAAAGTTGATTACAAAGAAATTGTACGGGTTTTGAACAATAAAGAACAATCGATGATCATTAACAACAATCAGTAATGAATTAGTGCGTTGTTGGTAAAGAAAATATTGATTAAATATTTTATTATCTTCCCTGTTATGTACTTTAATTTAATCTTATATATTATATACATATACCTATCAATCAAGTGTTATATTGTCAGACATTGAGTCTGTAAATTTTTATATTGATATTATTATGTTATTAAGTCAGTCATAAATAGCCCAACAAAAGCGAAAAATTACATAGAAAAAAAAAGCTTTTTCTTTGCGTTTGTTATATAATTGTCCGCGAAAATATTTAACGGAAAAGAAGATTTAATTTAAGCTAAGTTCAACTAACAAAACCGCGATTTAAGCTTACCCTTTTTAAGCTATCAAGTTAAATGAAAACGTACTTCGTTTGTATCCGAGCAAACTTTTCGGTGAAGGCTGTAGTTAACGGGATTAAGTGCAATCCTGTTATAACAATATACACAAAGATACTTTTTAAGGTTGTCAATTTGAAGTAGTTTTAAATTGCATCTCCGGGTGCAAAGCTGCAACGTATTGACATATTGTTAGCGACGTGTTCATGTACACAGCTTTCCAGTTGGATAGCTCAAATGATTGCATTCAAAGTCGACTGTGCATTGCTTTCATCGTGATAATTGTATAATCGTGCTTATTATAATATAATGGCATGTATTTTATGTAACAAACATATTTTATGGTATCTCATATTTTTTCATAAGCTATATTAATAATGTGTATGTATGTTTATTGTTATATATACTATATTTATGTGTTGTACTGTATAGGCATAACATCCGCTCGCACTTTTTATTTTTATTTTTATTTACCAAACGGTGGTCGCTGAAAATCAGCGTTGCGACGGTGAGCCGTGCGCCCCGCCGCGACATCGTGCTGAGCGACCTCCGCGTTGACGCGACCCGCGATGCAATTATACATCATTTTTAATATTGTCTTTTTGTTTTATTTTTTATTGTAATTTACAAATATTATAATTGTGTTTCAGTCGGGGTGTCAATAAAAAAAAATTTTCTTTCTTTCTTTCTTTGATAATGCAGTATGTATATTAAGCTACTATCTAAATATATAAGTTAATAAAAAGGATAGTTTCACATATGTACATCACAATGCTTTCACGGTATTTAAATGATGACACTTTACTTAATACTTTTATTAATCCTGCATCAAAGCTCAAAGAATTCGTGAATGATATTTGGATAAAATCACCTAAAACCAGACCTTTATAACATTTATAACCATTACCAACCTCCATATAGTGGTATGTTAAAAGAAACGCGCATTCTTAAAATAGAAAAGATATTCAACTACGTAGAACTATTACACGACAAAAAAGTTGGAAGTCAATTTGTGAAATCACTTTCTTTCATGGCTTTTTTATGTTGCGAAGTTAAATGAAAGCGAAGTGTTAGCAAAGTTTCCAGTATCGTCGGTACTTTACAAAATTAAGCTCGAGTCAGTTCTCACCGCACTACTTCTATATACTCTTTTAAAAGTTGTCAAATGGAAGTAGTTTTAAATCGCGGATTTGTTAGGGATCGGACTGAGACCCTTTCTTGACTTTGAGTTTGTGGGCGAAACCTTTTACTTCAATCTTTTGTTGAGACATCTATCATCCTTTGGAACATTATTTAAGTTACTAACCTGTCTTTAATGATATCCCAAGTACAGAAGAAAATCTTATAATATATTTTTTGTTTTAATTTTACTTTATTGAAATGCAAATCTATTTAAGACAATAAAAAGTAACATCTGTCATCGGTAGGACAGTCATGATTTAAGAAATTAGGTATAATTTCTAGTATTTTTTTAAATAATTTAGTTATTTGTGAGCCTAAAACTTTTGGAATATCAAACAGGAAGAAAAGCGCTGACCTATTTAATTCGTATGTTAAACCGGCAATGATCGTTCACCGCCGGTCAATTTTCACAAAAGTTTCTCCACCAATAATATTATAGACGGTCAGTGGGGTTAGCTCATAAAGTTGTTGAAAACTGGATCCGTAATAACATGATTTCCCCCGAAGCAGCAAGTTATTTACGCTGAATAATTTAGTGTCGGCGTTGTTTTATTGTGTAGGAAAATACATTCGTACACTACGGTCCTCGAAATATACTTGCGTTTTAAAAGTTTAACTGCTCTCGTGTGGGGGTTGAATATTTAAAGCGAACATTTGCCTCACAGCAATTTTTACGCATGCAACGGTATTTAAGTTGAATAATAGGATATGTAACCTTTGTTACGGTTCTGTAAGTTATTTTCTTTTGGATTATTTATTATTAATTCATAGCGCGCAGTGTAAATATAATTACTAGTAATTACGACTGTTTAGATTGTTTTTTTTTTAATTATAAATCGTATTCGATGTAAAATTGTTAATAACAGATGAGAACAGTCCTATTTTGGTTAATAAAGAAGTCCTAAACAAAACATTTTTTCTATTAAAGGACAATCAAAGTACCGTCTAGCTATAGGCTGAATCATCATCATCAATTCAAACTTTTGTTAAAATATTGCTTGTGTTAAAATAGATAATAGTATAACTAAAAATTGTCCTGAAAAAGTTATTTAAATGTAAGCACAAGATATAACTTGGGTATACTTGAGTACTTAAATACACTAATGATGTACTTTTTTGTGAGGCTTCTAAAGGCTTTCATGGTCACGCATTAGTATTAATTTGTGTATTATTTTTATATAATACACTTGCTATGATTCTGTAAAATTTAAAAATGTCCTGGAAAAATAATAGTATATAGTTTAGGTGTCACAGGTTGAGTGACTTGAGCGGGTATACAGTATCTGGTGTCAAGTTTATATGTGAGAGAAACAACACACGATAGCACAATATTCATCAATCATCCAGCAACAAAAAGGGAAGCGCCGTCGTCGATAAGGCGCATCATGTCTCACTTTATCATGATATCTAAACCTATACTGACAAGCACTGAACATATACAACTCATATGTATAGCGAAAAGCAGAGGACCAGATTTGATGATGAAAATTGGGGTAAACATATCTAGCAATGGATATACGAACGCCGATGACGATCGTGATAATGATATCCTGATAATGGTTTGAAGGGCGCTGTAGCTAGTGTAATTACTGGGGTAACGAGACTTAACACCTTATGTCTCAAGGCGACGAGCGCAATGTGGTGCAGTGTGTACCATCTTATTTAGCGCCACGTTGTCATGGGCATGCGTATCACTTACCATCAGGTGAACGTCTTGTTCGTCTCGTCGCAAAGTAGTATAAAAAAAAAATGATAATAAGTTTATAAATTTTCTAATAACACTGAATAGTAACATTTATAATACTCTAGAGAGTTTAATTACATTTAAGGATTGTGAAAAGAGATCATGTTTATAATTTGAAAGTATTATAAAGAATGTATTTTATCCGGGTTGGAGAGTAAAGAAAAGCTTGTTAAAATTGTCATTACAATCATCTCATAGCTCCGATTGTTCAATTTTTTGTTCGCTGCAAATATTAAAACGGAGCAATGAAGAGCGATTGTTCAAAATCGAAAGAATCAACACGTTGGATGAATAAAATAATTGCGTTAGTATGTTCTAAGACTACGGGGAATTTAAGGGTGGATAAATTAAAATATTGTGAAACGGGGCCGGGAGTGCGAGAGTGCGGGAGTGCGATTACACGTCGACAGTTCTTGTTAGCGAGCTTTAATGAGAATGCGAAGAGTTATCATGGGGTGCATAGTACAAAATACTTCAAATGTAATTACGCTCCCAGCAGCCGGCGTGCAATTGTTGCAAATTGCGATAAAACATACTGTCTATGCAATTTATTTCGTACACCGAGCTACAATTATTCTGTTTACATTGGCATTCATGTAAAATGGAGTTAAAAAGCATTGTTAGAGAGGAGCCAAAGCATGTCATTTGGTGTATTTAAATCTAATACTGCATCACAGCAAAGATAGATTCTGTAAATGTTTTATTATAATACTGTATATTATTTTGATATTAATACAGCGTAATATATTTTTTAATCAAGAATTCTTTAAAAGAAGTCTTTAAAATATCTTTATGAATGTTTTCAGGCGTCAATTTCTCTGTAACAGATTATACCGTATTGTAGATGAGTATACGAATGAAAAACTTGAATAGATATTTTGCCAATAATACCTATTGAGAGTCAGTCATTGTTATCGTAAAGAGCAACAAATTCCACTTTGTCATTAGTGAGAAAACAAACGCAAAGAAGTGAGAAATTTCAATGGAGCTTTCGTCTTTATTTTGTTAACAAATAGCAGTAGCACAAAGGAGCCGCGAATTTCTTATCGCGTAAGCTCGGAAGATGAATCCTGAAGAAGCGAAACAAGAAGTCATCAATCAAAGAGTCACACAGACAATAACCTATTTTTTCTTTTACGCAAAAGGATCTATTCTATAAATGATAAATTTCTTGTAAATAACATTATTTCGATATAAAGAGATCATATAAGTTACAATGATAAAGATTTTAAGAAGTATATAAAATACGGATATGACCCAAATGTTGTTTTAACTAAATATTGTTAATAAATTTACTAATTTCCAATTTGTAAACTAGCTGTTTTTCTAATCATTTAGGTGAGGTTTTATTGAAAAAAAAATCTAACGTTAAAAGTGAATAAATAAAAATTGCCATACACAAACATACAAAGCTCTCGGACGCTATCAAGTTAATACGCCACTTACGAAAAACAATAAAGGGGCAACCCAAACGCATGGAACCAAACAATTATCTTAACTGGCAAACATTCTTCTAAGTAATGCTATGTCTTTAAGAGTAATGAATAAAGGACGTGAGAGCAGCAGTGACCCTAATGAGGGTTCGAGGGTTCTCAGACGCGTTTCATAACAGCGACGGTGATGGCTAAATAAAACTACATAGGGATGGTTTAGTTCTGTAACAAAATTAGCTATTATAAACTACGTCGTTAAATACAATTTATAACGCAAAGCTAAATCTAAAAAGATTAGAAAGAAGTTTAAGTTTTTAATTCAGTCTTGATATCACTGCCTAAAAATACATGGAAAAAGCATCGCTCCTGTTCCTTTTTTTCTATCTAATAAGATATCGAAGGAACGAAGTCTAAATTCTTTGTGAAGCAAAATTAAGTTACCGTATTTCTAGACGTTCTCAAAGTGCTCTGTAATAATAACTATTATAAAAGATAGCTCTGGCAAATACCCAACTAGGTTATTTAACAATCGCGTCCCACATTGGCCTCTGTGTAGCGGTAATTCAGTTCAAAATCGACGTAGAGGGATCAATAGTTTATCACGATCTTAAATGTAACCTTGGCACTATTGTAAGTTTCAGACTTCTACAAATTATGGTAGTGCTAAATTACCACATCTCGCTCTTTACAGTGTCTTCTTCTCTCTTTCTCTCTACTTGAACCATCAGGGCTGTCAGTTCGGATCAATCCTACACTACTGGCCGGATGTGGTTCCACATCGTTTCTCTGTGGATAAGCGGGCTAAAACAATAAACCCTCAATCATGACAAGGCAGAAGTAATATCAGTGGGTTGCCGAAGAGGCCTGTGTTTAACAGTGGACGACAGAAGGACTGATGATGATACAGTTATATTGTTTCGTATTATCTACTGGTAGGTCTGTTGCCGGAGATCGTCTGAGTAGATGCCACCGCAGCTCATTTTTCTGCTGACAAACAGCAATTTGTAAACATGACTGTGTTCCCGTTTAAAGGTTGTTGTAGCTAGTGAAATTACTGGGGTAACGAGACTTAATACCTTGTGTCTTAAGGAGACGAGCGCAATGTGGTGCAATGTATATCATCCTAACTAATGCAACGTTGATAAGAACGTTGACAACAACCACCTGATGGTAAGTGCTGCGCGTGCACTCATCACTTACTATCAGCTGTACGTTTTGCTCGTTATGTATTCTACTCTTGAGTTGAAATTAACATTACGTTATAGCATTACGTGATAGCCTAGTGGTTTGATCGCCGGCATTACAATCTGAAGGTACCGGGTTCGAATCCTACCTGTATCAATGAATTTTTCTAATTTTGTGCAGTTAGTTTAACATCAACTTATATCACGAGCTTTGACGGTGAAGGAAAACATTTTGAGAAAATCTGCATATGTATATCATGACCATCCGTGCTCGGACTTGTATGTGAAATGGAGAAAGTAATGACAAACCACTCCATTATAACTGTCATGTGTATAAATATTTACAAAAATCATAGTAAACTAGTAAAATTAAATGATTTTTAGCGAATTATACGTCACGAAATACCTAATGAATTTACAAGTCAAAGTTGAACTTATGTTTGAACGAGTAGCTCCAAGAGAAAGCGGAACAAAATAAAACATTAATCAAACTAAAGAAAAAGTTATTTAATGGTAATAAACGTTATGAACTGAAGTTTTCCAATAAATCTGATTTACTTTTAGTGGTCGATTTGAAGCTTTAGTAAAAACTATTTTATAGCTTAAATTAAAAGGCTTGTTAAAAGAAATCATTATATTGATTATTTTTAATAGAGACCCCAGACAGAATTCTGTCTTCTTCGTATGCGAATTAAATAAAAATGATGATTAAAAAAAGATTTGTTTAAATGCCACGCACAAGTTTTCATTGAGGTTAAGTGGTGTATCTTTTAAATAAGCAAATTTTCTTGTATATATTCGATTCTTCATACATTTGTATAATATTAAAAAACCAAATTTAGTTTTAGACTAATTGAGTCAGAGAAATGATAACATTATATTATAATTGAGAATTAGAATCAAGAGAAATGATAACATTACTTCCGGGGTGAATTTGATGTGCTTGGTTTAATGTAATGATGATCTATGACAATACGTTTTAAGATTAATTAACAGTCCATTTCTTAATGTGTTAACATTGAAAGTTATAAAACAAACAAAGTAAACAACAATGATACATAGTCCGAAAATAAACGAAGCTGAGATGTTCGTAAGAACAAAAAAAGGGAAGATAAACGAAAGTCCATTGTAATCAACTCAAAAGAAGGGTCCACTCGTTTCTCATTGCCATGTTTATCTACCTTACACCCTTTTTGCTGAATAACACAGATGTTTCGGGAATGTATACGGGTATACGAGAAAGGACGGTAAAAAAATCGCTCTTGCCGCGAAAGTACAATTTGTTTAACGTTAAAGCTATAAGATTATAAAATATACACTGTATAATAAAGCAAAGGCTCTAAAAAAATAAAACGATTTTGCTTATTAAACATTTGCAATATGTGACATTGGTAAAAAGGTAACAATTTATAATCTGAATGTTTTTCAGCTAATATGATATGTAATTATATTAATCTCACCATGAAAGTATGTTGAATGATTTAGAAATTTATAATCAAGAGAGTCTATCTTAGTGGAAACTTTAAAACAAAATGGAGAATGATTTTTAAATACTTCACAACCTTTCTACGGTTATATGCTCGTATATCTAATTAGAGACATACGTACTTTCTCTAGTTATAGATAAAATACTAAAGAAAAATTCATGTGCACGTCAATTCTATATGTTTATCATCGATTCCAAAACATGTATATAGAAAAGATTATATGTCCACAGAAATGTCCTCGTTTCTTTATTATTATCTATATTTCTATTTCCAAATAATGATCTATTACATAAATATTCTATAAAGCATTAGACCGTAACATTTAAAATTTGTCTAAAATGTTAAATACAGTAAAATATTTTAAATCATTCAATCGTAATAATATAATACGAACTACCAAAAGGAGCGAGCGTCTTTGCTTTTGACGTACACTCAAGTGTAAGGATCTGCTCCATCATTACAGTCGAAATTCCGTAACCATAATTTCTTTAAATTATTCATTACGTATATTTCGCTGTAATTGAAATTATATATAAATTGTAACTGAAATCTATCTCCGCAACAATAGGATATATGTGTATGTATTTTTTCATAGTAATTTGTTTTTAGTTTTGTTTTTGTTGCATTTCCTCAACAGATGGCACTGAAACCATCAGAAGTATATGAGTATAGATTTGACCACGGTCAGCTCATTCGCACTGTCCTCTTTTTTATAACTCGCTATTTTTTTTTGTATACTATTAAGCGACGAGACGAGCATGACGTTCACCTGATGGTAAGTGATACGCTTGCCCATAACAACGTGGTGCTAGTTAAGATGGTACACACTGCACCACATTGCGCTCGTCGCCTTGAGACATAAGGTGTTAAGTCTCGTTACCCCAGTAATTACACTAGCTGCAGCGCCCTTCAAACCGGAACACAGTAATGTTTGCACACTACTATTTGGCGGTTGAAATAGGAGCTGCGGCGGTACCCACCCAGACGGTCTCTGGGTCATAATGCTATCTGATGTCATAATCAACCAAACACCGGCAGAGTAACAAAATAAAGTGAACTTTTTTCAAACCGTTGCAAACTTGATAATACACATTATGGTTTAAACTAAAATGGTGTGGAGAGCGATTTATATACCTTCCGGTTTCCATTGAAACGTCTGAGCGTGCAGTCGATAAAGTGCATTAAACTAGTAAGATTTATTAAGTTCAAATTCAAAAAACTATTAACCAGGGTACTTGGATAACGGAGATCAATTGAACAAAATACGTTAGAACGATATGCACGGGCAACGAGAAGTTATTTCTACGTTCATTGCTATAATAATTTTGAGAAGAATAATTAAAAATATTTTAATACTTAGAAAGTAAGAAAGTAAGAAACTTACTGTAGTAGTAGTACTTAGAAAGTAAGAAAGAAAGAAAGAATAGTTAGAAAGTAAGATATTTCTGATAGAAAATTAAGAATTCTTTTTATTAAAAACACAAATATAATTCAATAGACGATGTAATACTATGAGTTGTTTTGGTATTTAAACATTTACTGTAATAATAGATTTAATTTGGGCCAAACAAAGATTTATGTTATTACTACAAATGTGTTATTACTTTTATGAAATGATATATTAAAGAAAATCATTAAGTTTTTTTGTCGACGAATCAACAAGACGAACGGAATTTTATATACTAACAATGGTGCTAGTTTGGATGGACACTGCACGACATTTTACAGAATTGTAACAAACGGAACAAGAACATTTCCATATCACCGCTTCTAGATACATTTGTACGTTTGTATTTTTGCTTTTATCTGGTTAAACAGAATTACAGTGGCAATTTAAACGTTGCAGATGTAAATGAAAGTTGGAGTCGTCAACCCGGCGAGAGCTGGCGGGAGTCTCGCAATTGTGCGAATTCTTTTGTTATTCGATTCTCATCGATCCGTACTTGAATGCGTCGGTCTCTTGAGAAGACCTTTTGTTGGTTTAATTAAGCTTTGTGCTTACTGATTTAATTACTGCTACACGAATGAAAGCATCGCGCTGAAGAGCGCTTCAGTTACTTCCCAATTTATACCAATATGAATAAATTCCGTCGCAATCTTGACTCCTATGTTTTCATGTTTGGCTTTGTTTATAATTTCTAATATTAAAAGTAAGTTAACTAGTGATATGTTTTTCTATGATCTTTTGATATTTCCCAAAAGAAAAATTAATTGCAAAAATATAAACTACAAAGCGAACGTCGTCTCCGACTAGATAGCGATTGCGAGAGCGATAAATTTATTTACGAAGGCTTTCATAGTTCAAATAAATAAATCTTTTTATATTATATAGAGTTTTTAGTAAAAAGTTCTGAAGAATACCGTCAATTTTTATTGGAGAATTTTAATAATATTCTCAATAAACTGTTTTTATTCACTATTTCATATCATTACACATTGTGTGCTGTGATAAAAAGACATAGCAGAGGTTACTTAGAACTAGAAAAAAAAAATTTAATGTATATTAGAACTATTAATAATAAAAATAGTTTTAATAAGATATATTTGGAAATTTAATGTAGAGAATAATTTTTGTGAACATTGCAAGAATAAATGTATTAAGTTAATATTATTTATATAACAATATAACACGTATACAATTTATTTCAAAATATGTCACAAAACGATTAATCGGGACAAACAATGTATTCCCGCAAGAATGAAGAAGTTCAGGCCCATTTTAATCATCTTAAAAGCGAGGTCCCATTTGTTTTCGCCACCGATACATTTATCCACAAGCTTATGAGTAGAGGGGTGACCCAGTTGCCGCTCTAAATTTCTCGGAGAGTAGTTGGAAAACACGAAATTGGTAGAGCTGTACAAACATAGTGTTTATATGTCGTGCAATTGAAATGTTTCCGAGATTTTTAAAGACATCTTGAATTTTACCAGCTATAAGAAATGTATGAGGATGTACAGATGAAACGTTGATGGTACGAGTATTAATTTTATGAAATTCTTTCGGTTAACATTTATAACTTTATAAAACTTCAGGCTCACGGATCCGGAGTCCGCAACTAAATGATAATATTGGTATACTAAAATTTATCATTAAATTCAGCTCATCAAATAATATTTTGATAATTATTACAGCTGAATTCTTAAAAAAATAATAACGTTTCTAAGTTTTCGGCGTGACAGCCTGAAATTAAATTATTAGTAAATAGTGCAGTGAGAAATTCAGTTTGCAGACGGAGAAGCGAAAGCTTTGAAAGGGGAGGCGGAGGCGAAAGATCGAGTTCCTGTTGAGGCCACAACAAACACATTAGACGGCGACGGATCGAAGAAGCAATTTGTTGGCTTTACGGTTGACATTGGTGATGCTGTTGTTCAAAAAAAAATAAAGATAGCCGCTGCAAAATTCAACCTCGGAACAAAGAAGTTTCGATGAAAAATAATAAAAGTATTTCACTTATCTGTGTACATGTTTTGTTCACAAACATTCACAATTCTCTCCACAAAAAACCTTTTTCGGTATTTCACGGTATATTTATAAAACTAAAAAACTATATATTTTATACGATATGATAAATGAAGACTGCACTGATAAAACACAATCTGTTAGTAGAATCCTACACCGATGGTCTCCCGTGTTGAGGAGATCGTGTGAGCAACAATTAATTCGTGTCACAGTTCATGTATGAGTTTCCACGTTTGCCTGACACGGGTTAATGCTTTGAAAGCGAATACTAGTAAATACAAAATATTTTATGTTGTAAGGAGTGTAGAAAATCGTAAGGAAATAAATGTATTATTTTAGTTTATTTCTTCTTTTAGTATTAATATCTTAATATAAGTTCCAAGCAACAACTTCATCAAGCCTTACTGCATGTTCGTTCGAGGTGCGCTATAATAAGAAAAATTTGTGAATTTTTTGTAATGTCTCTTTATAACGACTACAACCTAATGTGAATTATAAATTGATTATTTTAAATGGTAATAAATTTAAAAACAAAATATACACAACATTAGTAAAGATGTTCACTGTGTAAAATGTTACCAATTAACATTTATAGTGATTATTAGCGTTACCACGACAGTATGAGAGAAAAGACAATTTAAAAACAAATGTTATATAAAAGGACCGATAGTACCTGGAAGAAACAATTAATACCTAGAAGTAATAATTATTATGGTCATCAAGTCACAATTAATCAGGGCTTAAAGTATTTAATTATATAATTTTCCGACAGAAACCAAAAGTTAGAATACGCGAACCAAAAAGTAATGTAGGAACTCTATCATCAGAACAAAATTTGTATTTTTTTATGTATTTGAAATATTTCATGTTTGTTATCTAAATGTTTAAGAATTTCTTGCTATTGAATTTCTGGTTAGTTACGCAAGCAATTAAGTGTTAAAAAATATATATTTTTACAAAAAAATATTAAAAATGATAACAGTGTAGCATCAATAGGGGTACATAAAATGGAAACGAGAACCGCACCCTTAAAATTCCTTTTCCGGTGACATTACATTGTAAGGGCGCCTTAAATGAGCGAGGCGTGCTGAAGCTTCAGTGAATAGATTAAGAATTTTCACTCGAGCACACCTCAAAGCAGGTCACGTTGAAGTTCGCTATTGGAATTCAATACAGCCTTGGCAGCAATGAATCTCCATCAGTTACCGAAGCCATAGCTTTATCGGTTTATTCGTATAAAGTAACCACAAACTATATAACTATAGTTAGAACTATTCATACTTTCAATTATATATTCCTTTAACTTCTACAATTACATTCGTACAATTATAATAATTATGTAAAAGTTAATTGACAAAAGTTATTATTGTTAGCCATAGGTTATAATCACAAATATAATTATATATATGTACTCATAGTTACCACAATCAGTCGTTGGTTTCCTGTTATAAGTAGTATTGAGGTAATAAATGAGCTCGTAAGATGTAATATACCCCAGTAATGTAATATACAAGCCGAAAGGAAATTTCGTTGCCTTTGAAACACACTCAAGCGTATGAATCGTAGCCCAGATTTCGTACATCATAATTAAATAAGATTTATTACTTGAGGTTTATGTTATAATGGACGAACTCGTAGATTCGGAGCAGGAGTTCGTGCTATCCGTGTCTTAATGCTTTCATCACCGTACTTATTATAATTTTAGTCATAACATATTCATTACGAACAACTCATGCTAATTTAGAAAAGTTTTAAATACTTAAGACAAAAGCTGAACCTTTATAAGTATTTATTTCGCAGTACAGGATTTGATATCGCACAGCTTCGACCACTAAAAAGCTTAAGTTTCCAATTAAGTAAAATGTCGCGATAAAAGCCAGTTCCAAGTACAAGAGCTTTCGAGGACCAGCCTTTTGGTGGACTATGAGAGAAAGCTCCGAATCGTAGTAGTAGGAACAAAAGTAGGCTGTTCATGCTGAATTAAAAATAATCAATACTTACTATAATTTTATAACTTTTCTCTAGTATGAATATTGCCGTTACGAAAGAATTTATCGTTTACCACCAGCCAAACTTTCTACATGTCTTCACGTTTTGTCATATGAACGTGATTTTAATACAACGTACACAATCATCAAATTTCAGACCGTACGTGACGTAAAGTTTGAAACTCGCTAAATGTCTTTACGTGTTTCAATTCAGTTTCACGCGATAATTTTTTTTCAGCGCTCCATCCTTTGAAGTCAATAACCTCGTAAGTGCCGAGGTAACTGTAGAAATTCACAATTGTGCAGATTCTATTGTTATTCGATTTCATTGATCTGCTCCCGAATGCACGCTGCTCGCTCCAATGCGAGTCGCTTTCTCAATTGATTCAATATATTTTTCACCGAAAGAAACTTCTGCATGCCAAGAACATAATTTATTCAAACTCATTTCTTATCACAAATGGAATAAAGTACTTTGCCCGTTGAACATTAATGCGGTCGATCAATGGCTCTTGAATAAATATCTCCATGAACCGTTTTATTAATATTTATATGTACTACAGTATTCAAACGCCAAATTAAAGAGAAAACCTTTTGATCTCTGTCAGACAAAGATAAGTTATAAAACTACATTGAATTGTAAACTTTTTTTAAGTCTTCAAATAAATATATGCTGATGCAGAAATGCATTGTAAATTACTTGAAAGTGAACTGTAATGCAATGAATAATTCAGATAATCCTCGTCCGAGCTCGTCAGATCGCTTCGTTTGTTGGCGGGGCGTGTGAGGTAGTTCAATCAAGTGAGTTAAGGCAATATCCGACCGGCACTTGAGAATTTATTAATTTGCGCCGGGTCAGGTAACTGAGGACTGACGAGCCGACACCTCCGAGACCGTATTCTTGCCAACAACACTTACCCGCGATAATTCCTTTACACCGTCACATTACATAGCCTACATACCAAGATGCGAGTTAAATTTATGTAAATAAAATTATAATATTTAAACGACATATCTAGTGTGGAAGGAAATTTAGTAATAATGAGTGCTCAATAAAATAATAACATCCTTAACCAGTTATGTAAGAATGAAAATAATAGACAAAAAATTAAACAGTTAATATTTTAACACATAAAACAATAAAGAGATTAGGAGGCAATCTTCAGAAACTGGTGGTTACCGCCAAAATAGAAGGAAAAAAAACTGTAATGCCGCAGCTCGATGTTTGGACATCCGATGGATGGAGACGACCCTTAGACATGAGGAATACGACTTGAGTAGGAGACACAAATGAAAGTTTGGGCTGCCGAAACAATTTTGTTTTTTAAAGTTAAATACTGCTACTTTGAGGATTTACAAGTTTTTCATTTTAAAAAACACGCTTCAGTGTTAAAAAGCACTCCATGTTGGAATTTCGCAGCGCTTACAATTGTTTGCAGAATTCGTTATCTATTAAACGGGACCTTAAATTACAAAAGTAAACATTTCTTCTTCTAAGTCGTATTTCCTCGTGACCGAGGGTCGTGGTCACTATGTGAAAATGAAACATCGACTACTTTCTTGGTAGTTATAATGGAGTGGTTTGCCATTGCTTTCTTCATTTTACATACTAGTCCGGGCACGGATGGTCATGGTTTCTTTACGATGTTTCCTTTACCGTCAAAGCACGTTATATTAGTTGGTGTTATACTAACTGCACATAAATTGAAAAATTTATTGGTGCAGGCCGGATTAAAACTCGGTACCATCGCAGTGGAAGACCGGCGTTCAAACCACTAGGCTATCACGACAAAAGTAAACATAGTAAAACATTATATACCGCATAAAGGCGTGAAATTTGATTTTATTCGACACACTGTGCACACAATATGGCGGGGATGTTAAACGGCTATATTACATTTTTATTACTCGACGACACTGTTTGGCGTGTAAACATTTTCTTTGTCTTACTACGCCTTATAAAAACATCAGTGAAACATGTACACATAGATAGATGTATTCGCTACAATACAATTTGATACTCGAATATTTATGGAACACTAATAATTTAGTACACACAGTAACTTATTCGAGACTTATTTTGGTGCTACATAAATATTGAGTTATATTTGCAAGACTGTTCATAAATCAAGCATAGTTATACAAAATTATGACATATCTAACATACATGCTTTATTGCTGAATTTATGTTCCCACTGTTGGGACTAAGTAATTCACAAGAAGCGAGTCAAGACTATTTATCTACCACGTCGCCTGGATGTAGTATATCCATAAATGCTTTTACCTTTCCTTCACCAGAACTTCAAACTGTTATCGAACCCAGGTCTCTTCGTGCCGTACAGCTCCATCGCACTTATAAACTCAGTTATCACCGTTTCAAAATAAAAAAATTAGAAAACCAACGACGAAAATAATACCGTCTAAAAAGTAAAACTAGAAAAACGGTAATGATCATTAATTTGAAAAGTTTTTTTCGCATCATACCTAACAACACTCTTGATGTTCTTACGCAAAAAACTAGGTCAAAATCAGTTCACGTGTTAATGAGCTACTGCGTAACAAATGGATGCATGCGTTAAACTCGTAACAACTATCTTTTTTAAGATTGTTACTGCTATTGGAATGAAGGGTGAAGATGTCGTGTTCAATTAAAAATCACGTGAGCTTCATCAAAACAATTTGCGTCCGTTTCGGTCGTGTTCGCCGAGGCTCCGCTGCAGGCATTAATCAACCTCGTCTGTAATCCGATCAAGCATCGCATACCTTTTTTTAGCTGCTTTTTTACTTCGTATCGGGTTGTTTATATCACAAAGAGATGAGCTTGTGAAGATAAAATTGACCATTTTTAACTCTTCACTTGAAATTTGTTTCATTTTTACGAAACTAATTGAATAATTTTAGCACTTTCTATTGCAACATCTTTCATTGCTTTTGTAACAAATTTTGCTATTTGAATTAATGAACTTTGAGATTTTTTATGTGTTTAAATTTTTTAATACAAAAACTAGATCAGATTAGATCAGAAAATAGTAATTTCGTTCACGAACTCTCAAGCCGTGAACTATCTTTAAGCAATAGCGTTAAAGTTAATTGCATTGGTTCTCGGAAAGTATATTAATATTAGCATACAAATGAACTTCGTACTGAAGGAATTAATGGTAACTAATTAACTGATACATACGATTTTATAAAGTTTTTAAATACAATGACGTAAGTTCAAAGGTAAAATAATTAGAAATAAAGACAAAAACATCTGTAATGCCATAAACCATTATATATTTTATCTGTTAACTATGAATCGATTAAAAATTTTGTATGAGGAGAAACAAAGGTATATCATATTTATTATATAATATATAGTAAAGCAAAAAAAATTGTGGTCTCTCCAACAAGTAAATGTACAACCATACATCAAGTGTCGCCGCCGCCTGTAAGTATTCCGTGACAGGAGCGAGCCCACGACAATTAATTCTTGTCAGGAGCGTCATGTAAGTAATTTTCACCCGTATTTGATATGTGATCATTTTTTCCCCCTGAACCCTTGAGAGACACCAACATACAACTAAATATTTATTTTTACCGCAAAATTTAATTTCTTTATAAGTAAAACTGAAATAAACAAGCTACTCACGTGACGGTATTTAAAAACTCTTGGTCAAAAATTTTTGCGTAAGTTTTAAGAAATTTATATACGTAAAGTTGTGCAGTGCTGTTGAATATTTTTATGCGCAACATGAACATAAATTTTCAGTCTATTTTAACACGACAAATAAATTTTCCCGCAGTGAAAAATTGCATAACAGGTAACACCGCAAGACTCGACTTATGTTGTGAAAGCTGAGGTTGACGGCAGTTCCTTTTAAAACCTTAACAAACATATTTAGACGAATACGGCAAGTGGCAGCTTGGAGCAGCAATTTGTTGACCGTAAAGGTTAGCTGGGAAAATCTTCACAAATAGAAAACAGTCTTAGACAGATTCTATTTTCAGTTTTACAAAATGCCAAAGCGTCTTATATATTTCAGTCGTATTTTTAACAAGCATTTATTGTGAAATGTTACCAAATTACAATCGCTGTGAATTGTTTCTCCTTACACATTCAGAAAGATAATTCGCTATAACCTAAAAGTTTTTAATACTGACAACCACTTAATTTTACATTTGTCTTTCATTATTCATCTGACTATTACAATTTAAGTAAGTGACTGTAAAGTTGTGACTGGTAACAATTGTTAAAGGAAAAGGCTTATCATATTTGTGTAGTCGTCAGTTGCGCAACACCGTACCCTGGATGCAAGTTGCACGAACACACTTGGCATTACGCCATTCAGTTGTACCGTTTTATTGAAAGAGCCAATAACTACAAAGTAAAACACAAAAGGTTCAATAACACTAAGATTGTACGAGAAAGCTCAAGTTGGTTTTGGCAAAATGTCACTTAAAGCGGACCAAACACCTGCGGTAAGTGACAATGCCTAGTATAAAAGAACTCTTTTGAGAAAAAAATACGTGAAAATTATAAGTCAAAATAAAAAATGACTATGTACGTAAATTATAATTACAAAGTATTAAGTAATATAATAATAGTAATATGATTTTGTTATGTTTAGGAGAAGTTTTAAAAAGCAATGTTGAATGTTGAGTGGTAAAGTTACGTATGTGATGATAAGTAAAGTAGTGTCCTAAAATAACAAATTTAACATTTATGATAAATGTAGGTAGGTTTAAAGTTATTAGGGATATATTTTGCTAAAATTAAGAACACCACTAAAGCGTAAAGCACATTGAAAACTATTATATAACAAGACGCACGCAATATTTAGTGTAACGTGTAATCTATATTTTAAAAACGCATTATTCTTACTAACTAAGTGGTTTGGTTTTTCAAACTAAGTTTGTTGGATTTAGCCTTCTATTCTACGTTGCTGGAGAGGGTCTTTTAGGGAATCAATTCGCCTATAGTCTCATTGTCACTTAACACTGTTTGAAAAAGAGCTCAAGCCTTAGTTACTAGGTGAAAAACTTTTAAGTGCATAGATGAAGAATTTTTATTTCTTCAATTGTTACATTTTTAATTTCACAGCTTTTTTAAGTTTTTTCTTGATTTAAAGTAACATATGAGTCTATGTCTACACCAATATTGTTATACTTTTGTGTATATTAATTTTGTGCAAATTAGTGGAAAGGTTTAGAGGCTTTAACGCAATATGCATATGAATTTAACTTATGATGCGTATAATTCACCCTCGCTACCGGTACGTCGCAAAATTTAATATCAGGTAAAATTCAAACAGTACGCACTGCTTCACGTACAGTGAGATGGGAAATGTTATATTGCGAGTCTTTTAAATGATCGCCCACCAACGATTTATAGCGAAAGGGATCCATTTCACGGTTATAAAACTCGATGGACGCTTTCGATTTTTTTTGTTCGGTTACCAACTAAATTATTCAGCATGTTTCCTCTCCCATCGTAAAGTTTGCAACCGAAAATCGTATTGAACGCACAATTTTGGTTATTTTAATATTTTTATAACAGTTACAAGCTTGTCACGCTTTTCTATATTGGTTGATAATATCTTGTATTAGCAAGTCTCACTCGATATCCTTAATAACACGAATATTAATTATTAATGTATAATGATTCTAATATAAAAAAATACTACCTTTTGCATAGATATAGACTAGTGATTCCCAAAGTGGGTGCCACCGCCCCCTGGTGGACACAGCAGCAATTCAAGGGTCGGTGATAGTACAGATTATAATATTTAAAAAAAATATTTATGTATACCGCTCAAAAAACTGTCTTTTCTTTTAACAACATTAAAACAATAATACATATATATTTACTATTAAATTCTATTAAAATTAGAAAAAGATCAATAGGCGATAAAAATATTTTAGTTCGGAAAGCGGACGTAATACAAAAAAGTTTGGCAGCCACTGATACATACAAATATTAATTTATACACATCCTCGAACTTAGCAGAAAACAATTACAAACTTTGGGAATAAACATAGTAAACATTTCCTCGAGTGATGTGTTGCCAAAATACCATCCTAGGTAACTTAGGTTATATATACCACAGTTTTTTACTTCAGGCCAGACATCAGTTTTAGTATTCTTTCGAGTTATATATTACAGTAGTCGGGCAATAATCACTGCGCAATGAAAAGTATTATGTGAAGCATGTACACATATACAACTGCAGAATTGAAAACTAAATATAGATCCCCTGGAGTATAATACATAATACAAATCTACTATGTTATTGACACATACACGTGACCCAGTTGCCTCGAAGAATTCTTCGCTTCTTCGCGTGCGGTGTAGTGCGGGCGGAGATATTTGATTATATCGGAGCTACAGAATGACCCCGAATTTCATCTTCCTGAAAGGTTCGAACTATGTACCATTTATTTTAGGTCGGTCAATATCCTACTATCTTTTGCGAAAGTGAATTTGTCTATTGAATCCACTACATGAATAATTCAATTGGGTTTTAAATTAACTGCGTTACAAAGGACGGGATTTCATTAAAATTCTGTATGGTGAATTCTCGACTTCATACATAAAATACATATTCCGGAAAAGGAAAAGAATCCAATTTGTCTGGGTTTATTAATTTTTGTTATAACATGCTCACTTTAGTAAAGGTAACAACAACGCTACAAAATATTTTTATGTACGAGTAACTACAAAAAACTTGTCCATTTCTGTTTCGCTTAGATTGTATTATTGTTTTAAACAAAAAGAGTAGTAAACAACATCTAGATGTTTATTTACATCACAGTTTTTTTTGATAATTATAGTTAATTAACTGCTAGTCACACTTAACGTATGCTTTAGAATTTATATCATAACTACAAAAATCGTGACCGTTGTAATAAGCTGTGTGAGTAGGAATATATATTTAAAGTCAAAGCCTTTTGTACAATGATGTTTAAGTAAATCCCCTGCTGCGATTTTTCATTGCGTTATTGTGAAAAAATTGAAGCATGTGGGTAAAGCTACGAGCTGTCAGTTACCAGGGTTTAGTATCGTTATGCCCGATTACCGTACGCTTAAAACAACACGCTAGAACATTTGTCACTGGACTGTTCGCACTATAGATGGCGCAGGCGACACGAAAACACAATTGGCACTATGCCAAACTCCGCTTTACCGATTTATTGAAAGAGCCAATAACTGCAAGATTTAGCCCGTCTGTTACGGCCGGCCTAGCGTATAAAGCGAACTTGTAGCCCTTGTAGTCTTCCAGTGCGGATTAACTATGTCATTCTAAAAAAATAAATGTAGTATTCAGAATAGAGTAAAATAATAATACTTTTGTTATATATATTAGCTCTCTAAACAGAGAGATGTTACAGTATTACAATCAGCCAAAAGTAACTACTTACCATCAGGCGGGCCGTTGGTGTATCTGATGTAGCTTTAATTTTGTTTCAATTCTTTTGCCGATATTATGCTATAACAATATCGGAAGGTAATAAAATTGTTATCTATTTTAAAGTTTAATATGTACCAAATATTTTGTAGTTTACATTTTAACTAATTGTTGGTTTTCTTTCACATAAATAAATCTTAACTCATCGCCGATTCAAACTATTGATATCCTCTACTAAACATGAGCATCTTCAAATGTTATCGCTGCTTGGCATGCTGATTGTTTTACTTGCTGAATATTGGTCACAGAATAAGCTGCTGCATTATTCCAAGGCATGTTTTACTCTTAATCGCCTCTTCCAAACGGAACACAATTAGGTAAGACCTAAATATTATTAAATGATGATTAACCATATAAAGTTTTGTGCATAAAGACAGCCATTTGAATTAAACTTTCTAACTACACAACTACACATTGTAGAAAGTAGTACCCAAACAAAAAAATCTAAGCAAGGCAATACTCGCACGTGCTATGAACAGCTTGGGCTTCAGACAAAGCGACGTTGTTCGCGAAGAAACAAAAGACAAAACATTGGAAATGGAAACGACCGGATAGAAACGGCGGGTCTGCTTGTTTTTTTGGTTGTTATCGGGCCCCTTTGTTCTGTAGCTCTGTGTTAGAACTAGAAGAGGCATCGGTGTCGTGTGTTCTTAAGAAATTAATTCTACACATCATAAGCACAACAGTTGTAAAAGTTATTAACTATACCAATCGTGATTGCACTAAACACAAGCAAATTTTATGTTCGTGTCTCGGTGATTAAAAACAACGTGAAAGAAATTTTTGTGCTTGATTGAATATACTTAAATATATTAATTAAAAGCTTAAAAATACTCTTGTCTTCTTCTAATATTATCTTCTCCATCTAATCTTATATCATCTTTTAATATTCTCTTCTCTTCTTCTAAGTCGTATTTCCTCATGACTGAGGGTCGTGGTCATCATGTGTAATGAAACACACGACGACTCTCTTGACAGTTATAATGGAGTGGTTTGCCATTGCCTTATTCATTTCACATACTAGTCCGACCATAGATGGTCACGACATAGATATGCAGGTTTCCTTACGATGTTTTCCTTAACCGTCAAAGCACGTGATATTAGTTGGTGTTTTATGCTAACTGCACATAAATTGAAAAATACATTGGTGCAGGCCGGATTCGAACCCTGTACCTTCGCATTGGAAGGCCGGCGTTCAAACCACTAGGCTATCACGGCTCTAAAAATACTTGTAGATAAGAAAAAAATGTAAAATTTTCATATAAACATGGTTATCAGTCACATTAAAAGTTGCTTTCATCAAGCTGAAGTTTGGCGATCACATTGAAAAAACTAATCCGGTCTTCAGCTATTTAAGCCGGGTTGACTTTTGTATATCAGACAGAGCCGAATGTTTAAATAGTGACGTTAAATCACGCAGCGAAGGGGAGATCACTCATTGTATATATTTGCTAGTTATTGAAGCTTGGATGGTGGTAAGGTTGATTAGAACTCGCTTGACTAGTTACAACCCTCGTAACGTAAATTTAGTGAAATAATAGCATTGATGTTTCTCGGTTTTCAATATATGAGAACCGGAGTATACTGGGCGAGTACGCTTCATCATCGGCGTTTTTATTGTCGCTTAACATTTGAAATAGAGGTCAAGTCTCACGTAATTTAAAAAAAGGTCTGAACTATCATAAAATATGCGGCTTATTTTCTACTCATTCGACGCATGCAGCTTGCGGTGATCGAATGGTGAGCACCCAATGTTTTCAATCGTTAACTCATTCAAACAGCCATTCGTTCGTATTGTTTGATCAACATGTTTGATTGTTGATCAGTGTTCAATCACGTTGCAATGTTAGCTTTTCGCTTCGATTTCCGATCGCCCGATTAACATACAACTATTCCCACTTGTCTAGTTTTGATAGCTCTGTCTGATTTAGTGCGGCACTAGGGTTACGAGCGAACGATTAGCTGATCAAATAACTTATCACGTTGCTACTATGACGGTTTGTGTAATAATCAAATATTCCTACGAGAGTAGTGAAAAGTCTAGTGTAAAGATTTTATCAATTTTAGTTAAATCTAGTGTTAAACATTTCTCAAATTAATGTTTTTCTACAGAACTAAATGCGTCACAATGTTGACTTTGTGACTCAAGCTATCTTTCGACACTTAAGTTTTTTGCTGGTAAAAAATCGGAATTGATTTGGTTAAGCATTGCGATTTTATCTATATAGAGGTTAACTGGAAAAGCTACCGTAAAAATATTGAAAGTAGTAGCTAAGGAGCCATGTCCTCAAAGTGATATAAATTTATGGTACAGTATTGGCACCGGCCCTTATAGTCTGAATTGTAATATATTAATGTCTAATTTTTGATGTCTTTATGATCAGTCACATCATTCTATTTCATATTATGTCTTATTATGTGCATAAGCATATCTATCTGTAATTCATTGGCAGAACTTCAATAAAACTTACGACAGAATGCGGAGCACCGCTAAATCTGTTACTGTATCGTCTCCTTTAAGGTACAACTTATCGAATTACAAGTTAAATAGTTTTTAAAGATGTAAGAATATCTGTATTACACTATTACAGGAAATTTTAAATACAGTCAATTAAAAAGACTGTTTTAAATGTATTTGACAGTAACGAGATAAAACTTTCCGTTGGGTAATATAGAAGACAGAATTGTGAGCAAGCAAGCTTCACATTTTAATTACCAAAAAAAAAATTGAAAAGCTAGATTAAGCAAATGTTATTTTTATTGTTCTACTGTCAAGAATTTGTAGAGTTTGTAGTTTGTCGCTGGTGCGTTTCCGAATATAGACGACGCCAAAATTCAACTGGCTCAGTGCCAGAGTACTATACCGTTTTATTGAAAGGACCAATAACAGCAAGGCTTACCCATCTTTTACATTTAAATTTCAATTTCTAATTTTTGATGTCTTTATGATCAGTCACATCATTCTATTTCATATTATGTCTTATTATGTGCATAAGCATATCTATCTGTAATTCATTGGCAGAACTTCAATAAAACTTACGACAGAATGCGGAGCACCGCTAAATCTGTTACTGTATCGTCTCCTTTAAGGTACAACTTATCGAATTACAAGTTAAATAGTTTTTAAAGATGTAAGAATATCTGTATTACACTATTACAGGAAATTTTAAATACAGTCAATTAAAAAGACTGTTTTAAATGTATTTGACAGTAACGAGATAAAACTTTCCGTTGGGTAATATAGAAGACAGAATTGTGAGCAAGCAAGCTTCACATTTTAATTACCAAAAAAAAAATTGAAAAGCTAGATTAAGCAAATGTTATTTTTATTGTTCTACTGTCAAGAATTTGTAGAGTTTGTAGTTTGTCGCTGGTGCGTTTCCGAATATAGACGACGCCAAAATTCAACTGGCTCAGTGCCAGAGTACTATACCGTTTTATTGAAAGGACCAATAACAGCAAGGCTTACCCATCTTTTACATTTAAATTCAAGATTCAGAAACTTAACTGGCGCTTAGATCTTAAAATAATTTTAATTACAAACTAGTAAAAAGTGTACATGAAATAAAGCGTTCCGTACATACGCTAATACATTTGAGTTTATCGCAAGTTCCTTAAATTAAAATATAGATTATATTAATGATATCACTAAGCCAAATAATGGTTTCTTCAAAAACTAGTAAGTTTGTTATTGTCTACGATTTGAATGTATATAAAAAATCGGTAAAAAAACTTTTAAGTTAAACGGTTTTCTTTATGTGCACTGAAAACTACAAAATAAATAAATAAAAAAAAAATAAAAAAAAATAATGATAATAAAAACGTGGGGCCCATTAACTATTTCTGTATTACTTTCTACTATACTAAGTGCGGATTGCATCGACTTATTATATATATTTATTAATTGTTTTTTTTATTTTTTTATTATTTATTTTGTAGTTTTCAGTGCACATAAAGAAAACCGTTTAACTTAAAAGTTTTTTACCGATTTTTATTTTCTTGTTTTTAGTATTTAGTGAAATTGTCTACCGAATATTCTGACATATATTATATATTCATAATGACAGTATTCTGCTAGTGTAGTCCTATTTTTTGATACCCATATTGAGGGGGTTAAGGAAAAATATGTAATCCGCCACTTTGTATCGGCGGCCATCTTAGATTTATAATGTTATTGATTTTATTATATTGTATTGTCATCTAAATTAAATGTGTGTACCAAATTTCAGATCAATCTGACAACGGGAAGGTGCTTAAATTTCAATTTCTAATTTTGACCTAAATAAATTCCGTACGGGTCGAGCTAAATAAAACCGTTTAATAAATGCGATGATTAAACTTACCCGTATAAAATTAATGAAGATAATAAATTTGTGAATGTAACAGAGACTTAAACCGAATGAAGGGTAAAGATTGTTCTATAAAAAAGAGGGAATCATTTCCATAAGCTACGTTCTGTGATGCTGGAAAAAATGCCTCATAAATATTCAAGCAAATTTCGAGGGTTCAAGATTCATCGTTAAGTCTATTTTCGATAAAACGTCAAAAGCCCTCGCCGAGTTTTAATGGCGAATCCATTTCACCTTCCGTCCGTTATTCTCGATACCATCGTCCATGTTTTTAAATTAAACCTTAATTGAAACGTATTATAATACATTTAAATACATTTCTTTTCAATAACGTTTAGGGATAAATATTAAACATTTATATTATTACCATAGTAGCCTATTCAAAAAATAATTGATACCATAACATAATTTTTGTATAACTTAGATTGATATTATAAGATCATGGTTAATAAATATAACAACCTATTGTAATAATTTTCATCACACGCATAATAGTATTTTGCGTAGATCTAAAAATATGTTTTTCAGCTTAGAAATCTAAAAAAATTTAAGTAGGTAGTATCCCAGGATGAAGAGCTGATAATACATTTAAAGTAAAGGTTGCATGTGAAATTGTTTTATATCCAGCATAGCTATTAGTGCGGTGGTACTTCTGCTTGCGGTGAAGAAAAAACATTATAAAGCGAATGGTTTTTCAAAACAACAAGTTTTTTTATAGATTTGACTCCTCTGCCTTGTGAGAAAAGGCGATCACAGTGGGAACGTAAAGTGGGATGTTAATCTATGGTTTCTGTTCGAACAAGATAGAAGTCACTATTATGATTCGCCCAAGTATGGAGAACTGCTATTCTTTGATTACACGTTTATTCAGCTAAAAGGACAGGAGAATTGTCGGCGGAACTTCATACCAGGTGAAAATTGTATATTCTTCGTAAGAAAATTTGTAAAGGGAGAAATCCTAATAATTTATTCAATCGAGTTTATAGATTGCTCGCTTCTAACAGATACAATAGGTGGCACAAGAAACTTCCGATACGATCCAATCAAACAAGTTAAGGCAATATTCAAGTAGGCAATTTAGGAAATTTCCCAAGCGCTAGTAAACAGCACTGGTGTAGTACACAGGGAACTTGAAACGTTTCTACTAACATTAATAAATGTGTCATATTATGATAAACAAGGATGTTTGAGTTAAAGAAACATTTTACATATTTTAGTAAACAACAAAACAATCTCTGGATGTATAAGAAAAATCATAATTTTTGAGATGAACTTTGTTATTAATTATAATTGTTATACCAACTATTCAAATCTGAATATTTTAAAGGCGATTTTCAATTTAGAGAACTCACGGGAATTGTCACTGTTTTGCAAGTAGTTCCACTCTCAACATTTTACTCTGCAAAATTCGCTTTCTCTCTTATATGAGTTACTTTCAAAAACACGGCTCAGGAAAATATCTTTTTTTTTACATCTTTATGTTTATCTCAAGAAGACGAGGGGTAAGACTTTAGAAGTTAAGTTCGCCGCATTGTGATTTTTTTGTTTAAGAAAAATTCACCAACCTAATAATCATAATAATTTAAATACAACTCTTGAAAAACGAAAGAAGAACAAGCAATTATTTATTCCAATCCATTTCATTTGCGTATATATCCCAAATTTAGTGAGTAATATCTAAAATTTTCTAATGCAATACACCATTAATACGATATGCAATATCCAGTAAATGTAGATATTTAAATTTATCGCCACATCCCGTTCCGTTTTCTAATATAAACCCATTAATAACAATTACAGTGTTCGGTTTTAATTGAAGCTCCGATGTTATTTAATGCTAGTTGCATGTTGCGGCTGAATTTACTTGCAACGGTTATATCTGAACGGAATTGATTTTCACGCGCTTTCACTCTCATGAATAAATTACATTCATTTTAAAAATAATCATTTCTTTAACCAATTTGCTTGCAATTAAAAAAAATTGGGTTATACCTTTATTTATGATTAAAAGTATTTAAATATTGCTTTAGATAATATAAGGAAGTTTTATGATGTTTTTGTTTGATCATCATTTAATAGGTTACATAATCTTTCTTTCTTATTATTAACGAAGATTGATATTTGTATTTGTGTGTTGAACAATGTATTTCAATGAGGTATAACAGACTCAGATAGCGATGGAAACTGTATTCGCCAAAGCTCGAAGCATACAACAGAGGAGCAGATTTGGCGCGGAGCCCCGTACTCAGTTTTGCGTTTTATTGAAGCTTTGCCAGCTATCGCAAGACTTAACCCGTCTTATTCGGTTACACCAGCGCCTAATGTAAGGTGACGGAACAGCGCATTCAGTCTCTAGAAACAAGTTCATAAGCTAACCTATATACAGTGAGGATTAACTGTTGTAAACTGTATGAGAGAACAGAATTGGGTTATACTGTAATATTTATTAAGTCGATTTTAGTTTCACGAAGCAGTCTGACGTACAACAGTTGAGATTAAAAAGAATGGTTTGTATTTGTTAGTTCTTTATTAAATCCGTGTCCATAATTAACTTAATGGTAAAAGAAACGAAAACCGTATTATATTAGAGAAAATTTACTAAATCCCTTTCACTATTACGCTTTTGGTTTCGAAGATTATTAGAAGAAGGTTTAAATTGTAACTAATATGATAACGCCTATGGAAACAATTTGGTAAATATTAAGCCAAAAAATATTTCTAAATGTTGAAGATATTTGCTTCTGTATATAGTAACAAAAGAGCTACAATCTTTAGCAATAACTTTAACACGATTTCTGTTAAAGTATTGTTAGTTATCTTATAGAGAGCTAAAGTTGTGTTTAATATATTATAAAAAAACGTGTACACTTTACATGAATTATAAAACGTTTTAAGACAAGTCAAATACCATGTGAAAGTTTAAATTCCGTTCGCAATCCTTTCCCTTGTAATCCGCTTGTGTCAGCCAGAATGTTGCTATCAATAAAGCTCTCGCGGTGACCGCAAAGTAAATAGGATCAGTCGTCAAGTACTTCGTATACGGGATTACACCATGACACGGACTCTTGAGTGCTGTTCAAGTTTAGATAAGAGATGTTTAACTTACTTAAGCGTGTAACAATGATCTTAGTGTAATAAATTAAAGTAGGCACAACAGAAAGCTCGAACATGTTATATAACATCATACGGCTTTCAGCTTGTTAGCAGTGCTAAAAGAGCTGTTTGATATTTCCTGTTATATACTAAGTATTAGTAGACAGAGTAATTAGTTAAATAGTTAGAGAAATGATCAACCAAATTTTCCGAGGTTAATTTAAGATTTAGTTCTTTATAGATGTGTGGAATAGAATTCAGTTTGGAGAAACTAAATAAATCGGTTTTCTGGAGTTAGGCTCTGCTCTCTCAGATCGTCTGGAGATATACCACCGCGATTCTTATCTTTGCCATCAAACGACGCAAACTACTTTTTACAAGGCATGGAGAGCGTTGGTGACAGTAAAGGATAACTAAACTTTCAACTCATTAAGCGTCATAGCGAAGAGTGTGGTGTTGTGCGGACATATCACGAAAAATCATGCGACATGGTTCGTATAAGTTTCTGCTCAGGTTACACTTAGATAAGTGGATTCTTAAAGATGTCCTTAAGGAACTTCTTATCAGGATATAGTATAGGTATCATGTCTTGCTTATCTCGGCACGAGTCAGGCAGAATGTTGCTATAAATAAAGATTACCCGGTTTCCCTAGATAAATAGGGTTTGCCGCCAAGTGCTTCATCTATTGGATTACAAACACGACGCGGATTCTTGAGCGCGTTCAGATTTAGATGCAAATCTTTAGTTTATTTGCCATCTGAATTAATCTGTACAACAATTATGCTCTAGCTGCAGTAGAAACTACGAATTTTAAGCAATATTTATTATCACAATAATTTGTAACATTGTGTAATTCTGAATTGTCTCCGTATACATTACCTTGTTAAAAATGCATATTTGTAATAATATTAACAATAAATAAAATAGTATTTCACATTGGATTACCATTCCGTATACATTTAAAGTATTTTCTTGATGATTGCTTGGTAGAACTGAGAGCGTCTGCGGGTATTAAAGAAGGCTTGACCTTGCCTTGAGACGTGCTAAGTTAAAGTGTAGAAGGCACCGGTGCGCTCCTTAGGAGATCACGGGGCCACTTCTAATGCATTCAAGGAGACCACCGAAGAAGTTTTAGTGGGTAAAAATCTTATATAACCTCATCCCTCAGAAGCTTTACCTACTATCGTATCTAGTAGATAGTTTTAGATTCTCCGCCGATTTAAAAAAGGTCTGTGGACGTCTAGATAGACACCGCCGCAGCACAATTTTTCCCGTCAAACAGTAATGTGCAAATATCACTGTTCAAATTTAAGAGCGCTATAGTTAGTGAACTTCCTGGAGTGACGAGGCATAACAACTTAAGTTTTATGGTTAGGAGCGCAATTTGGCGCTATAGATACATTTTTAGAATGATTATAACTAAAATCTGAAAAGTAGTAAATGATAGTTCTGGGATGATGCGAATAGATGAAGGGAACTTTTATAGATAATGTATAGCCTGACCATAACGCGTTTATTTTTAGTAATTAACAGATAGAAGCCTATTGGATATAATAACTTCTTTGATTGCCGTCATTAGCCGCGAAAACTGGTTGATATTTGCAGCAGAACTATTTTCAGACATGATACAAAGCAATAAAATGCTTATGAATGTCTTACAGAGAAACATTATACAAATAAAACATTGAGTGCTGAAAAGGTATTCCAAGATGACGGAGAGTTTAGTTATATTTAAATAACAGAACAGTTTAACTTTTTATGACTAGAATTAAGTATTTTTTGTGTAGAAATTATAATTAAGGTAGCAAAATGAAGTTACGTATAGGATTAAGTTAATACGGCGTCTGATGGAGAGGGGCGGTGGTTGTTATCGTGGAACGAATTCGGGCTCTGCCTCTGGATCAGCCATTTCAAATGACGTCTCTCGTCTATTGTGACAGCGGACGTGCCTGATATTGGACACGGAGAGGGCGAGCAGACAAGCCATTTTAATCTTGGCCAAGCGAAGGCAGGAGATATATTAGAGTTACGGATTTTATAGATACCAACATTAAGATAAATTTATTACGTCAATATCTTGTAAGGTAAATTGCCAACCTTTTATCACAATCGATAATATTAATCATTAGTTATTTTATGTATATCTCAACCTTCCCCTGGAGTAGTGGTCCAAGGAAAGGTTGTTGTGAAGTGATCACCACGACCACTCTGTCAAAAGTGATACTGACAAAGCAGAAATTAAGAAGTTTTTAAAGTTGTACATGATGAAATTTTTAAACCATAAAAGTTAAGTGAATAAATAAAAAATGAGTCGACCTTATTAAAAATATTTATTAGAAAGAAATACATACTTGTGCGAACGTAAGTGAAAATAGAAATCATGGAATTTTCTTTAAGTAAAAAAGAGGAAGAAAACGTAAACGGTTTTCCACAAGTAGTAGAGTCGAGGGCCGAGAATTTCCCTTTGAGTTAACAAGTGCGTGCCTCACGGTTCCGTGGCCACGTAAGCGATACCTTGTCACTGCCGTTTATGCCCTTTTAAATTGTTCTACGTATTAGTTTTTTTCACAAAGGTACAAAAGGAAAGCAATAAAGTAAAATATATTGACCATTGACCATTTTATGTGTCTCAAGTTCAAAACAATGGTAAGATCTATTCTCAGATTTCGAATTTGTCTAGTTTCGAATCGATCTTCGCATTCTTTTGGTTATAGTTACTCAGAACTGGAGTCGACATACAGACTTCCATTTCTTATATATATATAGACCTACTTACTTCTTATTCATTTCATTGTCATGGTGAATATAAAAATTGGACGATAACCAAACAGTATTTCGACACTAACTAAAACTCAGAATTTGGTCTTATAAGTAAATTTTAAAGTTTTGTTTCTACGGATATTACAGAAGTGATACTTTAAAACAGTTGTGCATGACAGAAAATTCTGCTCAAAAATAAAAAAAAGTTGCTTTGTACATATATATGAATTTATATTTAATGTAATCAGTGTAGCTGTTTACAAGAGGCAACGAAACGTTGCTGTTTGTAACTGCGAATTCGCTTTGAATTGAAAAGTGTGCTCTTCACACTTCTTTGGACACAAAAGCAATATTATTTCTGTTCGCGTCTCGCACAGAATATTAAACTAAAGGCATGTTTATTAATATGCTGTTTCTAAAAATAAATTCAAAGTTCGTTATGGTATATCTTAAAATGTTTTATAACTTCCAATGTTTAATTACAATTTCAAGACTACTTGTTTTTAGTTAATACTTCGTTCATACAGGAATTATAAAAATATCTTAAAATAATTTTTTGTACTAACAATTAGCTCTGTTTTGTATGGTGTTAAATGACAATAAGAGTGAGATGGATGCTCGCCCACAACACTGGCACGTATCAGATATATCAGGCTGTCAATTAGTTTACAATTTAAACTAAATAAAACCCGAGAGCTTTAACTAGATATTAATAAATAAAATGCGAATACAAAGAAGCAACAACAGCAATATAAAAAATATTGAAATAGCCGCATTAAAGTCGAACGTGTTCGTACGTTGTGAGTAAATGATTATTCCAGTGTCCATCGGAAAATATTTAACTCCTCCGTTTGTTTACGAACCAAATAAAATTGTTTAGAGCACACACAGTACAGTGGCGGACGGTTTTTGACAAATCGCCCAGTTTGTTGATTCGTGTACAATCGATAGATTGCAATATCTGAATCGAATGCTTCTGTTGATAAGTTTTACTAAAATTTGGCAAGCAGCTGTGACCCACATCCATTATATTATTCAATACATTAAATCTATCGTGACCTTCGTAAGGGTGTGGGATTTACACTTAAGACCCAGTCTAGCCGCGGCGACCCTTTTCATCTCATGGCAAAATCAATCCGCACCATAGTTTTGAGTTTGAAAAGATAATGTTAATAAAAATTATAAGTGATGAATTGGATTTGAATATACCAAAATACTTAAGTACGTACATTAAGATTGCAATTTTACTACAAACACTATTTTTTGTGTCATTTTGTATATAATTTTAAAGAATATTAGACACATCTTTTTAAATATATATTAAATCTGCCATAGTTTCTAACATGAATGTCGCGAGACCTACAGTTGTCCATACGCCTTTTGTACCAAAATAACTGCTACGCCCTTTTTATAATAAACATACAACTACTTCATTATTATAAAGTTTATCAAAATAACCGTTTAATAATATTCTCAATATTTTAATTACACTTGAAGAAAAATAGTTACAATTAATAAATAAATATAATAGAACAATAGTATGGATATTTTCATTCTCGATTCATTTCAGTTTCGTACAAGTCACTAGAATTGCTGTTTTTCTATCAAAATTCCTCAATATCTAACAATAGTTTATGTATTAAAAACTTACGTATAATTTTGATGTTTTATCATAAGAAACACGTTGGTGAATTGCCCTTGTAATCACTAAATTTTCAATGACCTTAAACTATATTATGTAACTGTACATTATGAATAATGATAATAATAATATTTGTCGAAAGCCGACAGACATCTACTGCTACTACTACTCAATAATAAAACTCATGTATTTCTAATGTGATTATATGGTATTAAAATGAGTAATCTGAAGATTTATCTTACAGTATAATAATCAGTGATTATTATACGGTTATTGTGTTATATCAATAACAGTAAGTTCGATGAGCAACAGAATATTAAATTACCGCGATATTTGCGCCATGCAACTGTAAAAGCAACGATAAAAGCACCTCTGGGACGGTAAATCGTTTATCTTTTGGCCAAACTCGCCGCTGGCTGTGATTTTAATAACGATGGGAAATTTTTAACGCACACAAAACGCTCAGCTTTTATAATTATAGCCAAGATCAAATGTGCGAAATATGCAAAACACTTTGTTACTTTGCGTTTAAAAATAATAACAATAAATATTAGTACTCTCCTTTAATAAAACTGAACTTCACGGAATTCATCGCGTTTATTAAACATATATTACTTCAGTAATTAGTATCCATTATTAATAAAATGAAATCAAACAGTATACCACTAGAACACACAGTGAGCTCATTCTGAGTAAATCAGATTGTAAAAAATAATGGAAAAGCTTTAATTACGACATGATACTACGATATCAGGACATCTGTTACCTCAGAGCTCAGGTGACCACGGCTGCTGCAAAGCGCTCGAAAAGTAGCAGTAACAAATATTTAAATAAATACGATAAATTTTAATTTTACAAAATTTTATAGTCTTAGTAATTTAAGTAAAAAATACATTATGTGGCATCCGCCCTCTGTAAATATAAATTTTTGACACAAATTCAAAAATGCTTACCGTATGATCATGAGTCTTTTTAACATTACTCTAAAAATACTAATAAACAGACAGTCTCCGTAGCTCAACGATCAACTGCCCTTTTAACGAAGGTCCCCGATTCGAACCACTTGTAATAGTTTGAAAGTAGCCTTACTTCTGCGGTGAAGTCAGTGTTATATAGTATATCTACCCATTAAAACTCCTTCGGTGGTCACTCTTAATGCATTGCAAAGCCTTGGGTTTTGATACGAAAAACCGGTGCTCCGCTGCACTAACCTTAAGCTCGTCCCAGGACCAGGTACCTTTCACACCCATATTGTTATACTACCGCCATAACAGCATTACTGAATATCGGATTATTAAACATATGAAGGCTAGGCTTTTTAAATAAATAAGGCTTCATCGTGAGCGGCTTCATTGTCACTTAGCTCACTTGAAATTGAGGCCAAGCGTTAGCCTATAGTAGATAAAAAATAGCAAACTACGGTGCTCAAATGTAATTCAGTTTTGACATAGACAAAATATTATATTACTATGTGTAAAATATATTATAAATACTGTATACGCAGGACGTTCGTGTGATGATGGTAAAATTAACACTTCATCTTCTGGCTGTCCATGACAATGTTATTTTAGTACGTTTATTCAAGTAACCAACTTAATTACAGCAGCTCCAGCAAACGGTAATGTTTGTTAACTATTGTTTACAAGCACTGCTATTGCACTTGCTTACTAACCAACAAGATTTTCTCGAGCAAAAATATATATTAGTTGTTTTTATTACAGAATAAGTACAAAGCGAATTAATTATAACATATCAATTGTTCCCAACAAATAATAACTTGGAATTTACACGCACATACCTGCTCTCAGTAAATCATGCCAATTAATGATACGCTAATTGGATTAATTTACCGTACGCGAGTTCAGGAAGTTCAGGAGTTCGAGGAAGCTATTGTTACCTGAAACAAAAGACACATTTTGTTTTCATAAAAGAACATCCATTGTTTTATTTCATAACAAAATATCAGATAGATCAACCATCGATATAAAATTCGTTATGTAGTATTGTAGTATAAGTATGTCGAAATTTAATTTGGTTATCGAAATTAAAATACTTTTCAAATGTACATCATAAAAATTCAACTTTTTACTTTATCACTTATTATAAATTCTTAAAATAATAGTAGAGAAATGTCGCAGATGTAGTGATGATACACTTATGACTACGGATCGTGAGGCATGAGATCGTAAAATATGTACAATACACATAATTTCAGATGAAATAGATGCTGTTTGTATTCTTGAGGTGTTTTCAGCTATATCGGAATCACGACTTACGAATCTGGAATACGCGAATATATAGATGTGTTATGATTTCAGAAGCACGAGCTTATAGCGAAGCACCGTAGTCTTTATCGCAAAATACCTCCCCCATTCTTCCGTCAGTTATTAGTTCACTGTAATGGCTGTGTCCTTGTCTACAAAACTAATATTTTATACTGAATCCAAAAAAAATGTACAGACTACTAAGTATTTTTGTTCATTTGACCGAGTGCTAAATATAAACCTTAATAGTTCATATAATTAACAAGTTTAAACTTGGCATATTAAGTGCTTTACATTTGTAAGAAATGCAATTGCAAACCAAAGGCTTTACATTTCTATATTAGAAACTCCGGGAATTATAGAGATTCTAGGAAAAGACCGGAACACATTCAATAATCCCGTTTTCCGACTTTGTTTGTCGAGGCCAGATTTAACGTATTTACCGAATGCTACGTATAATACAATAGTGAAAGAACGAGACCTTAAATTTGTTTTTCAGTCTAACAGAATTAGTTTCCGATCACTTATCTAAAAAGAAATTTTCAATAAAAACGTTAAGCTGTGCTTGTAAGTACAAAAACATTTTCTAATTATTCATGTTATAATACAACGGACTTGAAACTAAGAACACTTCAGTTGCTACCTTTTTCATAAATAAATATAGAAATAGAGCCTTCTTATTCATTACTTTATAATATCTTTCTCATTTATTCCTATAATCGATAATTTTATCTTTGATTTTTCGAAGACAGTTAAATTTAATAACTTAAAAGAAGTTAATGGAATCTTTGTATTAAAGGAAGCGGAAGTTTTCTTTCTACCTAGAAACCTTGATCGCACTCGGGCATCCACAAGATTGCGCCAAACTATTGAACTAAACCGATCCCAATTAAGTTACGGTGAAAATGAGGACGAGATTGACTTAATGGTATTAGCTAACGAGACCGTAGGAGCTCTTCGGTACGGAGCGAGAGCAGACCATTTTTAATTTCCGACGGTACTTTTCAGTAAAAGACCACAACCGGAATTTTTTGCTTTACACTTTTTTAATTTGAATTTTTTTTTAATAACTTAAAGGAGTATTATATTGTCTTTTGAGTTAATTATGTTGATATTTTGGAATATTACGTACAATTGGTGTCCACAAGTACACAACCTTTGTCCATATATACAAGTTATCCGACCAAAAGTTTAAAAAATAAATTCGCAGTTACTGGGCAATTATAATTTTTTTGTATTTAATAGAGTAAATTCTGTAATATTATACGTTGTCATTTTGACATAATTTAATAAATTTTGAAGTTCGGATAAATACAAATGCTTCAGCTTCTCAGTTGCTGTCTACCATGGAAGTTGTTTCATGGTTTACATGAGTAAGAGTTGGATGATGGAAAAGTTTATTTGAATCCATCTGATTAGCTATCATTCATATGTTGTAAATCTGTCGCCGTTATATCATAACTGTGTTTCGGCTGTCATCACACAAGAGCTAGAGTATTCTGGGCAAACACACTTCACTATCGGCTCTGTAGACATTTAATACCATTGTAAAATTAAAGTCAAGCGTTAGTCAATCGCCAAAAGGAAATTACATTGAATCTATAATTAAAGAAGGTCAATAGTTAATCAGCGATTTTGTTACAAAATTGCAGTCGTTGGTAGCACTTAACGGTGACACGTTGGTCAGTGACTTCGGAACAATATAATCGGGCCAATTCCCTTTCCGCCCGGTCCGCTCCAATGAGCCCTCATATTTCATGCACAAGCAATATGAACCGTGTTCCGTGTTGGTGAATAATTTATACTCAATTGTCACTACAGTTCGATTGTCTTTATTTGCACGAGCGGCGGAATAAACTAAGAATGGAAATGAGTTTCTGTTCAAATGGCGCACAAAAAAGTTTGCATAAAAAAATGTGTGAGTTCACAGGCGGTAGAAGTGAAACACATTATGGTTAATTTGTATGAGTAGTAGATAAATACACTATGAAAGTGGTAAACAGAAAGAGAGAGAGATTGATCATCAATTTTTTTAATGTTTGAAGTAGAGAAAAACGAAACAGAGAGAATAAAATAATGTACTATATATTTCTACGTTTTTCTCGCTTTTCACCTATTTCTTCGTGTATTCAGAGTATAGTATACATCATGGGGATTAGATTCTATTGTATGCAGAGTATGTATATAGTAGTGGCGACGATACGAACCATAACACAAAGAGGAAACGAACGATTAATGCAGCATCTTGTGCCCTCACAGCCCATACCTTAAGTACATTTATAGTTGTCTAGTTCACGTTACACTTTTTCGTTTCATAAAATGTAATTCACACTGTCCCAGAGGATGTTTTGCTTAAAAACTTAAATTTGGTGTCATTATACAAGGGATCTTTTATAACTAAATACAATATTTGATTTGCTTGAACACTTTAAATTTTATAAATAAATTAATAAAAACTCGGTATGTATAACGGTCGTAACATACGTCTCGAAGAGAATGTGGGTCAATCTAAGCTTAAGCTTCCGGTGAAGGAAAACATAGTAAGGACACATATTTCAAGTACAGTTTTCGTGGATATCTAACATCCGCCAACTCTTACTTGGCAAGATTAAAGTCTTGACTTCCTTGCGGTTTTGAGTTCAAGCAGTAAGAACATTAAGAGAGCTGTTAATTATAAACATAACATTGTCATAATAAAATTTAGTCCATTATAAAATTAAACTGAAAAACTTTGCGATGTACTTAATAACTTAAAATTCTTTCAAAATAAATCGAAAAAGTATGATTTTGTATAATAAAAAAGTGATTAAAATTTTCGCAACAATTTAAAAACTTTTCTGTCATTAGTTTAACATTATCGGTGTGTGATAAATGCACAGTCAGTAATATTTTTCCATTAGGTAAATTGTAGTGACCTTTGCCACATTTCATGACAGCGCTACTACGAAAATAGGTTTCTAGCATATACACTAACACAATTTCCTAAATGGCGGCAGAAGCCTTTTTAACGGGGCTGGTTGTCATTAAATAAAGCGCTTTAACTTTAACCGATTTCTTTCACAAATTCTGAAACATGGGTCCTTTTAAATGGATGAAGTAATATCGCACCTAAGTATTATATGAAGCGAAAAATTGGTTAGACGTAATTAAATACAAACTTAAAAAAACAAAATTGTTATAAAGTAAATATAACATAAAGACAAGAATCGCATAAACGTGGCGCATTGGCTAACCAAAGTTCCGTGGTTCTATTCCCAGTCCCACGTGCTGCTGTGTTAGGTTTACGGTAGGATTTTTTGGAGCCTTTTTGACTAGATAATATCATATTATAAAACTGCGGACATTAGAGGCAAAGTATTCTGGGCGAACATGATTTACAATCCACTGCCTCATTTTCACTTATAGTAAAAACTGCGAATAACATCGTGTTGTAATGCTTTCAGTTAACTTTTTTGAGCAATTCGCTCTAATTATTCGTTAGATACGTCTATGTTTACCATAATCCTCTTTATATTCGGCTGTGAACGATAAAAACGGTGCCCACGTCTGACTTATAGCGGGTACGACCACAAACCCGGCCAGACCTAATTTGCCAAGTCGGCAGTGACAGCAGATCCAAACGTTTCCTTTAAATATTTGCAGAATTTAATTTATGATCGTGTCGCTGACGGCTCGCAATTTGTTAGGGAAATTCGCGTCAACCGTACGACGAATTGTGAATTGAATCACTAAGAAATACTAAATGTTCGTGAGAAAAAAATGTTTCCGCAATTAAAAACTCATTACGATCCAAAATGATTAATTATCAAAACGTTATGTTTATGCTTAAACTTTACATGAACTCTTTAGCTTTAGCTTACGCTGTGTTGTAGAAGGCAGTCCTCTAAATGAGCTGATTCAATGAATCACATTTAACTTAAAACAATTTTACATAACTTATTCACGAAAAAATAAATTACGGAAAATTTTCCTGAAAATAATGATTATATTGGCTTAAATGATAAACTAAATTCTTAAATACATATGAGATACATTCAACATTCTCACAGAAAAAAAATCACTTGTATTTGAAAAAAAAAACTTATGAGTTAAATTATTACAAATTTATCAGAATTGTATATAAAAAACTCTGGTACCTTAATGTTCTAGACTGATAGAAATATTTCAGGTAATTACCTCTATCGTGCTTTATATTAAAATTAATAACCTAAGCAGGTACCTACGGGTGATTATGAAGTCTGAGCCTAATCACCAGTTTATATGCACTGGCGCTTACGGCGTAACACTGGATTATGTGTGTAATAAACTAAAGCTTTTGAAGCGAGGACATAAAATATAATGGGTTAGGCGTGATAAAATTTAGTTTAAATAGGGTCTTAATAAAATGTAATAAATATTTCTTATGGTATCATAACGACTGTCTCATTACTCGGCGAAATAAACATTTGCTATTGATAATATAAAGGTAAATACGAATCCAAACAAGTAGCAATATTCATTATGGTTATGTTTATGAATAGACTGAATTGTTATCTAGGCTATTCATACAACCTAAGCATTGTTTGTAGATCTTAAGACTAGGTCTAGATCTAACTGTGGACGTCTATCGGGTGATGATGACTATTGCTATCTCTAAAACTTTATATATGAGTTTCATATGAAATAGTATTCCCCGCTACTTTGGAAAGGGGAAATTATTTAAGGAAAAGAGTAGCAGCTTTCTCTGACCGTTAACAGTGTAACGACCGCAAAGTTACCAGCTACCACCTTTTGTAGACGCCTATATTCAGTAGAGAACATCAATTAATGTATAAACATTTTTTTGTTCAGTGAAACACAACAAAAATATATTCGTCGTAACAACGAAATAATTTTATAAAAAACTTTAGATATTGTTTTCACAGATTGTGTTTAGTTACTATGGTAAATAATTTGTGCATATTAATTAGTGGGTAATAAAGTAATATTTGTGTGTGTTAATTTTAATAAAATTTACAATAAGCTTTCAATATTGTTATAAAGCAGTTTCGATAATTTTAGAGCAAATTTATTATACTCAAAGCGGATTAAATGATTAACAAAGATTAGAAAATTTATCATTAGCGGAAGCAAGTCAATGCTTTGATGTTGCGCTTTAAACATTATGTAAATCCTGTAGCTTATTTAAAACTATATATCATTTTCACATGTTCTATATGTATAATAGAAAATTTAATATTTAATTTCAGCGTTCAAATTTGCATTGTTATGGCACAAATATGCAAATCTGCTATTTTTAATATCGACGGAAGTGTAAAAAAATATTAGGTCTCTCCTTATTAGTCTATTTTTGTGAATGATCTAGATTTTTAAAACCCATCTGGGTTCTACTGTATAATAACCAAAAGGTATTATTTACTAAACATTCCTTTAACGATTTTTTCTGACGAAAGTGTTTCAAAATTCTTGGGAAATTATTCACATACCTGATAATAATTTTTGGTTGTATTCTTATTATGTTATCATTAATATCCTGTTACAATCCTTAAACAATTATTTGATTAAATGGTATCTGGAAAGTACCTAATATCTTCTGATTTAGGTCAAGAGAAACAATAAAACCCTCTTCAATTGAATCGCGCTTCCAACAAACTAACAAAACAACTTGGCGAGTTGTTTCGCAAGTTTCCTATTAACAAATGAACTTGTACAATTAAAACACAAATTGGGCCCCGAAATTTTAATCAACATTGATTTTTTTGTTATCATAACGCAATATCGTATAGACAAATATTTACTTAAGACAACAAACTTTGTGAATATTAATTATGTTATATTAATATCGGAAATTTTTGTTGGTTCCGTTATGAAAGTAAAGTTTATAAAATCTAATGCAAATTTTATGCCCACGTTTCGTATTAGAGTGGAATTTGATTTTTGGCCTAACATCAAGCATTATTAAGAAGTATTACCAGTCATTGAAACTAGGTTGAAGTTAAATTATTTGGAAGGTTTTAGATTTGGATCCGGTGCTCTCTAGAATAATTTCAATGGGATAAATTCGGCAATTGTTGGCAGTGTCTCAATAAAATACTATAGCGGATTGCATAGTTCTGCCAAGACCAGTTTTCATGTCGCTTACCGTTGGAGTATATTTATCTATAGAAATATGAATAATATGTTCATTACGATAATAAAAATCTTCCAAGTTTCTTAAAGATTATGATCAAAATGAATCTTTAGATAGTTATGATCTTTATTAAAGCATATGACATAATAATTTTTACTAATTATTTATTAACTATGTATTTAACTCTTTAAGTATCTTTTATCAGAATACTGATAAATTTTAAAATATCAAGTACGAAGCTTTTCTATCATTTGTAGAAATGGATATTGAAAAATGGTTAACATGAGCGCCAGAGTTCCAGGCGAGCATAATTTTGATCGAAGGACAGGTATAAAATTATAACAAAATTTTCCTAATTTTGCTATGTTAAAATAACAATTTCTCTAAAAACCAATTTGTTGATTTAATTTGTGTAATAGTAATAATGTGCTCTGGTATTGTAATTTTCTTTGAACACGAAGGGGCATTGCGTGCGGCCCTATTACATTCAATAAATTTAACATTAATACAGAGTATCATAGATATTTATCCACTAAAAACAGGGAACGTATACAAATATTATGAATATATTGTTTGGTACGATATAGATATAAATTTAAATTAAAACATTAACTAGTTAACCATGGTAAATGAAATTCTACTAGTGGCAAGATCCTCTTGCCGGAGACCGTCTAGGTACACAACCGCAGATACAATTTCTCCAAACCGTAGTGGTAGTGTGCAAATGTAACTAGACTTGAAATAACTTGGTTAACGACATTTATCATCTTGTTTCAAAATGACGAAAACAATGTGGTGCAGTGTATATCATCTTAAGAAGGATTACATTGCTGTGGGCAAGCGTATCATTTACCAACAGATAAACGCCTTGCTAGTCTCAGTTATACAGTAAAGAGATTTTCTAAGTTATAATAAACAGCTGATTTATTGATCTCACTGCTGGGACTTTGAGTATTATCACAATGAGAGAATATAGGAAATTCTCCACCACGCTAGTCAAGTGTGAGTTGGCAAATGTCACATGTCTGCGAAAGCTGTTATTAAACTTTGTGAAGATTAAACACGTCAATAAATCAATAAAAGTTTTATTGTAGACTAATTATTAATAATTTTTTCATAGTTATTTAAATACCTTAAAGTAATTAATTTTTAACAATAGTAGTAAATAATTATTATGCTATTCTTTGGAGGGATTTAATAAGAAATTAATCAAATTGCAAACGAATGCCCAGGACATTTTAAGCATCCGTTTTCTCATTAGGAATCCATTAGGGCTTGTGTTACAGCAAAAAGCGTCTACAACGAAAATGCTGTTTGTTAAGATGTAAATTTATTCCGGATAACACAGAGAGACCAGGTCAGCTTTCGCACAAAAAACTATGACAGCGGCGAGGAGCGTACCCTTGTTGGATTATCAATGGCATCAAATTCCCTTTAGAGCTAACCGTTGGGCCTTTCACAGAATGTTTAGTGTACTAGACACGAGAAAATCAAAACTGAATGACTACAACATTATATTTTATTAAGCTTAAATTAAGTATATCCTGGTGGCTCTAATGTTAGTAAGAATTTCCTGAACAAAGATTATCAATATTTATACCAAAAAGTATATTTTCCTGTTAGAAAATTGATACTTTAAAAAGTAAAACGTTCATCATTTGTTTATATACAATTGTCTATAGTTTGGCAATGTATTCAAATGGTGATGAAGGACAAAGGCTATAGATGGTGAATCTTACTCTTCCAGAATATTCCAGTTCTCAGTTAATAACAACCGGAACACAGCTATCCAGTTATAGCGGCAGTTTACTTATTTAGATACGAAGTTCACAGTTATCATACAAAATTAACCCTGAAAACGAACCAGAGAACGCCTTGATACAATTCTTTATAAATTCATGTAATATTTTTTTATCTAATGTCATTAAAATTGGATATATTTTTACTTTACTTTGGAAGATAAATTATGGCAGTATTGTCAGCGTAACCAAACTTTCATCCACACCTGTTACTTATTTAATACCACAAAAATTATAATCTCAAAAGCATTAATCAAGACACCGGAGAATGATAATAGCTTCATAATACTTAGACTATAGCATTAATTGTTGGTTATACAGTTTTTTGTTAACCTTACCTAAAAAATTATTAAGGTAATAACGTACAAAAGACTTTTCTTATAAAATAAGTTTAATAGAGCAAATAACAAGGATTTTTTTTTAGGTCTGTTTCAAAGTTAAACAATTTTTATACACAAGAAGTTTTGAATTAGTGTTCTTAAAGTAGAGATATGCAAAAGTTTTAATTAAATACCGAAATACTTGTAGTATGTAGGAACAAATTTCCCCGGTTCCGAATAAGAGTTCTCCGCTTTCGCTTGTGGTGCTGTGGCAGTGCAGCCAAATTCAGTTACCAAACTAAAACACGAAACTTTCGTACTTTTCAATAGGATTTCCACGTCCAGCCTGCCTCGACCGAGTGCGCTATTGCATCACTCATTGTCAACTAGGGCTGCCGTTTTGAAACTTAACAACTAAAGCTTTACTTGACATTGAACTAGGTTTAAATCGATTTGATTAATGAACACATAAAATATATATGATTATGATTCGAATAATAAGATACGTTATAATGTATTTATATTTGTAACAATAAAAACAAAATGAATTGCGTTTATGTAAAATCATCTTATTTTTAAATATTTTCGTTAAGGCAATACCGATATTTTTAAGTTGTAGCTAATTTATAAGTTAACATTAACATATTATACAAAAGTAACATAAACCTATTTTAATTAAAGAGTAAAAATATTTTTTTTAACTACTACGCGACGAGACGAGCAAGACGTTCACCTGATGGTAAGTGATACGCTTGCCCATGACAACGTGGTGCTAGTTAAGATGGTACACACTGCGCTTGTCGCCTTGAGACATGTTTTATGTCTCGTTACCCCAGTAATTACACTAGCTAGTAAGTAATTAGTAATAGGTAGCCAGTAATTTATTATTGTTATTAGTGCATGTGACTACCCTAGTGATAACAAGTTACTGCACCGACCTGTCGTCGCACGGAGTCGTCTAAATGTGTTTGTTGTGGTCTCCGAAGTAACGCGGACTGGTTGCCCTCGCTTCGCTTTCCAAACCATAAATCGCGTTTACGCATCAAGTTATGCAATTTCTGTAACTTGGCGCGGCTTACTTTCTATACTTAGACAGCTTTGCTCTCCAGCGAATGCAACGAAATGCGAATGCGAAGAAGTTAGTTATATATGTGATAGTCCAGATGTTCTTTGTAATACAAAGCTCAAAGCAGCAACTTGCTTTGCTGGCAATATTTAGATTAGTTCGCTTTACCATCAAAGACTTCTTACCACCAGTCGAGATCGCAGTCAAACACTAATCCATACTTAAAAAAAATCATCTTTTCATATAATGCATGACGTCTGATGATTGCCAATTAATGTAAATAATTACCAATTAACATACTACTAACCTTCATGAAAATTTATTGAAATATCATTTCAACATTCAATACCTACTTTAGTGTTTTTTGTATAAAATCGATTTAATGTCGAGATACAACAAATAGAATAAAAATTTATTAAACATTTATATGATGGAAAACATAATGAAACTTTACAAATATTTTGTATACATTAGTGTATGAAATCTTGTGAACGATTTTATGGATTCAAATTTTTTTTAATGACACTATGGAAAGTGCTTAACTATTGTAAAAATATCGTCGTAACCGTTTCTAAGTTATTTCTTTTTTGCGTGTATATTAAAAGCTTCTAAGCATTAGTCCCGTTTTATGAAGGTTTGCTTTCTTACTTCGCTCTATTCTAGATATCATTTTCTTTAAGTTCGCAGCTTTTCATAAAGTTTATAACTACATATAGCGTAACTTTGTTCTTTCCGACGACGAATGTATTTAAATATTAATTGCAAGTAATAATTTTTTGGAAATTAAATACGTAACTACAGTAGGTTAATTTTTACCATTTCATGCGTGTGCCAATGAGTGCGAGTGTATAATAATTTACATAAAGAGTCCAGGGGTCATTGCGTGCAGATCTACTAGATTAATGGCTAATTCTGTTGAGCACACAGTAACGAATAAAGTAATTGACTTCATGACGAAAACAGAAATCCTTCAACGATAGGACTGTGGCAACACGCTTTTATTAAATTACTAACTTACCTATTAGAGTACAAAAAATTTATTATGAAAACATTTACAGTCATAAGTTATAAACATACATGTAGTTATAGTTAGTTGCGAGATATCAACGTTACAGTCTTATTTTATATCTAAGACCTAAGTTATCTAAGACCCACCAACGGACGGAGCGAAATAATTCAAAAGTGCATGAATTATGTGTTAATTTTCGTACTTTATACGTCGCCCCTGAAATGAATCTTAGCTATAATGTGTCCCAAAACAACAATTTGTTACCTTCCGCGCAAGCCTCTTTCCACAAGGTCGTCATTAATGTAACTTAATTTAAATTTATTGTAAAAGCCATGACGGTAAGATGTTTTAAGAGCTGTATCAGAAAGTAATTGCTGTAATATTTACTTTCAAAAGATTAAGAAGAATAAGAGCACTCAAAAATAAAAGATAAACGATATCTTTTAGACTACATCTTGATTTTGTTTATTTGAGACGTAAATTTCAGATACTGGGGATAAATAGAGGCCGTGGATGAAAAAGCTCAACAGTGGACGTCTTTCGGCTGATAATATTATTAGAGAACGTCTATACACGCAAATACAAATTATTAACTATTTACATGACCAACATTTCGAAACTATGTGTTATGAAAAATTTACAGAGTAATTTAATATGAGAAGAACAGATTAATTAATCTTTTCTTCCCTTATCAAATTACTGACTGACCATAAGCATTTCATGTTAATTCGGTATAGGACTGGGCTGCTATAGCTATAAATAACATAGGGTCCAAAATTTATTTAAACTCAAAAACAATGCAGGAGTACTTGTAGTGGGCAGAGACACTAAAAAAGTGAATTGAATTATCTCACCTTAATTCCTTATCATGTAATTGTATTCAATTATAATAAGATATAGAAAATTAGATAATTTGATTATACAATAGTCTATACTCGTATGGGCTATAGTTATGAGGCAGCTGTAGTTCAACGACTTACGGAGAGCCACTCGCGTGTCGCATTAGCGGTTAAGTTTGAATAGCTGATGTGACGAACGTTTCTAGTGCTTCAAATACCCACTATACGGATCGGGTTTAAGTGCTATAAAGTTTAAGTACATGTGAGTATGTATATGTGTCCGTATTTTGCACAGCTACGTAATATTTTACTAAGTTAAATATACAGCGTGAACGGATGGCCGTATGAAAGGAGTCGAAATACATGATTTAATAATCTACATACAAATTTTGGTTTTGTTTTTGAATATAAGTAATATGTCCGCCGGTTCGTATAGCGCTGGTTAGGATTACAGTTACTATCAATAACTATAGCGACCTTTATACCGGAACACGGTAATGTTTCCTCACACTTTATACAGTCTCCTACAGAGATTTACAATTGGCAGTAAAGTAACAGAGACGTAAAATTCACTTAGATGTTCTATCTAAAAATAATAGTTAATTTGATATTTTTTATCCATTTTATACACAATTGTCAATGGCTAGCATTTTATTAAAAAAAAATTAACAAATTCATAAAATGTATGTCATAAAATAATATCATAAAAATATAGTATGCGACTAACTATCTCATTTCAAACATAAAAAAAAGTTACAGGAAATTGGATAATACATTAATTGCTTTCGGTTTTGCAAACATCAAATACATACTATAATAAAATTTTGATATAATTTGAACCATTGAAAGCATCATTAGTTTAAAATGATCGTCTTAGATATCACAGCACATAATAATGACATTATGTGTAAGTAACCACAAACCAACCCATAACGTTTACGTCTTATCTGTGTTATGTATGTAGCTGGTTATGTGAATAGATGAGGACATTATATTTATACATACGGCCCGTTCAAACATCCACCACACATTAAGGACGCATTAGTGCTTCTGTTAGCGCAAAAAGCACCTACGTACAGGCGGGCATTTGTTAAGATGTAAATTTATTCTGGGTAACAAAGAGAGCCTGCCGAGCAAGCGTTCGCGCAAAAACTATAAATAAGGGAGTAACGGCGGTGTGGAGGGCCTCGTTTGATTATCATCAAAGCAGCAACGTACCGGCAATGTTTTTCAGCGCTTATATTACAAGAAAAATTTACAGATTTCAAAATACATTCATGTCTTTTAGTCTCTATTAACTGATTGCATCAGCGCAAAAGAGACGGATGCGCTGACTTCAATTCTCAGCTTGTAACTTTTAAACCGGAAGAGCTACATGGATACTCTTTCAGGATAAAATGGGGAACAGGATAAAGAGAGGAGAAATCCGAAATAGGTCTTCAGCTCTTACGGTTTATAAATTCAAATGATATCGCCATATGAAAGGTCAAATTTGGAAAGTGGAATGGGTGCTAAAAACAAAAAAATCAATGATAATCGTATTAATGACCTCTGTGTCAAAAGCATGAAAATTAGCCCTGAGGCTATTTTGGCACATTATAATCTTATAAGGAAATAGAGACCAGGACAATAAGGCGACGCGTGCGTCCTTCTTCTGGCATGTTTATAAATTTGCCACAAATTATTCGCTGTCAGTATTAATATATGAAATCAAATCCTAAACCGAAATGAACAAGTGTTGCGTTGAACATGTGACCTTCCTAAACACAAATTGCAAGCCTTAATAGATTATAAGCCTCATTGTATTCTTTTGATAGAAGACTCTAAGCACGAGCAAGAATAAAATGTGGACTGTTTATTCTCAACTTTGTTTACATGAGCACCTACTTCCATTTTTATTTATTATACTCCTTGGCAGAATACTCTTTAAGACATCAATCACACCTGCGTATTTTTTGTTAAGTATTTTAATATTTCTATATATATAGTGAAAAAAAAATTACAATATGCTCAAGTTAAAAATGAAAGACAAATATTAAGCTGGCTATAGGAATACATTTATGTTTAATTCATGTTATTAAATATAAGCAAGAATAACACTTTAAGGGGAAGACGAAAATATACATTTTTGATGTCACAAAGAAGTGAACGTTGTGAAAGCGTTCACAGTAATTCATTAACATAATAAGCTTCAAGCAGGGATTAATAAACATGAAGAGGAAACGGCACTCGAGTGCTAATTCTATAATACTGACTCACTGAATTTTGATACCGAGTTTTTGTACAAGAGAATTAGTAATGTTTTAAGTGTTCAATGTCTTGGAAAACTTAGTGATTATAACACTACTATTGACTACCTCTGCCTTCGTTCTCCTCAGAATATATCGATTAATTATATGTTTAACATATTTATACATATGACAAAATAAAAACGTAGTTTATGTAAGTCAATTAATTCTAATCAACCGTAATAATATTACGATCATATCTTACTTTCTCCGTCTCTCTCGGGTTTAGGTTTAACAAATTATATAAACAACTAATATTGAAGGAAATAAAAATAGTTAAAATATAAATAAACTAGTTAACGCAAAAATTTATTTTAAAAAATGACGATCGGGGGCAATCGTTATTTCGAGTCACTTCAGCAGCGATATTTTTTTTGTCGTGAGTCAACAATATCCACTAATTGCATACGTAACATATAACATATATGCACTCGAATCAAATCATGAAACGGCAAACGGTAACTCGCGCGTTTCGAATGGCTGTAAAGTACTTTTGTGTAAGGGAACAAATGCGGGTGACAATTGTGAACAAATTATTCACTAGCACAGAGAGAGCACTTGGCATTGTTGACGCATGAAATATCAGAGCTCGATGGAGTGGAACTCGCGAAACGAGAGATTGTTCCCCCGATTATTTTTTATTTCTGATCTGTTCATTCATGAAAACCCTCGGCTGTGTACTCGGTTGTATTTGAATTTTGTAATAAAATAATTGGGCCCTCAGCAGTTATTAAGAGCGAAACTTGAGTGGTTTTGCGTTAGGAGAATTTATATGGAGAGCACTTTTTAAAGATATTAAAATTTATTACGTAGTCGGCACGAATAATTCTTTAACACTTCAATGCTATTTTCTAAATTACATTAACCCACAGAGCAGCAGAATCATTAACATTTGAAAGTAGTTTCTTTTGTTTTTAATAAAATCGTTTTTTTGTTATAGCTTTAAAAATACTTATTATCTGATCTTGACTCTTCTTGTGAGATTTCCTAAGTCTAAGTGGAAAGAACAATAAGAAGGCTAAATTAAAAATTCTTGCGAATAAAGATACATTCTTGAAGCAACTTTAACAATTTATTATTTATACTTTTCATTAATAATAATTCCTAAATTAACAAGATATAGAACTAACCCATCATCACGGGTTAATATTAAACTATTATAGTTATATTTAAACTATAGTGAAATATGCCATTTATATCAATGCTCAAGTAAGGAGTAGACGTCAGGTAGTAAGAGTTAATTTTTCTCATAAAAAGTATACAAAAAGTTAGATCCGATAAAAACTTTTTTATGTAATTCTTACAATATTGCTTGAGAGAAAAAAAAGTTAGATTGGAACATTCAGTCACTGTCTTAAACTTGACGTAAAAAACTTCTAAACTATACGTCAAAAGTTTTCGACCCTTTGGATGGCACTTTAAAATATCCCCAACAAGGAAACCGACCTTTTTCTTTGTTTTGCTCTATCAGTAATATTCATAGTCCAATTATTTTAAATATCATCGATATTACTATATTAAACGAAAAACATAGTTTGTTTTTCTAAAATCAAGAGGTGCAGTAAAATTATGAGATGAGAGATCAAAAGTTATGTTGCGATTTGCGTTGGAAAATGCCTGGAAGCGAGTCCTTTCAGAAAACAGGGTCGATAAAATCCACAAAGCCATATCTTCTGCCTTCACTTGTCTCAGATTAAAGTGACCCGTCTGCTGTCCGCATTCAGACTAATAACGTGGAGGCTTGCTGCCACAATAGACGGTCAACGTCATTTAAAACGGCTGATCCTGGGGCAGGTCTCCAGCTCGTTCGCAGATAACAGCGACTCGCCTCCTAAAGCCGCTCTTTCAAACGTACTCCTAAGGCTGCAAACTTTCATAAGTTTTGCAATATTAAGTTTCAGTTACGGAACAGTCGCCCAATGTATTATCTATTTGAATAGAATTGAATTTCGTCACTGCCTTGTGATTTAATCCACTGGTTCATGGAATTGTTAATATACACAAACGTTGTATCCTTTTAAAATTCATTTTACAAACATTTAAAGAAAAAATTGTTATAAAATAATCTTTAGAAAACAACCCGATCCTGGTTTAGTTGATATAGTGTAAGTTTAAATATACTATAACTATAGTTAACTATAACATACTTTTTGAAATTGGCAGACTTGTACTGTTAATGTAAATTTATCTATATTTACATTGACAGTAATTATTGTTGTCAAAACGAACCTAAAATCTTTCTCTCTTATATCGACTACTTGTCAATGAAACTAAACAATTTCTTTATACATTTTTATGCATCTAATATTTTTTCTAGATCTATTTATTAAAAAAATATCTTACGTTATAGTTGATGACTTCAAGTACCTTCAAATGAAAGCATCAAAAACCATTAGTATGAAGTTTTTAAATCAAATAAATACTGATTTGAGTGAAAAATTGCATCAAGTATATTGATAAACATCCAAATAAAACGTTGAGTATCACTAAGAGTAATTTTGTCGGATTAAGCCACTGAACTGAGCGATTAGACTAATGATCGGAGTCCTAAATCTGAACGACCCGCAAGAATCCGCGCCGGGTTGTAATCCTAAAGATTGAGTGTTTGGCGGCAGACCCTATAATTCAGTTGTAACCGAACGAACTTCACTAATCGAAATACGTTAATTTAATACTATGAACAACTGTACACTTAATTTACTACAGACCTTAGGCTTTATTATCTTATTGTGAATTTTAATGGTTTTATATGTTTTTTTTAGCTATAATAGACTAACTATACGAACTATGTTCTATACGGTTTTATCACAGTCCTAGATTAACAGTTTTCATGGAGATGCGATAACCCAAATCACAATTGGCCAGCGTACTAGGTTATGGTTTTACGACTCCTTATGTGAGAGTCTCAAGAGTCAGCCATGAGGATAGTTTTGATATATGATGTATATTTCACACCTACTCAGGCTCATTGTAACCAGCACAATCATGTGCGGCCTCACTGTCAGTTAATACCTAAAGAAGTTGTGGTTTTATGTTAAAATTATAATCATGTATATAAATACTTCACAATAAAATTCTTCTTTGAAACTCTTGCAAAACGAACTCTCCACGGGTCTCCGTCCCCTCTCTTGCTGCAAATTAGTGTTAAAGGATCTTTTTTCCGTCCCTGCTCTTTACCAATGCGGCGCCTTACACATTAATCAACCTCATCAGTAATCCGATCAGGACTCGTAATTTCCTTTTTCATTTTGTATGTGTTCGCCTTGTGACAGCTTAAAAATTTCAGACGTGGCCACGAGAGTTTTGTCGAAAATTAATGACGACAGAACGATACGTATGCAAATAACGATGACGTAGACGAATAAGTGTTGCCAATATTTCTTAAACTGGTGGTTGATTTCTTTTAAAATATACGACTTGAAAAGCTTCATCAATACATCAATCGATTGTTGTTGATTGCTGAAGATAGGTCACCTTAATTATAGGTGTTTGCTGTAATCATTAGTTTTGACAAGCAGTGTGTTGGTTACAGGAAAATCTATGTGCCTTTTTTATTGCTACCTTTTCAGTATTATTTTACAAAATTATAATGATATCAAACGCTTTAAAGTTTTACTGATATTCATGAAGGTACCTTAAGAATGTTACATATGATCACTACAAACATCGATGGAATGTAAACGTATACATTTAAAAGTATGTGTTTACTCAGAAATTTTGTGAGAAAGCACAAAAAAACATACACATTCGAATACGAAATTCATGTAAATGTATATAATTATTGAGATATAATTACTCCAACCGTAAACAACGACCTTAATATCATTAACTTATCGTTACGTCACAAGGTTAACAAACGTACATAACACGGTAAAATTTATCTCTGAAACAAACGAGAGATACGATATTTCAAAACAGTGTATAACTCAATTAAGTTGAGATAATAAAGTGGGTAAATGAATACGGGAACAACATGCAAACAGCATTAAGTGGCTGCCGGGAGCCAATTAAAAACATAAACTTTAATTGATACCCATGGACTCGTTACGTGGAGCATGGGACTCGTTACTCGGACTGGGGAACGTTGGAGCGCTCCCCACTCAACAGTTTATATGTAGATTGACGATTGAATCGTACGCTATTTATTGGCAATCCGATTTATTACTGCTCCCTAACTAAATTGTATTTTTGAAGTATATTTATTTTGTATATAAAATTTCGTAACAATATTTTAGCTAGTTAAAATATTTCGATATTATTATGAGATGTTGATCCTGGAGAGCAAAATTCCCGGAAAACGTGCTCCTGGTAGACAACGTAAGAAATGGTTCGACGATTTCAAAGAATGGACTGGGCTTAAATACCATCAATTAAAAAGAATAGCCCAAGATCGGAAAAGTTTTCTCAATTTGACCGCCAAACTTCAGTTTGAAGAAGGCACCTTATGATGATGATGATGACATGTTGGATTGTTTCTCAGCAAATATTACTGAATTACAGCAGTAATAGACACTGCGGTCTCTAAAAGCCATAGTAATTATGCTCAAGCATCCTGCGACCTTAACGATTATGGGTAACACTATTTTTCAACTCTGAACATTACATTTCTGTAGCCATTAAGTAATTTAAGCTTAAATTAAATTAAGCAAAGGTTCATATCGAGAAGACTAATAAGAAAGTAATACAGCTAAACATAGCAACAGAGCTACGTTTAACTGTATTACTGTTTTCTGAACTTAAAACGCATAAACGACATCACAAAATTTTAGTTGCAATTTATTAATTATAAGATTAATTAAAGTTATGAAACAGAAAAAAACATGCAGATACAAAATATTGCAACCCTCATGCGAAAGTGATAATGTTGTACGCAAGTGCAGTTGCCCCTTTAGCGAGGTGACGTACCCCACTCGTTCTATCTGAACAAGCCTATTGACCTGCGTGACCTGAACTCTTCCCATTCGCAGAGTTATTTGCTAACGTAATTACTGTATTTTTTTAACATCGTAAGCAATTAAAATAAAAAAAAACACCATTCTTATTTAAATGCTTATAAAATCAAAATTTGTTATTCTAACACGATACAAGAAATTAAAGCCATTATATAACTTATGAATCAAGACTATAAAAACTTTTTATTATCTTTAATACATTTTTCGTATAGTTATCTTAAGTAGTCGCTAGAAAACTCGATAAATGTCCATTGTATGCATCTAAAACCTTTTAAGATGGTCGCCTTTTACGTCGATAAATTTCCATTTGCGCAGCAAGCATTATTCATCCGTAAGGGAGCCCATTTGCAAAATTAATTTGTGGGTGAAAGAAAAAAAGTTACTGCTGAGATAAACTTTTTGTCTGCTCGCCGTTATCTCGATTACATTGGATCTGACTTAAGATTTTTTTAATAAAATTCAACTCTACACAAGTAACGGTAACCGTCGATGCCATCTTCAAACGTTAGCTAAAATATTTACCATAAAATATGATATTGTTACAAAATTATATGTGATTTAATCAAAAGTGAACCAAAATATTCTTTTTAATAATTCATCTATTGACAATAAACTTAATATAACTAAAACCCATCAGCACTAAGTAACGTCAAAGAGGTGTAATTAACAACATGAGTGATCTATTAAATTCCCTCTAATCCAAAGGTTTACAACTTCCGTCAAAATAAGTAAATATTAAGCATTAGACAATTTTTTACCTTATGACTAGCTGGAAAGGAACAGGAGTGGCCAAATGTAATCATCATTAAACGGCAAGACGCTTCGGCGTATTATTGGAAATAGACTTAGCGATGACTTTTGGGGCCTCAAATTGACATGAATATTTATGAGCCTATCTTATTTCAGGCTTCGCGGTAGAACCTTGACTAACGCGATGCATCACAGTCGCGTACCTTCTTGGTGTTTACTAACTCATTACTTTCCATATTATTACAATAAAACAGTTTAAAATCATATTTTTTAAAAAATAACAGACCAAGTATGGAAAAACACGATATTATTTCAAACATTCAATGAATATGAACTTTTGGGTTCAAGTTGCGATGGTGAATTATTTAATATTTTTTAATAGTTTTCAGTATAAGTTGTATAGGCTGTGGTCGCAAGTTGGGAGTCTTAGTAGCTCCCTTTTCTTGATATCCACTGTTTTACGACACACTCCTACGATTACTCTTCTGTAACAGTATAGAGTAAGATCAACTCTACAGCACAGTAAAATGTGTAGTAACCTTGTGGGTAGTAGAGGTGTTTTGTGTGCGCTCCGCCAATAATATTAAAAAACCCATAAATACTGGTGACTTTGCAGTGATTTATACTGTATTTTATTTCTGGAGAAGTGTCCTATCTAGAGATTAACGTGACATTAGTGAAATCAACAGGAATTTTACAGAAAGTGCCATTTAAACAGTGAGTGTTATAAACCAGCCAATGAAGTGTTTTATGATTTAGAAAACAAATCGACCTCCTTAACGAAACAGCATTATACGTACTTGTGCGGTCTAATAAGATAAGTATTTTTGTCTACCGCTTCAAACTGTTCCGGTGTTGCGTTTGAGAGTGCAATACTCGCGGGAGCGGTGTTCATCGTGGGTTCAAATCCAGCCAAAAAACATATTTTGTTTTTTTGCGTTCATTTTTGTTTACAATATTTTAAACAACTTTCTAAAGAAATTTTTAGAATTACAAAAAGAGAAAATAAATAAAATGTCGACGAAAAACACATTCTGTGCTAATTGTCTAAAAGTTATTGAAGACAAGCATTTTTTAAGTTGTTCCCTATGCAAACACAATTATGATCTCACATGTGCGAATATATCCGAACACCGTTTTTCACACTTAATGACCCCTGATTTAAAAAAGTTTTGGAAGTGCCAACTGTGTGTTTGTAAAGAGTCTAAAAAGTCCAACAACAATCCTGTACGAACAAATGATGGAATACCGCGACGCCGTGGAGGACCCACTATCAGCCCTCCGGTTCCTCTAAAGGGAACCACCACTTTGCCACCAGCTGGAGAAAAAGAGTTGGACTCACAACTATCTCTTCCAGGCTTCGACCTTCAAGCAGTGATTGATGAGATGCGGAACTTCAGGGAGGAGATGGCTGCGACCAGGGAGCAAATAACACTGTTCAATAATACTCTAACTAATTTGACACAGAGGGTGGAAAAATGTGAGGGTTGCATTGATCATATTTACGGCCGATTGGATGTCATTGAGCATAAAATCACGGAGCTCTCTGTTGAAAAAGATAACAAAGCACTCACTGAAGCTCTGCAGCAGTTGAAGCAAGAGCTCAACGATCGGGATCAGGAGCTCTTATTGAATGATCTAGAGATATCCGGAATTCAGGAAGAAAAAAGTGAGAATTTAGCGCACGTCACTATGACGCTCAGCGCCAAGTTAGGTATTACGCTGGCAGAGGAGGACCTCGTGAGCTGTTCCCGAGTGGGTTTGGTGGCGGATGCCAACCGATCTAATCCACGTTTGATGGTGGTGCGATTCACGCGCCGATCTGTTCGTGATAACCTAATGCGCGCCGCTCGAGTTCGTCGCAATACTACGACTGATGGAACCGGTCTACCGGGCTCACCACGACGATTTTATATAAACGAAAGATTGACCAGACATAATCGCTATCTCTTCAGAAATGCGCGAGAACTCGCACGACAACAAAATTGGCGTTATGTTTGGACCAGAGATGGTAGAATTTATGTGCGCAAGAATGCAGGGGCGGATTCTGTGCGTCAGCGCATTCGTACCGAAAATGATTTAATTCGGGTTTTTGGTGCGATCTGCGTTGGCTCTGAAGAGAAAAGAGTTCAATAATAGCATAAATTCAAATTATTCTTGTTTTATAACATTTTTGAATACTTGCTTGAAAATATTTGTATTTGAATTTGTTCTTAAATATTTGGATGTAATCTGTCACGCATTGTCATTTTTTCTAAATATGTGTATTACTTTGAAAAGTTCACTCTCTGTTTTGCAACTGGAACTACATATTTTTTGTTTTATGTTTTGTAGGTTTATTGTTATCGTCAATAGCTGCAACCATTATTTCCTTCTCATTTTCAACTTTAACATCAATATCCTTTTTGTTATTTTGCTGTTTACTGCAATAGTGTGTGCAAATATTATAAGGTTTGTTAATTATAAAAATAATTATCAACCCAGTGTGCTATACTCCTGCATCAACGCTTGCTGTTATAGTTTACAAAGCTTTGTATATTCACAGGTCATCGAATTCCTTCCGAATTGCCAAGATGCCGTGTAGAACAAGATTTCTTAAATTAGGACTCTATAATGCAGGATCATTGCACACAGGACACGACGAATTTTTGTATGCAATGGATTGTTTCAAAGCAGATATAGTAGCGATTAATGAAACGTGGCTCCGGGCCGGTCAACAAAGCGCTGCTCCTGCAGCTCCGGGTTATCGTGTAATTAGTTCTCCGCGTCCAATTAACATGCGCTCCGGAAGAGGAGGAGGTATAGCTTTTTACATTAATCGCGATATAAGTATACACAGGGTTAAACACCCTGACGCCAACATTGAGCAACTGTGGATTGCTACAAGTGTTAACGGCAAACGGATTATTATAGGTACCGCGTACAGACCACAATGGATCAATATTGATACTTTTATTGACGCGCTAACTGAATCGATTGCTTCCTTTTCTAACTATGAGTATTTAGTAGTGATGGGTGATTTCAATGTAAATATGATCGATAAAACTAACAGCAGTGTCAGAAAGATTAACCAATTTCTGCATTATATGGGACTTGAACAGTTAGTAACCGAACCTACTCATTTTTCTGTCGGAACCGAGACACTCATTGACCTCGTATGCACTAATGCTAAGATTCGAGACATCTCGTTGTTTAATGTTACCGGTTCTCTGGGGCATGCAATGATTAATCTGGAGCTTATAATAAAGAAAATTAGGCCTCCCCCCCGTTATTTCATGAATAGATCAATTTCAAACATAAATTTAGAAAAGTTTAACAGAGACTTGAATTCATTGGATTGGGAATCTGTAAGTAAAATCAAAAACCTTGATCTAATGGTTGAGAGATTCAATTCATTAATACTTTCACTTTTCAATGTTCACGCTCCTTATAAAACAATAAAAGTAGCAAGGAATCATCGTTTGCCGTGGATTACTGATACATGTAGATTAATCATGCGTTTGCGTAATAATGCCTATGAAACCTATCGTAAAAATCCGTCTGATAGCAATAAAAAATATTATCAAGATCTTAAAAAACTGGCCATAACGAGTATTAACAATGAAAAACGTGCTTACTTTAACTTCCATATAAATTCGAAAATCAATAATAGCAAAATATTTTGGAAAAATCTTAAACAAAAAATTCTCATTGATCCCAGTAAAGACGAGAACTTGCCTGAATGTCTTAATGATCCAAATATCATAAACAATTATTTTTTAAATATTCACACTGCGCATCATGTTTCCACTACCGAAGTGACGTACTTCGAGTCCCATCGTCATTCTGACAAAACTTTAAAGCTGCATACAGTTTCTGAAAGTGATGTAGCAGGTTATATTAAATCTATTAAAACGAATGCCATTGGCTGTGATGGTATCAGCAGGGACATGTTGATTTTAACTTTTCCCTGCACTCTGAGTCTTATAACTGAGATAATAAATCGTTCCATACTTACGGGAACTGTTCCTACTCTATGGAAAGTAGCTTGGGTGACTCCCATACCAAAAGTTAATGACCCTCTCGACCCCAAAGACCTTAGACCAATAAGCATACTGCCTTTTTTGTCAAAATTGTTGGAAAGAGCTGTTTTTAACCAGATAAATAAATATTTTGAAAGTAATGATATGTTACCGTTGTTCCAGTCGGGTTTTCGTGGGGGTCGTGGTACGGTTACAGCGTTATTGGACGTTACCGATAACATTCTTGCGGAGCAGGATTTGGGACGAGGTACCATACTAGCTTTGTTGGATTTTTCGCGTGCTTTCGATAGCTTAAGTATTCCCCTTTTACTATCCAAATTAATTTATTATGGCTTGGATCAAAATAGTATGAACTGGTTTCATAGTTATTTAAACGACCGATCTCAAACTGTGAAACTAAAAATGACAGACGGTACCTGTATTTTTTCTGAATCCCAATGTATTGGTAGTGGTGTACCTCAAGGATCAATACTCGGTCCTTTGCTTTTCAACATTTATTCAGCAGATCTCGTGAAAACAATCAAATATTGTAAATATCACTGTTATGCCGATGATGTACAACTCTATATATCAGAAAAACCTAACAACATTTTAAATGCGATTTCTAAATTAAACCACGACATAAGTAATATTACTGAGTGGAGTGAAAAGAATTCCTTAAAAATCAATCCCCTTAAGTCCAAATTTATAGCTCTAGGCACAGACTTACAAGTTAAACAAATACGAGACCAAAATCCAACCGTTACAATAAATAATGAGAAATTAGAGCAGCTAACTGAAGTAAAAAATCTAGGTATAACTTTCGACGCAAAGTTACGTTTCGAAAACCATATAGAAATTATTGTCAAAAATTGTTTTTACCGTCTGAAAGTCTTATATAAAATCCGCAGCCTTCTTTCGACAAAAACTCGCATTGCTCTTTGTGAAGCACTTATCTTATCCAAGCTTAACTACGGTGATGTTATTTACGGTCCGCGGTTACTCTGCAGAACAAAGCGTTTGATACAGCGAGTTCAGAATGCCTGTTGTCGGTTCTGTTTCGATATTCCTCCACGATCACACATTTCCCCATATTTAAATAAATCAGCAATGTTGAACATGGAATCCCGCAGACAAATACACCTTGCCTGTCTATTGTTTGGGCTTTTGAAATATAGGAAACCTGAATATCTATATACTAAGTTAAATTTTTCAACACTTCGTGATAAGCGCAACGCAGGAAGCACTCGTTCTTGTCTTGTATTCTATAAGCATAAATCTGTGGCTTTTGCAGGTAGTTTCCGTCATCAAGCGACAAAGTGCTGGAATAATGTGCCGCCGCCTTTAAGAAATGCACTTACGCTTGTTTACTTCAAATCAAAATTAAAGACACACCTCCTAGAAAAACAAATAAATTCCCAGCCTTACACTCTCTAACTCCTGTACGCCAGTCAACGTCAAAACATACTGTTCCCTTTGTTAATTGTATTTTCTTTTTTGTATTATTTAGCTTAATTTCAATCGTTTGTTCCCTTATCCAAATAGTCACTGTTTATATTATATATAATTTGAGCCATCTACATATGTGCGCACGCGAGCATCTTGTAATAACATCACTCCAAAAAAGGTGGTAGCTGAAAATCAGTGTGTTGTTCACTACGTGGCAACAGTTACACTGAGCTACGGCCGTTTTGAGCCATAGCAGTACGTGCAAAAACTAAGAAAATCTAAAATATTATTAAGTAATATGTATTCTTTTTTTGTGTTTTATATTTATTTTCTTGTACTGTAATAATTGTTTGTTTGTATGTGTGTGTGCTGCTTGGACAAATAAACTAATTTATCTATCTATCTATCTAAAAGTATTCGAGATTCATTTTGAGCATTAACATTGATATAAGTTTTATAAAAGAAATTTTAAGAAGTTAAAGATTAAAATGTATTACTTTGTACACTAAAAAACATTGTGGTTACAAGCTTTTTTGGACATCGGCCTTTATCGAGATGTTAATTTAATCCGGATGAACAAAGTGCGTCCGATGAATCAGCGTTCGCATATAAACTATACGAGGGTAAAGTTGAAATAGCGCTGTTGTCGGGATATCACTACCATCTAACGCTGTACGGCATTTTCAACGCTTTTTGGTGAATATACTGCGCTACAGTGAAATCCAATTTATTACACTAGGCTCTGATAAACCCATTGCATACAAAAACATTCCTTTTATCATATAAACATTTGTATATAATAGTACTTACAAATTTTTCGTAATGTATATATTTATTTTTATTGTATTAATACCTGTTTAATTTTGTTTTGGAATTGTTTAAAAGTAGTTTCGGTGTGTAAGTAACATTGTAGACATATAAAAAAATGTTTAGATATTACTACTATTACATGCTTACCCATCAAGTGAACGCATTGCTAATCTCGTCGCTTTGTCGAATAAAAAAAAAGATAGCTTTTGCACGGAGAATATTCAGAGGCAAGAAAAGGAAACGTTCATCGCCTAACATTAACATAATAAGATGTCGTCGCGGGAATTAATAAATGTAAAGAATAAAGAAGCACTCGGGTGCTAATGCTATAATACAGAGTCACTGAATTTTCGTCAGGAGTCACCGAAGTTATGACCGGGGATAAAATAAGGTTTTAAAGTGCCGCCGCGAGGTCTGTGGTTGACAGCGTTAACAATAACCTCACCGCTCGATTACGTGCAATCTTTATCGTTTACCAAAGTTCACTGGTTTATTAACCAACAAGAACGAGGTTATCAACTCGACGCATCGAATTAGTAAAAGTAGTTGCCGACAAATTATGAAAAATAGGTTATAAAAAAGTAAAGAATCAATTTTTGATAGCGCAGTAGTCAAGAACGATCCGTTTCCAAATAGAATGTCTCTAAAGGAATGTAAAGTTATGAAAAGTATTTTATGAAATGTGCTAAAAATGGCGCAATAAGATTTTCCAAGTACCGGCAAAGCCTTTGGTATTCAATTTATCCATTTCAGTAGTATAAAAAAATAAGATACTATCAATCAAACAACTCAATTAAATTTGAAAAATTATATTACAAACTCTGTTCAGCTACGATGTTCATTAAACTTCTAAAAAGTATATAAACTTTTCGGAAATAATTTAACCAGAAGTTGTCGATTGAGATTCAATCGAGTGCATTTGCTATGTATTTATTATATTCAAACTTCTAATAACATCGAAGTATTAATAAAACTATACATTACTTAAAAATATATAAAAAACCGTTTTCAGGTTACGGCATTAGAACAGCAGCGACATAATTTTTTATTATGAAACCAACTCTACAATGTTTTGCGGAACTTTCTTTTAACGCCTCTGTAAACAAAATGCTATTGTATTGTTTTCACTTTAAAAAATTACTTTGTTACTCCTTTTTTATTTTTAATGATGGAGCGACTGCACATTTAGCGACACCTTTCGGTATTATGCTTAATTTCGCCGAAAGTCGCAGTGAGCAGCAGTAAAAATAGAAAAGATTCATCAAGAATGCCACAGGTGGCGCTTTACATACAGAATATCTATTAGTTAATGATTGTTTAACATCATCATCTCAACCAAGAGACGTCCTCAACAAGACTGTACTAGAATGTATTCGACAAAAGGTCTCGCAATGCGTGTATGCCAAAATACTTTCATGTTCAACCATGGTTGAGATTTGGACCGGAGAACAGACAAGAACTAATCGTTAAACGCTTGAAGCTCCATGAAGTTTTAAATCTGTGACCATAGTCTGTAATATTCCAACCATTACATCAGATTTTATAGAGTACAAAACCTTGCAAAAGTACATCGATCCCTATTAATGATGATCAGCTAGAATATTGAAATTAAAAAAATCTGTTTTCTTTTGTTCATGCCACTACAAGATTACAAGACAAGTTCTGCATAGTTAAAAAATAATTAAAAAGCTAATAAATACTTTATGATTCTTTCTTCGTTAAGTCTTACATACTGATATCAATTATTTTCGTAAACATAACGAACAAATTATTTAAACAATACATATATACTTCACTAATATTTCATATACCTCATTTTAGAATTAATAGCTATCAGCTTTCTTATAGAAAATGATTCATTTCATTCATTCATTTGATGATGTTCGTCAGTTAACATGTATGTATATATAATATAATTTATATAACAGTTATAACGCGTCAAAGCACAAACACGAGTGCATATAACATGTAAGAGCTTTTCCAAACGAACAATCTTTATAAGTTGAAGTGTTGGATATAAACGGGGCGACATGGTATCACTTACGCGGTCACAGAAGCGTGAGCCGAGTACTTGTTGGTTCAAAGGAAATTTCTCAGCTATCTATAACGACAATTTTCTACTACATTTTTAAATTTATATCATTTATAATGATGCGAAAACAGAGCGCGAAAGGATGTATTATATATAACTAAACATTCAGAGAGGTTTAATACATTACATACGAGTATCTAGAGTCGATATGTGTTAAAAGAAACGATATTAACATTATCGTATAGATTACTAACTGGTGGGTTTGGATTTAGTTCCACCTACTCAGTTTATATAATATGGATTCCTTAGAAATAGTCAAATTATATTTCTTCTCTAATTCTGTCTTAATATCTATCTCAGCATATTATTGGTACTATTGTATAATCTCAAGATCGTCTTATCGCCAATGTGATCGATGCGAGTATAGTGTAATAAAAGCCCCGCTCTTTCTAATTCTTCTCTTTACGATGGATAGTTCAGTTTAGTAATTCCTGTTGAATGAACACGAAGAGTAATTATAGTCCCTTTAAGTTTTCTACAACGCTTAATCACACTTTGCAGCAAAGGGCCCGATCTTCCTTTATAATAAGTAAATTTGAAAATTGTTTAGTTAAGTAGCGGATATAGTTACTAAAGTATTTAATAAAAATTTAAAACATTAAAATAATCTCAATACGGGAATTTTCTCTTTTACCAATATATATGTTATTATAGAGATACAGTCAAAATTAACAAAAATAACAAAAATAAACTAGGTCTGTCTTCTTTTTTTAACAAAAAAGCGACGAGACAAGCAGGTCGGTCATTCACTTAGTGGCGCGTGCCCCAAAACAATGAGGTGTTACTTAGTAAGTTTACAACTCGGGAACGGTGTCATTGTCTCAAGACGAAATAAGTTACTAGTTGTTAGTAATACGATCTTCGATAAAGGCCTAGCTCTAAAAGTATAAAGGTCCATAAAGCTGATGTTACGAGTTACAACTTATAATTAGTTGGACCATAAATAGCTTCGCTAAATAAACTCAGCAGTAAAATTTAAATACTTTGATAATAACGAAATAAAAGTAAAAGCTGCAACCTAGGTAGTAAATTTACTAGTTAACATTTTCGATAATTAATAAAGTTAAAATATTTCAAATATGAAAATGTTGTTTATAAGCAATCGTTACGTGAACCTCCTATCGTACAGTATTCAAACTTAAAAGTTTGAACTCCGCAGGTGAAGTTTGAAAGAAAAGATAGAAGAAAGTAACCAACTTTATTACTGCATTCAACTTGAGCACGTACCTAAAGCTCCTTAGTAAACTACCAGTCGTATATTAAACCATTTATTTTCAATATTCACACTAAGTTAGGTAAGTTCTCGTGAATAGGCTTCGGATACAACGACAGCAACCCGCTGACTTGATAGGCTTCAGTTCAGTTTGTTCAGGATAAAGTTTCCAACTTCGGGGCAGAGTTTCACAACGGTCGTTATAAAAAGCGGACTGGGATTTTATTTATAATTTCGTGTTTGCTTTCTTTACAAAAGGAGATTTTGAAATCTTGCTATTTGAATTTTTAGGAAAGGTTATACCGAGCCGTATAATTTACATTTAATTATTTTTCGTAGACAAAAGTTCAAAGACAGATTTATAGCAAACAAGTAATGTGTGCCATTATTTACATATATGCCAAATTTACATATATGTTACTACATAAGTCCCACCAAGTATAGTTAATCAAAACGGAAACATTGTTGATAACGACATTAAAATTTAGAACACTTTTTGGAGAAATTAATTTTTAACAAGCTACTTTCTTCGAACTCTAAACTCTCCAATAACCTTTCAAACGTATAAAACATAATCATAAACGGTTCATTGGTTTGGAAACTACGTCACAGACACTGAAACAACCGTTACACTTATTACATCACTTTCTTGTTAAGAAATTAAAAGAAAGAATGAGAGACGGAACGAAGTACAACATTAAAAAGCATGGAACACCACATTTGTTTAATACATAGAAGTAAAGCATAAATTAAAATATTTAACTTTTAATAGACAGCAAAGTAGACCAGAAATTGTTTTTTTAATAATTTTCTTTTAAGTTCCTTAGTATCGACGGATTATTATTCATTGCAAATATTAATGGATTATACAAAAAAAAAATAGTATAACAAGGGCCTCCGCACTCAACGGCGTTTTATATTGACCGCCGACAATTCACTTCAACAAACGATTTACAACAAGACCAGTGCCTGAATAAAAGTTTATAGCCGGAGAGAAAATAGCCTGAATAATTTATTTGTAATAGCACAAAAAGGGTCGTCACGTTTTATTGCCATAAAATCGACCTAGTTCTCTTTTCGTGCTATTGAGAACGATAAAATCGAACAAGGCTAGATTTTTTAGTGGGTATCGTAATAGTTGACTCTACTTAGAAATCAAAAGAGCACCCAGGATCTCAGACTTGAATTTTTTTTGTACAGTAATACGATTCTTCGTCACATAGCCAGCTAATCTTCTACATGAGTCTATAGCCATTTTGCAATAATGTACATTGTGACCAGAGAGTTCTGGTAGAGAACGCTTTACCATCTTAAGCCTTATTCTCTTAACTTTTCTCTTCTTCTTGTAGTGCCTATTCATGCCTGAAGGTTGGTCCTAACTTATACTCAAATAAAAATCTAGAAATTATCCATAACCTAAATTTAATTTCTAACATACAATTCCAGACTAACTATTCATCAGTGAATTCAATTTGATATCATGATAATGATCATATTCATTGTAAATTAATGTTTATAGATAACATTGAAATGCTTTTGTGTAGCTAAACACATTTTGCGGAATAATTGGAAATGTTTATACATGATTGCAGTAATTTTGTTCGTCGACATGTGACCTAGATTTAAACCAACCGTAACTTTGAAATAAACCTAACCTAACGAAATGAAACAACTGCAAATTACGATTTAGAATGGAAACGCCCGTATCCTAACACACGAGGCAAACAAAGTTGCTTTTATGTGCTAACAACATAGAAAGTTTCTCTTAATGTATCCAAACGTAATAAACTTATATTTATATACATTAGCATGTACAAAAAAATTGAATTAAAGAACCTTGTATATGTCAGGTTTTGTTGAAAGCATGATTCCTTACGTTAATTATTAACTAAAGTATAACAAGCCAGCTTAATATTGTCTGATTAAATTCTAATTATGTTAAGATTTAAATGATTATAAATATTTTACAATTTTAACTAAATTTTTGTTTTAAGGAAATGCTATTTTTTTTTTTTATTAATAGCATTTATTGAATTATATCGTTAATTAAAAGCGCGACTTATTAATTCAGTTACAAAGTAAACCTACTTGACAGAATAAGATGTAAGAATAGAAACATCGCAAAGAAAGTCAAACTTATTTGGCCCGAAATTTAAAAACACACACTTTGCTTAACTTTTTCATCACAATTAGGAAATAGATATTTTGCATTCAAATTTGCTTTAAATTCTTAACACTAAACACAATATTCCATAAAAAAAAATACCATAAAGCTTAGAAGAATTCATAAAGTAAAAATTCCTATTAAACGAACCCAAGTAGTGATATTTTATTTTAGCAAGTTCATTGAAGATACTACTAACATAATACATATTAACGACATTTTTACCTTTAATATCCGTAGAATAAAATATGAATAGCATCGTTACCTGAAAAAAGAAAATTGATTTAGAAACTGATCTATTGTATTAAGTACTAAGTATTTATTCAAATAGAAATCACTATGAAAATACAACTTACATCGCCTGCTTATTACATTTGAAACAAAGCTTATTAATCAAAACAATAAAATCAAGTTACAGTGCAAGTTATGACTGATTGGCTCACATAATGAAAGAAGACGAGTCTTACTAGGTTATAAAAAATCTCAAAACTTAACGAAACATACAAGAAAGGATTGTCTGCTTCATTTGTGACACAGTGCAACGACCTTAAGTATATATTTCAGGTTCATGTACTAATGTAGTAATATCCTACCCATCTGCTTTATTAAAATTAGGAATAAATAGCTTCGCGAATGATCCTTAGTAGGAATTCATATTATTGCAAGAATTTGTGGAGTGTGAATTCTGATATACAGAAAATTAAATGAACTCGATAAAAGCAGTAAAATTTAGTTTTAAATTTCAACAACATCGAAACGGGAAATTGCGAGCTAGCGTTATGTAAATGTCATAGAAGTAAAATACTCGTAGCTATCGCCCAACTTTATAAGCTTAGTTCGCTTGTTATTAGGTTAGTTCAAAATAATGAAGGAAGTTTCATTAGCAGCGTCGGTGTAAGGTGCGCTGCGCTATCTTCTGTCAAGACAAAACTTTTTCCAACGCGGCAAAACAAACGTTTTCAACTACACTATCTCTCCGCGCAGAGACATACTAATGTTACGATATTTTAATGTCAAAATAAAAAAAAATGCTCGAGATATCATGAAAATTTTATATTCAAAAGGACATTAATTAATAACGCATACTTCAACCACCCTTAATTCAGTTTTCATTCGACAGCCTAAAAATGATTTATCTTTTGCCTCCTGGCCCAGTCCGCTTCAAACGATTAAAACATTTATTTGATAACGCAGATTTATGGCAAATATAATTTTTACGCTAAAATGGATTTCGAGCTTCTTTTTTTTCAATTTATATATTTGCGTAATAATTATAAAACAAGTATGTAACGTTAACGTTGTATACAAAGAGACTTCACATCCTAGATCCTATAGCTACAAACATAATTTGGTGCTGTGTAAATATATTACCACCAGATTGTTATATGCTGGCAAGTACCATGAGGTGATACTATAAAAAAGATACATAAAAATCATTACATTTTTAAATATAATTGTCAATGTGCAGTTTAATCGATATTGTAACTCACTTTAAAATGAAAGTAGTCATAAACTGAATGGAAGCCGGAAAAATAAATTTTAAAGCAAACGATCGTTACGTGGACTCTATTCATCAACCTCGGTAATTAAAAATAACAAATTCCGTTGCATAACTCAGTAACGACTTCCAAGCAGCACCATAAATAACTCGGGGGGACAAATGAATTTCTTGAAAGGGCCATAGAAATTACAAGTGAACGGGGGCGGGTCCGGTCACGCGAAATTCGTAACGTGTTTTATGAAATCGGTCACTACTGCGGCAACTTCTTTAATTACCTAAGACGTTTATCGAAAAAAAAACTTAAGTTAATATATTCTAAAGCATCACCAGGATCATGATTATGATTTGATATATCTACTGTTATAAACTGTTTAGAAACAATAAACTCCACCAGGCCACAACTTTACCAGGTGGTAGGTCTCTGTTGCCGGAGAGCGTCTGGGTGGGTACCACCGCAGCTCCTATTTCAACCGCCAAATAATAGTGTGCAAACATTACTGTGTTCCGGTTTGAAGGGCGCTGTAGCTAGTGTAATTACTGGGGTAACGAGACTTAACACCTTATGTCTCCGGCGACGAGCGCAATGTGGTGCAGTGTGTACCATCTTAACTAGCACCACGTTGTCATGGGCAAGCGTATCACTTACCATCAGGTGAACGTCTTGCTCGTCTCGTCGCATAGTAGCATAAAAAAAAAAAACTCCAAAACATCAACGACTATAAAACACACCTTTACCTTTAGAAAAATATTTCATGGAGCTGTATTCATATAATACAGTTTTAACTAGCTACAACCAAATTTTGTGCCGTCACTTGGTATGTACTTAATCTCTATTTACAGATACGCAGACATAAAATAAATATACATTTGTAGGAGGCAGCGTCCGCAGAGGAACTACTTATACGTACATGAGCTCCCTGATCATAAAATAACTCAAACAGCCGCGGGCGTTGTTTGATTGAAACGGTTGTAGAATAAATAAAAAAAGGTTTTACGCAAAGCAACGTCTTTCATATCAAATTGTTTATTTCTAATTAAAAGTATTATATAATTTTCCTCTCGAGCAGAATACCTTTATAAAAGTCGGGGCAAAGGTCACAGAGGCAGGATTCCTTTTGATAGATCTCATAAAAAAAACCTTTAAATGACTCAGCAAATTAATGAAGACGCTCGTTGTTTCAATACATAATTAAATTATAAAAGATTAAAAGAACTTAGGACCTCTGCACAGCCTAGCGGAATAATAAGCTAATAATAACCTGAAAGGAAAATTGGTAAACGCAGAGTGGTACAACCAATTGCCAATTGAACAAGATAGCAAATAATGATGTGATACGGACCGCATCAAACCTATCACGAAAGATATAAGAGTGATTATTAAAAAGTATATCAGTTAAATGGAATGATAATAAATTACTGTGCAAGGACGACATAACCAAAATTTAATATAATATTGAAATATTTATAATTCCGGTCGGGTCGTCCTTAATGAACATCGCCGATATTTAAGGCACAAGCAATACGGCAGCATGTTTATATATTCATGAATAATTTATTTCCAATTGTCACCCGCATTTTACACGGTCAGGATTTATATTTGCAGGTTTAATAAAATCATACGCGCATTAATATTTTGGCCTATAATTATTAAGCACGTTATACGCTTTAATATTGCGATGTTTTGCTAGTGAATTGCGGTTAGTGTTAGTTTTTTTAACGCAAACAACAAGCGAAATAAACATCCCGCATTCCGCAGAGGCAAAGCGCAAAGGTTCGTTGGGGATATAAACAGAACACGATTTACGGACGTTGATTTATGTCCATGTCTGTTTGTCTCGAGGACAGATGGCTGCCGGCGCTACTATTCCATTGGAACAAGCCCATTTACACAGTGCAAATAATTCACAATTACTTATAATAATGTATTTCAGAATCATCATAGTTTAGTGAAAAGATTTTGATGAACAACAATTCGACGCAGAACTAATCTTCATCTATCCAAATTCATAAAAAAAACTGTAGTAAAGTTTTAAAATCAAAACCGAACAGATATAATCAACAAAACAGAAACAAAATCCGTGATAACTATTTGCGAAACGGAAGCGACGTTTTCTTTTAAGCAATAAAAATTTTATCAGGTACTAGTAAAAGCACTCACTCTAATTTTAATTGCAAAACAGCGTACGAATAAAACTTAAGTAAATAATGGACAGATAAAAATAAAATAGCGATAAATCTGTAGGTCTTAAAACACTATCGGAAGTAGTTTATTTTAAAAGAATGTATAAGTCTTAAAAAAAAAGTTCTTAGGAATAGTTAATAGAGTCTCAGAAACAGTTGAATGACACCGAAAACTATTATTATAAACGCGTGAATGAGCTTACACTGAAACCACTGAACAAAATACAATGAATTTTGGTATGTACATAGATGGGGACTTGTATGAAATATATGTCACAAAAATAAAGCTTGAAATGAGTGTCAACATGATTTTCATCAGCCGGTAGTAGACCAAGCAGCTCCTAATAGTTTAATCTTCATCTATACACAGAAGGAGCAAATCGTTTAAAGCAAATTGTCTCTCACTATTTGAATAGAAATGACTTAATAGTTTTATATTCAGATGTCGGGAACCTGTCACTCCTTATGGAGAACATGTAAATTAAACCTATAATTACATTGAGAAATCACCTTTCAGCGTTTTTGGCCTATATCCTACTTGTTGCTTAAATTACAAGCCAGCAATATTTTTAACTTTTGTGTATTTTTTGTTGAAATAAATGATGAGACGAGCAAAACAACCACAGGGGGTTTACGCCTGCCCATAACGACGTAACGTTAGTCCCTGACTACGTAACTAAATGTCCCTACTTCTGGTCATTAGTTAGGTCTAAAAACATAGATGTTACTTCTTGCAACCTTAATATAATTCCACTGATTACTACGCCTTTTAAACAGGAATGTAAAGTTCGCACACTATCACTTCACAATAAAATGGTAATCAATGTCTCAATAAATTGAATGATTTCTATTCAACTCTGTCACTAGTACCACTGTACCGACAGCTGCAACTTAAACGTTAAGTTAGTAACTTAAACACGTCCCGCCGTATCAGTCACTGTTTAAACGGCGGTCGTATGTTGATTGGAAAAGTTAATATCAATTAATTTGATTCATTGTTTAAGTTCAAGTGTTTAAGTTCCATTGAAACGGTAAAGTTACACATCGTACGAAACCGATCTTTGATAGTCGGTACGAACAAATCAGCTGTAACTAGGTCTGGGGTTTAAATTGCAATACAGCTTCGGTAAAAATCTTAAAATTACACAAAGGACTGCTCTTTTGTCTGCTTAAAATTTGAGGCTACAACGATTTAAGTAAATAATTTCAAAGTTTTATTTTGCTGACTTTACTAACAAGCAACAACTAAATTAACTTGGCTATCATCATCAACCGATAGACTACTATAACTGGATAGAAAACTTCTCCAAAGAACTCCAGGCTGATCCCTCGCCGTCACATCCAGCGGCTTTCTAAAACTTTCATCAGATCGTTTTAGATTTTTTGTTTACTAAGCTTTATAGCCATTATCGTGTGTATTATGTAACGATGTTATAAACATGTATTTCTAATCATCGATTTTATAAATGTTATGAATTAGATATACAATAACACAGCTTTGGGTATATCATTTATCCCACCGATCGCGTGATGTAAGTAATACACAGGGACAGTTGCTTTGTCTCAGACCGCGTTGTAGCCAAAAACAAAAGGCTACAGTAATTAAATTATTCGTGACTGACACGTATTCATAGAGAAGGGGACAAAGGCTAATTCGTAACAAAGGGTCATTTCAATGCTACTATTATTTCAATACGCTAAACAATTTACAATGAATGAAAACCATACGGTCGTGTGGCCATAGGACAAGTAAATAACTTATACAAGTATACTTCCTGAAAGGTCGTATAAATAATTTATTCAAGCGAAGGACCGATCATGTAACTTTCGAATTTATGGCCTTTTGGTAATAGTTTTGTAAGTGATATTAGTAGCCGTGACAGCTCAGTTTGTAAGCCGTTCTTATTCGGTATACGGCGCAGAGGGGCGGATTCGATCTCCGCTGAGTTTGAGCTTCCGGTGAAGCAAAACTTCCTAAGGAACCGACATGTGACATCCTACAGCTAGCACTTGGCGATTGATCAATAAATTTACTTGTCTCTCTCCTTGTGGGAGAAGGTTCACAGTCCCAGCGGTGGGAAATTTGTAATATTATTGTAAGTATACGCAATTACAACAAACTTTAATAATACACTTTTGTGTTAAGATATCTGGAAAATACGATGACATCGAAATATTCACCAAACGGTAACTGATGCTGGTAAATATTACACCACATTATGGTCGTCAGCACACACTGTAGAGCTAGTCAGTACTTTTAGTAGTTAGTATATGTTAAGTCTTGTTACCTCAGTAATTTCACTAGCTACAGCGTCTTTTAAACCGGAACACAGTAATGTTTGCGGCTGAAATAGGCGCTGCGATTGTTTCTGTCTAGAATCTCCGACAACGAAGTCTTAGTGTGACATGAGTTTTTATATGTATACCAAATTTATTAAATATCAGTATAATTAAGTGAAACATTTCGCATAGTAAAATAAAAATGTATAAAACTAAAATAAATACAAAGAAATGTACCACGGATGGAATAAATCATATACAATAAAATTTATAACAGTGGAATAAAACAATACTTGAAGTTTGTTACACATACAAAAACAGAGTTACCAATTGAATATTTATGAATGCTTGTTTTACCGTAAAATATATAGGCAATGAATATTTTTGGAAGTTTTTCTATAATCACAACACCCTTCTCTTCTACAAGAGTACGTACACCTTTAACATATTTATCATAAATACTAAGTAAGTTTTAACAAATTAAGCATTTACAAAAAGTAATTTTAAAAATTATATCAGAACCAAACTGCGCGAACAGTTTTCTGTATATTTTTTTTTTTTTTTTTTTTTTATTTATTTTTATTTAGGTATTTTTGCCCCGAAATAGCATATCAATCCCATCGTAACCTTTATATCTTAAGAATATATCTACATTCTAAACTACAGACTAAATCACTTAACAGCTAATATCATACAGATTCGCCAAGGACATCAGGTCTTTGGCGAAATTGGATGTTGGGTCTGCCAGCGCGGCCTGCACCACGCCAACATCCCTGATGTTAATCCTGTGTGATGTCAGCAATGAATTTCTCTTAAAATTATTCTGTTTACATTCCATCAGCAAATGTTGCACATCCTCAATTTGATTACAAATTTTGCACATTGGAGAATCTACTTTTTTCATAAGAAATGCGAACTTTGCTGACGGAATGTGACCACAGCGAAGTCTCAATGCTAGTTTCAGGATGTTTCTTGGCAGGTTACACTTCTCAAACCAGGGCACTCGGTAAGGCACAGATCGTATGGTCCTATACCAAATGCCTTTCTCTTGACATACATTAACAAAATGTTTTGTCCAAGTTTCGTAACAGACATTACTGTAATGCAGTATATGTTCCCAATGATCTGGTAAAAAGATGACAGGATTACCATTTTTAGCTGCTGTCTTAGATAATTGATCTGCCGTTTCATTCCCTTTCAGGCCAATGTGAGCTGGAACCCACTGCAAAATCACGCTAGTCTCAATTCGTGTAAGGTGTAAGATCATTTTTAAAATATCATAGGCTATCGAGCAACCTCTTCCTTCGGAGGGGCATCGAGCCAAATGTTGAAGAGCGCTTTTGCTGTCGCTAAAAATGACTATTTTTTTTGCGTTTAGTGACTCAGCATATTTTAATGCTTGTAAAATTGCAATGAGTTCCAGTGTCATAATACACACATCAACGCTTATTTTAAACATGGCATTGTAGCCCAAACTCTGATCAAAAATGCTAGCTCCTAGACCATTATTATTTCTAGATCCATCAGTAAAAATTCTATGCCATCCACTGTACTTACCATTTAATTCGGTGATAGTAATTAATCTTAATAGATTAGGTTCATAGTTTGCTTTAGACTTTTTTAGACTAATTAAGCAAGTTTTAACAATGTTTTTAATATCTATAGCAGAAACCCACGTGTCTAGATTATACATGTTTAGAATTTCTGAAGAGGATATAGAGAGATTATTTGTTTCCTGGTAGACATTTACTAATAGAGGTATTTTTTTTTTGCCCAATAGTTAGTTTTACAAAAATAACTCAGTTCTGAAAGTTGTTCTATAGTTACATTATTTGACCATGACCTAGCCTTTAATACATATTTGTAAGCCAAATATTGTCTTCTTACAAATAACGGTTGAAGGGCTAATTCACTTTCCATGACATGACATGGTGAGGTTTTAATAAAACCGCCAATTACTCTCAAGGCTTGGTTTTGAATCTTATCAAGTTTTGAAATATTTGTTTTGCTGCTACTACCGTATATAAAACTTCCATAATCAATGCGACTTCTAATTAAAGCGATATATAGCTTACGTAAGTGCTTTACATGTAAACCCCAATTAGTACCTGCTAACATCTTTAAAATGTTTAATAGTCTTGAACATTTTATAACGGTTTCCTTAATATGTCTCCCCCATGTTAAACTTCTGTCTAACCACATTCCTAAATACTTAATGGATTCGTTTAACGTTAATTCTTGACTTTTTATGTTTAAAGTAGGTAGGTTTTTTCTTCTACCTTGCTGAAAACACAAAACTGCGATTTTTCTACTGATATGCTTAATCCGACCTCATCCAATAATGAAACAAAAACTTCCAGAGCACTTTCTATCTTATGTTTACATACTTTTATGTCACAATCGCTAGTATATAAAACAAAATCATCTGCATATTGTGATACCATAACCCCTTGTATGCTTTTACAAATTTTATTAGTTATTAGGTTAAAGAGAAGTGGGGATAACGGATCCCCCTGGGCCAAGCCTCTGTTTGTTCTCCTCTCAAAATGATTACCAAATTGTGCAGATGTTCTGATTTTGAGACATCTTTCGTTAAGAAAGTTCCATAGATATATGCATGTTTTAGAACCGATTTGGAGAGAATCTAAAATATTGATCGCTACGTCAATACATACATTATTATAAGCGTTATCTATGTCTAGGAAACAGGCAATTGTAGGTAAATTTTTTGAAAATCCGACTTGAATGTAAGTGACTAAACGCGTTAATGAGTCTAAAGATGAGTGGCATTTTCTAAATCCTACTACACTTGGTGCTAAAAGGCGTTCTTTTTCAGCAAACCACTCTATTCGTTTCCCTAACATTAAATGGAAGATTTTACAAACACAAGATAATAAAGATATGGGCCTAAACTTTTGTTCAGTACCACTTTTGCCAACTTTAGGTATGCATATAATTTGAATGTCTCTCCATTGGTAAGGGACTACCCCAACATTAAAAATTTTACTATATAACTTAAGCAGGAAACATTTAGCGACTTCAGGTAAATAAAAAATCATGGAGTATGAGATTCCGTCTTCTCCTGGACAGGAGTCTTTTTTTTTGAGAACGTTATTAAGTTCTTGAATAGTAAAGTCAGATTCTAAAGTTGTGTTTTTAGATATAAATGAAGGTATAGAATGAATTACGTAATCAGGAGTCAAACTTTCCAAAAGTTGTTTTTGTTTTCAATTGGAGGACATACTCTTGCTTGTTTATAGTTTTTAATCCATTTTAAGCGACGCCACATTTCAGAAGCCGTCACTTTTTCATTAATATTATTACAAAAACTTTGCCATTTTAGACGTTTTGCTTTTTTAATCAGTTTGTGACACTCCTTTATTTTGTTTTCTAATTTATTTAAATTTTCTGGGGTAGGATTTCGTCTAAAATATGATAAAGCTAATCTACGTTGTGCAACTGCTCTAGATAACTCCGGATTCCAGTAATCTTTTGGTTTGAATTTCGATTCCGGTTTATCATTAATTCTTAAATATGGAATGTATTTATCGGCTGCTTCATTAACACGGTCAAGAAAAAGATTATAACTCTTTTGAATATTATCCGGCTCTGAATTAATCTGACTAAAATCTTTTGACAATGTTTTTTGATAATGTTTCCAATCAGCATTTTTATAATTACGTCGTTTGTTCATCATACCGTGATTAGGAATACTAGTTGACATTCTAAGTATTAGGTGGTCACTACCTAAACTTTCATTACGTACACTCCAATCTAGGTTAATAGCTATGTCAGAAGAAGCAAACGATACATCAGGTGAAGTCTGTTGGAGAATACCATTAACTAATTAACTTGAGTAGCATAACCACTATTAAGGGATATAAAACCGTTTTCGACAGAAGCTTCCGCAATCTGAAAGCCACGCGTATCGGATTTACATGACCAATTGGTATGGTGCCCGTTAAAGTCTCCAGCTATAATTGTCTTTTTTTTAAAAGTTGAAAAAATTTGTTCCCAATCAGAGGGAGTGGTACGTACACTGGATGGACAATAGAGAGATACAATATTTTCTACATCTTTACAATTAAATAACTTAACACTAATAACTTTTATGCGTGTATTACTATTCGGAACTGTAATTAGATGTGACCTAATTGACTGATGAACGGCTATAGCTACTCCACCGTACGAATCCTGTCTATCATTTCTGTATAAATTGTAACCGTTAATATGTACATCTGAGTCCTTGTGCAACCATGTTTCCGAAATGATTGCTACATGAATTTTTTCTCGAAATAATAAATCTGTTAAGGAAAACAGTTTTGGCCGAAGGCTTTGTGCATTCCATTGCAATATGTTAAACGTAATATTATCATTACTATTACCCATTATAAATATTACACAAATTTGTTAAAACTTCACCATTTAGTACATAGGACATTAAAAAGTTTTTAATTTCACTACAAATTATTTTCACCACTGAAAAACATTTAACTTCGAAGTTCTCATTAGATATAATAATGTTTTTAACTTGGACAACAATTCTTTTATTCTACCTAACCTAGACTCATCTCCGTTATTATTTAATTCTTCATTATGCTCTACACACATTTGTTCTTGTTCTGTTCTTTTATTAAGTGAATTGTTATTTAATCTTTGTTGCGTTTCATTTTTATTTTTTTCCCTTGATTTTAATGGTCTAGAGGTTATGGGATGAACAAGAATTTGTTCATTTAATGTCTCATCGGTCTGTCCTGATGTAGTTCGAGCTGTTCTTAGGATACTGCTATAAGTTTTTTTATTGTTTTCATTTGTACTCCTAGTTGGTGCGGATATAGCAGTTTGTTTTAATAATATTTGAAGAGCATTTCTGTACGTTGTTTGTTCTTTACTCATAATCTGTCTTATTTGCTTTTCTTTCAAATATAGTGGGCAATTTTTATCTAATACAAAATGATTGCCCTTACAATTTAAGCATTTAAGAACATTGGATTCGCAGTTTTCATGTTTGTCACCACACTTTGGGCACAACTTTATCTTAATCGAACAAAATTTAAAGCTATGGCCAAATTTCCAACAACCAGAGCATTGAGTTACCGGGAATACATATGCCTCTATTTTAAATCTACAATCATATGCGTATAAAAAGAGAGGTAAAGTTTTACTTCTGAAACAAACTCTTACTGACTCGCAGTCTACCCATTTACCATCAGAATCTACTCGTTTTAGTCTGGTTACTGCCACTATCTCTTCGCTAGATTCAAATATTTTCAAAATCTCTTCTTCAGTCAAATATAGATCAACTCCTCTGACAACACCATAGCACAAGGATAGTTCACTAATTAATTGGCTTCTACAACCCATCTCCACAAGTTTCTGGCAGTGTAGTAATGTCTTGGTATCTTCCTTATTTTTAAAACGAATGAGTACCCTGTACTCACTTTTATATTTAATTCTTATGATGTTCACTACGTTCTCCGATCTTAGCAGTTTTGCCAAAGCCATCTGCTTTGGCAACTTATCTTTGGATGTTACACAAACCTCGTGATGTTCTGGTTCTTTTGATGTGGAAGGCATCGGAGTGTCATTTGATGGAACCTCCACACTTGCGACTGTACTTTTTTTCGGCCGTCTTCTAGTGACAGTCGTAAAGTCGTCTTCACTGCTTTTCTCTAATTCCTCCATTTTCCTTTTTTCAGCACACTTTAAATTCTTCTCAGAAAGTTTAGTTGTCAGTAAACTTTCTTCTTTCCTTGCGTCTATTTGTTGAGCCAACCATAACGAATCACTTAAATCTTCCTCACTCTCATCATCGCCATTCTTCATTATTTCGTAATAATGAAAGAAAGGCCACGATAAATAAAAAACGACTCAATTTAATACACTAAAAAGTGGGTATACGTAAAATAATATTAATCGCTCCTGATAACAAACGACGCTAGTGCCTCGATCGCGATGCACAAAGCAATGTCTGTATATTCCGTTCTCTGTGATATTATATTGTTATTTATTTAAACGGATAACAATACAACATCCGTTTTTGCAAAATATTAATTACTACTTTTTTTCTTTACGACAAACAAATGTTTTATTATTTAACATGGAAAAGCATTCTGGTGTAATTTTAATCACGAAAATGTACGAACCGGCCATACAACGGAACGAATAAAACATTAATAGGCACTTTTTAAATGAGAAAACATCTGATATAAAAATGAACTCCGATATACTTTTATGCACAGAATAAATCTAAAGACAATTTTTAGATAGAAGAAAAAAATAATATCGTGTAAGAAAAATCATTGTTAAACGAGTGTGATAAAACTGATATCGGATTTACTTAAACTAACGCAGTAAAGTTTACTATTATTTGGTAATAGAAATACGTCTTTGAAAGACACAGAAGTAAAGAAGAAAGATATCGATAAATTAATTAATAACTTGTCAAAATTATCACAAAGCTGCAAAAAAGATCATTCATTCAAGTTCTTTTTCAATTTGAAAAGGGCAATATTACTCATTTTGTGAACCGTCGTACTTGCGTTCAAACACTATCCCGCTTTAGTTATGAGTCGGGGCTGAACAAATTGCTATTGACAGTCTACGTGGAAATTGAGTTACAAGTGGTCCGGGCACTGACTTCAAGCTTCAAGTTAAACAAAAGTTTACCGCACAAGAAATTACTTTTTAACATTTGAAACATTTGTTCATTCATCAGCAGAATGATTGCTTTGTAATGAATCAGAAACACTTTTTAAACAAGAATTACATACATACATTTATTTAAAAAAAAATTAATTACTTTGTGTTTGATCTTAATACTTGTTTTAAGTTACAATTAAGCTGTGGATGGGAAAGCTTGTTCACACATATTTAGTAGATAGCCTGATTAAAAAAAAACAATCTCCACAACATGTAAAGTACACTGCTGGAATCGAACCAGAGACCTGCGTTATATAAAACTACTACCCAACGGAGCATTAATCTTACCATAAGCGTTTCAAAACGGCAATGCTTAATAAATAACGCTTTTATATACAATAGATATACTATGTATATATAAATAGATAATCAGAATAAAACAGAACTCAGATAATATAAAGCTCGGTATATAAAATTATAAAAAAATAATAAATAACTCCAAAAGATTTTATATAATTATGATATGTACATATTTATCCAGTTTACAAAAATCTTTAAAGAAATAGTGATATTTTTCGAAGTTAATTCACTTGAATGTTACATTTATATTACTACCTTGTTTTTATACAAGGATGAGACGAGCCGAGACTAACGTTGATTTGTTGGTAAGCCATTACGTCTGCACATAACAATGAGACGGTAATCAAGATGTTTACACAGCGCCACATTGTGCTCTGCCTTGAGACATTAGACGATATTTATATTACAGATTACATTAACAATTTCAGTATATATCGCCTTACAAACTGAAACATCAACGTCAACACAATACTGCTTCGCGGTAGCATGATGTTGTACAACCTAATACTTTGAAGACTGTAAACAATTAAGTTATTCGTTTAGCAAGCCTATACGATCTAGTTCGACGGTGTTTAAACGTAAAATTTTTCTCGATAAAGTCGATAATATAACAACAAATTACGAATACGTCGATTTCAGCTCCAACTTTCAAGGGACATCGTAAATAGTTAAAGTATTACTTGAATTATTAAAGGCCTACAAATTACAAGTTGACGAGTTTTCCGGTCACGCAACCGCCGAAACAGGTTACTAATCGTGTATGTAATCATGTCTTTTGTTATTCTCGTTTTTTTTTTGTTCCTTTGATTCTTATATATGTGGTTTTATAGTTTATACTATATTTAATAAGATATTCATTATCTGTAACAGTAAGTATACTCCATCTATCTTATATCCAGTAGAATACTGTAGTAGCCATCTCAACAAAATTTTGCTAGACCTTGTATTTGCGGTTTTAACTGGCCTGCTAACAATCATCGCTATTAATTCCTTACTGTTATATTTACTATGTTGTTCAATCAATGGTTTTACCTTCGGAGAACTTTAGTTCGTTGTTTTAAGAAGATATTTACGTATGGAAAGCAAATTTAAAAGTGTTAGTTCAACTTTACTCACACTTACCAAAGTACACACAGTTCTATGTGAAATCCATTATGCAAATTTCAAACTCTGTCTGATTTTAGATATGTCTACATTATATAAATGTTAAATCAACTTAATCAGAATCCCAGTTTGCACGGAAGCGAAAGTTTTTCTAAAGCACAGAACATACACATTAAAGGAAGCTTCGCTCTTTTCCGAAAGCAAAGCTTAAAACCAAGATAAATCTAGTGCATTCACGTTGATTTATGCCTCCGTTTATTTGTCTCTGGGACAGGCGAATAGCGAGGCCCCGCTTATACCGAGATGGGATTGAGATAAGACGTCACTAATTCACGGCAGCGAATATCTATAGCGAAGTTGTTGTCGGAAATGCCGATTGTTTGTTTACTAGTTTGTGTCGATGAATTATTCATTTCAACGGAAAGATTATTTCTTTCTAAGAAAATATAAAACGACAGCCCGATAATGTCATTTACACATCCGACAGACCGATAACATGCTCTTTTTTAACAGCTTTTGTTCTCTTTTGTCCAAGTCGGTTTACTTGATAGAAAAATTGATGATAAGAAAAAGCAGTGTAAAATAACAGTGACGAGTGATTAATTAGCTGGCGGTCGGTTTTTTTTTTAATATTTACGTTGTGTTGTACTAAACATTGTAACAAGACTTCATCCTCATAATTGTAGGAAAATTATAAGCATGACATTTTAACCCGCATATAAGTAATAAAAAAAACTGTTTTAGAATAGTACTCAATAATCTGGTGTTTACGGTTTTATAATCTAAATAATTTTACAATAATAATTAAACAGATCAAAAAATTAACAGCCGGCCATATATTGTGTATGATTAGAAATTTCAAGAGACTTACCTTTACAGACTTTTTGAATCATAAGTCAAATCAATAACTGAAGCAATTTCTAAATGGTAGTGTAAGGTAGTCAATTCATAACTGAATGTTATACAAATTATTATTAAAAAGAAACCCACATTTGGTAATCAAAATTCATCTCAATTGATCATTGATAAATTCGTACCAAACGCAACGACAATTAACAAGCGATGTGAAACAAAAGTCATTGCTTCTGTAAATTCAATTTTTTTTTGATTAAAAGGAAAGCTTGCTTACATGACGCGGGTCACTCGTTGAATTGACAGTTTCGGTGTGAAATCGAAACGACTTTTTTTATTCAACGAAGACGAATGTGACGTTCACCTGATGGTAAGATCAATGGCCCGTTCATGACGCTAGTTAGGATACTGTAGATCCATCTCAACAAAATTTTGCTAGACCTTGTATTTGCGGTTTTAACTGGCCTGCTAACAATCATCGCTATTAATTCCTTACTGTTATATTTACTATGTTGTTCAATCAATGGTTTACCTTCGGAGAACTTTAGATCATTGTTTTAAGAAGATATTTACGTATGGAAAGCAAATTTAAAAGTGTTAGTTCAACTTTACTCACACTTACCAAAGTACACACAGTTCTATGTGAAATCCATTATGCAAATTTCAAACTCTGTCTGATTTTAGATATGTCTACATTATATAAATGTTAAATCAACTTAATCAGAATCCCAGTTTGCACGGAGGCGAAAGTTTTTCTAAAGCACAGAACATACACATTAAAGGAAGCTTCGCTCTTTTCCGAAAGCAAAGCTTAAAACCAAGATAAATCTAGTGCATTCACGTTGATTTATGCCTCCGTTTATTTGTCTCTGGGACAGGCGAATAGCGAGGCCCCGCTTATACCGAGATGGGATTGAGATAAGACGTCACTAATTCACGGCAGCGAATATCTATAGCGAAGTTGTTGTCGGAAATGCCGATTGTTTGTTTACTAGTTTGTGTCGATGAATTATTCATTTCAACGGAAAGATTATATCTTTTTAAGACAACATAAAACGACAGCCCGATAATATCATTTACACATCCGACAGACTGATAACATGTTCTTTTTTAACAGCTTTTATTCTCTTTTGTCCAAGTCGGTTTACTTGATAGAAAAATTGAAGATAAGAAAAAGCACAGTGTAAAATAACAGAGACGAGTGATTAATAAGCTGGCGGTCGGTTTTTTTTTTAATATTTACGTTGTGTTGTACTGAACATTGTAACAAGACTTCATCCACATAATTGTAGGAAAATTATAAGCATGACGTTTTAACACTCATTTAAGTAATAAAAAAAACTATTTTACAATAGTACTCAATAATCTGGTGTTTACGATTTTATAATCGAAATAATTATACAATAATAATTGAACAGGTAAAAAAATTAACACTCGGCCTAATATTGTGTATGATTAGAAATTTCAAGAGACTTACCTTTATAGACTTTTTGAATCATAAGTCAAATCAATAACTAAAGCAATTTCTAAATGGTAGTGTAAGGTAGTCAATTCATAACTGAATGTTATACAAATTATTATTAAAAAGAAACCCACATTTGGTAATCAAAATTCATCTCAATTGATCATTGATAAATTCGTACCAAACGCAACGACAATTAACAAGCGATGTGAAACAAAAGTCATTGCTTCTGTAAATTCAATTTTTTTTTGATTAAAAGGAAAGCTTGCTTACATGACGCGGGTCACTCGTTGAATTGACAGTTTCGGTGTGAAATCGAAACGACTTTTTTTATTCAACGAAGACGAATGTGACGTTCACCTGATGGTAAGATCAATGGCCCGTTCATGACGCTAGTTAGGATAATAAAGATTGCATTACATTGGATAGAGTATTTTAAGCTATAGCTTCCTTCAAATACTTTAAATCTTTTCATAGTAATGTTTGCCACACTATTCTGTTATTTACCTACACAGTATCCTATATCCTGTGGTAAAATGGAAAAGGTCGTGTACAAGTGAATCATTTATGCTTTAATTGTCACCTCACGCTCCCTTTGGTCTTCGCATGTCGAGTGTTGAATCAGGCTGTGTGTTTTACATGAGTTTTTAATCACCGTACATTCAGGTCACAGAGGTGCCTGTGCGAATAAAACTTTTGATGTGTTATGATTTTGTATGATACTTTTCAGACAAATATTTAAAAGAGTACACAATGTGAAAACACCTGTTTATTAATATATTTAAGTTATTAATTCTTAAAGTAATAAACATAAGCTTTTAAATAATTTTATTACAGTTTAAAAATAAAAAAAGAGATAGGATAATTATTTTAAAATGTAAGTTATGAAAATCTAAAAAGCATGGCCATGCATTTAAGTTTTTGCTTTTCTAAAACTGTCCATAGATTTTTGTTAAAAAAAAAAGACACCCACTCCCACTGTGATTTGTATAGTAGTAGATCTTATTTACTAGTAAACGTCTATTAAACAGTAGTGTGCACACATTACTATGTTACGATATGAAGAGTGCAAATTAATGATGTAACAAACTTGATTTTCTCAAAGCACCGCGAATATTATTTCGAGTAAATAAACTAATTGTAAATTCATTACTAAGAACAATTGGTAACCAGCAGGTGAATATATTACTCTTTTTATCGCTTTATCTCTTTTAAATTTTATAAGTTCTGTTTGAAAAAGATTCATTTCATTCTTCAATTAAAGAGTTATTTTTGTGAGTTGATAGACATGCGCTATACAAATCGAATAACTTGACTACTTTAGTTAGTGGTGTGTACGAGCAAGGCAACTTCAAATCCTAGCGCAGTTCCTGCTTTGTCTTACGAGCGTGCCTGCTTTCGCCACTTTACTTTTAAGATAGATATTTCATTTTGTTATGTTTTCCGTATACCCCCAGAGAATAGTGCCGGAGAACATCTTTATTAGTTTCTTTACTCCATATAGTTGTTCTTTTCAGTATAAATATATCGTGAACATTTTATTTACAACAAAAAAACTTATTTTTTACCTATGAATGAACCTTAGCAAAGTTGAAAACTTATGAGTTAGCGTGTTTTACAGCACGTCTAAACTTTATAAAATAACTTTCAGAACATAAATAATGTAGATAACGAAAACTAAAACTACTATTAAATCATAGTATTTAATATTGTACCTTAATATAATATTCTCTCATTAAAAAGGAGGTTACGAAGTCTATGTACTGTTTTATTTATAGTCCCTTTATACTGTTTTTATTTACATGAAAATATTAAAATATTATACAGGAATTTTGTCTTCATTATTAAATTTATATTGACGTATTTAATTATTATATTTTTAGTAAGTAGAAATTTATGTGTAAATATTAAACAAAACAGTAAACAAATTACAGCATCTCGACCAAAACCACTTGTTTAGAACTATTTCGCGTAAGCGAAAATTAAATCCACGAAACACTGAACAAAGCTTACCTGCAGCAGAAACAAACTTCACGAAGGCAACTAAGTTGTAATACATGCACATATACTAAAATATGTTGTATACATTAAAAACGCAAAATTTAAATTAGTTCTAAAGTACAAATTACTTGTTTTTGTAACCAAATGTATACAACCTTCCCCCAGTTGCTCACTTGATCTTTTATATAGTAAAGATGATAAAACTTGACCCTCTAAGTAGCTTTGCTTATCATTTCCAAAGACTGTACTGTGACTGTATACGATTTCGTTTCACCTAACATCAAAACCATGTTAAAAATAACTTCTCAAAAGTTGTTGACGTTGAAAGTCTAAAATAAATTGTTTCACTATTGACTTATTGGCTCTTTTATCATTCCACGGCGTACAAAGCATTTTGCGATGTATTTCTAAAATTGTTTACAATACTGATCCACTGATAAAATTCAATATTTTATGGATCGAACGCAATAAAACTTCAATGAAAAGAATGCACTATAATTTTGTGACTATTTTAACACGGACAGAAGATATTTTGCTAACAAAGCAATACATGGCTACATTTTGCTATTGTTACCAATACATTGCGTCGGCTAATAAACAATTTTAATGGCCCATAACCTCGTGACGGTAACCACACGCCCTCATAAATAACTCACGTACAATGAATTTCTTGAAAAGTTGTAAGTTCACGCAACGGTCCGGTCACGCTATTGCCGAAACATTATTTATTTACAAGTACTAAGTCGACGACGCGTTCTTTTTAGTCTAAAAAAAAACACTTATCGTATATCAGACAGACTTTTACATGAACATTTATAAATATCACCTATATTGAAATTATTTCTCATCTTTATAACGGTAAAAATAAAAGTACACAAGTTTGTAGTTAAATTTTATAAATTAGAATCAAATTAATAAAAAATCAAAGATTAATAAATTTTCTTAGATAAAATATACCATTTCCATGCTAGAGTTACTTCTATCGAGTAAATAACATCAAGAATATTAGTATTTACATAAACTCTTAGTATTTGCAAGTTTAAATATCTTTCAGTGACTTGAAAAATGTTCCTTTGCGTTACTCCGGAGTCGTACCTGACCTCATTACGGAAAAGAGATGAAAATAGGAGAAACCGAATGAAACTGAAAATAATTTTATGTATTTATGTCACTGATCTCAAATGGCTCATACCGTACACCAGCCCCGATGTCGAGTTAAGAACTTAGCGCTCTAGTAACCTAATTCAACGCGAACGCTGAAAGGAGAAAATCCCGCGAGTTTGTTCAAATTAGAAAAGACGCAGTTAATCCTTATTATAACTTAAAGCGATCAGACCTGCAAGACTTCCAACTAATGGTTTATGTCATATTAATATTATATACACCACTACCTATAATGTTTAGCTGAACTACAATGTGCTAATCGCTTCAAGATAAAACATGATCATGGCAACCTTTAAATAGTAAAATTTATAACTTAAATACATCTTCAAACACAAAATAATTTTTGTTTACTTTTAATAGACCTCTAATTGATTTCAAACAACATTATTTAAACAGAAGCCTAACGTACAATACGTCATATCTATCAAACCGTTTGAAGTGGCTAGTTAATGGTAGCGCCTCGTTAATAATTCTTTTTCAAATGAATGTTCTGAAAAGGCCAAAAAAAATTACAGGTAACACGACACGCGATCGCTAAAATCATTAGTAAATTAATAATTACTGTGCCCAATAAATATATGACACAAATATACGATTTTTATTTACCATAATAACACAACACAAACTTGTATTTTAACTTAAACACTTTTTAATTTAGTAAAGAATAAACTGAAGGGCTTTATTTCAATCGCAAAAAAGTTATGAAAACTTATTGTGAAAGCTTACTGATCGGACTTGAATTGAGCTGAAGAGAATCATTTTGTTAAAAACATATCACATACAAACTACTAATTAAGTTATCCACGACTCGTCACTTTATGTTATAACAATTCGAAACTTATTTTTTTAATGTACTTAAATGTAAAAGCATTAAGGTCCTTTTCTTTAAATTAGGCAAAATAAAGTAAACGATTTTTTTCTTTTAATTCTTAGCATATCCCCTTCTAAAGTAAATTTCTAACCATTTCTCATACATTTAATATAACTAGTAATTATTATAATCTCAGTTATTATCTGCTAAAAGCAAATTCTCTTATTGACGTGGTACAACATTGAAACAGTGCTCCAGTTAGAAGAATTCGACACGTAACAAAGAGGAACTCGCGGAGAATTTAAATCCTCCCACTTTCGTAGTTTGGTGTTGTCTCAAACACGTACCAGACTTCACTGCTCTCCAGTTTCATGATGAATTCTTTATATCTTGAAGAGTTTCGTGAAAATTCTACGTCATCAATGAACTCAGACAAAGGGAAAATATTGTACAATTAGAAACGGATACTAAGAATGAAGTTGTGTTAATTCCGTTTCCGTGCAATTCTTGATGGTTCCTTGCAATCTTTTCTGCGATACTTTACACCTTTCCACTGATCGCGAATACCAATTAGCGTACTCTGATGTTATAAAAGGCTTCTGTTATAAATTGAGTATTACAGAATCATATTCTACCAAACTTCTTACACCTACTTTGTTTAATAGTTTCTGTTGCAACGTAAATAAAAAAATTATATCACATTGATTCGATATCGATCATTATTATATATATTATCACTTTTCTCTATATTAGTTACAACAATGTATGATTTTGCAATAATATTTAAGAAACATGAATACTGTCGTTTATTTATTACTGAAATAATCTAATTGTTGCAAAAGCAGTCATGTTATGATATTTGAAAACGGACAGAATTAAAACGAATTAGATTAATGCTGTGGAAATGTACTAATGGTTAGCAGCTAAGCGTGCCCCAGTAACCTAATTCATAGAATGCCATACGACTTTGGTACGATACGCTTTGTTAATGAACGCACTTGGATTTTTTTTATGAAAGCAAACAACGTTACCATGCGGTGTCAACCTACCACTTCAGTAGAATTTTATTTCGTTTTATAAACATTATGTGAAACTGTAACACAAGACCCAACGAACAGACAAATTTTTTTAAACAATAATGTGGGGCTAGTACAGATAATGTACATCGTAATAGACCACTCATCTTGATGCTATAAGGTGTTAAATATATACTAATATTTGTATACTACTGTTTGATGACAGACAGGGGCTACTTTGATCTAAATTTAGTTAACTTATCCTGTATCCAAAAAATCTAATAAAAGTTCTTGTAAAATGTTTTGATTTTAATACCATGGATCTATAACTGAACCGGTCCGATGTCGAATCTGGTACTTCAATTTTAGATGATTGCTGTATATCTTGTAAATGGATATGAGCAATTACAATACAGTGAGTTTGTAAGTATTTAATCTCTCCCCAAATAAAGTTGTTTTTTTAACATACAATAAGGTAATAGTTCACCCAATTGTCGTACAATGTTAAGTGAAATTAAGGCCGAAGATGATGAAGCATCCTAGCGCTGAATATTCTGGCTCATATACAATGCAAGCTAGAACACAGAGATACTGTTTTACAGGTAGATTTATAATAAAATAGTAGTAGTTAGCAAGACAAGTACCGAGTTAAACCTGTGCTGAATTCATCAGTTAGTATGCTGTATATAATAATTTGTGTAAAGTTATGAGAATATAAAAAGGGTACTCCAAATTTATTATCTATGTGTATGTGCACGACTATTAATGAAAATTTCAAGTAAAATCCATTTCGCAGAACTGTTACAAAGAAAATGTAACAGAAAAACCTTTTGAATTCGGCCATTTCCCGCACCATTGTGACGTGACGATTGTCATTAATGTTTTCGCCGCAAAAAAACAATGGACCCGCTGAAAAATTGAAGGCTTCGACGCGGATAAACTTCGCAGAAACGGCACTAGTGTTTCGCCCGCCGTATGTTTTCGTTGCACGTAAAACTAAAATAAAATGAAACCGTCATAATTTATAGTTGGAAGATATGTGTATAGTACGCTTTAAATTCGCATTTGATGCACAGTATCGACGATAGACTAAGCTCCTGTTACATTTCGAATTTAACGTGGACATTGATTGCTGTTTCTGAATACCTGCGACCTGTCAGTACAGACAGGGAGGAAATTCAGGCGATTCCTGTTTCGCCTTTTCGGTATCCGTACTAACTTGCTTGTTATTCGGTATAGGTACTAACACACCAGCTCCGATAAAAAATACGACTAAACAGCTAAAATCTTGTAATATAATAAATACGTCATTTATGCAATGTTACTAAAAATTGTTTTAAAAACAGTTGCGCGGTAAAACTTACAAATAACTTTATTTGTTTATAAAGAGACATATGTAGCTTAATCGTCTATCGATTACAAAAACAGTATACGGGCCTTTTCAACATATATTCATTTAATCGATAGTACAGAATTACACAATAAATACTTCGTTCGTTACATACATTAAACTCAGCAAAAGGAATCTCTTTATTTTTTTTTGACTGTTCAAACGTCGGTTGTTATACAATCGTTACTCGCAAATCGTTTCTCTGAATTACATGTACAAATATAAATATATCGGAGAGCGAGCAATATGAAATGTTGTCTGTGTGTTTTGAATAATGTATGTGTAATCGTCATACGCCTATTCTTCAGACTTTCTTCAGAAGCGAATCTTTCCATTAGGTTGTTACGTTAGTGATAACAAGTAGTAATAAATAATTTACATATCGTAGAATAGCAGGGGAAGAAGTGAAAATAAAAATGCTACACAAAACGACTTCTGCAACAATCATTCCTCAAACTGAAACGATCTAGCTAAAACCCGTAAGTATTTTGCCGGTATATACTTATTTTATATCATTTATCGTCATGAAAATTTCGAACAAAGGTGTTGTAGTCGAATCAAGAAGATATGCTGTAGTTTATAATCTTCAATGCGAATAATGTGTAAACCAATTTTACATTGATTACTTAATACCTAACTGGTTGCAAGTTATCATTGTCTATTATAAAAAAATAAGAAAAAGTGTTAAATTTTATAGTGATGTTTCTAATGGCTTTTGAGATAAGCGTGAACAGTTAAAGCCTTCTGTTTTTACATAAACAATGTCTTCACAAAAGCATTGCATAAATAGCAACACAAAACAACTTAAGAATCAATTAACTTAAAGGCCTAAAAGATAACGGGGAAGCTTAAGGGGGGCCTAAAAGTTCGCAAACAAAAATCCCTCATTGACGCTTCAACTGAAACGCAGTGGAAAAAGTTTCCCATCTGACATTGATGGATGCGAGCGGCCAACGCTAACTTTACGTAAGCCAAACGCAAACTGCTCCTCGACAACGCAAATCGAGTTTCTGACTGGAACTCAAATTTAATAACGCAGTTCGCGCCGAGAACTGAGGAATTGGACCAGCTACCAGTCTACACCACGTCGATTCATGTTCAGCTAAAAAACGTGCCCTGCTTTCTTACTTCATTTTAAATTCACTTCATTGACCTCTGATCGAGAGATGATGAATAATATGTTAAAAAACTAAATTGTTTTAGTTTCAGTTTTCAGACAAATATTGCAAGAACCTATTAAAGTTAATCGTAAACAGAAGTTATTAGAAACGTTTGCCTCTTCAAAATATATCATAATTTATATTAATATCTAGACATTACACTGGCTTTTAAATCAACATAATCCGAATTTAAAAATTGTTACTAAACGCGAGAGATGACTATATTTCAACTGGTATTCAATTTAGTTTCAGCTCAAAATAAAACGTTAATCAGCTTTAGCAAACCTTTATAAAGCCGACACGTGAAACGGTTAATCACTTTGAAGTATTTAAATAAAATGCTTCACTGACGTATTTCATTCTGTACTCCCAGCGAGATAAGTATTTTTGCTAAATCCTCCGCGCCACATATTTTTTATTCAATGAGAAATCACATCCATGAAGTATAATCTTGTCGTCGTATAAATAATGAGTGATAATCTTGTCTATAACAAAGAAGCGAATTTAGGCTCTGTTTCCTTTGGACATAGACGGTAAGTTTTATCATACATTTCTAAGTTACAAACCTGCTCGTAATGTTTCTTTAATTCAAGAAACGCAAGCGTTTAATATCTGTTATTTCTACGGGCACAATCTCTACAGAATCTTAATAGTGGAAAAGTTCCAATTGCAAGACGAGGAAATGTGCAGAATGCAAATCGAGTCGGGTAACAAAGTTCCCAACAGAAACATTTTAGTCTTTGTTGTCCAAATCTTTTCAAACTTACTCTCCTGTCGTTAAAGCAAAACTAATGTGATTATATTTCTGAAACTGAATTGGTTCCTTCATTACTTGAGAGAAATATCAAAAGCATGGACCACAGACTCGCCACATTACGGAATACGCAACTAACAAATGTAACGTCTAAACAGTTATCTATATTTAGCCCTAACTGGTGGACTTGTAAGAAGTCTTTATTTTTTAATATGGAGATAGACATTCACTTATTAAACTCCAGAAACTATAAGCCATTCGCAAAAGAAGTGGCTCGGACCTGAGAAGAATGGGCGCAAGAAACCCAACCGAGATATATATTTGTTTTTAACTGCCGTACTTTTACAAAATTATCTAACATATTGCTTCTACGAAAAATAAGATTAACTAAAAAAAATTTCTAACATTCAATAATATGAGTCCTTATCTTAGAACATTCTTTTTTATGCCAATGGTTACCAAATAACTATATGAAACGTTATGGCTACTATTTATATTACTTACTTCCAGGTTAACCTGCTAGTCATACGTTTTCATCTTTTTTATTATATACTGTATCTCAAAATTAGTAAACTAAATTAAAATGAAAATGCTTATTTTGATATTGTAAATAATTACTATTTAGTTTGTCTTTTTATTATTTCAGTAAACATTTATCGGTTAAAATTCTTGTCACAAAGAAAATTGTGATGTTTAATCAGATCGATAGATAGTTATAATAAATAAAAGAAATCAATAGTACATATAAAGGTAATAAATTTTTAAATACGATGTTGCAATTTCGTGAGTTTTAATTGCCTATTACTTTTGTATTAGGGGAAGGTATGAAATCAGGAAATTCTTAATTAGTCGGGGTGATAAAGCAGCCCCAAATTTCTGACCTCAATCTCACGTCGACTCATTTTGTGTGGTTTCTGTATAAAGTTACGCTTATTGTTCATAACTTTCGCAATACTTCTTCTCTTACTACGATAATAATATTGCCATATATATAAAATTTTATGTAAACATCGAGTCAAGTATATAAAATTTATAGACCTTCAGATTTCTGCAAAGTTAAGTAAACCGTGGTTTGCATTTTTTTTTATTTATTGAACCTATTATTCTGCAAGTAATTTTTATTCCACACATTGTGTAATCTAAACTATATACTATAAACATGCCTTATTTATTATTTAATTAAGAACCAAACAATACATCTAAACGAAATTTACAAATAGTTTGTTATAAAATAACCGCGTTGAAATTAAAGGTAAAAGTCTGTATTTGATTAATAAACTTAACTTGTCACTTAATAGAATGTTTTAATTATTCAAAAAATGTTGTTGAATGCTAAAATCATTTATATAACAAAATATCTCTTCTATGGTATTTGATCAAAAAGAATCAACGTTTCTGAAGAAATCAATCAGTTAAAAATATTTTTTTAGATTTTCACGGATACAACTTCGATGTATGGATATACTCTTCACTATTTTTCGCATTTTCCCAATCGAAGTATTAAATACTTTGTGATATACATTTTCCAATAAAAAAGGAATAAAATCAAAAACATAAACACAGGTACGCGTCGAATTTATTGACTCCTTTCTTCTCGTCACTTAACCATGCCTTTGGGAATGACTAATCACCAAGGTGTAAGCATTTAAAAGAGATTATCTATTTAAAGCTGTATAAGCATCGGATTGAAACATTACAGATTATTAAGACCATAAATTTCCCGTTTTACCAGCGGCGAGTAAATGTTTGATTTACAGCACAGCCCTGAGCTAATGCGTAGCGGAATTTCATCTCTAAATAGCTATAAGCGCGTAGCGACGCTCAGTTATGAATGCACGTAATATTATGTAAATTTAGCTTTTTATAGTAAGCTATTTCGTTGATAGCTGTAATAACGCGCGGGAGTGTAGCATACTGTCTGAATAAAAACGTGAATGGTAACATTATTTAATGTGCAATAATGTTAGCCTATATTCTGTGCACCATCTTGTTATAATTGTCTCTGTTACCATGTCATAAACTCTAAAAATAAATTGTTCAGTATTTCTATTTTATATAAAAACGTATACATGGGTAAAAATTCTTAAAACGTATTCATTCCTAGTTCGGCAACACTGCGCAGAAACGACTAAACTTTAGAAAGCTAATTGTTAAAAAAGACCGTGCGGAAGTATACGAATAACATAGCGAAATTATACATTCGTCGTCCTTTTAATTCTACACCGTGTTGGACAGAAACCGGTGGAAACAGATCATCTGATCCTGATACAAGCCTAATGCTGACCACGATCCTCAGATGGGTAAATATTATATTTATATATAAAATGCATAAATTGTTAACGTTTTCCTATCCCATTATACATAAAATCCAAAGAGAGTTTTGTTATGAGCCCTGACGTCATCGTCTTATTTTTAATTTAGTGATAAAATTTCGTCCCAACTTTATAATAAGACTATTTATTCCCATGTTTTTCTAAAGTATGATTCTAGGTAATATATTTAACACATTTGTATGTTTGAGACATATTTTATTAAAATTTGCATATCGAAAAACATAATGCCTAATTTATTTGTAACGTAAGTAACCCAGTTTTTAAAATAAAAAAGTTTTCACGAAAACTTCATGATTTATTTCGTTAATGTAAAAGCAGTTAGTGAATTTATTATACTAATATATTATCGCGATAAAATATATTTCATGAAGAAATATAAGTTTTTATATACAAAATTTTAGAAGCGAAACAAATGTGGTAAAAGTCCTTTCTTTAGTATTAATAGAATATGAGCAATTCATTTTACACATATATACTTTTTTAGTCACGACAATGTTTTACATGGTTTAAAAATTTGAGAACAACTCGTAGCTCATGTAACACAATTTTTAACTTCATTTTGCGTTATTTTATGAAGAAACTTATCTGTTTTCAATAACATATTAATGAAATTAATTAAAATATTACTCCAATTAAATAATCTCAGTTAATTAAAAAATAAGTTTTACATATATTATAATTTCTATTACTTCTCGAAAGTTATAACGAAATCAGAAAGGAGTGAATTAAGGAGATTTTGTACCTTGTGAATAGGAGTTCCCCAGAAGTCGTTCAGGAAGATGTTTGAGATCGGCGTCTGCGGTCGCAGGTCGCGGTTGTCCTTTATGGCACTAATGTCATCGAAAACGAATCCACAGTATAGGCTGTTGTGATATACGACTATGCACGCCAAAACAAGGATTGCACCGAGCCCGCGACGCGGTGCCTCCGGCGTTTCTTCGTTCGTTTGACCCGTGCCAGTAAGACGTCGTCTACTGCGCCCAGTCCGCGTTCTCACGGCGGACACAACTCCTCCGAACCTACACACGCCACTTACGCGGTCCATCGCGAACACTCAAAACAACCTCAACAACACATCACCAATAAAATACATTACCAACAAACCCTAAAGACGGATAAATATCGCGATTTTCAAACGTTCTATCGAGCCTCGAAAACACTAACATGAGTCGACTATAAAATTCGCTACACTAAAAATCAAACACTAAACACGGTTATTGCGTTACATATACACTACTAAACGGCATAACGCGAATTTACAGCGTATGTTTACGTCTGCGCGCACATGTCATGTTTTTTTATTCTGACGAAATCGTTTAATTTGACATTTATGTGATTTTCGACGAAACGCTGACGGACATACGCGCTACTGGCAGCAAACTTGGCCGACGACTGCCGAGAGGTGCCGAGCGAGTGCCGCGTCGAGTCACGTGACCAGTCGTTTTACTGCGGGTCGTTTCGGGACCGCGCATGCGTCTGCATAGTATTAGCTGGCGGCAAAATAAATATCTCTCGTCCTTTGCGACTTATGATTGACAGGATATCCGTTTCAACTACAACATTTTTAAAAGCATGTGCATAATATAATTTTTCTTTCTTTAAAACGTTAATACTAACCTAAATCCCATATGGTGTTGTGGTGATAGTCTGCGGTAGTAAAACGCACTAGCCTAGCAACATATTGAAAGTCTTTAGAAAACCTAAAACATCATCCCAAAACAAACAAACATCAGGGATGTTGGTGTGGTACAAACCGCGCTGGCAGACCCTATATCCAAATTCGATAAAGACCTGATGTCATTGGCGAATTGGAAGGATATTAGCTCTTAAGTGATTAACTCTGTAGTTTAGAATGTCGATATAGTCCTAAAACAATTTTTGGTATCACTTATTAAATTTATTGTAGAATTACTTTTACACGATATTATAATAAAGTAATTGTTAAAAAAATTGATAAGCAATTATAATGGTTTATTGTTTGAGCGGCAGAGTATCGCAATTTGATTAAGTCGACCCTACTCTACATCCTGCGAGCGCATGCCCGCGGCTGCGAGGGTAAGGAGGGGGAGGAATGTTGATGACGACATTTCGGTCGGGTGTGGGGGAACAGGGGTGGGCGATGAGAGTCGAACTCGAGACTCGAACGTACGCAGCCGCCGATCCTTATTAGCCGTGTTTGTAGTTTGTCATAAACTGCTCTCGTATTCGAACGATTGGCTCCAGCCAGTGAATTTACTAAATCACTTAGACTTATCCGTTCGGATCCATTTCTTCCGCGTCAAAAGCCTCAGATGAATGCCGATAAAAGGTTTTTGTTGTCGGAGAGATCTGCCGCTTTTTACGGCAGAAGTTATTAGGCATGTACCTTCAAACTTTCACTTAAATGTTTTGCATCGACCTCCTTCCTTTTGTCATCCTGCTGAAACAAAAGAAGGCACTGATTTATTTTCAAACATTCGAGTCAGATTTTCATAAAGTTATATGAAAAAAGTTTTATACTAATCTTTTGTGGGATAAAGAAGCCTGAGAAACAAATTAAAGATAATAATCAAAAACAAAAGTTTCCAAAACGATTCTTTTTTATTTAATTTTCTTTGAGATGTCACTTCAACTGAAGTAAGACTTTCTTATTTAAAGAGAACCGTAGATAAAAAAAAAACAGTTTTTATGATACACTATTATGATATTTTAATATTTGAAAAGATAATTCAAGTTTATATAAAAGTATAGACAAATCCCATTCAAAGCGTGATGTAAGAAGACTGCAACTGGAATAATAATGTTATCAGACCTCTTAAACCGGATCTGAATCTGGCTTGTATTTATAGAATATAAATATAACAAAACCAGTAAAAAAAGTTCATTTCGATCCTTTGCATGCCCGCTTGCATTAATTTACATATTATTAATCGTCTTAAATGTATATTATTACGATTTCATTTGGTAGACTAATTATCCTTTGTATAGACCTAAAGTATTTATCATACGGGGAGCGTTCGCGATGCAAAATGAATTTTCATTCCGAGTCCGTTGGCTTAGAAGGGCTTAATATGTAATGAGGTCTAAATGAATTGAAGGTGTTGAACGTAATGAAGTGGAGTAATTTTTCCCTTGTACTGGATCGTCGGTTATTTTTATTAATTGATGAAATTATAATACATTTTAACAAAATTTTGCAGACAAAGATGTCTTAATAATAAATTAATCGCTAAGAGCATTTAAGATTTTTAATGTTCTAAATTTTTGATATGTTTTCAAAAAGAGGGCTAATTATATATAATTTTTAAAAACATCAGCTATGAACTTTATTTCAAAAATTGTTTTTTAGCTTTGTATATGCATTGTTCGAGTGTAGCCCACTAAAATGATAGAAAACTTGATCATTATATGCTAATTACAAATGGTTAATAATAGTCTTAATGGAGATAACAATATTTATGGAAACTGGAAAGAAAAGTTTCATATTACAAAAATGTTAAAATTTTAAATAATTATATTGACAATGAAAACTTGTTAATAAGAAGTACAACACAAATGAAAATTATTATTAACTTATTATTTAATTATAATTAGAATACAATTATTAACAAGGTTGCGAAATAAGAATTGCTATAATTTTTAGAACTAATAATAAACTTATTATCAAATAAAAGAGATGCGAAGTTAAACGGCGATCGTTTCTTTTTATGGGCTACCGGCGCCATTTTGTATTTATCCAATTAGTTTGACAATAGTTTTTTGGTTATTTTTTTGTTTAACAAGTTCGTTAATTTGAGTAAGTTTTTAAACCTTTGGTTAAAGTTAATAAAATAAAAGTGTAAGTTTATCTATTTATCAATGACCCCTGAAGTCAGAAAAATACTTTAACGCGTTTGGCAGACTTTTTAAATTTCAATATTCTCAATTTGTTTAAAAGATTAGAAGATGCAAAGTAAAAAAGCATTCACAGTGGACTAATTGCTTACCTTGTAACAAAGAAGTCCGCCGTTATACGTTTCCGGAGCCGCATATGATGGGGTCCGGATACTTTTATTGTAAATCAATTGCCATGATAGTAATTCGTCACCATCTATAGCCTCATCATTATTTAAAAACATGTAAAAGTGTTTATTGTTAGTCCATTGTTATTATTATAAAAATAACAATTTCGCTCGAAAAATGATCCTCGATCGAGTTTGTCTATTTTTGCTACACGCTCTCAAAAATATGTCCGAAATCAACAACAATACAAAGTTACAATTATATAAAAGAGAAGTGAAAATGAAAAAGTCTTCGAACGGAACGAGCGTACATAACGTAAAAAGTATACCCCAGATTGGTGTTTTTTCCACGAACATACCCGGCGAGATCACCTGCGAATCCTGCCCATCGGGACCAATGGCTTTGTAAAAACTGGACCTGCGATTGATTGGGAGTCGCTTTCGAAGACCAAAAAGGTAAATCTTTTGTTAAAATTCAACTCGTTTTACATATAGACAAAATAATTTACTAATCTAACTAATATTTGTTATAAGAACTATAAAAGGTGAGTTAGATTTAAAATATTTAGATTCGAATTATTTTTAACTTTATGAAAAATATTTTTTTGGATGGGCTTGAAAGCAAATTGAACTTATAAAATTTTTACTACCATGTAACAAAAAAAATATATTTTTAAATCTTTGGTTTGGGTTTTCTAATTTAATAAATTATATAGTTATATTTTTTAAAGTCAACTTTAGCACTTTTTTTTGGTCTGTTAGAAATATGTGTTCAATATATTCCCAGGAGGAATGATTCTAAAAAGCTCGAAAGTAACCTATAAAACAAAATGGAGCCTAGATGTTAAAGTCCTCCACCTACGCAGGCAGCCTTACGATCGTCGAGTTATTTCTCATACCGGTGTAGACCCACCGGGTCGATAAATCAGACAACGTCCAATTTAACATTGGTCCTCCTCACTTCCCTAAGTATATTGACACTTTGGCGTCTGGGGAGTTAGAGCGCGTACAGACAGATACCAATTTATACTGGTCTCCAATAACTCAGAAACGGAGCAATTTGCTTGTGGGAACTGGTAATCAGACTTAGCCACTACAAATCTAGTACTTACCGGTGACATTAGTTTTTATATTAAACGAACAAAAATTCTTTTGATACAGTCTTCAATATTTATTACAGTTTGGTATGTTTCGATGGAATACGTGTTCTACTTTTACAATGCCCTATAAATGAACTGTTTTAGGTTTTTAGGTCAACAGTAGACTTTGTGAGAACTGCTGAACTTTTCTATTGCTCAAAGTTAGAGGCTTAAATAGCGGCGTTTTAAATAAAAAAATGTATACGTTATAAGAAAATAACGGAATCGTTATATAAAAATGTGAGAGGTATCGAATGGAAACATTTAAAAGTAAATACGAAGCAAGCTCTATAAACGTTAAAATATGTAATACAATGAATAACTTTGAGATGATCGTATGTAATTATTTTTTCTAGTACGTAAATAGCTGTTTTATTTACTATTTAAATATTTATTACTTTAGATCACCAGCTGACCCGATCAGGCGTTGTTTCGATTATTACCATGAAAAATAATAGGTGAGTAAATTGCTGCTATGTTATCAGAAGTTATTATAAAGTATCTAAATATTAAAAAAGACTCCGATTTAGAGATTATGCTTTCTTATATAATTTATGCCCTTCCTTTTCAAGTGTCGAAGATTCAATAAATACAATTATTTCCCCGTGAAATCTTAGAATCTCCTCAGTACTTAAACAATGTAATTTGATTAAATGCATTGCGGAAGTGGTACTTCCCCGTTCGAACGGGGGCGGCGGTATATCAAAACTTCGCCATTAAAACAACGTGAGACCACGACACCTCGGGATCAACTATCCCAACTTCATTTCTTCAGCCAACTTTATTGTCTTGAAAGTTTAACGGCTGCAGTCAACCCTTCCTTTGGCACGTAATATAGAGGAGTGAGCGCTATTAAACGGTGTCGTATAGTTCCAAGAATAGTTCACATTGTTAACTGTCTGGGACTTGTAATTTTAATATAATAGATATTAAATAGATAGGGCGTAAAATATTGAATTTAATAATAGCAGTTGTTGTCTCTTGTCTCAATAATACCTGTTCGAATGTTGACAATGAAGCAATTGAACGAAACTAAAGCATGTTAATTTAAGCGACTTATGAACGTTCTCGGGAACAAGTGTCTGAAATTGCTTCAAGTTTGATGTATTTGCGCGCTCCTCTAGAGATAAATTTGTTCGAAAAGTTGCTGAATGTGAAAAGTTTGAAGCTCACTTCAATCCATTACACGAGTGAAATATTTCTTTGTTTTCTGGCTCCAGAGCGGAAGGACGCGACCTTACAAATCAAAAGTTTATCATTAGTACAGCGTACATCTGCTTTGTCGTCTGGGCATTAGAATTTTTTCAAAACCCGTACAGCGTACATTTTCGAGATCGTCGTCAATCATTTCCCAGAGGAAATTAACAAATTTTTCATTTATCTCCGTGTACGTCAATATTTCCATATACTGCGAACATTAATTGTGCAAATTTTTGTAACCCATAATTCCAACGTATATTTTGCGCCCTAAAATAGGTATCAATCAATCTCGCAATAGGAGATAAAGTAAAATGTAATGTTTGAAACGTAATATCCACCGATTTATTTAATATACCGTCCATCAATCATGGCAGACGGTGTATATCCTGAATGCTGGTGACAGATCGCCGTGCAACATGTGATATGAGTTAGGCCATGCGTCCTCGCCAACGTTTTTATTTTCAATCGATCACATAGTTTCTCGGCTTAGACAACGATATTAAAAGCATGTCAATATACAGTAAAAGGACATGTTATCGTCAACCTATTAAACTTCCTGTCAATCAAGTACTTTACAGATACCTTTTACAGATAGATTGTGACAAAGTGACGTTACCACTTAGAATGATAAATTTTATAGAGAAAAGGTTAAAAAGCACAGCTTAAAAATTATTGAGAAAAACTTCGTCGTTTTCCGGGTGTGGATCAGAATTTGCCGATTGAAGAACTGGATATTTCACAAGGAATCCAAAATATGTACAAGAGGCAAACTCGATGTAGATAACAAATAATAGGGCTTTAGCTTGGAAAGGAAATAACAAAGGCGTTCAGCTGTTTCGCTTTTGTTATGCAACTTATCTCCAAATCTTGGAACTTGACACATTGTTAGTTTGCAACGTACGTTTAACTTATCTGGTACAAAATTTATGTCGGGAAGCTGTCGCTGAACATTCTCAAAACATGTAATATTTACACAAATTAAACAGTTTTCCTTGTTTTCATAATCAAGTCAATTTCTATCAATCTAATTTAATTGGTATACAGTTGTAACGTAATAGATATAGTTATCCGTTGTAAGTTGTAACTATATTTATATCTGTAAGCATTTGAACAGATAAATAATGATTAGTATCATTACAAGTAAAAGTCTACAATTATGTTTTTATTTGTATTTGTATGAACAGGAAAAGACGTAAGAATTCTTTATGTATATAAAAGTCTATATCAACGCATTACGATACCTCATGTTATATCTAAAAAAGGGACACGTATATAATATTTTATCAGTTTTTTAACGTTAACAATGCGGCAAACGGACAAATTTTGTCCGCTAATGAGGCATCGCGAATGACGAATGACTCCTTTGACATCGCCATTAATTGACACAAAGTCATTGCGTGTGACATTATTAATAGACTAAACGGCCCGTCAACGACAGGGCGCTGATTGCTTTTGTAAGAAAAAAAAATTTAATTCATTACTGAGTACTTCATACATTATATAAATTATCAGCATCACAAGACAGTCTAATCGAGCTTCGCGAATTATTTACTGTTTTGGTCTCATTTATTAATTGCATATTGATATTCTTTTAACCAATTGAATATATACAATATACTATCTGGTAATATCACATTGTAATAGATACAAATTAAATGAAATAAAGTGATAGGAAAACGGCGAGATAAGTCGATTTGGTTGAAATACAGATTGAAAAACTGCAGCATCTAGTCTCAAATCCTTAAAACAAAAAAATCAAATCTTATTGTATACGTGGATATTTTAATAAAGATACATTAAATTTTTAAAATTTAAAATTTTGTACAGTTTAAACACTCTTTAGACGCTAAAACATCTATTTTATTCTTTAAACTTCACATGTGAAAATCGGATCGTGTAATTTTAAATAACCTGCGTATATAATACTGAGCATATAATTAAATCAACATTATTCCGCATAGACAATTCCGAAGGCGTTCCCGGTCCCAAAACGTATTCACTCGAACTGGCCCAGGGCCGTATCCGTTACGTGAAAGTTTTGATTTAGTGCTTATAGCTGTCCCAGTCGGGGTAGAAACCTCTTTAAAGTTTTAGTGATGTAATAGAATAAAACTGCTCGCACAATCCACTTGCTCAAGCATTCATAGCGGCGTCCTACAATGCATTATAGAAATTTCCAAAATTATTACATGTAACGTTTGGAACGTAAAAGATTCGAAAGAACTGCGTCAGTGTTTCAGTCCAGATATGCTTAGGAATCTTTAAGAGAAGAATATTCAGGCATGTTCTAGACTACTACGCCTTACCGTGGAAGGGTCGCATATAATAAAAAAATCTGATGCCACTCTAAGGAATGAATTTTCCAAACCACTTGGAAATGCTGAACTTGCGGTATAACACGTTCAACGAATCCCCACAAGGGAGCTTTAGTCAGCGCTACTTCTTATTCTTTTAGTTGTTTACAATCAGCTGTGCGAGTAACAATGGGAGCATTAAAATTGGGAAAGCCGTTCAAACTCACTTGAGCGTCCATAAACATATTAAAGACATAAAAGACTTCCTTTTGAGGATAAAGTAGACAGTCATTATCTTTTTATTGACAGAGATTAGAGGTTCACTTTTATTCTGCCGTTGTTTCGTTTGTACGCAGACATTATTTTATATCGCAAACGTTTATACAGGTGGTTACTATCGCTCCGAGTTTGCTTTGCAGATAAATTCCACCCTTGTAACTAAACCGTCCTTTGCAGAATGTTTTGCGCAATGGTGTAAAACATTTGTCCCGTGTCAGATTAGAACAGGAACAATAAAATAAAACCGTTTTGTTCAGCTCACCCGTACAAGAGCCGGTATTAAGCGAACTGTTAATTATAACACGTGTAGGAACTAGAATTAGTGTTGTTTATGTTTAAGGTAAAAAAAAAAGGTAAACATGGACAATAAACTAAATTATTTTTAGGAACATTTAACTTCCGTAAAATTTAGCTTAGTAACGAAGTATATTGCGCAGAATGAACAGATTAACTGTACGGAAGGCTTTTCCGGGAACAAGAACAAATGGGATCAGCTTGAAAAATGTTTAACAATAACAAAATGGAGGAACTTCGAAGTGACATTGGGCCATTAGGCAAGCAGAACTTAACACTGGAGCGGGTTTAGCTTAAAACGTATTGAAGCTACCCAAATACGGTCGACAGCTAGATAACAATTAATTACAGGTCTTATTACAAGTTCAATTATTTTTGTATGTAATTAACAGCTTATTTCGACAGATGATTGTATGGTCATTTTATAATATAAGAGAAACTGTATAAAGGTGACTTGTATAGCTTTATAAAACAGGTCACAATGGTTAATAAAAGTATCATATAATGTTTAAACTAGTGTTAAAAGAAATGAATGGAGTATTCGACCATTTATCAAAACTAAATAGAAGGTTTGTTTTTTAATTGTCGCATAAATCAAAAATTTTGGGAATTTTATGCTTAGTTCTCATTGCAAGTATGATAAAAAAATTCTAATTGTAATGTGCCGTTTATCCACTATGGTAACTTTCTTTTAACGATTCATATGTCATAATGATCACATGTAAAAGAAACAATTGTATGCAAACCTTTAAGTAAAACTGTTGTGATGGTTAATTTTTCATTATGCACGCATAACAGTGATTTATAATTTTCTTCAGTAACTAACTAGTATTTTAAAGAGTTAGTTTTTCTAACATTAATAGATATTGACAGTTTTGTTTCATCCGTCTGGGAAGTTCGGACACGTCGTAGAAGGCAAGTTTTAACGAGGCGCCATTGACTTGAAGCTGGTCGCAGTACTGCAAACTTGTTAATCTTTAAGTCGTTTGAAACATGAAACTTGTCTTATAACGAGAGGTGTTCTCGTCTGTGACAAACAAAAACATGCAAAAAGTATTTATGAAGTAGGGCCAAGTTTTATAAATTCAAATCACCCACTAACAGAAAACAACATCTTTAAAAGTAAAACTAAAAAAAACATTTAATGGATGAAAGATTTTTTTATGTTTTTCTCTAAAACGCTGAACCTTAATATATTTGGAAATTATGACTTCAAAGACTTTGTGGGTTTGCTGTTAACTCCAAAAATAGGCGTCTTGTGGAAGGTGTAAAATGTTCCTCGCCGGATGTGGTGCTGGTCCATTCTCGTAGGTTACTTCTAACATCGACAAAAATTGTGTTATGATATGTATATACGTTATTAGCAAATTTGTTGCTCTTAAAATTGAGAATTATTTTCTTTTGTTTTAGATTTTTAACACGAGATGTCGCTGTTTAACTACCTCTTGTTTAGCTTTTCGGCAACAGATGACGCCCTTAATATTTTTTTTATTGCACGCAGTAATACAAAATAATAAGTGATACGCCTGCTATAAACAATGTGGCGCTGGTTAAGATGATATACACTGCATTAAATAGTTCTCGTCACTTTGAGACAGACGTTCTCTCGTACTTCAGTAATTTTTACCTGGTTTTAGTTCTTCTGTTTCACCGTTTTTAAATATAAACATTTTGTATTTTGTTGTATTGATGTTACGAAAATTATCATTTGTAACATTTCTATATATACGTGACGGGCTGCGTATGTCCACAGTCCACTAACTGAAAGGTAGCGAATGAAGCGCACCGTAGCAGAAATGTCAACGGTCAAAGCCGGAGTTAACGCTGCAAGATATGTTTCGCTTCACTAAATTTCTAGTGGTCAAGCAATTTTAGCTACGATTAGCTTTAAAATGTGATATTTGTTTCTCCTCTTTACCTGATTTTAGTTTATATTATCATTAAAACGCACTGCGGTTTTTAAGTAATATTTACAAACGATCAAAATTAGAAACTTTGAGTGCTTTAACTACAATATAGCATTATTTAATAAGTTACTTGACAGGTTTTCCGAGACACTAAAGACTTGATCTTTATATTTAAAAACAAAATTATATTTATGTTTCATTAATAATCATAACCTTTTAAAGGTGTATTGTGTGTAAACGCCTAAAGAAAACATAATTCCCGGGACAGGTCAGTAGTTTTTGGCAAAACGGTTGATTGAATAGTGACTAAAAAAAAACAAGTAAAAATGAGTTTCCCTTAATTTGCTTGATTTCTTTTCAATTACATATAATTTTACTTTATACATTTACTCCGTGTACGGTTCTGTTGAAAGAGTTCATTGAAATCACATCATTCTCCAACGTAACTATATTAAAACTCGTCGAACAGTTTAATTGTATCGGCCAGTAAAATTATTCAGGCGTTGTATTTAATTAAGCCCCGGGCCCTTTGTTGGACTTCCCGTATTTATGATACTCGAGGAGTTTTATTACAAGTTATAATTTCCAAGGCAGATTTAAAAGCTTCTGAATATTCAAATTAAAAATTTAGTTATACCGCGTTTACTTTTCCATTTCACTTTTATGATTTCATTTCTGAGATAAGTTGAATGTTAGTTTAAGAATTTTTTTTGGTATGTGCTCGACATATTCCAGTAATTTCTCTAGCTACTTTAATTGTTTATAAAGAATTTCGAAAGTTGTTTTTAAACCCGGCTATATCGAGTCATTCACTCCTCTTGAACCTTAAAAGATTTTAACTGCTATTAACAGCAGTGTAAACACGAACAATCGTGATTTCGCATCAGATTATTTTATTGTTTTTATTCCTCTAAGTAGAACTGTAACAAATCTAATAGTTTAGTTTGACTAAGCTTATAAAATTTTATAAGCTTAGTAATTTTTTTAGGCATCCTTGAACACAATTGACTTACCGTGGAACCGGTGTCTAATAATTTAAATGATAAGAATATTGGTTCGCTCTCACCTTTGGATATTAAAGATAAGGTAAGGCTTTGTTTGTAGTAGCGTAGTAAGGATGTAAGGGAGGTTTACGGACCTCTCTGCTTAGTCGTAGTGAAAGGGAGCACTTTCGTAAGAATTACTGGAACCACTTGCAACGCATTCAGGATGCCCGCCGAGAGTTTTGGTGAGTATAAATTTCATGTAACCGTGTTTGCACCCAAAAGCAGGACATCTTTTGAAGATTAGTTAAAACCGTTTTCGTGCAACACTTATTTGGTGTAAGTTTGATACAGCATCACATCTTGTTAGCCATATAATGTCCTTAATTCAATGTGCAAAATTTGGAAAGTAATATTGAATGATCGCATCACTTTAAGCAGTGATTTAGTAACCGCCGCTGTGTTTGGGTAAATCATAAATAACCCTGTTTAAACTCGTCGAACAATTTAATAACATTGTATTAGCTGATAAAATTGTTCGGGCGTTGTATTTAATTAAGCCTCGAGAGCTTTTGTTGGACCTCCTGTATTTACGGAACCCGGGGAGTTTTATTACACATTTATGACTTTTATTACGAGTTATAATTTTTGGGTAGGATCGGACAGATTTTAATTAAATCAAAACGTAACTTCAGATTGCGCTTTTGGTATTTTTTTTAACCATTTCAAAAATTCCGCTTATGACAAAAAACTAAAGAATTAACTCATACATGCTCATCAAATTGAATTATTAATCATGTGTATAGGAATTGTTTAATATTCAGTTCAGTTTCAATTACATAAACCTTATTAACATTTTATAATACAAAACAACGTTTTTGTTTCCAATACAGTTTTTTTTATAGTTATGTCATTATTAACTAATATTGTCGCCTCTGACTGATAAGTCTGGAAAGTTAGTAAAGATACTGGACAAGTTCTAACGAGGTGTTGAAGTTGCAGCTTTATTTAGAACTTTTCAACTTGATGGCTTCTGTTTCAATTATGAAACTGTTTATAGGAAGCGCGTCATTAATAATAATAAAGAGAAACAAATGTATTTATATAAATTTTATACGAGTAAAGGCTGTTCTGTGCACAATTTGTTCTTCTTCTTTATTACTATATTCAATCTTCATATTGTAAATTTAACATCATAGGTATTTCAGTTCAATTATATAACAGAACCTTATTAACATTTTGTAATACAAAACAACGTTTTTGTTTCCCATAGTTTTTTTTTTTGGGTAGTCTTATATTTCTGATGAAGATGGAAAAGGTAAAAATCATATTACATGTATTTAAGAGTTCAGGATTTTTTTAAGAGGCATAAATGTTGTAAATAATATAAAAAAAATGTTTCTTTTATAGCGTTAATATTATATAAGCCTGTACCATTTTGTGTTTGCCGGGAGAACTGTTTGTTTGCTTCGTATACTCGTATAAAACGCTCCGGCTATGAGGCTTTAGAGGTTTGTACAGCCGACGGTTCCCACTCTGACAAATGTTTCCTCTGTCTCAATCATACGTGACAAACGTTTGCCGTTTATGTAGTTATACAAAAAAATATATTTTTACCTGAACACTGTCATATTAACCAAATCATTAAATTTCAACAGAAATTAATGCCACAATTCTCGTACCTTCTCTTTATTTATTTATTTAATATTTTCGGTGGACTCACAGCTAATACAGAGAAAAAACATAAATAATACGGAAGGCCAATTACAAGTCCACACAACTAAAATAAGAATAGGTATACATTGACAGAAGAGTAGAGAGGAGTGTGTATAAATATAGAAAAGTTGAATTAGATATAAGAAAGGTTAAAAGAAGAAAAAAAAATTGCAATAATAAAGTTGCTAAGTATAGTTATCAACGTAAAAAAAAAGTTTATTTAGTTTATTGTCGGATAAGACATTAAAAGAAACATGTAAATTAACCCTTTTCATTGTTAGTATGATCTTGTTGGTTTCGTTAATCAAATACTTTTATGAGAATTCGTATTCGTCTTTTTACAAACTATTGGTTGATGGTAAAATACCAGAGAGTATTAAATATTAATCTGTTGTGTAAATAAAAATGTCACTTGTCTGTCAATCAATATTATAAAATGTCATGGAATGGAGCAATATATTTCATAAGCTTACAAACCACTATTTCAATTCTAAAAGTAGAATGTTCTCGATCGCAATAACCTGCCATAAATTTTTAATAGTGTTTAAATTATAAATGGACTAAAAATGGCGGTGGTTTTTATAGTCACTTTGCAGGAAATCGTTTACGCAGGACGTTTAAAAAAGCGGCCTTTTTAACGACCTTATGAACAATAGCTTAGACTATCTTAATCCTTTGCTAGTAGGCAAGAATAGATACTATTCAATTTGAGTACACAGTTTATACTTAAGGTTGTTGCCACAAAAAAACAAGTTTTAAGTTTAACATATAAAGGAACCTTAATGTAAGGTAATATTACATAACCGAATTCAGTATCTTTGTCGTATTCACAGTTTTAGTTATGTTTAATTGTATCCAACGTTGCGCATATAACTGAAACTGTGTTCGTTTGATATAATATAGCATCGCTAAGTTAACATGCGGATGCGGTTTGCGCAATTAACAAAGCAATATATCCGCGGCGCTGTTTGTTGTCTCAATATCGTGTTAAAATTACAGTTCCCGGCTTTGCGTCGTTTTGTTTACCAAGTTTGTACTTTAAGGTTTATGGTGTGTTACAAACACACTCGTTCTCATATTATATTTCTGTTAACAATTCACGAGAATAACTGAAGAACCACTCTACCTACCTGTATACTTCTAACATCGTCGTCAGTCAAACGCATGTCGTCACTACATCTATCTATCCAATTTCTTTGGATCTAGGTCTTTGGCCGAAGAGAGGAAATTACAGGATCAAACTGTCAAGGTAGCCAAGAGACCCGTTATCTTGTCGTCTATATCATACACATTCGGATGCACACATATTCTTAAGGATCTGAAGAAATTATAAAGCCTTCTTTTATCTCATCCACATTTTGAATTTTTTTTCCAAGAATTTTCTCTACCCCTGTGATGGATTTGCTAATTAATCTCTTGCCTAGTAAGACAGTTCGATTCCGGGGCAACATGTTTGTGTGGTTTGATTGGTGGAATGGGTTTTCAATATACAGTCTACTGCCATAACATTGCTGTGTTCCAGCTGTCAAGATATGACAACTAGAGTACTTAAGGCGAACAGGCTCTGCCATTCACTCAACATTGTGTAATTGAGGTACAGTGCTAGTCCTTTTTAGACAAAATATGTCTTCACTTTTTCTTTTATTTGAAAACCAATTTGTATTTTCAGAATTTCTTTCTATGGTTTTGCGTAAATAACGTTGGTATCGCACCTTTTCAAGATTCATTCTTGTTTTGATACGAACTTAATTAAACACCGTACTTGAAATTTATTTTAATTGCGGGGTAAGAAATCGTCCAGCAATTAAATAGTATTGTATTGGTTGGTTACCCTTGCCGCGTTGTATTTAATTAAGCCTCGAGAGCTTTTGTTAGACCTCCCAGAATTTATGAAACCCTTAGAGTTTTATTACAAATTATTATATTCGGGGTAGATTTAATAGCCTCTTAACTCTAGTAATTTTGGATCGTTTCATTATAGAATCAAATTCCATTTAATTTAGACGAAAATAATACAATAAACTTGGAGTGCAATGTAATTACATATTTTAGTTTGTGGCACAAAAATACATTTCTTCATATCAGTTACTCAAATGCTTTAATGATTTATGTTCCGATTAAGCAGATAGATCTAGTAAAACTTATTAAGATCCTTTGAACAAGATTTATTTCTATTATAACAATAAAGAAACCGGTATGCTTCGTTACTTAGAATCTTTCGTTGTCAGGTTTGTCCAAAATATTTCAATGCCTATTTCACAATTTTGATCTTTACATAAAAGTTAAAAATTCATATTCATCATTAGACTTGCCAAATGATCATTTAATGGTTTCAAGCGGTTGATGATCAAAACGACGGTTTAGTCGGATACGTTCGCTAACTGTTAGACCAATTCGAACCTTTTAGATTAAAATTAATTCTACATGATTGCGGTATTCGCAATTAGCAGTACCATTTAACGGAAGCTCTGTTTGTTGCCCCTAATCCCACTCGGTGGTGAACACATGTGGTTTTAAGAGCATTATTATAGAGATTTTTTTTTAATTGCTGTATTATGACAGGGTGATAAATCTTTTCTCATATAAATTCAAATGTAACTTAAATGCAATATAAATAACATGGGTACATATATTTTAGGCTGTATGTAATAAATTCCAATTGCACTGACATCATTGTTATCGATGAATGTTAAATTCGCGACCTTTTTTATTACGGTAATGATAACTACTATTTAGAAGTTAAATTTGTCCATGAACATCTAAGTGTTCATTGAAATTCCATTGCATTGTATTCATAAAAAAATTAAATTCAAAGTAGCTTATAATATGTGTATTTAAAAAATAAATACAATGTGTTAAGATCGATAAATATTACTGTGTACAATTACAATATTATACAATAACTAGCTGACCCGACAGACTTCGTTCTGTCAAAAAAATTTGAGATGTGGCAGTTTTTTGTTCCTACCTATATTATAGCCGGGGCAAAAAATCTCCTGAACAGAACCGTCACCCTGGTGATAGGGCAGTGTGTGGGGTTAAGCTCATATATATTCATCTAATAACTAATATTTAAATATGAGTGGGTTCCAGAAGAGTGGCCAAAGTCATAATTATAGTACATAAGTTATATTTACTATTATCATTTTTCAGGAACAAATAACTGGAACACTCCAAAACTTTTTGACAGAACGAAGTCTACCAGGTCCGCCAGATGGTAACGCGGTTTGTGCTTGCATGATGTGATGACGTGAAAACTAATGCGTTTCATGTCGCGCGCCGAAAATAAAACAAAAGAAATAATACCGCGAAGCCCACCAAATTGAAAATCAGTACTAATAATCTTTAGCTCTTACATTTTGTGACTATTTATGTTATTATTTCATTCGTTTTAGTTTCGGCACGCGGCATAGATTTTTTTTTTTCCCCCCTTGTCCCCAATGCGCTACGCACCACTGTTGATAGATATGATTGAATTTGAACTTTGTGTAGCTGCAATAAAGTTCAAATTGACTCTACATTTTAGTTAGAAAACGTTTGTATAGAAAAGAAAAGCGCTATTTTAGAGGTTTTCCGGCGATTATTAGAATTTTTCTCACCTTAAAAACCATCCTTCAACTTCAACGAACATTTAAAAAAGAATTGACCAAATTGTTCCAGGCGTTGTTGAGTGATGCCCGTACCAACACATGTTGCGATTAACTTTTCTATTATAAATTAATAATAAATTAAATTCAATAATATTAGTTATTAATAAATAAATAATAAAGTTGCTTGAGAATATATTTATAAGTAGAGGGAGTGACAGAGAGCATAATGTTTGAGAGATAAAGAATTCGTTGTCATCCCCACTCCGTGCTGTGTACTGGTGAGAGGTGACACCGGTACACACGTGGAGGGGATCACTTACCAAGTGATAATAATTGAAGTTTTTTTTTTTGATTTTATAGCCACACGATTTGATAAGTGGCCATGTATAATTGATGTTATAGAGCAGGACAAAAACGTATTAAAATGACTATTAAAAAGCAGGGGTTGGTGATAGAAAGAAGAAAATTTAGGGCTGTATGTATTTTTTGATGCCACACAATAATAAAATAAAATAGAAAAAAAAATCCCAAAAAATAAAAAAAAAATTTTTGGTGTGGGCAACCCTGATCGCTTAGGGGTTTGAAAAATAGATAGTAACCGATTCTCAGACCTACTGAATATGCATTAAAAAATTCATAAGAATCGGTAAAGCCGTTTCGGAGGAGTATGGGAACGAACATTGTGACAAGAGAATTTTATATATTAGATACTTCAACCGCAAAGCATTACAAGCAAGCAAGTACACAAATTAATTTTGTTCCAGTTTGAAGAGCGTTGAAGCTAGTTAAATTACTAGGGTAACGAGATTTGAGATCGTACGTCTTAAAGCGACCAGGGATGTACTGTTTATCATTCTGAGTTGCGACATATTGTTATTTACAATCAAGTAAAAATATTGCTATGATTCAATACAAGGATAATTTAACACAAAGCTTCTACTAACTAATTTACAAAACTATTGTAGATATGGTTAAGATATCGCGTCGTGAGGCAAACATAAAATATAATGTAACAATTCAAGCCGTGTATTTTTATGCCTTGGAGCATTTTATCGAAGCCAAAAGAGCTCATTAAAACATTCTCGATTATAAGTCAATAAAAACAAGTTGCTTCTTTGTTTCCACGATTTCAAAGGTTGCTAAAACAGCGTCTATTTATAAAGAAAAAAGACATCGAATTGGCTTTAACAAGTGCCTAATTAAGTGCTCAAGAATATTACTTTGTATTTGATTCGTAATTTATGAGAAACATGAGATGTTTCTTACAAAGCAGACGTTTCTGATTAGTTAAAATAATAACATGAGATAGCGAAATCGTTTTTTGAAAAATTTATATAAACGTTTTCAAGGTTTTTTTTTAAGTTATTATAACTAGATGCTGTAGCTTATCAGCTATTAAACAGTCCTTATTTTTGTTAACCAAAACAAGAAGAAGAGCAGAAAGTTCACCTGATGGTAAGCGATACGTCTACTCGTAAAAATATAGCGCCGGTTGTAATATGCTTTAACTTTGACACATAAGTCTCGTTACCCGAGTAATTAAATTGGTAACCTTTTTGACATTGTTTACAAGGACACAAAAAATAATATTGTGTTATTAAAATTTATGTACAGTTTGTTTTTTTTTTTTGCCCAAATGAGATATCTCTTTTAGCTATAGGATCACTTACTATGGCGTGTCGCTATTCTTCCTTTAAAATGGTGCAAAGCTTATTTTTCTCGTAATTGCATTGCATTTAGGTAAGTTTCTCTTGTCATTGTAATCATACATTGAATTTGAAGACTCTCCTTGTCGCAATACTTTGTTCTCAAAAAACCGCACTCTCTTTACAAATATTCTCAAAAACTTCTACTAAAACTTTAACCCTGTTTATATAGCAGAAAGAAGCACTACTTTTCTTGGAGATTATTACTCAATTGAGTTTATAAACTATATAAAAATCTAATTTGTTAGATTAAACATAGAACTTTGCATCTAAGAAATTACATTTTCGTTTGATTATCGAAGAGATATGTTCGTAGCCTATATATCTAATCAATACCAAAAGTATGATGTTAATTCATATACTGTATTTATCTCAAACATAAAACTTTAAATATTTTAAATCCTCTCACAACAAATACTCATAAAAATCCAACCACTTGGAGGTAAATGAAGTCGTAATACTACCACGGAAGACATTAAATCAAGGGGTCCACTAAATTAAACGGTACAATGGAATTGCTTTCGTTTATTGAAATTTATACACTTTTCCATTCGTTCACTGTAATGAAGTTGTATTGCTTGATTTAAAAGTAATTTGCTCACAAAGGTACACTTCTTCGCCTCTGTCTTTGTTATAAATAATACAAAATCATTTTAAACTTTACAAACTTTTGTAAAAACTTTAAAGTTCATTGTTCCTTCTTATAACAGAATATGCTGTACGCTGGAAAAATTACTAAAGTAACTTAACACCTTATATCTCATATCGCAGTTTGGATGGATAAGCAGCAGTGGTGCTAATTCCCGAAATGTTTAGGGTTTACCTTTAAACTACCAAAAATATCAAGTCTATTTATGTGAAACTAAGCGTTATAAATAAAAACTATAGAAAAAAAAAATATAAATCTCACCATATATTTTTTATCAATAAATGTATTTTTCTTGAAGAAACTGAAAAATATGCAGTTAAGGGTTAACATTAAAATGAAAATACAAGCCACTAACTCACACAATTTTTGTCGTTAAAAAACTCAAATCCTCTTTAGCACTGGACATCATAAAGTACCGGGCTAAACGACTGTCGAACCGTTAAAAAACGTTTAAGCGGACGATTAAATTGTTGAGTGTTGTATTTTATTAAACCGAATCCCCTTTATTACAAGCCTCGCGACAGCTACCCCTTTTGTATGTGCTAACTGCCGTTGAATTAAAATGTTACTCTATAGTTTAAATTTTCTTTCAAAATCATTTCGTGATCTAAAGTAATACTGAAGATTATTTTATTATAGACATGAGATGTGAAATTTCAGTTTGCAAGGCGGTTGAAGAGGCGCCAGTTCGATTCCCAACGATCTGAGCTTCCGATGAAGGAAAACCAAAGTACTACAGTATATATCTAGTTACTAGTGTCATCCACCATCTAGGAGTTGGTCAGTGTAGAAGATGAAACATCTTGACTCTTTCCACCCAGTTGGTCGCCAATTAACATATGATGCGGGAAAATTCAAAAGTGATTGGGTTTCTGGATAGTGTGCTTTAATATCGCTACTTAGTTAAGCACAACTTTATATTATTTTTCATACAATTTATTAACTATTTAACTTGTTACTTTCGCAGTGCGATTCGTATATCTCCCGCCGCCTCTCGTAACCGAATCACGTTTGCTTTGCTTTTCTTTTTTTGTCTCGCTATTAATTTATTAAGTTTCCGTTTTAAAATTCAGCTTGTGTCTTTAGAACATATATTATTACTTACGGATTTTGTACAACGAAATATGTATTTCTCGCACGCTCTCCGTGTTTTATAATTTTTCGTAAAATTAGTTTACTACTTACATATATGTGAAAAGTTATATTATCTCCGTTGATAATAAAAGAGTAAGAGTTAGTGATAAGCTACATATGCTTTTTAAAAAAAAATACTTTCAAAAAACGAGAAAACCGTGAAATCAATATGATGTCGTATACGACTTTAAATACTAATTCAAAACACTAAAATGATAGAATAATTATCTTGTTTATTTCCAATGGACTAACACAGAGCCTTAAATTTACTTGATGTTCGAATACTCTGGCTCTCATACGTTGTTATAGACGCAGATTTACAATATGGGGGTGGTTCGGAAAAACACCAACCAACCTTCAGAACATAGTCGCTGAATCGAACCCGCGACCTTCGTATTACGAAAGCGCTTAATCTCTGCCGTACGCAGGCAGTTAAAAATGTCAAAAAGATATTAATACAATTAACATTAAAAAATTTTATCCAAGAGTATTAACAAAATTTCTAACCAGGAGTATAGTGTCTTAAAATTTTATTTAAAACAATCTCGTTTGCTTTCAATTTTTTATTATTTCTTAATTTTACAGTTAATAACAATTTCTATCTATATCTTATAGTATGTTTTATTAAATAAGTCTAGCTTGGGTTATTAGAATTTCGAGTGAAATCTTCGTTAGAATCCTCTATACTCTTAGAAGCAAAATAATTTGCCCCGTACCTCTCCGTTTCGTAATTTAGACGATGTTTCATGTTTTTGTATATCTAAGACTAGAGCTAGTAAATCAATCGTTTTAATTAAACAGTAACCCCGCAAGGGGTATATATATATATTGCGCTTGTATAATGAGCTAAGATTATGTATTTGAAAATACATATTGTAAAACATAATAAAAATTGCTCTTAAAAATATTTTTTATCGATTTCTACTTTTAATGCTCTGTTATATAAGTTGTAAAGTTATATTATAATTACACTTTAATAATAAATTATCTGATATTTATAAAAGGGAATAAGTGACAATAGTAAGATGTAGCTTCAACAAGATGGCCGCCATCAACTGTCAAACATCGGAAGTCCCTATTGGAAGACCCTTTAGATACCAAAATAAGTTTTTTATCATAAATAATTCATATTCCGTACAAGGAATAGAACTGTTGATATTGATTACGACAATGAAGACAACCTCATTGTAACTAACGTTAACATAGTTAAGTGTAGCACCTTAATTAAATTAATTAACTTAACAGACATTGTCTAATTAACGTCAGACGTAACTTCCACATGTCACTGTAAGCAGGTGCATGGAAGGAAGAGGTGATAGTTGTGATGCCAGTTTGATTTATATGGGGTTATATCTTAATGTAGTAAATTTCATAATAATACTAATATATGGTTAAGAAATTAAACATATACTTTTCATTATTGTTTAATCATTGTTTTGACGGTTCTAGAAATATTGCATTTTTTTTAATTAGAACATTGTAAAATGAAACTTTTATCATCGCTCATCCCATATCAGTTGGGTAGTTCAACAACATTAATTTGTAAAAAATCATAAAAGAACTTTGTTATGAATCGTTTGTCAAAATAATCATAGTCAGAATGTGGTTCCAACATTTGCATAAGTTATAAAGTTCATGACGGAAAAAGATACATAATAATTGTAAAGTTTACATTTCTTTAATTGCAAAACTGTTAATTATGTCTGAGCATACATAATTAACAAGATTAACTTTGCTTTTGTTATATAAAGTGAATATCTGTTATACAGATGAAAACACCAAAGATGAAGTTATTCCAATAAGATTTTATGAGCTTGTTATGTAGGGGCTACGAGCTGGGTACTTGGTGCACGGTAATAAGAGTTTCACTTCGTCTATTCCTTTGACGAAGTGAAGCAAGAATGTCTAATAAATGTTATATTGGTGTTCACAAAATTGCATCTTACGAGTACGTACAAAGGGGACAGGTTCTAAGCCTGAATATTAAGGAATAACCGGACCATGAATTTGCCGTTATATTGTGGAACAGGAGCCCGCTACTTCTCTTTGCTCTTGAGTTAAGGGCGAGATGCAGTTTTCTCAGTATACCAATTTAAAATAATTTCAATCAGCTTAAATGTGGCACAATACTTTAAAAAACGGTCTAATAATTTATTTTTGTGTGCTTGTATCCGCTACGTTATACTGGGTATTGTAAATGTTGTTTTCATATTCACACCACTAAACCTTTAAAAGAAAAAAACAAATTGAAAATTATAAATATAACTCTTTGCATTGGAATGTTCTATTAAGAAAGTGTTCTCGCTTTTACATTCACATCTAAAATATCAGAACATTTAAAATAAAATTTAGTTGATAACATGTTATCACTTATTATACTTGATAATATAATAACATGTCATAGAAGGAGCTTCGCGTTGTGCAGACGTTGTGTTGTAATCCTTTAAGTTAACTACTTGACGTGAATTGCTCTATTATGTAAAATGTGAAGCCAATCTATGCAAAGTTAGATGAAATTCGAGCGGCGCCATTGATGTTAACAAATTGCTTGCATGCACACAATAAGAGACAACATTGTATCCGACATATGTTGTAGTTTGATTTTAACTATTTAATTAAACTGAAAAATAAATTATTTGTCAGTGAAGAGGATACTGAATAGATAGTGAACTTTTATTCAAAGTAGAGAAAACACATGAAGAAAAACAAGCAAGTCTGGTGGTAGCTCTCTGTTGCCAGATGCCGTCTAGGTAAGTACCAGCTACCTACTTCTACCACCAAACACTAGTGTGCAAATTTTACTGTGTTCTAGTTTGAAGGGCGATGTAAGCTAGTGAAGTTGCCGGGGTAACTAGATAACACTTTATCTAGTTACTTCAGTGATTTCACTTGATAACACTTAACCAACACGAATACAGAAGTTCGCATTTATCTGTTTGGCGACGGAAATTAGCGCCGTGGTTGATCTAGACAGTCAACTTCTAGATCTCCGTAACTATTAAGATATTTCTCAATGATGACAGCAAACGTTTTACGGCTAAGAGTTTATTTGTTTACTTACACTTTCCTGTTATGAATAGGATATATATCCTACTGGAAAGTGTATGAAAACAAATAGGATATATCAGCTATATATAATATATATAGATGAAAGCACGCTACTGCTCGCTTTGTCACTTAACATTCACAGTTAACATTATGTTTCCGCTGGTGAGCCATTAAAATGTAATGCTAGTTAAGATGATATACACTGCGCCTCATTTTGTTAGTCGCTTTGTGTATTAAAATACATAACAATAACTATCTTTTATACAATAAGACATCTAGTATTTATCTCATAATTAAAATAGGTTATTTAATTCTTTTCATATGACATATTATTTGTTACCTGGCTGTGTACACGTGTTCTATCCGCATATTATTAAATATCATATCCACGCTAAGGTTTGCTGGAAGAGAACTGTTTCAGAGTTAAGCTCGCCTTTGTACAAATATTTTAAGATTTTGACATATGTGTTTACAAAAAGAATGAACAAATGAATAAATAAATAAGATTTATAAAGTATTAACGCTACGTTTCCCGTAATTTTACTATCTATAACGAAACTTAAACTAGAGCACGGTATTTTACAGACACAACTTATGTTGATGGTCCCCGTTAAGGAGGTCCAGCACAATTGTTACTTACAAGTAGAAATTCAATGTCATTTTATACACTACGTTGAGCATGTGTCTGATAGTGGATGATACATTTCTTTCGTAGCTGTTGCTTTTAGAACTTGTCAGTATTCTTAGGAAGTTTTTACTTAATTGTCACAACAATTATATTCATGCTACGGTGTTCTTTTTAATTCTAACCAATGTGGTACAGAAACATTACATATAATAGTACTTGTCGCTATTAAATAGATTACTTCCTTTATGTTTGTATGTATGTATTGTAATGTCGGATCACATTGTTACGATTTTAATCGAATATATAATTACTTCAATAATTATTCTCGTATTTAGTTTGCATTGTAATAAATAGAGAGTCACATATATCGATAACATGTTGCAGATTAAGCACACTGCGTAAACAAGCTTTATGTGGACCCAACGAATTAACATAACGTAATAGCATTGCTAATTAATCTAAAATTAGATAATGATATAGTTAAAATACCGGATATTAATATTTTGCACCTGTAATAGTATAAATTTGGGAATGTAATTAGATTAATTATTCTTTTATGTATAATATTTATATAAGATCTAATGTTTAGTGCAAATTTATTACTTATAATACATCTTCGATGTCAGAATTGTGTAAAGCATTAGTGCAGTCTTTATTTCTTCAACCAAATAGTAGTACATAGCTTATAAATATAATGTATTAAATAGTGATATATAGATAGCTTCAAGACCGCGGTAGCTGGTGATACTATTAGGGTAACAAGACAACATGGTAAACCTCAAAATAACGGTGAACATCCTGCCCGTCTCGTTGGTTTAACCAATAGCTTACATATCACATTGTTATATATTTATTTAAATTTTATTGTAACCTCAACATAACTAATGTGGAAATTAGTTCAACACATTTCACCCTAGTGTGTAGTATTGCGTGTACGTACATGGTACATATACTCGTAATCCGCAAACTGTCACCGGCTATTAAGCGCCCCTACAGACGTTATAATTTATGACTAAAGTACAACAGCCCCACTAGTTTGAATGGGACGAAACATATATTTAACCAGAAAACAAGAAATGGGTCAATGATACAAAATACAGCGATTGTAGTTGTAAATAACATAACAATAATAAATTGTATATAGCTAACGTTTCTTATTTCAGATTTATAAAACTACTATTTTAGATTCACACAACAAAACTTAAATTTGTATCCTCATAGAAATTATGTTTAGAAAAACTCAGCCAAAGTGCCTCACTTTTCTTGAAATTAAATCATCTAAAATATGAATACAGTTTCGTATTGCTTAATAAGTAATGAAGTACATGCAATTTGAATAATACATCAAAGGTGATTCGATAACATCTCGAATGTTCGACTTTTCTGTTCAGTTAATACTGATGTACTGGTATTCATTTAGTCCGGCATCAGTTCGCAAACTGATCGCTTACACTCGTGCTAGATGTATGACAGGTTTCAGATGAAATATTACTTACTCGCCGAACGTTCAGCTCTCGCTTGTGTAGTTAGAAGTGAAGTAATATTTCAATATTTTTTTTATTTCCCCGTTGCTGTTCCTATGTTCAATGTTTTTATCTTAACAGAATAGTGGATCAGAACTAACAACTACAACTTTTTTTAATTCTATTCAGCGATGAGACTTGCGACTTATTTATTGTTATCTGTTGGGTCATATTATGCTTGTCGCGTTAAGATGTAAGTTGTTAAATGAACAGTATAGGATAAAGTAAAGATGGAGACGTAATGAAAGTAGTTTTTTAAAGTTATTGCAAAAAAATTGTCAATAAGGCTTTTAAAGGTGCAATTTAAATTGAAATCAGTAATATAGACACTGTAACAAATTTTGTGATATCGCTTTGAGTAGATAGTTTCTATATTATATTTCTATTTCAATGAGCGCTGGTTCAAGAAATACTAATTTCTTAGGAAATCACATTTGGCATTGCCTTCGTGTTTTACTTTTGAACAATGCTTGGGCACTGAATCAATTTTGCAAACTTGTAACCACTACTAACTCCAACGGAAATTAGGTCGACATTGCTATTGCAAACGACTTACAAGTTAACTCGGATGGTAAAACTTGATCCGTCTTAGTTGGTAAAGCGAGATGGATTAATTTTGGTCGATTAACGTTTGTTATTAGGTTATTTCATACTCTGTGCTTGAAGCAATCGGAATGGATAAGTTTTGGTACACACGTCTCTCTGTATTTTAGCAAGTTCAAAATGAAAGTCGTTATATATTTAAAAGTGATAAATGTAATTATTACATGCATTACATATTTGTAATGCAAACGTTTGTTCTGAAATAATGATGTGTTAACTATTACGTTGAACGTTTTTAAGGGCAATGTAATTATTATGCTTAATCAGATGTCACGGTGAACTTTGTAATAATAAATTTACATTTCAAGGAAATCTCATTAAGTAATCCAGGATAGAGCATTAATTCGAGAGTAGACAGTAGTTAAGCATTGTCTCGCAAACAATAAAGTTGTAATTAGTAACAGCTCCGCAAGGTTTAAGACGGCATCAGTGCTGCAGGCTTCTAACTAAGTTTCGACTATAAATTCCGTTGACTTGATCGTCTCCGTTAATAAAGCAGGATAGATTAATTAAGTAGAACTTACGTCCCATTCACGTGAGTACTGTGGAATTTCCGTTTCGTTTTGATGAGTTTTACACCTCGCCAAACGTATTGAGAGATTTGATCTCGAAACGCGATACACAAACATATCATCAAAGATATCACCTGTCGTATATCTTTAGTATTTGAAATACAAAATTATTCTTCTAAAACTAGATCTTATTAAAAACAACCCCTTTAAATTTTAAATTCATTATTGTATGATAAAGATAAACAATTGTTTTTATAAGCATTTTACGTTTCCACTTTCCTTGTTCTAGTGCTCTAAAGTGTTTCTGTAATGTTCTCCACGTTAGAGTAAGACGTTGAATGATTCCTATGTTAGAAAATATAGGAGAAACAAACCTGAAACGTGTTGCAGAGAGCAACATTAATAATGACAAATACAAGTAGCGGAGTATTATTGTGAAGGTTTGTTAAAAGCGCGAGAAAATCTTGCGAATAAAATAGCATACCAATATTAATTATATGCAAAAATTTTTGCAGATGAAATTTAACAGACGCTCATTTTTAAAAAAGTAAAAGTATATAAGTATAGTTACTATCAGAAGATTAAAAAAAATGTGTTTTTCTTTAGTTATGAATCAAATTTGAATGAAAACTAAATGGAATATATATAACATAAAAGTTAATCGTTCTAAGTAAACCTTAGTAATCATTCTCTAATAGAAGGTATGTTAACGAAGACTGTGTTGCCATTACCACAGCGCTTATTATTATCACTAAAGAGTGGTATGAAATAATTATTAAATTTCAGTTCGAAGGACGTACTAATGAAAGTATTGCTTCGTCAAGTAAAATACGTAAGAAATAAAAGTATTTTCTAGACTCAAAACAAAAAAATTAGGCACTATTATCACCTGTGTTATAATATAATGGAGTTTGGCAAAAAACATTGTTAAGATATAATATTTCCTTAATCAAGCCAAAGCATAGGTAGTATTCAAATTCTGGGTTACATATTTGCAAGGAATGGCTTACTCCTTTTAGTTCCCATCAGTGAGTTGGGAATTGACTTTTATAACACCTGAGTGTTGATTTGTGTGACTCAACAAATCATGATTATTTAAAATATGTATTTTAGTTTTGTGGTCTTTGTTTTATTACCTCAAAAATTTCAAATTAGTTACTAAAGACATATGATAGCAAGTTTCGTGTCAAGTTCCGAAACACGTAAATCGTTTTTAATAAAACACTAAAAACAAAAAATGTTGGTAAATGTATAGATTTACACGATATTATTGATAATACAACGTCGGTGTTTAATGTATGAAATGAATTCAATATATTATTTCAACGGAAAATAATTATCTCCCGTTGTGGAGATTGTTCAATATCCTGTTCAATTGATGTTGTATGCGAGTCAATAGGAAGCCCACCGGAACATTTTGCTTGATTGATACACACGGATATGGTGCTGTAATGAGACCGTTAATGCAGGAAGCTACATATAAAGCCGTGATCAATGTGAACGATCGACGTTTACAAAAATAGCAGCAAATAATATTACAGAACGAATTTACTTTAGAACTTTTTGTTTGTCATTGTAATGATTAGAATGATACCGACTGTTTGTGTTTATCTCAATTAAAAATGAAGATATTCCGTGATAGCTATGGCATCAGGCTGTCAGTTTAGTACTCGTGTGATTATGGGTAATAAAAAAAATACCTCTGATAATAAATCCGTATAACTATTAAAAACCAGTTCAGCTTATGTTACTTTTATTAAAACTCGATTTTACGGATTTTATCGCGTTTATTATTTGTTTAATTATTCCCGACGTTTCGACCGCTTTGCAGCAGTCATGGTCACGGGAGGACTAAGATGACGGACGTCCAAATGTCCCAGCTATCACATGGTACCCAAAACTTTTTAATTATTAATAATGGTCCGATCTACGCAGAAAGAGCTCACTGTATCTTGAAGTCTTCTAGTGGTTCGCCTGGGATTTGGTTTAATTTTATTGATAATAGGATCCCAGGCAGGTGGTATTACCCAACCATCTTCTCTATTAAAATTAGGATGTTTTTTAATTTCAATAGCCTCGCGAATCATCCTTGGCAGGAATCGGTGTTCTTTGGCGAGGATTTGAGGTTCATCGAATCTGATGTAATGGTGGGATGATCCAAAACATGGTCACAGATTGCAGACTTCTTAGTGCGCTGATGTTTCAAGTCAGCTATATGTTCCTTCACGCGGGTCTTCACTGATCTCTTGTTTGACCTATATAAGAGAGACCACATTCACAATCTAACTTGTATACTCCTGCATCTTGTAGAGGGATATTGCACTTGACAGGTGGTAGGAATTGACTTATCTTCTTGGGCGGCTTGAAAAAAGTTTTAATTGAAGCTCGCTTTAAAATATAGCCAATCTTGTCCGTGACTCCTCTGACATATGGTAACACGGCAGGTACACGCTCGACTGTGGCTGGTTTCACTCGGTCCCTGCGACGTTGACGCGGCACGCTGAGCTTGTTGTCCTGCAGCACCTGCTTGACATGCTGAAGCTCGACAGCCAGGTGTTTCTGGTCGCAGATCCCTTGTGCTCTCTGAAACAAAGATTTTCCCACGGTAGCTAACTGTGATGGATGGTGGTGAGAGTCCCCGTTTAAATACCTATCTGTATGGGTCTTTTTTCTGAATACACTATGACCTAGGGTGTTATCAGGATTTCTTATTACTAAAACATCTAGAAAAGCTAGACAGTTATTTGCTTCTAACTCCATAGTAAATTGTATTTTAGGGTTTATGGAGTTAAGATGATCAAGAAATGCAGTTACTTTATCAGATGGTAATATTGTGAAAGTATCATCTACATACCGCTTGTAGAACCTTGGTTTTACTGGAGAGGTACTGAGGGCTTTTTCCTCAAAATCTTCCATATATAAGTCAGCGACTATGGGAGATACTGGAGAGCCCATCGCCACACCATCTACTTGCCTGTAGTACTGTTCATTCCACAATAGGTAGCCAGATGTAAGGCAATGTTTGAGTAATTCAGCATATTCTGTCTGCATGTTATTATCTGCTAACTTTCTATTAACAACTGAGATGCAGTCATCTACAGGTAGACATGTGAATAGTGACTGGACATCAAAGCTGACCAAAGTTTCATTATCAGTGAGATGTAGGTGTTTAATCTCACTGACAAATTGGTAAGAATCCTTGGTATGTGCTGTTGTGTGTCCTCTTAGCGGTGAGAGTATTTTCGCTACATGTTGAGCCAATCTATAAGTTGGTGAATCGATCTGGCTCACGATAGGACGTAGAGGAGCATCTGGTTTGTGTATTTTCGGCAACCCATACAGTTTCGGTGGTTTAGGGCAAGAAGGTATTATCGAGTTTATGTCCAGACTCAATTTTTCGGAGTGTTTCTTTACTAACTCGCTAGTTGTTTTAAGCGTGCTAGTTGTGGGGTCTGTTTTAACCTTTTTATACGTATTTTCGTCCGATAAAAGTTGTTGTATTTTAAAATTGTAGTCTGGGGTGTCCATTATCACCGTAGCATTACCTTTATCTGCGCGAAGGATCGTGAGTTCTGATCTGTTGCGTAGGGTCTTCAACGCTATAAATTCATCTTTAGGGAGATTCGGTTTAGGCATTGAACTTCGACGTAACATAGACGAGATGTCTTGACGTATTGCCTCCAAATCTTCCTTGACGACTTTATTTTTGAACAGGCAGTCCTCAACACTACAGATAATTTCTTCATACGGTATTTTTCGCGGTGTTATAGCGAAATTTAAGCCCTTCGATAATACCTTCAGAGTAGATTCATCCAGTGTTTGTTTTGACAGGTTATAGACCGCGCGTAATCTATGATCCGAGTCGCTTGTCAACGGTCGCGATTGGTTCATGCGTTGAGACTGACGTTAAAATTGCAAACGTCAGTCTCAACGCTTGAACCAATCGCGACCGTTGACAAGCGACTCGGATCATAGATTACGCGCGGTCTATAACCTGTCAAAACAAACACTGGATGAATCTACTCTGAAGGTATTATCGAAGGGCTTAAATTCGCTATAACACCGCGAAAAATACCGTATGAAGAAATTATCTGTAGTGTTGAGGACTGCCTGTTCAAAAATAAAGTCGTCAAGGAAGATTTGGAGGCAATACGTCAAGACATCTCGTCTATGTTACGTCGAAGTTCAATGCCTAAACCGAATCTCCCTAAAGATGAATTTATAGCGTTGAAGACCCTACGCAACAGATCAGAACTCACGATCCTTCGCGCAGATAAAGGTAATGCTACGGTGATAATGGACACCCCAGACTACAATTTTAAAATACAACAACTTTTATCGGACGAAAATACGTATAAAAGGTTAAACAGACCCACAACTAGCACGCTTAAAACAACTAGCGAGTTAGTAAAGAAACACTCCGAAAAATTGAGTCTGGACATAAACTCGATAATACCTTCTTGCCCTAAACCACCGAAACTGTATGGGTTGCCGAAAATACACAAACCAGATGCTCCTCTACGTCCTATCGTGAGCCAGATCGATTCACCAACTTATAGATTGGCTCAACATGTAGCGAAAATACTCTCACCGCTAAGAGGACACACAACAGCACATACCAAGGATTCTTACCAATTTGTCAGTGAGATTAAACACCTACATCTCACTGATAATGAAACTTTGGTCAGCTTTGATGTCCAGTCACTATTCACATGTCTACCTGTAGATGACTGCATCTCAGTTGTTAATAGAAAGTTAGCAGATAATAACATGCAGACAGAATATGCTGAATTACTCAAACATTGCCTTACATCTGGCTACCTATTGTGGAATGAACAGTACTACAGGCAAGTAGATGGTGTGGCGATGGGCTCTCCAGTATCTCCCATAGTCGCTGACTTATATATGGAAGATTTTGAGGAAAAAGCCCTCAGTACCTCTCCAGTAAAACCAAGGTTCTACAAGCGGTATGTAGATGATACTTTCACAATATTACCATCTGATAAAGTAACTGCATTTCTTGATCATCTTAACTCCATAAACCCTAAAATACAATTTACTATGGAGTTAGAAGCAAATAACTGTCTAGCTTTTCTAGATGTTTTAGTAATAAGAAATCCTGATAACACCCTAGGTCATAGTGTATTCAGAAAAAAGACCCATACAGATAGGTATTTAAACGGGGACTCTCACCACCATCCATCACAGTTAGCTACCGTGGGAAAATCTTTGTTTCAGAGAGCACAAGGGATCTGCGACCAGAAACACCTGGCTGTCGAGCTTCAGCATGTCAAGCAGGTGCTGCAGGACAACAAGCTCAGCGTGCCGCGTCAACGTCGCAGGGACCGAGTGAACCAGCCACAGTCGAGCGTGTACCTGCCGTGTTACCATATGTCAGAGGAGTCACGGACAAGATTGGCTATATTTTAAAGCGAGCTTCAATTAAAACTTTTTCAAGCCGCCCAAGAAGATAAGTCAATTCCTACCACCTGTCAAGTGCAATATCCCTCTACAAGATGCAGGAGTATACAAGTTAGATTGTGAATGTGGTCTCTCTTATATAGGTCAAACAAAGAGATCAGTGAAGACCCGCGTGAAGGAACATATAGCTGACTTGAAACATCAGCGCACTAAGAAGTCTGCAATCTGTGACCATGTTTTGGATCATCCCAACCATTACATCAGATTCGATGAACCTCAAATCCTCGCCAAAGAACACCGATTCCTGCCAAGGATGATTCGCGAGGCTATTGAAATTAAAAAACATCCTAATTTTAATAGAGAAGATGGTTGGGTAATACCACCTGCCTGGGATCCTATTATCAATAAAATTAAACCAAATCCCAGGCGAACCACTAGAAGACTTCAAGATACAGTGAGCTCTTTCTGCGTAGATCGGACCATTATTAATAATTAAAAAGTTGTGGGTACCATGTGATAGCTGGGACATTTGGACGTCTGTCATCTTAGTCCTCCCGTGACCATGACTGCTGCAAAGCGGTCGAAACGTCGGGAATAATTAAACAAATAATAAACGCGATAAAATCCGTAAAATCGAGTTTTAATAAATGTGTAACATTCGCGGAAATATAAGAAATCATTAAATGTTACTTATTATATTTACGAGACTAGATTTTAAAAGCAGATATATATTTTCTAGTACGCGCACTAGATGGCAGTGCAAAAATATTTAAAACATTTAGTTTGTTTTTGTTTACTTTGAAGTTATTCTGCTATTTTACATAAGAACGATTTGTGGATGTCATATGAATGTTTACGTTTTCAGTTTTATATAACGAATATTGACAATAATTTTATTTTCAAATATGATTTCCAGCCTTGGTATTTCTAAAAACTTGTACCAGGACGCACTTGGGATAAGTTGTGTTATCGCTATTTATGCTTAGAGTTGCTTATCTTTATAAATAAATGTTTTTGTAAATTAATTAAATGTTGACTTTTGGGAATACATATGCTGCAGACTACACGCGGAGATCCGTATGGCTTTTCATACATTTAGCAAACCACAAGTGACGGTAAATTTGCTTGACAAATACACGCGACGTCTCTAAGTACACATTGAAACTGTAATAACCACAAAATTTGCGACGCTGCAATGTACTTGCTTAGTGCAATTATTTCGCAATACTATACTACCTTACATCGTCTCTTCTATACGTTTATAATTTTGTCTGTCATTTCAGCTACAGAGAAGTATTTTAGTGACATTGTTATTGATGAAAAACAATCAGTATAATATCTGTTTCGCTTTGAGATCAATCTTGTAAGCAGTTTGATCCTGTTTAAACATACTGATTCGTACTATTTTTAGCAGGGCATACTTGAAATTCTTATTTAATTTGTATTTTGTTAAGTTATGAATGCAACAACGTACTATGTTCTCGGTATATCATGAGTTAAGTCGTCAAACGACTGAAATGCGGTTATTCCATAGAAACCTAATAAGAGAATAAAAGAGAATATCAATAATTAAATATATGGAATTTACTTGTTATTCTCAAAAATTTACATTTAAGTGATGAGTCTGTAATGTACTAGAAAATCTATGTACAAAATCGCATAATATCGAAATGTGTCGCTCTGCATATTTTACACGCTAGTAAGAAATAGTTGTAAATCATCAACCTGTGTAAATAGATCATCTGCTCATGCTGACTACGATCAAGACCATCAGTTCTTGAAAGAGTACCATGGCTGCTCTTTCTGAGATCTGATAAAAATCCCGATTTTTTCTAAAGATTTTCCTCTTTGTTCAGTTTTAAAGACAATTAAATACTTAAATTTGGAGAAGAACAAATCGAATGGGAAATTTCAGTTCAATGAATTGAAAAATTATGTTCGTGAAAAGCAATTACTAAGGTTTTTATTTTTTTTTTAAAGACAATTAAATACTTAAATTTGGAGAAGAACAAATCGAATGGGAAATTTCAGTTCAATGAATTGAAAAATTATGTTCGTGAAAAGCAATTACTAAGGTTTTTATTTGTGAAGTGGGAGTGTGTGCGCTTTTAAATGGAATATATGTTTCGATATAAATTTTTAAATTTGACATGTTGAGAGTCCTATCAATCAGACTTTTAAATTTCCTGGTTTTTAAAACGTAAGTATTGTACTAGTTAAAAAAAATATTCGCTCTAAAACAATACGTTAGTGAAAATTTAACAACGAACCACATTTTGACATATTAAATAACGAGAGTCCTTAGTCCATTATTTCAGTGCACTTTAATTCCTGAACACTGTGATGTTTAATCAGAATAAATCTCTGGTTAGAAAAACTAGCACCTAAAGGATATTTTTTATGTTTTTTCATAGATTTTTATCGTTCCGTCTGCATATAACAACTAAGTATATCAATGTTTTTTTTACCAGGTGGTAGGTCTCTGTTGCCGGAGACCGTCTGGGTGGGTACCACCGCACCTCCTATTTTAACCGCCAAATAGTAGTGTGCAAACATTACTGTGTTCCGGTTTGAAGCGCGCTGTAGCTAGTGTAATTACTGCGGTAACGAGAAATAACACCTTATGTCTCAAGGCGACGAGCGCGATGTGGTGCAGTGTGTACCATCTTAACTAGCGCCACGTTGTCATGGGCAAGCGTATCACTTACCATCAGGTGAACGTCTTGCTCGTCTCGTCGCAAAGTAATATAAAAAAAATGTTTAATGTAATACAAATAACTTCAAGTATTAATAAACTATTTCTAATGTGCTTATATTCTTGTCTTAAATAAGAATTAAATATACTTTCGAACGTACTTAGTACAATTTAATATAACATCCTGTGTTTTAGTACAACATATTAAGAAGAGAGTCCTTTTATCAGTTCTTATGTTAAATAAGGAATTTGATGTTGGTGTGTTCCACTTCTGAGATCATGAGGTCAAAAAATATACATTTGTTTTATTTAAGATTACCTCGTGTTAAGTCTCGATTGAGTTCAAACCTTAATAATAATTTTTAACTGTAATTAAGATGAACCCAGTACCGCAGGAAGGGGCACTGTGTGAATGGCATTGCTTACAGAAGCAATCATGCAGTGAGGCGCATGTAATTGTTTAATCTCCTGAATTCAGCGGGCTGTCTGTGAGCCTGACTGTATGTAGACGACCACAAGCATGACAGCATTTACTTGATTAAACGGATATTAAGCATTACATTAGCATACGGCCGCTTTTAGGGAAAATATAAGAAATAAAATTTACACCAATATTTGTGTTAATAAGGTAACTCGTTTGATATTGTAAATATTCCACTATAAAAGCATTACTGTGTAGCAGTTTGCATTTATTCAAGTCGGGGTATTTAGATTAAGAACGCTTTACAATTTATGGCCTTTGTCACTTAACATCATATGAAATTGAGTCGAACATTTAAACAGTACCTTGTGCTCATTACAACTTGTAATGGTTAGTGTTATTACTCTAGTATTTTACTACCTATAGTGTTCTTCGTGACAAGGAGTGATAGCCTAGTTGTTTTAACGCTCTTCTTTCATTCCAGAGGTACCGGGTTCTAATTCAGCCTGCACCTATGAATTTTTCAATTTATGTGCAGTTAGTATAACACCAACTAATATCACGTACTTTGACGGTGTAGGAAAACATCGTGAGGAAACCTACATATCTATGTCATGACCATCCGTGATCGGACTAGTATGTGAAATGGAGAAGGCAATGGCAAACCACTCCATTATAACTGCCAAGAAAGTCGTCGTGTTTCATTACACATGATGACCACGACCTTTAATCATAAGGAAATACGACTTAGAAAAAGTGCTCATCAAAATGGAATAAAATGTTTACCTTAATGGTCTTCAACGAGAAAAACTTGATATAAGAGTAAGCATATTTCCAATAATTCCTATCAACTTTAGTTTTAATCTAAAACAATGTCGATATAGTTACATAGGACCATTGGGTTATAACAAAGTTAAAGGCTTCAACGGATTTGTTTGATCTAAGACTTTGTTTGTCCAACGTAAACATGCCTCGCTGGATATTAACCTTTGTCCGGATGTGCGATAGAATAGATCTAGCTTAGTTGTTGTTACACTCGATGTATAGTTTCTAGAATAAAAAATAAACCTGTTATTTTCTCTTTGATACTTTATAACACTAGCAGTAAGTATTATTAATAATACAGTGTAATAACTGATTACTGGTCATATTTATTAAATAGAAAGTCTAGGTAGGTATCACCGCAGCTCCTGTTTCAGCCGGCCAAATAGTATTGTGAAAATATCACTGGGATCCGGTGTTGTAAGCTAGTTAAATTACAGGGGTAACGAGACTTAACACCTTATGTCTCAAGGCGTCGAGTGCAATGTGGTGCAGTGTACAGCATCTTAACCAGCGCCACGTTGTTTTATGGGTAGGCGTATCATTTACCATCAGGTGAACGTCTTGCTCGTTTCGTCGCTTCGTCGAATAAAAAATATTTCTATTATTTAATAATAACAATTTGTCGATTAGTGTTTAAGATAATTTGGAGTTTATGGCCAACTATCAGAATACGTTAACAAATTTTTAATTAAATTTATTAATTAAGCCGTAAGGTCTGACTCTTCAAAGATGATTTCATTAGTTATCCTAACAATAGGCTTAAACCGTTAAGACTTGTTAAATAAATTCCTCTCGACATTTTGGGCAACGTCGCCTGGAAGCTTGTTAAATTAATTACCAGCTGGGATAAAGGCGGTTCAGGCAACAACTAGGCGAACGGAAAATATCTATGAATAGATATTTACTGAATAAAAATTAAGTTAAGGATTTTTTATAACTTCTATGATCAAAGCGACCAAATAAAATAATCATTTGCCTGCTGATGTTGATACAGAAATGCGAGAAAGCTCGACGGTAGTAAAGATTGCATATATAAATATCATTAAACAATTTATTTACAGATGGTTTGCCGGAAGAGAACTCTTTTTGAGTAAAGCTCGCCTTTGTATGTGCATTTTATGATTTCCATGTTTTGTAATATGTTTATACAAAAAGAATAAATAAATTAATAAAGATTTAACTTATTATTTTATTTATGTATAAACAATCCTACGTTTTAATTAATTTAAAAATTGTATTATTTTTAAATGTTGGTAGAAAACGATGAATATTAGGAAATATACCATCGTAATATTTAGAAACAAAGCAGACAAGTTAAATCTAGTGCTTGAGTACTATTGCTGCCCACAATTCACCGGTCGCAAATCCGACTAAAACTTAACTCGGCTAATCGAATTCGGATTAGGAGAGATTCCGCTAACTTTAACTTTACGGTTTCGGTAGAATGTTTACAGTTAAATTAGAAATGATTCTTATATTTGCTGAATATTACGCAGTTATTTTTTTACAGATTTCACTACTGGGGTTTCGGCTCAACATCTTTTTTGTTATTCTTTCAGTATTATATTATTTAACTCGCCGTTTCCTACAGAAATTGTAAATAAGTTGTCTTTATATGAATCATATTGACAATTTGCTTGATCTGTTGTCCATACACAAGATCACTGTTACAGTAGATAATTATGTTTAACTGTTACACATAATCAAACTGTGCACATATCGAAAACGAGGATAACAAAATTTGTCGTGTTAAAGTACAGGAGCATTATTACTAGGAAGGCAATTTCAGCATTGGATAATAATAGTCTGAAATTACGAGGTTTTTAAACAACAAGTTATGTTTTGTTACTTATGAGTATCTGTTTAAGTATGTGTTTATATTATTTTGTTATATATGTAATATATATATCGAAAGTTCGAATTCAACGAAAAACAATATTTTTACAAGTAATTACATTGCAATTCAGTTTACATAGCTGAAGCCATGCATCTAAAAGTACGAGTATATTCTGTTAACTAAAGACATTATTTATTTCTGCTCGACTTCTGTTATCTATTTGTTTCTTTAACGATAGTTTTACATATATACTCATATGTTTATATTTTAGATGTTGCTTTTGCGCGCAAATATTTTACTTTTTTGAAAGTAAAGCAGACAGTTTGTGGTGTTAAAGTTTACGACATCGTAAAAGTTCGCGGTGAGCTCGTGTCGCGGCTCCTGTTAAGGACAAATGTGACGATACAATGTTGATACGTGAATATTTTAGTCGTCAAATTTTATAACCACAACGTACATTACGTACTTTTAAAAATACTCTGCGTTGTCTAGACGAATTTCAGAGAATCTGACGTTGATAGAGAACTTCGCCTTAGCAATTATCTTGATTAATTCTTCGGGTTGTAATTTTATGTGAGTATGGAATAGCTACCACTTAACCATCTCAATTCAAAAGGTAATAATTTGGTTTGCTTCAATATTAAGGTGCCATTAAACTATTTCTGTAAATAATATCATCTCTGATTGCAATACGTTAAGGTCTCAATGAGATTCTTCATTTCCCAGATACCGGTTTGTGGAATTGTATTTGTATGCGGTGTATAAAAACCGAGTAAAAAAATCAAATTTACATATATTTTAAAAATTTAATATACACGTAACTATCGTGAAGTTCCCCCTATGTCTTAATGAGTTCTTTCCAGTGCTATTTAAAATTTACGCTCGATATTAACATATATGTGTTGTTTGAAAATATATCTTTCTATTCCGTGGAGAAGAGACCAGACTTTTTGTGATGTTAAAAATTTACGACACCGTAAAAAGTCGGGAGGTCGCTCATCTGCTATGCTTCAATGTCTCTTTAGTACGAATGTGTTGCTGAAATAAGAATAACTATGTGAATATTTTGCTCATTAATGAACCACAATGTGGCATCTTTAGAGCTCTGTGTCATATATAAAAACGTTTATAATTTTTAAGGTTTTTGCTTAATATTGTCACACTATGAAATTATGACAGAATCAACTGATAACATTTAAACATTCAACATTGTATGGTACTGCAAGCTCAGCAGTTTTTTTTATACGAATAGAATGATAGTTATGTACAATAACAAATAGATGATAGTTATGTTTATTATTCAGCATCACATCGTTTGAAAGATTTGTCTCGTTATTTCATTCGTCACAAAGCCTTTTAAAACGGAACAATAATGTTTGTACATTGCTATTTGGTGACAGAGACATTTCGATAAAAGAGGCAAGACATCAATAAATTTTAAACAAGAGTAAACAAATTCATACGGTGTTTGGATACTATTACCTTAACACACCAAAGAGTACAGATCTATCAGCGTTGTGTTCCTTCAATGGAAGCGAAGCGAAAAAAGATCTTAACCGAACGCGTCATTATACTTTGTCTACAAAGCCTTTGTCGAGACAATAACTCAGTTCGCAATCCATTACGGTCTGGCCAAATGACGCAGAAAGTTGACTTATGGTCTGAACGGCTTGCTTTCATAAAAGAACATCGGATAATGCGCAGTCCGCTCCGCAGACTTGTTTCGTGCTCTGATAAATACCTATATAGCGCTTTTTAATTTTCTTTAAAATTTAAACTGTCATATCTATAGACAGTCCAGATAGGCGTTGTTTTAGTTTAGTGCAGCAATATTTTCATTTCACTTTACTTTAACATCATTCAATCGATCGCGGCAACAAATCAGAATAGAAGTTAACATGCATGTTTCCGATGTACGGCGATAAAGTTTTCATCATCTTATCATAAATTAATTTACAATATCGTATATATTAAAAGGATGTGATTAATACTATGTTGTGAAATCTCTCGTATTTTATGAAGACGCGCTTGGAATAAGTAATCGTTTAACAAAACATCGCACCGATGTGTTTATTGTACTTGCTCTTAGTAATCGGGTTACCGTGTATATGTAGAATTATATTTATGTACATTCAGTTAAATTTATGTTACGTTGTTTAGAAGTAATTTTAGAATTGTTTTTAAGCTGTAAATAAGTGGTTTATTGTTAATCTGTTATTGAAGGTTTGTCAGAGACTTAGGCGTCCGAGCGGTTCCCTGACCACTAGCAGGGTTCAGCGCTAATTTTGTCATCGGATGTTAAATGAATCATGGCAAGCACAGACACCTTTAATATGAATCTCTGTTTAAAAATCCTGTAGTAACAACGGAAGTGTGCGTGTTTAGAGAGGAATACCTTGGAGTTCAAACATTTCTTTCCCTATTTGCTTTCATATCAGCTATCACTAATACAAATTATTTTTCACACTAAATTATAATCTATTGTATCGATAACTATCGAGAAAGAACGGGTAAACAATTACATGAAGTTAATAATAGGACTTTGATAGTTTTGTTTGCTCCAAGTAGTTGCTTGCCGACTACAAACATTCCGCACCGGATATTATCATTGTCCGGAAGTCTGCGAGACCAGCGTACGGGAACGTGTGGGATAGATCTGCCTTTATTAGTTACAAATGAGGTCGATATATAAATACATTGGTATCCTTTTTTCTTTGTAGTTTTATCTATTTGTAACCCACAAAGAAACGTGAATGTAGGACATTTTTCTGTACAGTATTTAAAGATCAATGGTAGTTCATATAAAATCGTCTTTGTAAATCAATAAAAGTTGCTAATACAAATATACATTAATTGTGTCCAGTGTTCTTAACCTTAGTAAGAAGAATTGTGGTGATTGCAATTTTATTATATCTGCGGTTGAATCTAATTCTATTGAGCTTTCGTTACTTATTCTACACAAAAATACTCTATTTAATGTTATCCTTGTTAGAGCTCCAAACTTTAACTTACGAGTCAAGGCCAATTATCCACTATGCCGGCGGGTTTTCGAATGTCGTATGTTTTAAGGTCAATGGGAATCGAACTACGTTTCTTTAAGTCATACAGAGCTTAGTTCAACAGCTCTTACATAATGATCCATTACCATATCCTAATCTAACATAAATATCCAAAAACTATTTTAAAATATACAAAATACCATTTTAAAATAACAAAAGGTTACCACAAAGGATATATTTTCAATTTTATTACATGAAAAAAATAATTGTTGCTTATCAACAAACTAAAGGTACTCTTTAAAATGTCACAACTGCAATGTAACAACGCGTTGACACTTTAATAGTTGGTTTCAGCTTTGCTTTCTTAACAGACGTCAGTTTTGGTCCCAGCTATATTTCCACAGAGACACCTGCGAAGCTGGAATAATAAAGAGCCTCTACAACGTCTCAAAATGGCACTTTTTCTCGCAATTCAACCGCAATGTGCACTTAAGGGATTTGAATAACTTATATGGTAGGACTTTATCTATTCCACGCAACTCCCAAAACGTACCCGGGCCGAATTTTAGCACGTGGATTAAAAACTTTTAACTTATGAATTCAAAGCATGTTTTAAGGTGATATGTATTTAAATCACATTATAATTTTATTGATTTAGAATAAAAAACACTAATTTGCGTTAAAAAAAATAACGTTTTAAAATAACTAAATGTTAAGTCATACAGTTGTGTCTTCTAAGATATCGTGTGAATACTTTCTATCATAATAATCGTGTAGAAGTTGTCATAGTTTGAAAGTTAAGTGAAAAAAGCTTTGCCAGTTGCTTATTTTTGTACTAAGCGAAAAAAATTTTACTCTCTCACTGTTTCATTCTTACGAAGTAATTTCTTATTCTCGGATTCACGTAATACCTGCATAAACGTGGCTCCGAGCCGCGCCATCCGTCTTGGCTCAAGTCCAAAAGTCAATTACCGAAAACCGACTTTTAGATAACTTCTACAATTATTCCCGAATAATGTAGGCACACCTAACGAGTATTCTGGGAAGATTTTAACGACTTGACGTAGTTCGGCAATTAAAGATCGTTTAGACCATCCAGTTGTTAGTCAGCACTGAGGTGGGATAAATGTTGCAAACTGTGAACGATAAATATTTATATAAAAAAAGTTACTGTGATTTGTTATGTTCGTTGTTTACGAGTAAAAACTCTGAAGTTAAATTCAAAGGAACTGCTATGAATACGAAATCAATTGCTCTATCATTTTTAGTTATTTGTAAAAATGCTGAAGGAATGAAAAAGCATTACCTTTATAAATTACGAATTATGTAGATTAGCAGAGAGTGTTTTTAGTTTAACACAATGCCCATTCAACATTTAGTCTAATTTGATGATAATTAGTTAAATCACGTGGGGAAGGCTGTTAATAATTAGGTGGTGCCGTTAATGATCACCGTGTTGTTTAATTTCCCTAATTCAACAAGCATAATAATCGCTGTATCGACCCGCAAGTTACGAGCCACAACTCCTGAATTTACTGCCGACGCCGCGTGTCGCTAATGTCTGCTACTCTTAGCTAAGTTTCCTAACTTAGAATAACCATAACTGTAATAAATCCAAGGATAACGTTGTTAAGGTAATCTGTACAGTTTCAACATGTTCCGTCGTCTCGCAGGCACACTTCTTACATTTGATTATATCATTATCTTAAAAAATTGTTTGTTTTAGAGTAAAATTTTTAAACATTAAATTTTCATCTAATTTGTGTTAAATTTTTATTTATCATTAAAATATTTAGGGAACCTTTCGAAGCTATTTTGTATCAAATTTGTGTATATTGTAATGAATAAGGGAATGACTAAGTTTTCGTTAAACAAACAAAACAAGTTACATTAGAAAGTATTAAGCACTTTATTAATCAACTAAATAATGATACTAACACAATATTTAAATGTTTTCGTTATATTTATTAAATATTTTAAACATCGTGTCCGTTTTAAGCTAAATATACAAGGTAATGAAATGGTTTATTGAACTTTAATAATATGAAAACAAGAGAGTTTGACTTACACTAAAAAAAATCGATGGGATCTTAACACTGTCGGTAAATATGTTGGTAATCGTATAAAGTTTATTTAATGTTAACAAAAATTGTGAAAAAGCTTAAAATATGTAATAACTTATCTTTAATTACAGGTTATAAAACATAGTTTCTATTAACTTTAACCGTCTAATAACTATGTTAATAGTATGAAAAACTGTATAGTTATTAGATTAGTTTTTGTATACAATAGCTTCATCTTCTTCTTTCTTTACTGCTTGTATTAGGACCATTGACATCACAGCATTCACCACCTAAATCGAATATTTATTTTAAAAAAATAAGTCTCGTGAATTAAAAAAAAAATAGTTTTATTACTAAAATCCCATAGAGAAATTTAAGAGAATATTTATTGATATGCTACAGCATAGTACCTAAGTTTATAAACTTATAGTGTTATAGAATAGAATAGAATAAAAAACTCTTTACTGCACACCAAAAGATACAGAAATTACCAATCACATTGCTGATATATGATAAATGCACAATGGGCGGTCTTATCACTAAGCGCGATTTCTTTCAGACAACCTTTGGATGGAAAATATGTAAAGTAATAAGTTAACTTGGTGTGGGTTTTTATTAAAAATATAATAAATAAGAATAGATGTAGTAACATATACTTATATACACATACATGAATACTTAAAGTAATTTATTATTACATTTATAATGAAAGATAGAATTTACTGACAAGGTTCTTAAAAGCTTGCAGTGACTGTGCCTGTCTAATTGTTAACGGTAAGGCATTCCATAGACGAACAGCTTCAACAGAAAATGATTGGTCCATGAATTTGGAGGAATGTTTTGGAACCTTTAAAATAAGATTTTCAGTTGATCACAGAAATTTATTAACTACAAGAATCCATATCACATTCATAAGAAATTTACGCAATTTGATGAATGAAAGAGTTATTGTTATTTGAGATATTGGATAGCTACATAAAACATAAATAAAAAATTTAAAGGACACATTATCTTAACTGATGAAGTCTGCTGGATGTTAGTTTCTTGTAATGTATTTCACAAGACACGTTTTTGTGCTATACCAGTGACTGCCTGCGATTCTTATACAGATATACAACTTACACATATCATGCACGAAGCGAGGACAATGCCAGCCAACCAGCCAGTTTTTCCTTCCAAATACCATGTCAGCTCGTCGACACAGCCGTGGAAGTAAGCGTTACCGGTAACCGAATCCCGGCATTCAGACGGCAGCGGCTTGTTCAAGTTCAAAAAGTCCATAGGTCCGTCTGCACCGCAACACCCGATCTACAATTCATAATAGCAAATGTGCCATTAAAAAAAATTTTAGGTAACAGGTATTGCCTAGGGATATTATACTTTACTATATTTCATTGAGTTTTTGTTTCTGAACTCTACCATATTTAACAGGTAAATAAGATCTTCTCTTCGAGGTCCTATAATGATCATTGATAAGAGATAAACTTTGCTTGCTAAATTAACAAGACTTGTGATTTTTTCATTACCAATACGCATGAATTGAAAATTGTTATTCTAGGCATTATAAAACAGCAGTCATTCTCCTGTGTCATTAATAATCTCACAACAAAACGTCGCCGAGGTTTTTCGTAAAAATTCTGATTAATTTGTGTGTTTACAACAAACGCGAACGCTACTTTATCACAATGTTAATATACTCACCCCTTCTTGCACCATCCTAAGTATTTCCCGGCTTCCCTCATGTTGTGGATTATTCATGAGCCTCATAATAACATCTTTGATAAGTGGCTGCACACTCGAGTCGTATGTAGAGAAGTCCAAAACAACGCAAGCTCCGATCAGCCCAAAGACGAACAAGGCGATTTGTGTAGCTATAAACTATTTAGTTATTGTTACAATTGGTAAAAATCATAGAAAACAAGTGTTTTAATTTGTTGAGTAATGAATAAGTGTTCAAATTTTTACAACTCTATAATTCCACATAAGCTTTTCAAATCATTTTACTGATCACCATTTTATATTATTCAATTGTTGCATTTTTGAAGAATTTTCATAAAATTTGTCGAGAATGTATCTCATTTTGTAAATAAATATACAAAACCTCAACGTAATAACACTTTGGATTACTTACTCCGTAAAGTAGCACGACGTTCTCCATAAGAGCAGAACCGCAACCAAGGAATGCTACAACCATTATGCCTAATGAGGCAATTAGAATGATGTAGATCCCAATGAAGTACTTTTGAAGTTCCAAAATTCTCATCCATTCGTTGAAGCCAGGCTCAATGCAGATCCATAGACACAGAGCAAAAATAGATACACCGAACAGCTAGAAATAATAAGATTGATTTGTAATTATTCATCAAAAACATTTTATTTACAAAAAGGTATGAAAATCAATTTATGAAATTCTACTTTCTAATTTAATTTACTTTGAAGATTCAGTAGGATGTAAATCTAATAAAAGTATAAGAATCGTTGGAATTCAAAAACATTAACACTATTGTTATTTTACAAGCGAAAACAGATTTTGTGCTTAATATTTACATAAATGTGGAAAAAAAAAGAATTCTTAGTTCAATTCAGTGTTTCTTCACTTTTAACTTCTCAACCCATAAAAACGGAATGAGTAGTTTTTTCTACCAACGTTACAAAGGTAATTCAAACACATAACTCTGCTGTGTACATTAGACATAGATTATTTTTAAAAAGTAATAGGATTAGAATATTGTTGTTATTTTATTCAGGAAACTATTTGAGTCTCGATTCGATACGCCTTGGCGTCTGATCAAAGTAAAAAAGTAAAGTAAACAAGCTGAATGCATTGTAAGCCCTCAGTGAAGTTTCATTGTGATTTGTTAATTCATTTAAACATTATATTAAACTTTTACGAAAGATTTAAAGCGTTGCAATAAATATTGTCTCTGTAATATTTATTGCATACTTGAAAACATTTTACCTTTCAAGCAAAGCGTTGCATTTGCTGGAATGCTCAGCGGTGTTTAAAAAACTTTTATTACGAGTCTCTTGGAACTCATTTTATTTTTATCTCTTTCACTACATAACCGTTTTACTCCATTTTTACACTTTATTTATTATTACCTTAGACGCAAAGGCAACATAAACGCTTTATAACATTCAGTTATCACGAATCACAAGGTGTAATTTCAGTACGAAATGTATCTCTTGTGCAATGTACAAGAATTTCCGAAGTCTTAATGTATAAAACATCTAATAATTCAAAGTAGTTAAGAACCGGAAGTTCAGTTCTCTTGTGGAACGAAATTCTGTATTTATAATAGTATACAATAAATCGTACCGTCTAAACCTATATTACTAACATAATCTAGAATATATTCAAATAAAAAAAAGCGACGACTGCTTCAAAAATAATCTATAATATAAATTCTTTGTAACTCGTTCGTTGTGACCAAGAAATGAAGATGCAATTACGAGTAACACAAAAATTATTCTAATAATTTCACAACTACATCCCTTTTTCAAAACCTGACCAACTTTCAAACGCAAAAAATATTATTCAGCAGAAAAATAACACTAAGAAAATTAACCAAGTAACTCGTCTTGGCCGTAATCCAAAAGTCAATTATCGAAATCCAACTTGAGACCATGTCGACAATTATTTTTTTTTACTTACAAGGAAAGTACGATTAAAAGTAAACTTTAATCAACTAAACTAATACAAGAGGAAAGCTTTTACTACCAGGACTCTAGTGTTTTGTCTTAATTTATCTTCAATACTGTTCATTAACTTGTGTAATACGATTTGCATCAACACTGCGGCTGAATAGTTTTTTTTTTCGACGATTCTTGCTAATATTATATTTGAATCATCTTAATCAAGAAAAATTTAACTATCTTCAGAGCTCTGAGATATTCAAAAGTTATCTCGTAAGAAAAGTTTGGAGAAGAATCTCGGTATTGAAGATTATTACAATTAAATACAACTAGAAATATATTTTTATAGGAGTTGAAGACTCAGAGGATCTGATGGTTATTGATATGATCTATCCATAACAGTACATTTTTTTTTGCTGGACAAGTTTTCATCACCCACTTGCTCCAGTGTTCTTCAAACCTAAACACAGTAACTTTCAGGCACTACTTTTTTTTAAGAACAAAGAAGTTGTTTCTTTTTAAAAACTCTTCTACTTTAAAAATTATATTGTCTATAAATTATAACAAGATAGGTAAGCTTTTCTAGCCCCAAATAGGTTAACTTCCTCTTTTTCTCATTGCAACTTTTCCTTCGTTACAGAGGCACTAAAATTTGGCCTCAATTTCAAATGTTATAAAGTGACTGTCTCATATATGGGCACATAAAAATTACTGTTATAATGACAGGTTTGTAACATAAGGATGGTGTTAAACCATCACTACGCTACGCGAGCTGGCAAACGTTGTTATATTTAATAAAAATAGTAGGTTTATTCAAGACAGTTTAATATTATCTCAAATTATTAAACACTTGATTTTATGCATAAATTGAAAATCATTAAACGATTTCCATGTGTACAACGTAGCAATAGTTCCAACTTGCACGATACATGCACGGAGGGTGGTGAACGGTGGTGTTAAATTTTCTTAATTAAGCCAAGCTTAATAACGGCTGCTTCGACGCGCAAATTGCGAGCAACAACTCCTAGATTTACTACCAACACCACGTGTGGCTAATGAATGCTACTTCCAGCTAATTACCTAATAAGAGCACTGTGTATTTTTCAAGTGATTAGAATTTTTTCTTTTCAAGCAAATATTACTCTGCTTTTTGTATATTTCTGTATTTATTACCAATTCCATTTCTTTTATGAAAAGAAAAAGATTAAAACTATAAAGAGGTTTGGGAAAATTTGGATGTAGGCGGTAAAGAACCGGTGGCTCTGGACATCGACAGAGAAGGTCCTCGTCATTTTTATATTACAATTTTAGTAATGGAAGTTATTTTTAAAAAGGATTGACTTTTAGGATACCTATTTCTCGACGTATGTCTAATAAAAATATTGTATATTCATAAAGTTTTCATTCAAGGAAGCGACTAGACGAGCGAGACGTTTACCTGATGGTAAGTGATACGCCTGCTCATAACAATGTGTAGCTAGTTAAGATGATATGCACCGCACTATATTGTGCTCGTTGCCTTGAGACATAAAATGTTGTCTCGTTACCTCATTAATTTTACTAGCTACAACGCAATTCAAACTGGAACACAGTAATGTTTGCATACTACCGTTTGGCGGCTGAAATAGGACCTGCAGTGTTACCTACTCAGACGGTTTCCGATAACAGAAACCTACCACCAGTAAAAAAAAATCGTCATCTTGAATAGTTTAACAAAAATTTAAACTTTTTCTGTATAAATAATAAAAAATTCATAACAACAGGTATAATTCAAACTATAAACAGATAAATTTCGACTCATATTAGTTTTACGACGTGATTCATCGTATGACATAGTAATACTTGGAAAACGGGACAAAGTGGCTTATCAGTTACTGATAACTCATACTTTATATCCACTCATTCATTTTGTTTGAAATAAAATCAAATTTTTCTTATAACTTACGCAAAAATAAAATCGAAAAGCAGTTAACAATGAATGTTGTATTAAATGATATTTGTTTTAACGTGTTAAAATGGAGTCCTTTTAGTATTTAACTAAATAATAAGTTGATTGTTGATATTAATGTTTATGGTAACATTAAACTTATACGTAAACGTTAGTCTGATTATACAAAAGATTCACGGAATGAATGTTTAATTACAAATTAATACGATCTTCTCTATATTACACCACGATTTCAATGCCGTTTCAATACCAACATATTGATTACAACAGTTATGATCTATTGTTGTTCTGAAAGTAACATTATTATGGTATCTAAATCTTCTTGTTAACGATAAAATTAAATCAAACTGAACTGAAAACGAAATTGATACTAAGTTAATGTTTTATGTATTTGTCCATCATTTCTCTGCTGTACATCATTGTTTTGTATTTAATTACACTTAGCAGTTAAATGCAAAGTTTAAACTTTTCTGTGAATAGTGATTAAAAAATACTTAACCCACCCACAGGACGACGTTGAAACAGAACAAACTGTACTTGATGCAATAAATCTGCGATTCAAGTTTGCCCACGGCGGGCCCTTGCCCGTCGCCTCTGCCAGCTCCGGCCATGACACTTTAATGTTTCACTTAGCACTTAAACAATTTGCCGTTTGAACTTTTAGCCTGTCCTCGCGCGGTCTTTACAGAAATGGTACTGGTTTGTTATCTAGATGATAAACGTGTTACACATAGCTAGGTTATCGTTGTTTGCTGCGATATAACGTACTAAATGATAAGAGAGCGGGCGTGAATCGCCGCACCTGTATTTTGTCGGGTTTAGTAATAGTTTTAACCCTTTGTTCCTTTAATTAAACAGTTTCGTTGTTTTGTTCAAACTAGAATAATTATACAAATTAAAATTAATTTTCCAATTATTCGTTAAATAGCATGGATAATTTGACCTCTACACAACTTTTTCTAATAATCTTAATTTCTTTAGAAGTTTTTTGTTCGGTTAGACTAGTCTTTCTCTACGTCGTAAAACGTTGATAGTATTAAACTTGAGTTTCAAATATAACTATGTGTACATATAGCATGTTACTTTTATAATATTCCGCGGGGACTGAACCCACTTGCACATTTTTATTGAAATCACTCGGTTATCTATGATGAAATCTTTTGACATTATATAAATGTGGGTTCTCGGTGGGTGAGATTGAACCATAACACATTCAAATCATCTCTTCCTACTTGCTAGATGTTATTGACTTTGGCTCTTCCGTTAACAGATACAAAAGGAATCCAATTTTACATATGAGTTTTTTTTTTATTTTCGAGTTATAATTTCCCCAAGGAATCTGGCACGCTTGAGCATCAAAGCCGATGATTTGAGCTTCACCCGATTCGTATTTGAAATCGGATAAACGTATTCAAAATTCTGTAAAGGAAATGGCTTACTGGTTAAGGTTGCAAACATAAATAAGGAAGACATACGATGTTATACCAAATTCCCATATACGAGGAGGTATAGCGTAAATCTTGCACTTGAGGGAACATAAATTTCTTGAAGTGCAAATACTAGTTCTGTTATAGTTAATTCAAGATTTAAATATTGCAAATTATACCTTTAATCTTTGTATGCACATATCTGTAAATAAATTCGTAGAAAACATTTAGAGCCCAAAAAACAAAGAGTATATAATTTCCTGATGTTTTTAAAATATGTAAATCCTTAATTTCTGAAGGATATTTTATTAGATTGAAGTGGTAACATTTTTTGATTTATTTGGTAGAGTCAGTAAAAGTTTTATTTGATTATTATTGCATCGTCGGATAAGGCGACCCAAAATTGGGACCTATTCATTTCCTATTGAAAAACCAAGAGGCGAAATGAGGCTTGAAAGATTCTTTTCATGCCTGTAATAGCTATTAGAGAAGAGTGGAGCCCTTTCATAACGAAAATTTCTACTTCCACATTTTCTTAAAAATGGTGAAGGGGATGGATCTAAGAGAATAATACACATAGTCATAATCGCTTATCCCCTCGTCCCGTACCATTATCACAGATTAAAGATTATTACTACGCTTTGCAAATATTGCATTGGTACTTACTGTTATTGTAAAAAAACTTCAAAAATTTCATTTAAAAACTTCTTTGACAATAAGTCAAAATTTAGTGAATTCCGGTTCCTTGATTGTAGGATAATATTGTTAATTTTTCCCTGTTTACTGTAGGTTAAATTTCGACATATAATCAAAAGACGAAGAACCCGGATTACATTATAATTTACTTTTGCAATTTACATGTAAATAGTGTTTATTTACTATAAAGTGAAGCATTAAAAATCGTTATTTACGAAAGTCAATGTTCGGATCAGGATGAACTATGTTCAGCGGTGGACATCTACCGACTAATGATGATGATATAAATCATTTATACATTGTCTAATGTGTCATCTGGTCCTGTACGTAATGACTCTGCTCTCTCATTTGAAATTAATCTGCAAGAAGCCATTGCGGTGACTATTTACAGAGCGTCCTCGAACCATGTTCCCGGTGGCTCTTCATTTTGCTTACAAAAGTACTTAGGGCTGCCATCGCTACAACAATGAATTTTGGATATGATAATAATTAATAGATAGTATTACAATAAATGAATTGTTTTTAACAGACAACAAAATATACAAAAGAAATATATAATGCCGCAAAGTATTCTCTCTCTATCAAGCTTTCAGAAAAAGAGGAGGGAGAGAAAACAGAAAAACTGTTAAAAAATAATCGTGTAAATAAAAATCAATAGATAATGTTAGCACAAATATACATAATTTACAATAGTAATAAAATGTGTTTTGAAGATGGTCACAATCTCACATGTCCAAATTTATATCCCCATGTATATTTAAAATGTGTACTGATTAATGTTCCTAATGTTGAAAATTCTACATAATTAGTAAAAGTGGCAGACGGATTAGAATGTCTAATTCTCGTGTTGTAAAAATCTAACTAAAGGAACAATTTAATGTAAAAGTGCAGCTGCTTTTCATATTTTTTTAAGAAATGTGTGACAATTAGCCCTAAATTTTGGAAGCCAGTCTTCAGCAGTGAATATCTAAAAATAAAATAATGACGATTACAATCAGGCTGTAAACGACAACGTTCGTTTTTCTCTCATCATTGTTATAGTAAACGATAGCATAAACTACAAGCTTTTAAACATTTAGTAGAGTTGAATACATCTCATGACGTTTGTTACTAGAAATTATTACAAGATTGTCAGGTTTCGTAGATCCCACAACAAAATTATAAATTTGGAACGTTTTAAGACATTTCAAGAGCAAGAACTTTTACGTGTGTAATTGCGCGTTAAGCACTTCACTTGTACGTTGAGGTCATCGGTTCGATTCCGGAACGACATGTTGAGGGTTTTGGTTGGTTGTAGGATATCTACTGTAAATCTGCCGTTATAACAGCATTGATAGGTTTCGGCAGTCAGCATACATCTAAAGTATTCTCGTCTTCGCCGTCTACGGTCTCAATGCCACTTAACGTGAAATAAATAAAGGAATTATTTAAAGTAAATCAAATTACATTTCTTAGCAGCCTCGACAACCCTTTCGACATTTCCGACAAGGCCTGCAGACATGGGTAAATAATTTTCCTGATTACCGTGCTGCGCCTTCATCGTTCAGAGCTAGGAGCGGGTCGCCTTTCCGACCCCGACAAAAATATTAAAAACCGGAACGCTCTCGCGTCTTCTCTTGTGCTCCCACAAGTTGTCGCAATTGGAAACGACTAGATATTACGCCGCGAGTAAATTGATTTCCCGCTACGTATTTCGAGATGTAGTTTCGCCAAATTGAGGTGCGCGAACATAAAGCTTACAGACACAACTGACAGCGTATTGCCATTAAAATGGAAACGTATTTCATGTCAGCGACATTCAAATATCAGAAACGAACGTATATTTTAATGGCGGCGTCATCATTTTGTTAATAAATAGATGTATATGGAAAGGATTGGTTAGACTGTTTCATATTACACATAAATATTGGAATAATTTTATATGATCATTCTATAAAATTTCACTGCTGAATAAATTAATACCGCAGACATGTTTGACTCTTATTAGAATGTTTACACTGCACCAAACTATGCTCCATGTTCTCCAGCGAGACACACTTTAGTAGTATTTTTGTTTGTTATTTTTTTATGCATTATTACGATGTAATAATTGTTGGGAAACAAATACAAAAAAACTATAAAGCACAGAGCTGTCTCATGGTAAGCAACTCTTTCTATACAACTAGTAAATACATAATTAAAAGAATCATATTCTTTATATATATAATGTTACAGTTAAAAAAACTATTACTAATATGAATATTAGTCACTATGGGTACTGTAAATCAATGGAAACGTCAGGGTAATTAATAATAAATAATACATTAGTTAATTTAAATCTATGGTTAAACGGATCTTATGCAAAAACAATGTTTAATGTGTAGAAAAAAATTCGAAAGATGTTTGTAAGTGAATTATTGTATTTGCATTAATGATAATTGTTATAAGTCCATGAAAGTTTATTGTCAGTTCTTATAAGAGAGAGTTGCAGACTAATTTCAATAATATTGGATCGAGGATTACGATCGTACAAATAACATTTAATAGCGAGAATATTTAAAAGGTACTTGTGTAATTATTGTGTGCTTTGAATTGAATAAGACATGGATGAAAGAACCTCGGCGTGTGCACGGGCGAGGGGAATTTCAGCTCAGGTAAAGAGAGATCGCAATTACACTGTGCAGGTAGAAACTTCGCCCGAGGAAATGTAATAAACGAGACGCCTCCGACCAAATGTTTAGAGAATAGGCTGCGGTCATGAAATATGCTTTTAATTACGACATTTCTTATTTATTTATCCATACACATTTACGAAATACTTAATAAATTTACTTATTATTTAAATATCTAATACCACGACCAAAGAACTACATTTCACTCTTATACATTTTGATGGGTAGATGCAATTAATTTTCTTAACCATTTATATAAAAATCATAGTACTTCTTTATTTTCCTTGCGATCAATTTCATAGCATTTATTTTTATTCTTTTCCCATCTTTAAGAAGTAGGCTATTAATCTTTACGGATTTTTTATAACCTTCTTTAACAATACTTGGAATGAAATAAAGTAACCAGTATTTTACGTATTTCAGTCTTTACTAGGATATAATAAACTAGTATATATCTCAACATGAAGATCTCAGTATTATTTTTTCATTGATATTCTGTTTAGTTAGGAAAGCAGATTTTGTGTGTTATAAAAATAGTTTGTTGTTTTTTTTTGGAACTAATGTCTCACATTGAAAATTTACTACTTTAAGTAATATAAAGTTGGCGCTAGATAATAGTTCTGGAATTGAGCCATTAGAAACTTTATATGTAGTTATATAAGTTTTAAATTTTGTCACTGAAATACTTTGGTGTTAAGTCAAGAAATTTTAGTCTCTTTCCTATAAGCCAATGGAGCGGTAGATAAAGTATATATAACATATTGTTGCACAAGTCCTCATAAATCAATATATTAGTTTTGACATAAATCAAGTAGAAACAAAATGTTGTTGTCGATATCCTAAAAATACTCATTTCAATCGCCCATTTCCGGGCCACAATTCATGCGTGGTTGACCACGGGACAGTAAACGTATTCGTTCCCCGCACTTCCTCCTCCTCCCCTCACCTTGATTCTATTAACGCAGCAATTTCCTTAATCCCGTGCAGCTGTCTTATCACAATTACTACATTATTCATGTTTATAGAAAATGAACGCATATATAGACACATGAGGAAGATAGGTTAATGTATCCCCACCACTAATTTACGTGCAGCTATTTGTAAAAGCTACTAACGCTTGTAATTTTTACTGGTGGTAGGTCTCTGTTGCCGGAGACCGTCTGGGTGGGTACCACCGCAGCTCCTATTTCAACCGCCAAATAGTAGTGTGCGAACATTACTGTGTTCCGGTTTGAACGGCGCTGTAGCTAGTGTAATTACTGGGGTAACGAGACTTAACACCTTATGTCTCATGGCGATTTCGTAGCTTCGTAGAATAATAAAGAGACTGCTGTTATATATAGACCTTTCGAGAAGAGTGTATTCGTGAGCTATATGATAGTAACATAAAAGGTAAAAGTGATGCGTCATCCTTAAGTCTTAAGGCGACGAGCGCAATGTGGTGCAGTGTAAACCATCTTGACCAGCACCATGTTATTATGGGCAAGCGTATCACTTACCATCAGTTCAATTTGCTCGTTTCGTCGCCATGTAGCATAAAAAGGTATTATAACAGGCAGGAATTTGTGCTTGACCGTCACCAGCAGACATGGTTCGCCAATCTTCTTGCCAAGCGTGTAGGACACTGGCGAGTCTATAGGTATGGGTATGTTCAGTTGTAGACATTAATAGCCTGATTTATGATATTCACTGCGACACAGATGTTGAATTCTAGTTACTATAGTAATTATAGTGCTTTTCTAACTGGAATGTAGTTACGGTTGTACGCTTCAATTTGGCGACAGATATATATGCTGTTGTATGATGTTATTACTTAAGATTTATCTACGCTTTACTAAATTGTGTTTGCCATTTGAGAGAAATATGTAAAAAATTAGTTTATTTTAGAAAATGCTGGCTTAATGTCAGTGTAGTATTATCAAAGAACGCGCAACATCTTTTAACATGCGTCAAAAATCATATAAAATATAACTAGGCATAGACATATACATTGTATAGAAAACTTTCTCGTACAGAACTTACTCAGTGAAGCCGTTTGAATAATATCTGTATATTCCCCGCTGATAATATAAGCAATCACGAGCTTCGGTATCTCACTGTTCCGTGCTATGGTTTTGTAAAGTGAGCAGCGTCGCTTCGCGCGTGATCGGAATATATAAAGGCGAGGTAATAAAGCATTACGTTACACAGTTAAATATGTTTAAAATGTTAAATGAAAACTCATTTTAAGCATGCGAACAAAAAAATTCAAAAATTTTCAGGTCCATCGTACATAATTGAAAAGTTTGTTTCGTGAATCTTGTTATACATTGATATGTTCTTAATTTATTATTCATCAAAAATAACCTAATACTTCATCTCAATTTTATAGTATGTAATGGCAATGGGACTGAATATATAAACAGCCGTAACATAGTAATAGCCTATTTACAAAAAGGTGCAGTTCTTATATTTCAACCTATCGCGCATTGTTACTGCCTAACGTATTACTTACCAACGCATAGTAGACTAAAAAAAGATACTAGAATATAATCCCATAGTACGTTTTCAGAAAAACATTTTTAGTTGTTTATAGTGCATTAAAAAATTTCATATATTTTATGATCAAAATTCAGCCAGGGTTTAAAGTTCGCAGTGCTATTGGCGGAAGCAGCACTTTATGGAATATCGGTTCGTAAGGCTTTCCGTGCCATTTGTTGAGATCTGCCGAAGGGTGTATTGATAAACGAGCTCACGAAGCATACGACACGCATACAAATATATTGTGGGGCATATATCATGTTTAACGTCTCAGCTCCTCCTCTCCGAACTGTAATAAATTGTTGTTCAAAAATGTTTGACTATGTGAAATAGCGCTTAACAAGATAATTCATGTTCCTATCTACGGGATAACGAAAAACATAAAAAAGTTACATCTATTTTTAACCACGCGAATTCCACTTCTTAGTTTATTAGTTTTTAACGCTCCAATTTCATATAATTATGTATAATCTTCATGAAACTTATTTGTTACGATAGTAATATACACGAGCGTTGTATCAAATCACATTTGAAGACGAGAACAAGGTTATAATTATTATTCAGGTCAAATTCAGTTTCAAATCGGATTCGGTAGTGCCGCGTAATATTTAGTTTATTCGACACACGCTTTACTAATTTCAAAACTATCGGATGTACTGTCGTACACAAGACGGCGTCATTACAAGTATGTAAATAAGATGCCAATTCATTGCCAAACATTTACCTTGTCTTTGAAAGAATTTAAGTTAAATAATATCTAATAGCAGAATTTTCTTGATGGAAAACTGTTTTAAGTAAAGTTGTGGGCGTTCTAGTCATTAATATTTTTAATACATACTTTAGAAATAAAAAATATACTGTAAAACTAATAAAACATATTGTCAATAGCTAGATTTAAACTGTTATGTTATAATTGCTTAAGCTTGATTCCAGCTTCCGGTGTAGGAAAACATCGAGATGAAACGGAGGTGTCACGACCCAGGGTTTCAAAAACATGCGGCATCTATCAACTAACTGTTGTTAGTAGTAAGCCTAGCAATAGTACATACAATATATGTATAGTTAATAAAACCTTAGTGCTAACGGAACGAAAAATGTTTTTTTATTTAATTTTATAACTCATATTTTAGTATGGGTATAAAACTAATCATTGCATGTTAAAATGTTTTCTATAAAATATTAACATACAAAAAATCTCGTAATTTGTTATAAGAAGATTTCTTGTTCTTCTAAGTCATATTTCCTCGTGACTGAGGGTCTTGGTCATCACATGTAACGAAACTTACGACGACTTTCTTGGCAGTTACAATGGAGTGGTTTACCATTGCCTTCTCCATTTCACATACTAGTCCGAGCACGGATGGTCCTGACATAGATATGCAGGTTTCCTCACGATGTTTTCCTTTACCGTCAAAGCACGTGATATTAGTTGGTTTTATACTAACTGCACATAAATTGAAAAATTCATTGGTTCTGGCCGGATTCGAACCCGGTACCTTCGGAGCGGAAGTCGGGCGTTAAAACCACTAGGCTATCACGGCGATAAGAAGAGTATTGCTTAATAAAATGTAACAAATATACATAATGTTTTGGATAAAAGAGGAACGGTGTAATATACTATCTTTCATTGTATTAGTTAATAGTACAATTAGTGAGGGGTTAATAAAAAAGAGATTCAATTAAGGTTGCCATGGTTACCCACTTTGACAGAAATCGCGTTGGATTCTATCTAATAAAAGTACTTTGCTGCCCTTTTGGCCAGTTTTATTTCAGTAACATTTTCCCTCTTGTAATGGTTAATGTAACGTTGAGACATGGGTCGTATTTCCGCCTTTCGAATTACTGAAATACGAACACTTTTTATAACTGAGGAAATAGAAAATTATTTCTCCTGGTATATTAATGTAATAAGAAAGCGATCAGCGATTCAAATAAGATGATTGATACAATGTTCAAATAAATGTTAATGTAATTAAACACTTGTGTGTATTCAAATGTTGTATCATCATCTGCCGCAGGACGCCCACTGCTGGACATAGACTACGTTCTCGTAAATAATTGCGTCTGTCTTAATATAAATCCTTTTGAATTTTCAATACACTCTCCAATATATATTTTACTTGACAGTTTTTACATACACACTTCACACACTGCACCAACAGGAAATGGCGAGATATACAGTTGTCCGCTTTTTAAACCAATACTTTTTTTTGCTTTTTAACCATCTTTTCTATACACGTACAACTATTTCTTTATAATCAATTTTGTAAAAAATGTGGATAATTTTATATTCTAAACATTTTAATTACTGTTGAAGAAAAATAGATACATTATTTTTCTTCAATATCTAACATTCCTTATTTTTTAATAAAGCAAGTTTTCAAAAGATGAATTTACAACTTAGTGAATACACTCAACAATTTTAATTCACGCGTTACGAATGTGAATAAAATTGTTATAAATTTCAGACAAAGGAGAAAATTTTAAATTCACCAAGAACTGTAATGAAGTTAATTCCAGTTTATCTCCTTACAAGACTATCACAGAAATATGAGTTCCGTTGAAGGCTACATTGATATACAAGAGGATAATAAAAGTGACTTACATTTAAAGAATCATAAATATGAAAGTAATATCGTATATATAGATTTTTGTTACAAATAGTACAAGTTAATTTTGCTTTAAAGTAGCTTACCGTTGATTATTTATGTTTTTTCTAGGCAAAGTATTTGTATCGATTCCTAAAAATAGGTTATCACTGTTAAGTTTTATAATAAAATTGTTGAATATTCTTTGATTTCAATTTACTACGATTAATCCGAATAGGAGTACAAAATAAGAGCCTTCTCAACGTGAGTATATTCAACGTTTCATATTCAGAAAAACTAAACAAGAATTTTTCCGCGTGGAAAATGTTAGCTGTATGAAACACAAGAATCCCTCTATCCTTTACAAATTACGTCTAATTAGATAAAGTAGGAAGTAAGATGTGAGAATCAAACTGATTGGACTTTGGGAGAAGTAATTAATTAAAAAGCCTCTTTATTGAAAGTACACAAACAATTCGGTTTTGGTTTGGTTATCTTATTAAACATCTCAGCATGTTACGTGAGATTGGCTTTCAAGTATATTAGATTCAAATGGATTCGTGCTATGTTATATAAAAATCTTTTAGTCATAAATGAGTATTGTTTAGTATAAGCTATATTTTACTAGTAAATTTTTAATCTGTGGCAAAGTGACAATTGCTTGAAATTCGGGTTCGCGGTCGGAGCTGTCTCCGTATATCGCAATTAAAACGATTACAGTTAAAATTAGTCGAACGAGTTGGATATCGGAAGTTATTGTACAATACTCAAGACATATACACAAAGTAGTCGACGACAGTGACCAAACGTACATATTTATCATTTAAATATCACAAGTATGTTATAACACTTTAAGCCAACGAGGACTCTTCACTTATTATTAAGAGTTGCGTAAAAAAAAAGCTAGATTTGATGTTCGAGAGAAATGTCGTATTGTCTAAAGTTTCATTGATATGTTTATAGCGTAAATAGGCATAATAGTGCAGAGGTCACTTTATACCATTCGTGTCAATTATCCGTTAGTTTTTTTTCTCGTAAAAGATTCCGGGCAATGGCCATTATTTACCCGGGGGGTGTAGATTCCGGAGGCTGGCCGGCCCTGTCTGCCACATTCCGCCCGTCATTAGTTACATATGCGTCTTATTAAGGAGAACCATTCAAGCTATTCCGCTTTTAATGCCACGATTAGAAAGCAGATGTTGCACAACCCTAACAAGTTTACCGTTTATAATAATTTTTTTTATACTGCTTTGCGACGAGACGAGCAAGACGTTCACCTGATGATAAGTGATACGCTTGCCCATAACAACGCGGCCTAGTTAAGATGGTACACACTGCACCACATTGCACTCGTCGCCTTGAGACATAAGGTGTTAAGTCTCGTTACCCCAGTAAGTACACTAGCTACAGCGCCCTTCAAACCGGAACACAGTAATGTTTGCACACTACTATTGGGCGGTTGAAATAGGAGCTGCGGTGGTACCCACCCAGACGGTCTCCGGCAACAGAGACCTACCACCTGGTAAAAACCTGGTTTTATATCTTAAAATGACGTAATACCTAATACTTAATCGAGATTACGAATTAATCTTTTTGGTTAATAAAAACACATATTAAAACAAAGTTTATAGTTAAATAAGTCATCATAATTATTAATATTTTTGACATTTTTGTGATTCTCCGGATTAGTGGTTCTCAAACTTTTTTACTTAGCTACCCACTAATACACTGTTTAAAAATTTGCGACGTCTTACATGCAAAACTTTTTGATAGATAAAGTAAAGGTAGGTAAAAACACGAAAATGTCTTATTTATAAATTTCAGGATGCTTTTCTCACCAACTTGTGATACACCAATGTATCGTGGTACAGTGGTTGAGAAACGCTGCTTTAGATCGTCTTCATCTCAACCAACGTCCACGGCTGGACATACCTCTCTTGTGTATTCCATAAAACAGTCTTTCTGTAGATAAATCCTTTTATTTAACCCCAAGTATGTTTCGGTTTTTCATGATAGAGATAGTTTAAAAAAGTAAAATCTGTGTCTAATTTATATTGTTCACGATTATTACAATCTGATATTCTTTATGAAATTTTAATTAAAAAAAAAATACAAAGCAAATAAAACGAAACATGACGTAGTGCGGATTTACAGAGGAAACAGTGGAACCCGTAGAATGAATATATACATAAATAAACCATTCTTCACACCCTAAGAACTTTCACATAGAATCGCGAAAATAAAGGGCATTCCAAGCAGCGGTTATTTTATCCACATTCATGATTTACGATTACGGTCTACGTGGCTTCAGTATATACCACGATATATTGTAGAAGGTGCTAGCTTATTCGAATTCAGTAATAAATGTATAAAAAATTACTTTAACGGCTGTGTAACAAAATCAAGGTATAACTAAACTATTGCTATGATCTCTCATAATTATTTTGGCTATTGTAACGCTAACTTGCTTAACAGAAATTCTATTTTGTCTTGTTATTAAGAGGTGCATGTTATTTGACATATAAGAAAACAAATGGAACTTAAATAAGTACATTGTTTTTCGACTTCATTTGAAAAAATGTTACTAAAGCTACGGCCTCGATTTCTATTTACCAAAACAAAATTGCAATCATCAAATTCTAAGACGGAAAAGATATGTTATCTTATGTTTACTCAGATCATAGTTTTAAGTGATAGTTATGAAATAAGCGGAAAATAATTAATCACTAAAATTTTATATAAATATTTATGTTAATATTTAAATGTTAAGATTATGTAAGTTATAACCAAACAACTGTTTAAGATGCAACTTGAAGAGGCGGCGGTTAGTAGCTCAGATTCCTATGCTAAAAGCTTGAGCTTTCGGTGTAGAAAAACGTCAAGCAACCGGCATGTTTCAGAATCCATCAGCTAACATAGAAACAGAAAACAGATAAACACATACATCAACAAAAAAATTATGTTCTTATGTCTATCTTTACGTCTTTGCGGTGCCGTGAATACGGGAGTCGTATATTTCCGTTGTAAAAAAGCTCATAAAATATTTATCATGTTTCACTTTATTGATAGCGTTTTAAGGTTTATAGAGTTATTAAATTTTCATACTTCGATATGTTTATGGGATTAAATATGTTATTTAAAATTCTGTATACAAAAAACTCTCAATCGTATATAGTATTAAACATTTTTTTTATCACAAATCTCTGTTGAAATGGAAACTTGAAAATACACGATTTAGCTATGAAATACTAGAAATAACATTACCAGTTAAAATCTTTTCATCAATTCAAAAAAGATCATATTTGTCGTGAAACAAATGTCGCATAAAGCTGTTGTTGTGAACAAGTAAGCAAGATTAGGGAGGAAATAGCTAATAAATATAACCGAGACCCTAAAAAGTGTTTGAATTTATCGTCACATATACAATTCCTGCTTTAAAGTCACTAAAGAGGTGTGATAAGCAATATTTATTGTTAAGGGTTTAATCGGATATGTAAAACGAAAGGATTACGGCATAAATACAAGGTAGATAGAATGATCTTTAATTTACATAATATGATTATTCTGGCAAATATTAATTTTGGTTATTAAATTTACCTTTTTTGTATCTTTGATTATAAAATGAATGCTGTAGCTTACATGCTAAAACGAAACTTAAATGTGGAACCTTGAATTAGAAGTTAAAATATTGAAAATTACGTCTTCATTATGTAGTGATCGATTTGTAAATCAGTCTTTTAGAGAATTGGGTAAGCTATTTGTATAACTGTTTGTTCAGTTCTCGTAAATTTTCTGGCATACGATAATTTTAAATGTATCCTGTTATAGTACCTCATATATTGTTAATTCATAATTATCATAATTTACACCGTGGCCCAAATGGAAAGTGGTCCTTAAATTACCTTCGTGTCATTACTTAACTTATTGCTAAATTTAGTAAGATTTTAGAATATCCTCTCTACCACCCTAACCTTGGCTTGTCGCCAAACTTGTAGAAGGATCAACTCCATCAAAGAGGCAGTAGCTTTTCCTGTGGTACTTGAAATGCGGCGACTATAGTTACTATTCCCAAAATCGGAAAGGTCTGTGTTCACCAGTGGACATCAAAAGGCCGAAATGATGATTAGGCAATGTAGTCTTAATAGGATATTTGTGATTTTCCAAGATCCGAAGAAATCGACAAAATGCGTAATATCCTCAACGAAAAAAGTTAATTTGGAGATGAGATTTCGGTCTGAAATAACAGCAGTAAAAAGGCAATTCAATTTGTTTTTGCTTGTTTGTTAACTAATCCTTTACTTTATTCAGGCTTTACAACGTCCAGCCGCAGGCAAATTTTGTTTTTGTTTATTTGAACACCGTATTAGGGTCGGCAAAAATTATAAGAGACTTTGACCGTTTTTATGCCTTTGATATTTTGTTTATACTATAATGGTATATGCTGCTCTGTTTATCGTTGAATGTATAAGTACAGATTCCAGATTTGGTATACAAGTGCTAAATATATATTTCACGCGTGAAATAGAAAAAACACTGTTCAAAAATCGCGGAAAAAAATCTATGTTTTTTGGTGTTATAGTGTAATTTTAAATTGCGGTGCATTAAATCTATAAAAGCGTATTTGGTACTAGCTCCAAAAAAGTCTGGGACTAAATAAACTACTAGCGAAATTTCCAGCGAAGTTTTCCTTGCGGAAAAAATGTAGACTAGTGGACGTCCGCTCGTAAAATTACAGATCGGCGCGACGAAAGCCACCTAGGCTCAATACCCTCTCAAGAAGTATTACTCGTATTATGAGGGGTCACAAAGTGGGGACGGCGATATTGGCAGCCCTTACCGAGCACAGTGAGAAGGTGAGGAAATTTCACATAAAACCTAAGGAGGCAGGTGCATTCCATTTGCTCAGTGCCGAAATGTGCGCGTATTTCACGCGTCATTACTGCTCCTCACGAGGAGTACGGCCGCGGCCCGTCCGCCCAAACGGAAACTATAACAATAAAAATCTTACGTCGCCGAGCTGAATGAAGTAACAGCTCGCGTTTGCTAACGGCCAAGTATTTTTTAGTGTTACAACACAACAGCGTCATGTTACACATTCTGAAGGATTGATTCTTTTGTTACTGTAACAGCGAGAACGGAAACATTTAATATTACCCAATATTTTCATTTCTTAACGCCGCCCTTTCTTATAAGTTTCGTCCATCACATTACTTTGAATATAACAACATAACTCTCTGATAAGTTTCCTTCGGTAGTGACTCTTGTATACTTTCAATGTTCTTTTGTATACTTGTCCCCTTTTCTGCTTTGTTTCTTTAGCGGTTCAACTACTAAGTTACAATAATAATGTCAATTGTAACAAGCTTCTATAAAATCAATGATCTTTGTGATAGTATTATACAAAAACTCTTATAATATATTTTATTATAACAACCTCTTTCTTTTTGATAAGAATTAGGCTACAGCTTCATTATATAAAATTAAGTGAAATGCGTCTATTAAAGCAATAGTATTCACGTTCGAATAATTTTACTTTGTTGTAAGAAATATAATAATAGTTTACTTAGAAGTAACAATAAACATCGATTATAGCATATATAAAAGAAGTAAATACTTAAATAAAATAAAACATTTTAAGTTTAGTTGTTAAATAAAAAAAAAAACAAATTTGTATCGTGACTATTTCTTTTAATGTTATAAATTTTTGTATATATGAAACAGCAACAAATAATATTTCCATCGATTTAAGAAACTCTTATTAACTGCATGTGATAAATAAAAAGCAGACAAAAATCTGTAATAAAAGGTATTATACTTAAAGGATTGTTTCATATTTTATCTTTGTCCTGAAAAAAACCACCTAAACAAAAAGTCACCTAAATGAAGAACTTTCTTCAAATTCAGCGAAAAGGTTTTTGGGTGTAAAACGCTACTTATTATTTACAGCACCTTTTAAGAAAATGACGAGCGCTTGAGAAAATTTCCTTGTTTTGTTATGAACGTAGAAAATGGTGGACGTTGTAAATGAAACCTCACGAATCTAAATCAGTAAAAACAGGGTAAAAATAAATAGTACTTTGAAAAGGGCGAACATTTCGTATTGTTTAGGAGCTCTGAAATGTTTATTACATGAGGAGCGATTTATTTGTTGCGCCAAAGTGAAGAAGCCGTATATTGTAATATTACCACATTATCATCATTTCTTATAAATAAAAATAAGCTCTTGTATATAATATGTGATTACCATTATATTTTGATACAAAATATTTTGTCTTTTACCATTACTTAATGTTACATGTACGAAATTATTTTGTGTGTTTTTGCTGAAAGTGTAGTTTATTTAATAGTAATAATTTTTGGTTAATTAGTTTAATAGTAACATTAATGCCGTAGCTAAAAATATAGAATTTTATATGTAATAAGACGATTTGAAAATGCCGTTTGGCCGTTGGCAAGTTGCATGCCCTAATTATGAATATTTAAGTGTATTTGTTACTTATGTCTTCTTTATGAGGTGGGCAATTGAATTTCGGATTTACTAGAATTCTTATCTTGTAAATTAGTTTAAGTTCTTCTATAAAACGATGGACTCCAAATTTCGTCTGTGCTTCTTTGTAAACGACGCTGAGGTTAGTAAAATTATCTAATATTAAAAAAAATATCTTTTCTTAACTTGAACTAAATTGACTTTAGATATAAATTAATTTTATAGCATAAACACAAAGCGACGGCGTTATATTGATTTTTACACTTTTATACAAAAATATACATCCTTAGAAAGTTTCTTTCAAAATAACCAATATAACGAAAGTATTATATTAAAAATGTATAACTTTATGTAGTTAAAACCCAAATATTTTTAAAGCTTGCAATCACTCCTAAAAAAACTGATAAATTCTTAATCACGCCTATACGAGTTACTGACACATTTCTCTCTTATAAAATGTTTAGAACATATTTTTTAATTTAGTTTAATGTTATGAATTAAAAGTATAAAACACTTAAGAGTAAAAAAAAATTGTTAGCGCAACATCTGTTTCATAATTGAGACATTAACTGTTGGTGGGTAATCGTTTGCGGGGGTTTACTAACTCGCATTAAAAGTAAAAAAGGACAACTGCGCATTTTCTCTCCAATTATGACTTTCGTACTTTTAAGCGGATTAATTATCTAGAAATTACTTAAAAAACACTCTCATATTTAGTTCCTAGTGCACTATATCAAACTTATGATTAATTCGGCCTACATCTATTATCCAAATAACATTTGTGCCTTTACTCTTAAGATCATAGAATTAATGGATTGCTGTTGATGGTAGAAAGGTTCATTCCTTTTCGTTTATTACTTACGTACAAAATAATGTTTTCATACATATAACTACGACGAGTTGAACGTTTCTTTAACATGCAAACGTTAATTGTGTTTTCCGATATCTTGCTCTACGGACAAGAGAGTTTGTATTGAGAAGGACTTAAAGTATTTTTTTTAATACTTCATAGGTTATAATTGGACAAGTGGGTTGAATCAACTTGAAGTGTATATAAAGACAAATGTCTGAGGTTGCCTAGCTCGTTGAGATACAGACATAGTAACTATAAGTAAGGTAGGGACCGGGTCTTTGTATGGGTATAAAGACATATATATGACATGCAATAGCTGTGATTTACTGTGTATGTACTAAAACTCAAGCAATAGGTTAACATTTAATACAAAAATATAACATCCATATCACCTTTCCAAAACAATTTTCAAAGCTTCAATTTTAATTTTCTCCAGTTAATAATCATTGCGCTATTAATCGAGTTAAAATTGCGTTCGTGGTTTTCTTCGCACCGTTATTTATGTCGGTTTACGTCAAAATTGCATGCGAAGAAAACACGCAATTCCTTTCATCGACTTACCCGTGTGTTTAGCGCATAAAGAGAAATTTTAACTATTATAATTTTCAATAATCACTCGTAAAATCTTGTTAGTTTAATAGGTTCTATTTTCATTTAGAAACAAAGAAATAATATTCTGTACAAATGCTCCCGGTGCGAGAAGCCTTGTTTAAAAAAAGTGTCTTCTAACGTCTTTTTTACGGTTGTTCTTCTTTTACTAGAACACTTTTGTTCTTAAACAGAAATTCCGTTAGAGCGAAGACGCTGCTTTTGCTCTAAATCCTACTTACACTTTGGATCGTAAAGGCTTCTGATTGAAAACTGTTTGTTTCATTGGAAATGGAAATCGTTTTACAAATGATATTTTCGATTTAAGCGCTACAATAAATTGAACAGTACTTAAGAAGAGAAAATTGATTTATAATCAATTTTACTATACAACTTATACGAACGTAAATATTTTTATAAAAAATGACCTAAAGATGTTTTTGTTGGAAACCTTTTTATGAATATACGACAACGACAGCAACAATTTTATTTCGACAGTCTGTTGTTGTGAATAGGCTGGGTCGACTTTGATAGAAAAATCTTTTGTTTCGCCTTACCAGACCCGACAAGCGCCCGTTGATTCAACTAAACAAAGGAGCAGCTCTCACGTCTACACAATGCCCTGATAGTATACAGAATTCGTACAATAAGAGTTCAGCTAACAATAAAAACATAAAGAGATGGGTACATTTCTATTAACGGTGAGTATATGGTTTTTATATAGGGCATTGTGTGAACTCCGTGTGGAAGACGGGTTAGAGTATCCTCACTGTCACTCTAACTATTGCGTATCATAAAATTGTTAAAAGGAAAAATCTACAAGAAGAAAGACACTTTCTTTTTGACTTATACCATCATATCGTGTTTGCCAAATCGCATGCCAAGCGCGACCAGAACTCATTCTTTGCTAATCAAATCTGCATCCTACAGTGGACAATAATAGCCTGAAATTATGAAAGCTTTACTTTAAAATATTTGATGTGTAATGAAAATAGGCATTTCTTTTAGCAGATAGGCTAAACAATTTTATAACTTGTTTCATTATAAAGACACTGTCAGTATTATCAATTTTTTTCAAACAATAATTACTTTTGTGGACTTCACTGTCCATAAAAAAAGGACGTAACGATTTGCCTTGAATTTATTGTGGTGAGCGACGCCCAGATGGCTTTCCTCATAAAATACTTAGAGTGGCTCCTTTGGTAGCAACGCAATACTTACAGATAATAACAATTTACGGTATCATTTACGAAAATTTGGACCAGGCATTCTTCTCAGTGTAATATATAGATAACTTCAATATTCGGTATTACATATTATATAACAGTGTAGATTCCACTACATTTTTTTTCACTTATACTATTACACAAAGTGTTAATAAAATACAGTGTTTTCGAGTTGAAAACTCGGCTATCTTGATGGCAAAAGCACAAAATAATTCTTTAAACTTTTCTTTAGTCCATCAGGTGGTGGTAATGAGACAGTTTTTCTAATATTTTTCAAAAACATGCGTTTCTATGCTTTATTGTCTTGGAAGTGCCACTGGATGAGATCAAAGATAATAAACTAAAAAAATAAGTTCTTTGTTAATAAGAAGACACCATAAAATGCTTCAACGTATTAATTTGTCTTGATAAGAATACTAAAAGGATCAATGCATCATTTCCTTATTAATGAAAACTGTTAACTAATAATAATTAATCAAAATGTTATATTGTTGTTATACAGAATTAAGGAATTATGTAAAACGGAGTAGGTTAGGTGATAAATACACGCTTTAATTACTTTGAAATTAAAGGGGAGGGATGTGGAAGAGATCGCGTGAGTTGCGTGTTTTGGTGCCTTTTATTTGTAAGCGCTATAACCTCAAATTAAAAGTTTTGAGGACAAAATGTACACTCCCCTTGTTATTTAAACTTCGCTTTTAGCTGTGTTACGCGTTACTTATTGCGATAACTACAATTAAATCAACTAACAATTATCAAACATGTAAAATAAACATTGGTTAGAAAGATGTGAATATAGATATAAAACCAGACACTTAAATTATTTTTAAACAGGTTTTGTAACATAATAATAAATATTATTATTCATAAGCTCAATTTCTACAATTTTAATACAAACTACATTGTGAATTGGTACAAATATTAGTGTCCAGTTTTTCTAGGATTTATATCACTCCATGAGTTTTTTTGCGAGAATCTAACTAGACTGATAACCATTTAGTTAAAATCAACAAATCTTTTGCCACGAATACATTAAACACAGAGTAATAAAGTTATAAGTGTATTTATCATAAAAAAAGATAAAAGTTATATATTTTTTTTAAATGATATGTACAACTAAGACAGTGCAGGCACTGGTTTAATATATAATCATATGTTAAACACGATCAATAGATGTCGAGGACATGTTGGCACCATGTTCACCCGATGAACAATACAGCAGTACACACAAAGGATCTCACATTGACAGGTATGTACATACCTCATGAATTGTCCCTCCTAATTAGTGGCCAGCATATCACTTCTACGAATCTTATCACTGATAAGCTGTCACGAATTATTTCATCCAGCAGTAACAGGAAGTTGTTTATAATTGAAACTTTTATAAAAGCTTTTGAACAATCTTTAACTAATTTAAAATTGGGATTAATATAATCCTTCTAGCTTGTGATAGCGAATAACAAGGATTTATTCAAATCCGATTAGATAATTATTATCATGGCTTCAATCCAACGATTTGGGAAGCTTATATTTAGAAAGTAAATACAACGAATCATTTATTATTGTGCTAATGATTTTTAGTTTTTTGTATGACAAAGGGACAAGACTCGCAGAAAATTTACTTCGTTATAAGTGATACTTCTTACTTCTGTCCATAACTATAATAATTTTATTACAAGTGCATTAAAGTTACCAAAAATTATGTCCTTAATAAAAAACTGAGTTTCTATTTACTAACAAAATTTTAATACGTTGTGTCCCCACCGGACGTTGTCTCTCGTTGATACAGAATTTAGAATCAAAGAGAATATAAGGTTCATGTATACAAAAGCAGTTTCAATTTAAACAATTTATTTTTCCCAGAATATTATAGAGTCACGTTTAAAATATTTAACAGTACAAAACTCTTAAAGCGTCCAGTGTATTCAACTAGGTACAATAGCAAAAGAATTACAGTAATCTAATGGGCTATTAAAGTACTTAGACAGTTTAGTAGTTTTTTTATATACAATAGAAACTCTTGACTGTTATATAAAACATTGGTTTAATGATTTTAAATATAAACGCAAGCAGTTTATGAGTTTTCATTAGTACCTTAATAAATATGAATATTTAGACAACTGACAATAAGAACAACACGTCTAAAAGGCAAAACATGGACGAATGACATTAATTACAATTATAAAGAAGAGTATTACAAAGTTATATCTAAAAATGAGATAAGTCGAATAAAAGTAACTAAGCTATCGTATGTTTCATCATATTAAAATGTTCACACAGTTAATTTCTCGCTCATATTTAGAGTGAAAACATCCGATCAATGTTTGCTTTCTTAAATTATTTGTCATTGTAGGTAATGCGAGAGGTACTTAAAATAACATTAATATGCGAAAGTGACGATAAATGCCATTTATTACGGTTCTTCCTGTCTTAATGTCGCCGTATTTTATATAACGGATGAATAAATAGACCTTTATATTTTTACACGGAGTACCTTAGCGTAATGTTCTTACGTAATTTTTAACATAATTAACTGTCAGGTGAAATAAAGGTAAATAGCAGTCTAAACATTTTGTTGTATATGCTCCAATATTGTGGTGATACTTACCACTCATCATTACACATAATTTTCGCAACCATTTACTTAATATTTACTTTGTATTTGCCTGAACTATAACAGTTAAATAAAAGTTCATCAATATCCATAGCCATCATGAGATTTTGTTTTATTTTTTCCTGAACATAAATGACTTCTTTTTAAAATCATAAAAATACTGAATATAATGCTCAAATTCAAATACATCCGGGAGCGATATTATTCCATATCGTTTTCAATACGACGGAAACAATACCGGTTGGTATATATTGAATAGGCGGTGGGTGAACTCGATTGAAAAAGTATTACAATGCTGTGATTCTTATATAAATCGAGAGTAATGCAAAAGTTTAAGAGATTTTAATATTAATATTTTTAATGTTGCTTTTGTGGAAAAAAATCTATAACAAATGCAATTGTGGAAAAACTACAATAAACAATTCTTAAATGGATCTACGTAGAGTATAACAATAGTTTCAACATAATTCTAGCATTTTGAATACAAGCGGATCGTATTTTATCGAATATAAATGTTATCAATATCAAAATATCGCAAAATAGATGTATTAATATAAACAAAAATACTTGCAGCATCGATTCTAACAGGATGGGAGTAAATAACTTAGATTTTACTATGATCGTTAAAATTAAACATATCTAAGAAAAAGTGTATGTCTCAAAGCGACAAGCAGAATGACGTGAAGTCTATATTATCCTAATCAGCCACATTGTTATCAGCAGGTCTATAACTTATCTTTATGAAGATCTATTTGATCGAAAAACCAAAAAAACCCTTTAAACGATTGTACCGAAATCAACAATTTCTATTAGAGAAAGATTGCGTTGGAAATACTTAATGAAACAGGCTTTTGTTAGCAACGTGTCTAGGCGATTTAGAAAAATCGCATTGTTTTCCTCTAGCACACCGAAGTCCCCACATTCATTCAAGTACACAATGAACTCCCTTACCCCTATACAATTTCTTGATTGCTCTGATAACGCTCACAGTGAACGTTGGCCGTACAATGGGAGTACATAAACAAAGCGTTCATCTGTGTATCAAAGCCTAGTTGAAAATTATGTGTCTGTCGTTCAGGTCAATTTAAAACCAATGATAAATATCTCAAACAGCAGTTAATAATTATTTATGGCATCATATTACAAAATATTCAAATACAGTTTCCATGTCGGCTATTAGACATGCGAAATTGATGAATTTCCGGTATATCACCGGTCAGGTATGTTCTGTACAACAAAACCAGAAATATCAAAACAAAATCGGAATGCTTCAAAAAGCTGTGTTCGTGTAGAACTTTTTTCTTGGCGTCTGTTAAAAAGATAGTTCTCACCGTAAAAAGCCCATGCGGTGTTTGCCGTAATAAAAACTATTTCCGGTTGCTGTTATTTAGGTCAACAGACGACCACACGTAATAAGTAAAAATTTAGCCCTTAGTAACTGAAAAAAAATTAAAAGTTTTGCGTGTGACACGTAAACTTTAAATGTCGTGTTAACGGTGTAAGTTATTGGACAAGTAAAACATTTGGACGTACTAACAAATGTTTTGTTGACTAAATTTTATTACAGGATTTTTATATCGCGTAAATGTAGATTCAGATATTTTTTTCAGGCGATTGGTCTGTTAAAACATATTTATTTAATCCTTTATCATGAAAATGGGTAAGTATGTTCCAATTTATAAGGTGATCTATTAAACAGCGTTCAATATTCAGCAGATTATGAGTTACAACAAAGTGAACAGCCTAAAAAAAATCATGAAAATCTGCGCGCAAATTATCATTCGCTAAAATGTTTCTGGTTCCTGAGATAATTCTTTAATTATTTCTAGTTTGATTCCTTGTATTTACGTTTCTTCTATTTTTTTATTAGTTCATTTCTATGTATAAAACTTAAGTTTGTTTAAAAACTGTCAAGTGAAGAACAAGACAGTGTAATCTTGAATTGGTAAATGAATTTAGATAAAGCTACGGAGAAAGTTTTGAGTGCTAAGTTTAGTCGAGGTTTAAGTATAGAACTTGTTAGTAGTTTTTTTTTTATTAAAAAGTTCTTTATTAACAACTAAAGTATTTCGTGCATTTCATGTTCCTCTTAAAAGTTTACGATTTACTCTTTGTTACTCAACTACATAATTTTTTATTGCTATTTTGAATTAAAAGCATTTCGAAAGTTTAATTAATCTAAAATTATATATCGCATATTAACAAGTGTGGGTGAACATTGTTGTAATTATTGGACAAAGTTATAATTTTATCTACCGAAATTATATTAAATAATAGCGGTACCGGGTACAGATACCTGGATTTCTGGATCCCTTATAATCTAGTGCAAACATAAAATGTGACGGAGAGTTTCACGAGTCGTTTAGTTTTACGACTGAGTTAACCAAACTGTTTCGGGCTGAGTTAATGTTATCATCAAGCTTTCATAAAATCCAACAGACTTTTCTAGAGTATTCGATAAATTAATTATAGTTATATATAATTAAGGTCACAGAAATATTCTCGAGGACATTTTTCAGTAGCCTTGTAAAGTAATTGATATCTAACTTGTTTATGCTTATTTAATCAAGATAATTATTAAAAATAATTGAATTATTTACGTCTCATACAACGTTGTTTTTTGGAGTTAATAGTTAACCTTAAGACATGTAGAGGCATAACAAGAAGAAGTTTAATATGTAAGGTCAAAAACATCGGTCAGCCTAGCCACTGCTTCAAAGTCTTCAATCATGTCTTATGCAATTAAAAAGTATGTTTGTATTGTACTAATACAACTAAAAAAACTTGTCTTTTCAGGATATGAATATTTCGATTAGATTAAAAAAAGAAGCAGTGAAACGTTGACGATGTTGTGTTACAAAATGGAAAAGTGTAACTAGAATTGACACTTCAATTAAACGACTGTACCTTTGAACGAGTCATCCCTTTTCCTATTACAGCGAGCCAGTTTTTTTTAAAAATTGCCTACTCACAAAGTTTAATAGAAGCTGTTCGGACAATTTTTAAATTCCTGCCTTTGTAGTATAACTATCATCATCATCTGAATATAATGGAATTCCTTTGAATATAAGGCTCTGTAGTATCATAATTCGTTTAAATTTTTTATGCGGATGTTTTCCTTTCAGTTTATGTTATTGTGTTTAAAAAAAATACATTTTTAATGTTGCACCAAGATATTTTTAATAACAATTATAAAATTGTTAATAAAGATATATTTTACTCCAAGATATACTACTCTCTTTCTGTACAGAAATATGCAATACAATACATGATTTTTTATTTTACTGCTATAAAATGGAAAAGAGAAAGTTTTGCTAGTATCTGTGCAAATTAAGTTACACTAAGAACTATAGCCCATTATCGGATTGTGAATGGTATAATTATATAAATAATTGTTAGAATATAAACCGATCTGCCGTTATTGATCTCAAAAATTATTTTTCTAGAACAATAAAGAAGAAGTAGAATGAAACATTTAAACTGCAGTTTGTTCCCATACATTTCTACAAAGAAAAAGATGACGAATTGAATTTTTTTAGGTTGCTTTTATGCCAAGTTGTTAAAATAAATGTATATAATGATGGTGATCTGTTTGATTGTTTTATTATAATTTAATATTATATCTTAAAATATTATATGTAATATAATTCAAATTCAAATTAAGGGACAAAAAAGCAATGAAAATATCATAGTTTCATTGTTACGGAACAGATCGTTGTGGAGATCTTTAGCCAATATCAAGCAGCGATCGTCTTTCGGATGATTATAACATATTTCTTATATATTAATATAATTTATAGGTCTAGAAATTTCCTGACCATGTAAGGCACTTCAAATGAATGGCAGCTAATTATTATAACTTATGAGATTTCATGCTGTGAGCAGTACGGTTATGCTAATCTTATTAGTCAGTTCGCTTTGGCTTGTGTAGCATTAATATTTCTGCATCAACTTTGTATGCAAGCTCTACAGCTTCATCTAGTTTCCCCGGCTTTTAATTAATGTGGTTTCTCCGTCTTACATTTGAAATTTAATATTTCATTCATTTATATTATTAGCTTGTCCCTTTTGCTTATTGGCGTTGGCAATTTTGATCTTAATTTTCAGTTCATAAGTGTTTTAAACCAATTTCAAAAGAAATTGTTATTCAACGAAAATAGATTTAGTGTAGTAAAAGAAATATAACTGTTTTTAATTACTTCAATAGATCGATAGGAGAATATTAGATTTATATTTGTACTATGTGAAATTATACATAAATATAGTATTTTTTTATTATTTGTGTTTTCTCGCACAAATTCTACGTATACAACTCTGAGCAATTTTTTATTTATAATATATTCTAAATAACCTAAGACAATCAGAGATTTATGAATCGCAATTTGATAACACTATTACTAATTAAAACCAGCTGTCTTGTCTAATTTTTGTGGCATACTTTAATTTGTTTATAATTCTATAAGATTTCTTGATAACTTATGCTAGACAATGCTATTGACTGTCAGTAAGTGTTTGTTAATATAATCAAACAGTCATGACAAATAAATTAATGTATATTATAATTTATAAATTATTCATGGTAGAAATTTTCCATCAGCTAAAATTAACTTTAAAAAACACCACAAGCCTTGATCTTTTCAACTCTATGTATAAATTCTCGGAAAACTGAGTGATGGCGCATTGTCAGCTCAGTCGCCGGACACCGCAGTGACAAATGAAATGAGAGGATTGTCCTGACATCAAGCCGAGTGCTTTTAAAATCATACGTTTCCGCCGGCAAAAAAATATGTCGCTTGCTTGCGAATATATTTTTGCGTTTAACATGCGTACGTCAGCATTTTTGGCCTTCGTGTCCTCGTAAAATCTTTTTGTAGACGGAATTGTTAGGTAGTGAAATATTCTGCTTTTTTTACATTAAAGGACTGTTTGTTGATTTTTAAATTTAAACTTTATAAGACTGTAGTTTAAACTTATAATATCGATTTGCTTAGAGATACAAGCAACATCAGCACAAGTTGTCGGTAAACATTCCCCGACCAGCTGTTAAGTAAACTTGTTTATTTTTGTGGTGTACGGGAGCTCGGTGAGGTAATTAATCATTCCTTTAACAACTAACGGTTATCGGCAAAAGCTAGTCTCACGTTATTTTGTAGTTATTTACCTTTGCTGCTTCAATAACTAAATCCACGAATTCACTTCTGTTCTATTTTACAGCTAATCAAATTCTTACAAACTTACTTAGGTATTATAATAAACAAACTGTTTTTACACAGGTTATAAACAAAACTAGTTTACAAAGTAAAAAGTAACTTCTGAAATGATGTTATCACTACAGCTTTGTTGACGTGTATATTTTTTTCAGCAGCCTTTACCTGAAACAATGTACAATGGCACGCAACAAAGATTTCGTATCGCACGTTTCAAAACCAATAATTAATAAGTACTTGCCGTAATAACTTTGTACTACATTTTTAAATATGTTTATGTCCAAAATGTAATGTATAAAGAGGAAATGTGTTTCATGTACAACAATTAAACAAATACAAAGAGAAGAGGTGAACACGAACTATTTTTTTAGTTTCTAAATGTGAAAGAAGTTGAATAAAAACTATAGTTTTAAATAAAGCATAACCGTTTGAAAATCTCTTCTTCTTGTCTAAGATTGAAACTTTATGAACATAATATCAATTTGCGTAAGTTTTTAAAGTTTTAGATATTATTCATCAACCCGCACTTACGGCCTTAACCAAAACAGTTACCGTGATAGTTAATACTGAGACATTTACGTCTTTTTCAATATAAATTCTAAATTTTAAATTTGAAAAAAAAAAACCAGTGTAAGTAAAATGCAAATAACGTTTAACTGCAATTGACACTTCAATTAAATAGAACGCCGGTGTTGTGAAAATTGCCATTTTGCAAACGTTAATGGAAGTTCCTGACAGTTCCTTGATTAGTTTTTGCATGTCTAAGGTAAAAAGAAGGTGAAATTGTGCTGTCCGCAATAAATCTTCACTCATTTTCATTATAATTGCTTATAGCTCTTTTTTTCATGAAAAACGAACGAAATTAATGTGATGTATAGAATCTATTCACAATTCTCATTTTCTGCTATACTATTATATTCATTTTCCACTTTTAGTTAAGCAGTGAATAGTCCAGTTTGCTTTACTAAAATTTAATGGTTATTTGCTCTCTTAATATAATTTTCTGTATACTATTTTATCCATCTATTAGATCATTGATGATATTATAATTAGCTTAACTCTTACAAAAATTGTTAAGTGTTTAAAAGTTTTGCTTTGGTTTGCAACTTTCATGATGAGCTTTGAAAGATATTTCTTTATAACCTTATATTAAAGGTTACACTATGAATCAAGATTGTTTGTATTCACTTAACGACCTCATATTTTATAGAAAACACGAAAACTTCACGACAGAATGTGACAATCGGTGATATTTATTGCCAATTACTTTTGGATGTTTACAAACCTATTGCGAGTATTTTTACTTTAACAATTTTTTTTAAACCTGCTAAGTTTGTTGTTTCATATTGAATATAATTAGTGTATATACAGGCCCATATGAAGCTTTACTTTGTTATGCTGTTGGCATATGTTTATTCTCCTGGTAATTTAGTTTTAATATATACATAAGAAATCCCTTGATTCCTTTGGTACTAAAATTCAGATACGATATAAAAAATTTGATAAATTTTGGTCGTTATACCATAGTCGTTTCTTGGAGGATGCTCTCGATGATTATAATTTGAAATTATTGAAACGTGAAATTAAGCAAGTTCCGAAGTCATTTCTATCGCAATTTATCTGGTCTACATTGTCAATGGCTTTAATCTGGACCCGAATATTAAGGCCTCTATTAATTTCGGTAATGATGACTATTATCCTTATCTCAATGTCTAACCTTCACGAAAAATCGTTATGTCTGTAATACAATCAGCGGGCGATCTATGAAAATGCATTGTTTATAAAGTATTAGAGAGAAAAGTTAACAAATTAGAAAATAGGATATGATTCTAATATTTAAATCGATAAAGAAACATTTGTTACTAAATAATACATACTTCGGTAAACATGTATGTATTTGTAATACGATTCACACTAACTCTTATTTTTATAAAAAAAAAATATAAAAAATATTCTGTACAAGCTTTTGTAAAATTCCATCTACAAATACCTGAACATATCTTTTTCAAAAACTTGAGGTCAAAATAATTTCTAATTCCGCATCTTATAAGACGTCAGCAGATAAATCAGGTTATAGCAGGTTTACATAATAAAGCGGAAATTGCAGTATATATACAAAGTACGAGATAAACGACTATTTTATGCCCATCGCAAATTATTAATGTGACACTGGACACTAAATTAGATCACCTTTGGGACCCTCACCAGCGCTAGTGGTTTGTTGAATTAACTTTGTAAGTGTTAAAATAAAATTCTTATATTCAACAGATTTTTTATTTAAGCTAAAGAATTTTCGTAGATCTCGCAAAGGTGTAGAATGCCATTTATTCTAAACACCTAATTTAGGATTTAAATTGCTACTTAATCTAATCAGAACAGAATAACAAAGGTCACTGACGTAGCACAACTTTCAATTTCACAAGCCTATATAAAAGCAAGTTTTAACAATTTCAAATGTAACAATAATAATATTTATTTGGGTGCTTTCGATATGTTAATTCTCGACCACTAAATAACAAGCCCGCGTGTAAACGGTTTGTAAAGTAATAAATCGTCATCTACAACGGCGCGAATCTCATTCAGTATTTTGCCCAAAAAAATAATAAACGGTTAAACAATACTGACAACAATTTCCCTTACAGCCACGTGTGTAAAAATATTTTTTTTCGTCATCATTTCCACCAATTATTGTTCTCTACTGATGATATTTCTTCCCAAACGATTTACAGCGCGATCGCTACGATGCCACCTACACCCAAAGATTTCGTTCATCCTCAACATGCAATTCGTCTTTTCTTCAGATTTAATAATCTATTATCAAACAATTCAAAAACAGGCGATAAACAATTTCACAAACTTGTATATAAACATTGGTGTTTTTTTCTTAATGTTGCTCTTTGTTTTTGAAGTGGTTTGTTTCATTTTATTTTATTACTATATCGCAATTACAATCATACAGCATCGCTTAGGAAAATTGCTGTTGAGTATATAGGCAAACCCTTTAAATATCAATTTAGTATAATACTTTCGTGTTTTCATTTTTAATAATTTCTATCAATAATTGTAGAAGTAATACAGTGATAAATGAACCAATAAATTTAAGTGATCTATGTAATTTATGGCAAGGTGAGTTTTCACATTGGCAAATCAAAACGAAACGAGGCCTCACAAAATTAAGAGCAAAAGTCGCCTTAACAGTCACATAAATTACGTTGATAGCGACTGGCAACAGCCATGAAAGTCGTTAATGTGAACGTAAATGGGAACATATAGATAATGTGCTTATGAAAAGAAAGACGTTATTCCGTCTATAAATTACTCTGTCCTCGTGTGATTATTCCGAGGTAACAATTTACCTGAAGATCGCAAAGCAAGCATTAAAGTGTTTACGTCCATACATTGGTTCGATTACTTATCTCTTGGATGAACAGGTCTGTTCTTGTTATACTTGTCGGCTATGTGTTATCTTAATGGGATACCGCGAGAATTTTTTTCGTAGTCAAAGAAACAGCTGAAGAAGAAAAATACATTATTATGGAAGTAGACAAAAGCAAAAACTTATGATTATTAAAATTTCCTTTTAACATATTATGAATGGTCATAAATGCGACAAATTCTTGTATGAGAGAATCTTAATAGAAATTTTTGAGTAGATGTTATTTGCAAAGTAGTAACTTAGTACATTATAATAAAAGGGCCTTGCCTTTACTTACGCTGAGTAAATCACATCGCTCTACATCTAGAATTGCCATGTGACTCGTACTTCGCGAAAATTATTCTACCCTCCGGTAAGCTTCAGTTAATACGCGCGTTAATGGGTGCCTCAGTCATTTTCTAGCTCGTTATTTAGTAACAACTGCCTCTAACTTTTCCTGAAATAAGACCTAATTCAACCTGTTATATTTATACAAAGTTTATTGCAACTTTCATATACTGCAATGATTCTTTCAATTATAAGTTTTCATTATATGAAGAATTATCGCATCCTCAAATATTAATCGTATTGTACACCATAACCGCTTTCGTGGCACATCGCCGCTTGTTTAATAACAAGGAGATCCCCGGTTCGATTCCGAAGTCACACGAGATGAAGTTTGGGTGGTGGTAGGTTGTACTCAAACTGCTTGTCTCAATTGTGGTCAAGTGGTAGTCTATTGACTATAAATAATAAACCATTTGAAGCAGTAACTAATTAAAATGTCTAAATAACACTTAAAACGTCTATGGTATTGTTTGTAATTTCATTAGGGGGTATCATGTAAAACAGTAATTTCCTTAAATAATTGCTTCCATAGACTTCGTTTGCCTTTATTAAAGGCTATAGATTTCGCGGGTCGCCCGGGTGAAATTACACGAACATTATCCTTAAATTATGGCTGCTAATATGTCGGTGAACAACTCCCCCAGTCAAAATGCGGGCCTGACGCCGAATTTTAATATAGGACCTTCTTTGCTTAGTCAGCGATATGATTTGTGTGAGTTACTTAATGAATAGGTAAACAAGCGCAGGTTAGGAGGTTAACAAAAACAGTTCATCCTTCTGATAGCCATTCATTTCTCACCTTTCCTGTAAGTTCATTCTTGATAGGAATTTTAAATACAATTTTGTATTTCTTAGCTTTATTTCTTAGCTTGCGTGTTAAAAATTGTACTTAATTCTATAACAAATAATTTAAAATATTTTCCTTTCACTCCCGTAAACTGCAGCACAATGTTTAATTACTCCATTTAAAAATATTTGTTACACATCTTAAAGAAGGTTTACGAAGTTTACTTGTTAATATTACAATAAGCAATTCATTTTGTAAGAAGAAACTTCCCGCAACTATACCGGAGATCCCGTTTCAAATAAAATTCAATGACTTGCAAACTTTAGAAGAGAAGAGCAATTAAAAAGTCATTAACAAAGCCAGTATGGACACTGGCCTTAGATGTTGTTAGTGCCACTGCAGCCACAGATTCAACAAGTTCAGCCACATTAAACTCTACAAGGTAATTTCAAACATAACACATGCGCAAATTAAATGGAACTTTTACATACTTGGCTTTAAGTTTCCGTTTAATAAACCACATTGTCTGGGCGTAATCACCTTGAACATTGCCTTCGCATACATTTTATTAAAACAATTAACCGAAACGAAAACCAGAAAATATAATACTTGATGCTATTATTATCTGAATTGTGCTTTCATATTTAAACCTTAATAAAATTAGGTTTGTGGAGAACAATAAATACCCCCTTGTTATAAAAGCAACAAAAGGGAAATATACTCTTAATATATTATTATGGAGATCTCTGTAACTGTGTTCAGCCAACCCGGAATATGGTATAGTGAAATTGGAAAACATTATAATAGAATGTATCATAAGTAAACAGAATCAAACCAATGAATTAGAATGACAACGTTACATTCAAACATTCACATAAATTTATATTACTGTATTACTAACAATTTCTTTCCAATACTAAGGGTCGGTTGGAGAAGTTACGGCTTAGAAATAACGGTGAAAGTTATAAGGACGGGGAAAGCTCTCGTAAATAGCGAGAAAGGGAGAATAGGGATAAAGGTATAATATATCAATACGAATCTTTGTTATTCGTGCTGACGTCGTAAATCAAAACGAATGCGATTTCGCAACTCAGTATAGATATTACGGCTTAACTACGCAAGATTATTTTCAAGATAGAGAAGTAATAGACTTTTATAACAGAAAAAAAAGTAAAACGGCCAACCTTAGAAATGCTCATGTATTATTCCGTGACCTAATAGAAAATAAATCATTTCTCTAAATGCCTTTAGACTACTTTAGACTTAACAATTTGTATCTCAAAGATATGAGCATAATGTGTTAGTGTTCATTCTAACGCTATATTGTTGTAGAATATACTGAAAATAATTGTATAGAAAATATATTATATTTTATGCCTTTAAATATATTATAACGTTACTGTGCCAATAAATACATCATAAAAATTATTTGTTTTCACTAGGTAAAGTGAATGCAAAAGTAACGTATACAAAAAGTAGTTCACAAATAAAAATGGAGGATATTAATTTTCGAGTCGATTGTAAATAAAATCTCGATTTTTATTTTACAAGGGCTGTCTGTCTGTATTTACATTTGTCCGTTTATTTATCGTTCCACCAGCTCCGAAATAATTTCGATTCCACTTCGAGGATATTTCTCATCACCATTCAGAGCGTAAAGTCAAACTTAATTAAGTGCATTTATGTAATGCAACAATTTTATACTTCATTATTATTTTTATTCGTAAAACAGTAATTATTACCATCGTTTTTAATTAAACGATATGGTGCTAAAAGAAAATGCTGTCTAATTATAATATATTAAAGAGAAACGCATTAATAAAATTTGTTTCGTACTCACAAACATGCATCGGTCATATTATAAATAAGTCTTGTTCGCAAAAGTAAAAATAACTACTTCTCAATAATTTACATATACTCATAGATGTAAATTTGTCGGAATATCCCAGCAGTGCACCGCGGGCCATTATTCACACTGTTCAGACTAAACTGGCACTAAATGTCAGTTTTTGACTCTGATAAATTTAATAAATTCATACAAAATATGAAATGCGCTTGAATATATAATATTTACTTCAAACAGGCGTCTCTTGCTGGATCACCGTAGATCGCGATATTTGTAATTTCCCATCATTTTTAAATAGCTACTATTCAATATATATGTATTGGTTGATCAATATTCCTTTGCGTGTCTATATATAAGATTACCAGTAGTCTGGACAGTATTAAGTCCAATGTACGTATTAAAACGCAAATGAATAAATCCTACAGCATAAAATTTATAGTTATATAGTTGCACAGCCGATATAGTAAAACGTTTTCCGGTTTAAAATAAATGATGAGTCTGTGACGAAATTTTCACATGAATTCAAAATGGCGAATAGTTTCTATAACTTTGTTTGAAATAAAATAAAAAGCACGAATCCACTCGCTTTATGGACTAGGCAACGTTTGTTTTTAGTGTCTTTCGGAATTGAAAATTTAGGCAAATGGTGCATTTACGTTAACGGTGAGCCGGGCAGTGGTCTAATCTGAACATTTCATTGTAAACGATCATTTTACGGCGTGAAATATATTAACATGAATATTTTTATGGGAATTTTCACAGATGCACGTTTTTAATCATTCATAGTTACTAGTTTTCTAATTTATATAAATAAGTAATGGAATTACATCAAATTCAAAGGATGTAGGTTAGGTTAACATATTATTTATCAATCAATATTTATCATGTTAGTAAAAAGAATATTTGGGCATGCATTACACAATTTTATATTTCAATTATACTACTAAAAAAATATTATCTGAATCAAGCTTCTAACGGGATTACTATTAATATATATTCTGAATGAACAAGCTTCATCATCTACGGCCTCATTATCACTTACCAGGTGGTAGGTCTCTGTTGCCGGAGACCGTCTGGGTGGGTACCACCGCAGCTCCTATTTCAACCGCCAAATAGTAGTGTGCAAACATTACTGTGTTCCGGTTTGAAGGGCGCTGTAGCTAGTGTAATTACTGGGGTAACGAGACAACACCTTATGTCTCAAGGCGACGAGCGCAATGTGGTGCAGTGTGTACCATCTTAACTAGCGCCGCGTTGTCATGGGCAAGCGTGTCACTTACCATCAGGTGAACGTCTTGCTCGTCTCGTCGCATAGTAGAATTAAAAAAAAAAAAAAAAAACTGAAATTAAATTGCAATCAAATGTGAACTCAGGTGAAAAAAGGACATTCAGCTACAACGTCACAATGGAAATTTATTTTGAAAATCATTAAATAAATATTCGTTAGGGACGGGCAAGATTTTTCTAAACTGAGCATGAAATGAGAAAATTCTGAGAGAAATTTTCACATTTCTCGCCAGTTGGGAGCGCACTAAAGAGGTTACCGCTAAGCAAATTGCACTTACCGCTGCGGTGTACCCGTTACACATCCTCGAAAGAGCGAAACGGAATTTTTTATTAAATTAAATTAAACACAAATTAGGGTTTTAAGAGATACATATATTTGAAAACGATTTCGTTACAGTAAGGACGAAAGTTAGACATCAGAATTGTTTTTAAATTATCAAAACGAACTGTTTAGAATAGTTCCTGGGACTCTATACTAAATACATCGACGACGTCCTCGAGGGGGAAGAATCTCATTACTCTGTCTTCACCCCGGTTTTTTTTTAAGAAAAGTCTCTCCGGTACCTAAAAAAGACATTGTTGTACATCAAATAATATATGAAAACGAAATTAAATTCTTAAGTATTTATATAACTATTTTAACCGCTACAAAGTTTGTTCGTTATATTAATTATTTGTTGCAAGTGAACAGACTAACAAGGAAACAGTTTTGTTATATTCTTTGAGGTGCAGCAGACTGAAAACGCGTAGCTGAGCGGTGAATCGATACAATTTATTAAAGGGAAATGTCCAGAGTACAATATTTAATTGCACAAACGATCTTAATTTTATTTACGACATACTGAAAACGTAACTGAAAGTTTTGTTACGGGTAGGAGATTAATAAATATTATAAACGATAAAACTATCATATGACATGCTCTAAGTGGTAAGTTAACTATTAAGCTGCTTTTTAACAATATGGTTTTACGGCAATAAGGTATATGTTTTTTTTTATTCCACGAGGCAATAGATAGAAATAGAGAGAATAGATATACTTAAATATGATACTTTGACGAAAATCAACGAGAAATTCTTATTATCAATACCCAGATGATTGTTTTAAAATTTATAACATGTAATAGTTATTACTTCACGAAATGAAATCCGATTGTGAAAAATCGTACACATGCAGATAGGTTTTTGGTTTATGGCATTAAATGTTTTAATTTAATTGAATGTGCATAAAAATACTTAAAAATAACATTCCTTTTAAAACGAAGAAAGTTCTAATATACGAGTACACTTCATGTTTCAGAGATATAAAAGAAAACAGCAAATTTATTGCTTTCACGAGTGCATCGTCTACGAGATTTAATCAAAATTGCAATAACGCCACATTTAATTTCTTTCCCGGGAGCAAGTTTCATAAGATAGCCTTCTATGACGGAAAGTGACAAAGAACAAAACTTCTCCTTTGTCATATACAAACGAGTGTCCGACATCTTTGTACGTGAATAATGAAATACATTGCGTGCTTTTTAACAAAGAAAATATATTTTTGAATTACAAATTTTTATGTTCACATCGCGTTAAACCGATGCACATCAAATTTAAAAATCATACACAATTTACTTGTAAAGCATATCTCAAATAACATGGTATAAAGTACAACTGTTTCACCTAAAAATTTAACTAAACATTTACAAAGTAAATTTTACAATTTATAAACGTTAGTTTTAATACATTTTTGTTTTATTAAATTACTTTTCCACTCGATTCACCGACGATAAGAGATGACACTTTAAAACAAAACTTAACCTGTTTGTAAACGACTCATTATCCTAGTATTTTTACACTACTATTTTATGGTAGAAACTGGCTCTGCTAGCGTCTACTCAGAAAGTCTTCAGTAAGAGAAACACCAATAAATTTTAACTGCTACTTGTAAGGAATAACATTCCTGGTAATTTTACGGTCTACTACTAAGTTATATAGAGGTTAGATAATAAAGACTTAGTGATAAAATTTTCTGACAAGTTATTTCTTGATGAATGTATACGAAAACAGAAATGAAAACGCAATCAACAATAAACCGAATATTAGACCCAATGCAGGCCTTGGATTAATTTAGATTTGAGTCGACGTCTAAGTTAATTTTGATGCGGTTAAATTTGAGAATGGCGACATTTGGTTTATTTCACACGAGTTACTAATTTTGAGGTTATAATTAATTTTATAAAGACAAATTGCTTTAATATTGATATATAGTTTAAAGCGTATACACTGTTTCACTTGATTTTGCGTATTTTAATTTGATTTCGTCGAACGCTGTGGTCAATTAATGTTTTGCGCTTAATTAAACGTTCATTGTTTGATGTCAACCCGAAACTAAATACTGATTTGTTGTTCAGTTTAGAATGAAATCATATCCTACCTATCATATCAGAAGAAAACATAATAATACAATGCTACATTATTCTATTATCCCCCTTTTTACTTTCACAACAATGCTCTTAGCTGTATTTTTACATATGTTATGTAAATCTTTGTTTCCTATTTTTTAAAGAGTGTCTTTATTAAAATTACGAGTGAATAGACCAATATCACATAATAGCGATATTATTTTGGACACGTAAAGTTATATTTACAATATCATAATAATATTTTGCAAGCGGAAAGTTGCCGTGAATACGGGCGGTCGGATGTGCTAACTCTTGGCAAAGTGAAAATGACGGAAATTGTAATTAAAAGCAGCCCGCGAATGCACAGTAACATTACCTTATACAAAGGATCGCAGGCGGTTAGCTCTGAAGTCGTTACATTTTGACAGTTACATCATTTGTTTATTTCAGCACCGTAATAAAATTTTAGTTATATATTTTAAATGTAAAATCATTCGCCTGCCCATAAAAATATTGGTGGTAGGTATCTTTGGCGGAGATCGTCTAGGTAGATCCGCAGCTAGTATTTCAATCGCCAAGTAGTAGTGTGCCCGTGTAACCGGTTTGAAGAGGCTATAAGCCAGTGAAATTACTGAGGTAACGAGACTTAACTTTATGTCTCAAGGCGACAAACGGCGTGTGGTGCAGTGTATACCATCTTAACTAGGGCGTTGTTATGGGCAAGAGTATCATTTACCATCAGGTGAACGTCTTCTCGTCTCTTCGTAGAATAAAAAAAATCAATTTAACTTTAGTTTTCCTTTTTTACCGTTCCTGTTAATTTTTAATTGACAGTGTTTATATATGTTATACATAAATATACCCGTCAAGTCCCGTCTAAAATAAAATTGGATCATTTATTTTTAAGATTAACCAGGACAAATAAACAGAGAATTTTCTAAAATTGATACTATGGTCTTAGTGATATAAAACGTTCGTGTGAATTAAGTAAAATGCTAATATGTGTAAAAAAACAAAATCTTAAACTATGTATTTTTTGTTCATACTAAAGTAATTTTCAATATACATTTTCTCTAAGAAGAACTAATAAGAAACTTTGGGAGATGTGTTGAGGGACCGTTAGTGCAATATTTTGCGTTGAACTAATGGATGATGGATTTGGAATGCTACAACTCTTTCCACACTATTCAGGTGTTTAAAACGATTATATAATTTGTAACTTACTGCCATGCGAAGTCTATTAGTTTATGAAATTAATTTCCTTTAACTGCCACGTGAACGTCGCTTCCCATGAGTCCTTTGTATGAGATAAGCGCTTTGTAACAGGTCCACCGTCTCCTTTTGTAGGGAACGAGGAGACTCGGAACGGTTGCCATTGTTCAAATTAATCTCCCAACGATCGTCAAGGAAGTGACGTCTACTTTATGTTACCAATGATTCAAAACTAACGTAATATTAAAATCAATCATGTTTTTACTTCCAATAACAAGTAATGATAAAAATCTCTTTCTCCTTTTATAAATATTAAGTTAAATCTGAGCTTTCTTATAACTTAAAGTTATGCCTTTTGGAGGAATTGGTTCAGGATTTTAAAAAATAAACAATTCTTTAATTAAAGTATCCATATATTTTTATTCTAAGTGCAAATAGAACAATGGCACTGGGATAAGGTTCAAAGTAAACCGCGAAATACGTCTGCATCGGTGCATTGTCCTGTTTAATTAAAACAGTAATATTGCTAACATTTAATTTGTTTCTACAAATTAAATACAAGGTGTAATTTTCTTCAAAAAATTACGAAAGATTGAATTCAAATCAACTCTGCGAAGTCGGAGAATACTTAATTTAAAAACTATGGTGTTATAAGCCTATTTTACGTCTTTGTAAAACGGTCGATTCATTCATATTGATTGGTAAATAGCAAATTAATATACTATAGGGTAATATTATTTGTATGACTTAGTCGCCAAATATATATTTTTTTTAGTTTTGGGATTTTTGCCCCGAAGGAGCATATCAATCCCATCGTACCCTTTAAATCATAAGACTATATCGACATTCTAAACTACAGAGTAAATCACTTAAGAGCTAATATCATTCAAATTCGCCAATGACATCAGGTCTTTGGTGAATTTGGATGTTGGGTCTACCAGCGCGGTTTGTACCACACCAACATCCCTGATATTAATATTGTGTAATGTCAGCAATGAATTTCTCTTTAATTTATTCTGTTTACATTCCATCAGCAAATGTTGCACATCCCCAATCTGATTACAGATTCTGCACATTGGAGAATCAATTTTTTTCATAAGAAATGCGAACTTCGCTGTCGGAATGTGACCACAGCCAAGTCTAAATATTGTCGCCAAATGTTGGGGCAGTGTCCTTCTGCGCTTTTATTTTATGGTTTTCAGTAAAAATTTAAAAAAAATGTCACATAAGAATGGTTTTAAAATATAGTTCGTAAATATCAAATATTATAACATAGTTTACGACATCTAAACGCCAAGATATGGTCGCTTTCGTTTAATTTAAATTTGAAACTACATTAAAACAATAAAAAATTGCGACAATCATATTAAACATAGAGCTCTCAATTTTAAGTATTTATTCACCATTGACACCGTCAATAATTATGCACCATTCATATGCACCATTTATATGCACCAGCCGCGCTGATAATTACACATCATTTATTCAACGTAGCCATTGATAATCGTGTGAATGTACACAGACGTCTATGTACTTTGTTTGCATTTCGATATTGTAATTAACGGACTATTACGTAAAATAAAATAATATTTGTCATATTACATGCATTTATATTTAACACAGAAATCTTTTTAACTCGGAACTATTTCGCATTTATATAAAATAACAAAATTATTTATAATAATGAAATCGCATCTCATTCGCCGTAACAACCTTTTGTAAATTTTTAAAATCGTTTACACCGTAAAAAACATTTCATTTCACGAAGAGCTCTCGTAATTTAAACGCAGCCGGAACAACGGACTAAAATGTTTATATAACCTTAAAATTAAATTTTAATATTAAAATACAAAATCACTAGTCTCGTGTAATTTTAATACGGAGTACAGAAAACGGTTCGTCCGTACAACGCGTGTTGTTTTAATCAAAGTTAAAGTAAGCCAACCCGTGTCGTTTTGTATACAGCTTATTCTCGTATGCGTATCACCTTATTTACTCAACTCAAAAAGTTAGTTTACTAATTGGTTTTGTTCTGTAATGTGACTCGAATACAACAGTGTTAATTTTATTCTGTAATGTTTGACTCGAATTTAACAGTGTTAAGTGACAATGTTGCCGAGGACGATGAAGTGAAATCACCCAGAATACTCCGATCTCATACCATACTAACATATTAATTAATACTTTCTTACTAGAAGTTACTTCGCTTAATAAATACAATGTATATGAGTTAAAAAACCCAACTAATAGTTTTCGAGCAAACTATTGTATGTAATTACTTTATTTTCTCTGCTAAATTGGATTTCACAGCATGCTCCAGGCTCTCCCTCCCTGCAAGTTATGATTCCACGATGATGGAATATTAATACGGAAATGAATGCGCAATCAAGCGCCAAGCGAAAATTTGTCGCAATACAAGCACTGGAATTAAATTTGGTTTGTATAGTCGATTTGGTACGGGACGTTGATTCGAATACGGGGAAGTATTACGATTACACGAATAACATCGATACGTTATTAGAATTGAAAAGAGCTCCCGTTTCCTGATAATTCAATGTTATTATTATATATTTGAAAATTGAATTGCGGATTGGATTATAGCTATATATTTACTGATACCACCTGCAGCTGCTTTCTCTGCCGGTAAACAGTAGTGTATAAACATTAATGTATTTCAAAATGAATGGTGTTAGTAGTAAAATTACCGAGATAATCTGACTTAATATCTTTTGTCGTATGACATCTCCCACGTATTTGATTTCTATTACCAATGTGATTTTACATTTGGTAGGTTAAAATTTTGTTAAAACGTATCGCGATTCATTTCACTTGATTTAATCAACTATATCGCGGTCTATCGATATTTTGTGGACAATTAAACCATCATTGTTGGACGTAATATTATATTCTGTTTCCGACTTTAGTAGTACATGTAATGTTGTCGTTGGTGGTATTGAAGTATCATTAAAAAATATGCATATTTGTTATATATTAAATATAATGTAAATATAAAGCTGATCTAAAGTTCAGTTTGCCCTGATGGTCGCCGACCTTTTTTTAAAACTGTAAAGAATGTATCAAATTTATATTAGTTATTATTTGCTATGTATTTATTATATAAATTTACTTTATAAATTATATTTAAATAAGCAGTAAACTTTATTGATAAATAATTATTTTATGGGTTAAAAATATTAACGCCAGTAATTCATGATCTCCACTCCATGTTTCGTATTTAAACGAACCATTGAACAAAGAAAAACGTTTTCATTTTAACGTTACATGTTAGTTGAACTGAAACATACGTGAAAGAGATGTTGTATGTATGTAAATATGTTAATAACTAACATAAACCTGTAATGTATTTTTAGCAACGGTAGTAAATTTTAAACAAATAACATGAGTAATATCAAAATAACTTGCAAGACTTTAATAACGACGAACACTGAATCACACGACGTCCGTACACCACGAGCTCAGTCGCCTAATTTTTTCTGTTATTTCCGAGCACTCGCTTTCCAGGGGCCCTTTATTTCTAAGTACCCGCATTATACTGCCAATTGCAGGGATACCGCTATTTCCAGGAACACGCGTTATGAAGTACTTACCATTAAACCGATTTTAAAATACTGCTTATTAAAAAAAAATTGTTAGGTGATCACGTGAACGTCTCTTCCCACGAAACCTTTACACGAAATAAACGCTTTTTTATCATCAGCTTTTGTGTGAACAAAACGGTTGCCGTTACACAAATTAATCTTTCACGGATCGTTAAGGAAATTAAGCGTTAACTTTACTCTCTTATGGTTTTTAAATTCAATTCAAATATTTGTATTTGTTTAAACCGTCAAGCAAAATTTGATGATGGGCGTATTTGATGATGGGCGTCATTTCAATCGAGAGACTATCCTCCTTTCTTCATAGAATTAAAAAGAAACATCTTTCTCACTTAGTTAAAGCAGAACTTGTCGAAATTTCTACTTACTGCGATATGACTTTCATCTAGAACTTTACTGTGTTAAGTAGAAAGAAAACTAGTAACTTTATAACACAAAAGAAAATGATAGAATTTACGAAATCTGTTGCAAAAAGCTCGCCCAGTTTTTTCAGAAACATTAATATAATGTATCAATAATGCTTATTGATTAGATAGCAAATATCAAATCGTGTAAATTGAGATGAACATGAAATAAGAGTATTATTTTTATATAATACAGCACCAACACATCATTGTTATAATTAAATCGACAAGAAAAATAATACACGATGTCAGGAAAACTCATTTCCTTTTATAAGCAGTTAAAAGAAGCTATGAACAGAAAGTTTTCTTATTTACATTCAGAAACAAAGGAAATTTCTCCTAAGATTCAAATCTTGGCCATTAGTACGTCGAGTTAGCATTCATTTTAATATCATGCGACAGCTGTAGCACTTAAAAAATCTTTTGCAAAATATCAAAACAACTTTTTATCTTGCCTTTCTGTTGTGCGGTTTGAATGGAAATCGAGCAGGGGGAATGAAATGAAGGTAATGATAAATTCTGAAAACAATGTTTGTATATAAATTGTTAAAAAAGAAATGTCCTTCGAAGATTCAACATTATTCCATAGAAAATGGAAGTGTCTGTATATAAAACTTTATTTCATTATGTAAAAGTTAAATATAAATAGTGTACGGTTTTTTTTCCTCAATTCGCAACGTTTTCAGTCCATTGCATATTTCACAGTGCAATAAAAATAATCTTCTTTGTTCAATGGCCCGTTCAAATGTACAAATACACGTTCGACAGCAAAAAGGTTTTCAGTACGTCCGATATTGTTTTTTATGTGGAAAATAATGGAGTCATCGACGTTAAAACAAACAACCAAGTTGTGAATGGTTTCATCGTTCGAATTGGTATTGGCGGTAAGTAAAATTGTTATTATTGTTATGCGAAATTTCAGGACATTTGAAGATCGAGGAAGTCATTATAAAGTTATTCATTCTATCATAACAAAAGTTAGAATATACAATTAAAAAACATATTATATATTAATGAAAAATGAATTTTACGGATTTTATCGCGTTTGTTTAATTGTTACTTACCTCAATAAGATTCAAAGCCGATGATAATCATAATTATTTTTTGTATAGATTGACTTTGGTAGAAATAGGAGATGTACTGGAAGGAATTCTGGTTTATCATATCTGTTAGTTGGGATCTTTGTATATCATAAGAATTTCAAAAGATCTACCTGAAAATGTGTTGTATTATTTAATGAATGAAACGGCAAATAAAAAAATATGTTGTTACAAATAAGTTGTAAAATCGTATTAGTCACAAAAACATGTCGCCACAGTAAGAGCCGAGAGAAAGTTATAATAACACAATATAGATATATCAGAAAAGTAATTAATTTTCCTTTTGTAACAGTTGGTGCTTTAGGGAAGCTTAATTGAATGTCCTGTCAGGATGAGATCACAAAATTTGTTGGTGGTTTGTCCTTATAATAAACGTAACTAAACATTGAATACGCGTCTTCATTAATTATAATATTCTCACTCAATTTGCGCATATAGAATGTGACAAGTTTAATATTAACACCTTGAGGTTAATCAATTAATTAATCAAGCTGATGTTATTAAGACCGACCTAATAAAAGATAGCACTTTTTATTTGAAAAGAGGTAACTTTGTTCTCTCGTAAAGTTACATAAAGCAAAGTCTGTGTTATATTGTACACCTTCTTTAAAAGTTTCTTCACAATGACACCTAAGTTTTACAAGTTGGAACTAATTTGTGATTTAATACAGAGTTTTTATTGAACTACAAAGATTTCTTTTCACTTTTCACACACAAAAATACCAGAAAATACTTTGTAGTATTCAATTTGTACGTTTCGCAAAACTATGCCCAACGTGTTTGTTGTTATATGTGAAAGTGCCAACGCTCGAATTGGAAAATTGTAAATTGGGGAATAGAGTTCGTGTTTGGAATAAAATGTCCTGCTTGAAAACCGACGCCGGTATCGCTTGCACTGTCCATAACTGTGATATAAGTTATTTGGAAAGAAAACATATTCTGTGAAACGTTTCTAAATGTTCACATAAACGTTTGTGTCGGAATTTATTCAGTTTATAAGTAAATATAACAATATTTCAACTAAATTAAAAGATGCACGACATGCTTAGCTATGTAACTTTATCTCATTGTGGAGTTTGGTTAGTGGCGGGGTTTTTTCAATTACTTGCAATACTAATATTGTGAATTTATGACGATTACAGTATTACTGATTATGAGTTACTAAAAAATATTCAAGGTTTACATTTATAGCCAATATTCATAACAATATCACTTTTTTAGACAAGATTAATAATAACAATTTTATTAATTAATACATTTGATATAATGTAAAATAAAGTTGTATTATAAATATATATGTAATATTGTTTTTATAAAAGGCGGTATAAATATATATAAAGAAATGGGTGGGAGAGGGGGCGTGGGCCGCGAGATCAGTCATTTACATGTTGACTGTTAAACGGGACGGTAGTGTCGGCGCGTCTTGTAACTAGTTGTCTTCGTTTCTTTAGTCTGTAAATATGCAGCTTCAGAATGGTATGTACAAGACACTTTGTACAAGCAATAATTGAATGGTTTTTGTTTAGATGATGAATTTAGACAAAGCTTCATCAAACTACGTTATTTAGGTATTTTGATTGCGTTTTTTTAATTACGATTTAACTGCATGCAAAATAATGTTCTTATTAATTCTATTTCCGATTCCTTATTACATAATTTTCCGATGTCGTTGTCGGTTTTCGACATTTGAGAAAACTTTACATAATTTTTAAGTAAAAATTTGGACTTTTACTCATGCTCTCATAAGTGTTTATCAGAACGTTAAACACTGCACTTATTGCGACAAATTGTCATAACCCCCGTCATCATTTACAACGCACACATATATTTGTAATTGAATCTGAAACTTTTGTGTGTACAAAGTTAGCGGCTGCATCACAGACAGTTGACGTTGGATCCAAATTATACTAAAAATTATTTTAAATTTAGTATATTAAAACGGTACATAAATATTTTTTTTAGTTTTAATTAAGTCACTCGTAAAAGATGAAATTACAGTCACATGAAAATTAATAAAAACTTTTTATGTGCAGTTTATTAAACCGGAGTCGTAAAACTGCTGACTATTTATAGTAAAAGTTAACTTCATAAGCAAAATGAGAAAACGCAGTGATAAAGAGAGGAGATTGTTACTTATGAATATATATATTATGATAAAAAGCCTTGGTAGGAAAATATTATATTAAATTCTTAGTAAATATTATTGTAACAAAATTTGAAATATTCTCATCGGAAATTTAATAAGAAAACACTTTCAATGTTACAAAATGTTTCAATGTAATACAAAATAATGCCCTAAGACAAGAATAAGTACGAGTCGACTATCAAAATATATGGAAATGTTTTTGGTGGAAATTTTAACGACTGCATTAGAAATACTGTAGACTGTATTATTGAATTTTATTGCTGGCTTTCTAGTTCTCTTCATGGTAAAAATTATATTATATATCTACAGTATTCAGGTTTTTGTTAAATTTATTTTTATCTTAACAATCGTCGTTACCAAAGATGACTAAGAGTTGGATAAGATTTCTACTATTAAGCATATTGCATGTTTTATAATTTTACTTCTCCATATATGATGTGGAAAATATAAATATTTCTAAATTCTTTTTCTGCGACGAATTGTTGAAATAATATTAACATCAACTATAATAAGTAAGGAAAACAGCGATTCTATTAAACCGAGATTCCACTGGAAAATATGAAAACACCCACAATTTATTCATATTTCCTCCAACGCTGTATCTTTCCAAGATTTATTATAGCAATATTCTGCGGGACAGACACTGGATCTAATGTCTAGGGCAATGTTTTCTTACCAACTATAAAACGACCCAGTATTAATCTACGACCGCCATGTATGATGTTATAATAAAGACGTTTACTGTTTTATCACAATTTTATCCGAAAAAGAGTTGTTTCAATAATGAAAATAGGATCGTCGTACATATTCACGCTGTTTCGGACACTTTTATCTCAAAAAATTTTTAACTTTGAAATAGTAATGTTATTGTCACATGATAAGTAAGTTGCTGTTACTTTTGAACTAGTATCATAATGATGCATTTTTCACGTTAATATAAACTGTTAAAAGTGATTACGTAAGAAATTGTCACATTAAAAAAGGTGGTAATAATGCCTTTGGATGCTTTTTTCATCGTGGATAAGTATTATTCATCGGTAAAATAAAATTAAGAATTCTTTTCCCCGCTAAAAAAGAGGCTGTGGTGATTTTGTAACATTTTATATATTTTTTTTATTAGGTTAAATACCACTAAACAAAAAAAAAAAAAAAAAAAACAAAAAAAAAAAAAAAAAAAAAAAAAAAAAAAAAAAAAAAAAAAAAAAAAAAAAAAAAAAAAAGATTTCTATTATTAAGCATATTGCATGTTTTATAATTTTACTTCTCCATATATGATGTGGAAAATATAAATATTTCTAAATTCTTTTTCAGCGACGAATTGTTGAAATAATATTAACATCAACTATAATAAGTAAGGAAAACAGCGATTCTATTAAACCGAGATTCCACTGGAAAATATGAAAACACCCACAATTTATTCATATTTCCTCCAACGCTGTATCTTTTCAAGATTTATTATAGCAATATTCTGCGGGACAGACACTGGATCTAATGTCTAGGGCAATGTTTTCTTACCAACTATAAAACGACCCAGTATTAATCTACGACCGCCATGTATGATGTTATAATAAAGACGTTTACTGTTTTATCACAATTTTATCCGAAAAAGAGTTGTTTCAATAATGAAAATAGGACCGTTGTACTTATTCACGCTGTTTGGGACACTTTTATCTCAAAAATTGTGAACTATGAAATAGTAATGTTATTGTCACATGACAAGTAAGTTGCTGTTACTTTTGAACTAGTATCATAATGATGCATTTTTCACGTTAATATAAACTGTTAAAAGTGATTACAAAAAGGTGGTAATAATGCCTTTGGATGCTTTTTTCATCGTGGATAAGTATTATTCATCGGTAAAATAAAATTAAGAATTCTTTTCCCCGCTAAAAAAGAGGCTGTGGTGATTTTGTAACATTTTATATATTTTTTTATTAGGTTAAATACCACTAAACAAAAAAAAGTTACATGCTGGTATTATCATATATTTAATGATTAATTACTGTTTGTCTTTTCTGAACATATTTTCAAAAAAGCTACTGTAGTTTTAACCGTATTTCATAATATAAACACAATCACTGAAATAGTCTTTAATTATTTTAATTAAATTTCTCGCTGAATTTCTGCTTTAAATTTTCGTTATGAACTTAATACCCACTCAGACATATAAAACTGATAAACGGGGTTCATGTAACAACTATCTGTGTAAAAAGTTAAAATCTGTTATAATTGTTAAAAGCACCAACGTAACTAAACTATGGTAAAGCACCTGTCGATCACAATGACGTAATCCTGAAACTATTCCGGCATTATCGAGTTGCTGAATAATAGTTTGACGTGGCATTACCAGAAATTTTGAATCCCATACATCTTCAGGTAGTAACATAAATTCAATGCTGTGCCGGTTTCAGGCATATCGGCGTATTGATTAATTTATGAAACTTCATCCGTAACGTTATTGATTGATACATTCCCGTGGACGCGTTGCGAGTTGCAATAGACAACAATTGTAATAGATACGGATTGGTGTATAACAGTCACCAAAACAGTTCGACGGTACATTAAATGAAAAGCATATTTCGCTATTGATTGTCAAGATTCTTAAATTTATGTTATTATTCTCATAGGATAGCATATCAAAAACTTCTATATGATAATTATCTAGCAGATTCATCTGGATCTAGTACCTTCTTCAAATTTAAGTTGGGTCTATCTAATAGATTACTTCCTTCTTTGGCACAGCAGTTTATTATAACCTTATTATGAACCACAGTATCATTTTCAGGATTTTCAGGTTATATAAATTATAGTTTGGATGGTAGTAGAGGTTTTGGTTTATAATATAAAAGTAGAATTATCGAGTTTCTTCAAAAGAGAGATTAGTTTTATTGTTAAATAACAGTACGTCAAGTTATGGTTAACTTTATGCTACTGTTATTTACTTAGACAAACCAAATTTATGTTCCTCTGTATATAAGTATAAAAGGAACTAAAGTTTTAACAAAACCTTCAACTATGTTTCAAAACAACGCCTTTCGTAGAGGTTGAAGTATGTTTATACATCGCTAGAACCGATTTGTGGTTACAAGACGAATCCGTCGTCTATCAAAAGGAAACTTTATAAAGATTCAATAGTGTATCTGTAAAGATATTTTTTTAAAAAGATCATACATGAAGTAATTTAAAAACTACTAAATAACAATATTGTCAAGTGTCCTAGTTTCTGTTAACGTCACAACTTAATTATTGTAAATTACGTACCGTAAAGTAACACCAGCAATTACGGGTAACAAAGTTCCTTCGTCGTCGAGATGCAATTTTGTATTGTGAAGTTTAATTTAGCACGCAGTGCCGTAAACGTTGAAGATATTGTAGAATACGTAAGGTATAACCTCGTAAGTTTAATTGCAATTAATACCTTACAAGACAAAGTCTACATATGGAATAATTGTAATCAATAAGTAAGAATATAGCTGTTTTACAAATTATGTCATAAGTATAAGAAAGACTAGTACAAATTAAAGGACTTTTTAAAATGAATTGAAAATGTACTTCATAGAAAACTGTTCATGTTAAGCAAATATTTTGTTTACGTTAAGTTTCTCGTTAAGTGAATATTGCACTATTCTTTGTGTAGAAAAGATTCTATTAACCAAAGTTTAAGACGGTGAAAAAGTTACTAACGTAAAATCGCGTAATTATACAAAATGTTTAAGAGTAATTCATTTTCAAACATTATCATATTTTAAATGATCGCAATAATAATATGCTTTCTGCTTACAACACATTTAAATTAATTATTTATATTACGATGTAAAATGATACAGTTCAATGGGAGTGATCTATGATGTTCACCAGTGGAAAACAATATAATGATGATGATTGTGACATAGGACAAGTATGATGTTATTAAGTGCCTTTTTAAAACAGTATTATTTTAAAACTACGTTTGTTTAAAAAACTCTAGATATATGCCACCGTAGCACAGCCATGCAGTATCATGCAAAGTGAAGCAAAATTGTTGGGGTAGCTAGATATACCAACTTCAAGTCTAATGATGAATGCTTCTTTATTATTGAAATGTATTTAACTCATCACCAGTTAAAGGCCCAATCGTTTTCGCTACGCTATACATGACAAAAAATCATCGGACAAAAGCTATTTCTTAATCTAAACACACCCAATCCACAAATGATCTTAGACACAGACAAATGATTATCATGGCAACACGAGAACACTTGAATATTATTTAAAATTAATTAATAGAGATCATTTTCAGAATCACTTACCCGAAGTCATTAATTTAAACCGGAGGACTAATGATTATTTCTATTTGTATACAGTATAATAAATCAGAGCGACGGCTATTTAAGTCGCTGGACATTATTTGGCAACACATTTGACGTCGTTAAGGCAATCTAGAATGTATGGTTTGTAATATAGGTATTTGGTAATCAAACAAATATCACTAATGATGAAAATGTACCATCGACAAAATACACCTACAACGAAACTCATTCGATTCTCAGAAATTAGAAAAGAAAATAAGCGATAAAATCCTGTAATTCTTAATGTCGATAAGTCCCTGCACGTGTATCAGTGTGGGAGTGGTTTAAGATCTAAAAATATACAGTTCTTTCGTTGTATGTTTATTGTAACTTCTTATAGGAATCCTTGATTTTGTTATTCATGTCATCATTCAATAGCAATTCTTAATCGAATTATATTAATGTAAAAGGATTGTTGTGGCTTCAGTTTCATTATCGACCATTAAAGGTTTGAATGTCTTATTGTAAACTTGTAATTTCAACAAAGTGTTGCTTTTGGTTACAGAAAGTTTTCTTTTTTTGAAACTGATAAATAAAAAATACGCTGTAAATGTTACTCGTTAAACTATTAAAATTAACATGCGAAACTAAAAACTTTACTATTATGTTACCATAAAGAAAATAGAAGAAAGAGGGATGATCACTAGCCGAGTTTGAAAATATGCTACCAAAATTAGAACTTTTATAAACCAGACATCTTCGTTACAAATGAAAGGATAAGCCACTAACCCCCACGGATACAGTTAAAATATCATTATTTTATATAAACTTTAAAAAATTTATCTGCAATACTTAGGAGATGGATTTTATTTTTAAATTCTAATTTTCTATTTAAGTAAACAAAAGGCCTCTTTCGTTCTTTAGTTCAGCATTTTAAAAATGTCTTTTTACACAGCGAGAAAATCGGTAAACGAGATCTTCATCAAAATAAAAACAGTTTGCTTACATGGAAGCTTGAATCAGCGTTTCATAAATATTTGCATTCAAGTAGTATATATTACGTTGTATTAAAACCTTAGTTTGACATGTTTATCTTTATTTTCTGGATATCAATTATTTATTTACTAAATTATTAATAAAGATGAAAAAAATGTATAACTTTTCAAGTAATACCAATTAAAGATAAAATTAAGGAATGATATAAAATATGAAAAATATATTAAAACATGTAATTAGATCAAAACTTAAAACATCATGCGCGTATGTCGTCACTTAACAAGTCAATAATGTGTTGAATACACTATCATAACATCAAGTTCCATTATCCTTACCCTACATTGAATTGAAGAAACTGATAGCAATCGGCTATCACCCTCTTGAGTACCGAACCCTTCTAACTTAGTTGTGCCCTAAGACGATATAGTAAAGATAACATCGTTGACATACTGACAAGTATTCTACGTTAATAGAGAACATTCTTTCATTACTATAATTGGAAATTTTAAATAGGAGACATTGACTGTTTTAATATCATTTTACTGCAAGTATGATTAATACACTACATTCACGATTTTGGTTTGTTACACAATATATTGCTGCTATATCATCGCCTGTATTAATCTTACTGTTATTGTATTTCAGTTAAAGTAATTTTTCGATTTAAATGATTGAGAGAGATAACTGAGTAGATAAGTGCTGACACATACCAAAAAAATATTTTTGTTTTCTTATACACTTTGTGTTTAAAAAGACAAAAGTCGTTTTATTCTTTGTGTGAAGTGATTTATTATGACGACTCTTCATAGGTTTCCAAAATAGATATTGTGAAACATTTTTTTCTATATGAACTGAACATAAACTTTTATTTGAAACTTAATTGTTGACTAGTAAGAAATGTATATGACACAAAAACATTTAAAATAAAATGATGATATGGTTAAAATTTTAAATAAATTTTTCAACATTTGTTCATTGGGCCTTTAATTCACTTGTAAAGCGTTGAGTAGCACATCATTAATCACAGCTTCAGGTCCCGACTTTAACACAGTTTTATATATTAACTTGAATCTTTAACAATACAAGATGTGAAAGCATCATCGTATCTGGAAATTGCCATTAATTTGTTGGAATAATGATTACGCAGATTTTACAAGTTTAAAAACAATCAAAACACTTTAAAATAAATCTTTGTTTTTCGTTATATTATATTTTATTTACAACGGGTCAAAACTAAATCTGAAATTCAGTATTAAATTAGAATACTCCCAGAGTATTCTCTCATAATTATTTGACAAACGGAAGACGGAAATATTGTTATGACAGCAGATTTACAATGTGGTACTACGGGTGGTTTAGCTTGAAGATTTGATCTTTTATTTCAAGTTATTTACGGAATCTTTAAGTTTGGTATTACGTTTGTTAAACGTTGACAATAAAGTGTTTTTTATAAATACTTTAGCCAGTAGAATTAGACAGGTAATGCGAAATGTAGTGCTCAAATAAACATCTTAAGTAAAACCGCATTGTTATGAAATCTACGTCACGATGAATTAAGAGTTGTGATCTTTTCGTTGCGTTGTACAAAAATACCTTTTTAATTTTAACTAATTACCATACAGTTGATTAATCTCAGCAATGCATTTATATTGCACTACAGTATAATTGTTATTGCGGACGTATAACGCATGTGGTGTATCGCTTCCATAATCCGTATAAACTACTGCAATGTGCGCGGTAATAGAGCAAAGATATCATTACAATTGCACAATTAACGTATCTGAAATAGCTGCACATATACATTATCTCAGGTGCATGAGCTTGTTCAATACACAAATATAATTACTATTTATGGCGTATGCGTTCATAATAGAACTATTAAAGCACAAGCTACGCTTTAAATTTTTATGAGGAAGGTAACAGCTGGCAACTACAAAACCTAAAATTATTGTACTGTCGACTTTAAATATGTAAATTTTTCAAACGATTCATAGTTTTAGCAATGGTGATGAAATCCAGATTAGCATCAAGTCTATACTTATTAATGATTAAAACTGTTGAATGACAACAACGATCTGGCAGTTACGGGAAATCGTTGTCGAAATCAAAAACTTGAACATGGTTTAGTTGAACAAGATTTCAATAATGTACTATGATACATCGCATGAGAGATAAATGAGAAAAGAAAATACTCTTTGTAAGTATTAACAAAAATTACAATTAATCTTAATAACTTAAGTAATAATCATTTATTACGCGAATGTTACACATTAAAAAAAATACTTTTTTAAGGATTTTGACGCGGTAATTTAATTAATTATCATCTCTTCGCAGCAGCCGTGGTCGGGAAGGAAGAAGTGACAGATGTCGAATATTCGAAATATCAAATTTTTACAATAAACGCAATATTATCCTTAAAAATTATTTGTATTACGTCTTAAGTAATTTAAAATTTAAATCATCAAGTGAATTCAAATAAGAAATTAATAATAAAATGAAAAGTCCTTTTCACTGTTTGTAAAATTGGAGATTAGTTAAAACGCTTTCCTCTCGGGCCTTTGTCGAAATTAACTCTCATTTATTTAATACGTGTGACAATCAGAAGGGAGCGTGAGAGTTTGTGGGTAGTCGTACGTTATTTGACTTCTTACTTCGCTGTCATTTATTTACCATGGGCATAAATGAGACGATCTTTTTAATGTTACACTTATGACTTGAATTTTGTTTTATACGTTAATGAAAATGTTGTTTAAATACTATAATAAGTTGTTTGCAATCGCGTACACGCGTCGTGACGTCATCGTGCGACTATGATCCAGACGAGGTGAGGATGGTTGGAGTGCCAATTATATAAAGACTTGTAACTATTTGACAGGTCTTCTCTTTCGCACACTGAATTTCAAAAGTAGAATCATTATGTATATGGTCATTTTAATAAAATTACTAAACACCATTTATAAAGAAATTTTATGTAATAATGCCGATAAAATTTAATATCCTATTATTTTCCTAATTTCAGTATAACCACTTAAATATAAAAATGGCTTATAATATTCTTAGTGCCCTATTAAATAAAACGTAGTCCTGCCACATGCTAATGTTTACTAATTTTCTTCATAATTATTATAATAATTAAGTCGACGTTGTGAAGTTACCTAATGAAATGAAGTCTTAAATTTGATTATGTGATTTCTTTGTTGTATCACTAAGGGAGGGACGCGTATGAAATAAACGTGAGTTAATTTAGTCGCCTCTTTGAGACGGAAACCTGTAAACGATCAGAACTTAGAAAGGAAATCTCGATTTTTATGAAAATATTTCAGACGCTTTACACGTGAAATATTTTTACTGGATGTTGTTTGTTACTTTCGTTTTAAATCTTTGCTTTTTGAATTAAAATTTTGTTAATAACAATGTGGTGTTATTATAATTTTTGCTGCGTGTGTATAATTAATAGATACATATACCTTGTAAAAAATTGTGTTCATTGTTCGAAGTGTGTTTTTTATTTCTTTTATTTATATTATACAGTTTGCTTGTTAACTGTTGTATTTCAGTTTCAAGAGCGCTGTAGGAAAAGCGTTAAGAAGTCACCAGCTATGTTGTCTCTTCGTGCACTTCTAGTGCTTGATCAATCATGAGATTTCATCCAAGACTAGACACAGATTTACTAACATTTTATCAAGCCATATAAGCAACCTTGTACATTAAACTTTTTAAAACGCATATAACCTTTTCAGAAACGAAATATTAAAAAGGAAATATTTGCTACATGCATATTTGTGTGTGAAAAACTTTCAAACGAGTTCATACAACAAACAATACAAGAAACTAACTAAATACGTACTTTCAGGACTGGTAGAAAATATAGAGACGTATTTAATTAAAAAAACAGTTCCTATAAAATAGACGTCCTCGTTAACCTTATTTCCGTAAGACTACTTAAGTAAAAAAAAGAGAACTTTAATAATATGTTGAAAAACTTAACTCCGAGGTTTGATATGTAAGATTTTTGTACCGTCGTTGGCCGAGAAGTTTGTACACAAGTTCAATTTCGTTGATTGGTGTTTTATAATAAGACGTTTGCGTTAATCCCGCGAATCTTAGTTGGATAACTTTATCCGTTAAAGTTTAAGCTTTCACATCTCTAGACTCTACTGGAAATTACCCATCGTTTATTTAACAAGTTTTATGATTTGGTGGACGTGCGAAGCAATTAGAATCCACCTAGTAATCTTTTTCCAGTAGTTTCATTGTCTATTTACTTGATTAATACATTCGTCTAATCAGATTTAGTTCACCTTAGCAAAAAGAAATACGGCGTGGTATAAAACTATTAGCTTGAATGTGTATTAAATTCTCATTGTAATTTTCTGAAAAATATTGTTTAGCTCACGTGGAAATCTAAGCTAACTTTCTATATAATATATTTAATTCATTTAATGTATTATAATATAAATCAGAAACTCTTTAAGTTAAAAATTACAATATGGTTAATTTTGTTATTTAAAACAAAACTTTTAATTAATGTCCGCATTTGTAACGAGTAATTAATACTCGTCATAGACAAAGTATTACCTCGTAAATTTACTGTAATATAACACCCCTTTTCATGGTTCTCGGTTGCGTAGGTTGGAAACAATAAATGCAATATACTGGAACTGTTCATATGTACAATTATATCTTAAACAATAGTTTGCCGGACTTTATAGAGCGTGTCGGTAGTCGTCTTACCAATTAAGACCAAAGAGGTCCGTTGTTAGCGGAGCACATCGACTTAATCCCGTGTTCACTTAGTACACACGATCCCTTTACCGTCAGTATTCCCCCATTGCTATTATGGCACACGACACTAATGCCATGTGAATGTAATTACCCGTAATTTTGTTCAGCGGTATCTTTAAAACGTTTAATAACAATGAATGCAAGTTTAGTAATCATGAAATGGAATAACCCATACGTAGTGGTACGTCTCTTAATACCTAAGTCCTGTAGTCTCGGAATACTAATAATAGAAATAATGTAAGAGAAAGGTCTTAAAAGGGTTGTCGGGTTCGTGGACTTTGAGAGTTTGTACTTTATACTTGACGTTAACTTAAAGACAATAAAAATATAATTGATTTAACCAAGAATAAGTTATGCCTACCGCGTGAGTTACAATTTTCTTTAATGCAATATTGCTAACGTACAATGTTAGGAGTTGTTATTATCGAAACTTAAACGGCTGGTAAAATATATTTTATGGAACATCTTTTAGTTATAGCTTATACGTAATCTTTAAAAATAATTAATTTAAGTCACCGTAGGAGATTAGTTTCTAAACATTTCCAGTACGAGAAATCTGGAAGCAAAGCAAACCGTCATCTCCATTTTGAAGTTAAGACAAATTGAACTAATCGTTTTGTGTACTACTTGAACAATTGCGTTATTTGTTGTATATAATTATACATATAGCGTGATATATCCCGAAATATCTCAGGTAAATGATTATTCTCACTATTTTGAATTGTGTAGGTAAATATAAATGATTCTAAAATATATCATTTGATGAAGAAAATGTTCAGTGGAAGGAAGTACGTACCTTTGTTCTTCACATTTAAATATTTGCCTCGCAGAGGTTCGTTAAAATTAGCGCGGGTTTATTAAATACGTGTGACAATCAGGAGCTTTGGTGCAAAACGAGGAGCTATGTCTTATCACACTCTCACTCCCTTTTATCCACTTAATACATTTAATAATGTTGCCCATAAAAGTATTTTAAAAATACGTTCGGCAGTTTTACGTTTGTTTACTTTACTACTATTACAATACAGATTTCAGATTGTTTAGTAATATTGGCTGATATATTAAATAAATGCGATGACATAAACTAGGGAAAAATATTTCGTCTGTACTGTGTTAATGTAATTTACACTTTAAAAAGCTTTGTAGTAAGTCTCTGTTTTTAGATACGGTTTACGACTACGGCAGAGCCCATTTTTATCAAACTTTTGCTGTCATCGATTCATATCATGTATTTGAGATATTAAAATACTGTTTATATTTGTAAATAATAAATAATGATCGTATGTACTGATAGTTATTACATTATTTAACAATTCAATCCATGCCCACATATGCTAAAATTAACATTAATATACGATAATAATAAATAACAAACCTCTTAAGTTATTAATGAGTTTCACTCAAGAAAACTGATTTTTTAAATATATGACTGACCCATAAAATTGATTGTAGAAATCAAATATAAAAAAAAGTAATTTTTATGTTTAGGTTGTTTTGTAATAGGCTTGTAATCCCGGACATGTACGTGTCTCATTTACATTCAATGACTATACCGCACAAATCTTTATAAAAGTCTAACTGTATTTTATTTGAACATTTAAATCGAGGGTCTGCAATAAAAGCGACAGACCTTAAAGCCAGATTTATTTTTTTAATATATGACTGACCCATAAGATTGATTGTAGAAATCAAATATAAAAAAAAGTAATTTTTATGTTTAGGTTGTTTTGTAATAGGCTTGTAATCCCGGACATGTACGTGTCTCATTTACATTCAATGACTATACCGCACAAATCTTTATAAAAGTCTAACTGTATTTTATTTGAACATTTAAATCGAGGGTCTGCAATAAAAGCGACAGACCTTAAAGCCAGATTTATTTTTAAATCTTGACACCTCCGACGGCAATGGGAATCGATGCGAAATAAATAAACTTGAGCGATTCGTCGTTACAGCTCTTTTATTGTCTGTTTTATAATTACTTTTCTTTGGTGTAAATCTCGCCTCGATTGATTTCATTATATTAATACAATAGAATTATTTCTTACTTTTTAAGGCATTATAATGAAATAGTATTTACTCGCACAGCCTGTCTCTCTCCGTCTCCTGCTGTACTTAGAGCTATAGAAGGGCATTCTTTACGGGTATACCTGGACCGGCTGGTAGATCAGCGGCTAGTTCCAGGTACTTGACACCATGACCGTGTACCATTCTCAGGAAATGGCCAATGCAGCGCAGTCTTCAGGCTTTGAGTGCACCAACGGTATTCGTATCGCCTACTACCCCATTGATTCCTCTGTTTATCACAGAGGATTTATACACCTTATAAGAACTAATGGATATTTAAAATGATCTCTGTTTAACATAAGCTATATTTCTATGATATCATAATTTTTTCCGTTTAAATTTTTTTCAGAAAAGTTAACTTTTGTGTAAATTCATCCCATTCTTTATGGTTTTTGTGTAATATTCGATTACCTCCCTTTTACTATTTCGTTAATGCTTAGTTAACCAATTTCTTTTCAACCGAAAATTATGCTAAAAATACTAAGTATTTAATAAAGTTAACATGTAAAAATAATAATAGTATTATCAGGTAATTTTTCTTTACAAAAATTACAGCGAAAAGTTAAACACAACTTAATAGAAAATTATAATCTTTTATAGCTTGTGATTTGCATAATCTGTAACTAATGAATATTAAAGACGAAAATTATTAAAATAACTAATAAATAGTTATTTATCATAACTAAATAAATGAATAATACATAAATTATGTATGCTGTGAAAAATGTTCTTGTAATATTTCGAACATAAGTTGGCCGGACTTTGTGGAACATGTCGGTAGTCGCCTTACCCATTAAGATCAAAGAGATCGGTCTTCAATATAACATGACTTCGCCTGTTAGCATTACATTGATTTTGAAACCTTCGACAACTGACTTATGAGAACCAATACTTATATCAGGTCCATTAAAACTTAACAATTTTTGCTTACCTTCAAACATCTGTTTTATAACTTTCATTGAATGTCGATTGGAAGGTTATTAGATATTCAGTTATAGATTTAACTTATCTCTATGTTTTATATCGTTTCATAATCACCTCACAAGAGGAACTGCAAAATACTAAACTATACTTGATTCACCGCTGTTGGAATTGTAAATCAGTGCTTTGGGAGCTCTACTGAATTAAGAACTCCTCCCACTCGCCGTTAAGCTCGGAAATAGGTTGTAGAGGAGCAATTGAATGCATTCCACTAGGTCAAGTGTAATTGATTGTATTACACTGTTCACAATTTAACTTGCTGTCTGATATTGAGCATAATTTCAATTCTGAATATTTATACAACATTTAGCATCTTAATGATATTAAGTGTTATATATTAATGGAGAAAAGGATAAAAAGTTAATGCTTGAAAATATAGCTTTAGAAGCCCTTTTTAGCTGGTACAACTATCATGAAATTTAGCATAGTCAAAGTCCATGTGTAAATAATACTAAAAGTAAATCAAAAGACTGAAACTTCCGTTTATTTTAGGAAAACATCTTTATTGTAAAAAAGAAAAATCTGTTAAAAAAAATAAAACTCGTCTTCTTCAACTACTATTTTAAACATATTAAAATAAACATTTTCTTATGACGAGCGTTATTGCTATTTGTTGTTAAATCTAAAGTGATGTCTGCGGTAGCAGTTAGGAATGGCCATTAAAATTAGAACTCCTCTCACTCGCAGTTAAGTTGCGGAAATTGTCGGTAAAGGAGCAAACCATTGTTATTCGAGGGGTCAAGTATAATGGATCGTGTTAGTTTCATAGTATTACATATTTAATTTAACTCTGTTGATATTCTCATATGCTGTAATTAGTATTCAGCGCGTTGGAGCTCTTGAGTTTACTCTAAGTGCTTTTGAACGTTATATTAATGATTCCTACTGCAACACATTTAATCTCCTTCGGAAATTGATGTATTTTATAAGATTGTGTATATTGATTGTGTATTTTCGAGCATTCATATTTAGAAAATTTGTTTCTGTACAAACAGTTATAAATTTATCAAAACTAATTGTACGTTTCATTATGATCATGAGCGCAACATTATAATATTTTGGAAACGAGTATATTATTGAATCACTCTTGATGTTTTTATTTAAATCTAATCATAGATTGACAAAAAAGAGGATTATTGAAGCTCCTTCGAAACCTAAAGCAAGCTATCTAATATTTCAATAATGTAAATCTTAATTTGACAGTTACATGGCAAGTTAAACAAGTTCACTAGATAATGCTAGTCCGTCGTTATTCTTAGCATAAACGACAATAGATACGGAGGCGTGGGTTGTATTGTATTACTGCTAACACCATTTACGCATTGCATTACGAACACAGTTCATTGTAATGACAACCGTTGACTACATTAGTACATATTTTTGTAAAAATAGCACGATTGATATATTTGATTATATATAAAAACATTTTTTACATATTTCTCGTCGCAGCAATAATATATCAAAGATTTCATCTCAATTTCACATGATGTTTAGTAACAAAAATGCTGATTTTTTTACTGTATAGCTTAGTACTTGTTTACGATCTCACTTAGAGTTAAAGGCGGTTGTGGTCTACGGCGGTAAAGAGTACTAGCCTATTATTATCCTATTCATTGTTGGTTTAAAAATATCCAAGTCGTAGTAAATAAGTATATTTAAAAAAATATATTGAAAGCTAATGGTCCGATTTGCATCTTCTAAGAATTTCTTTATGAATGTTAGGGTTTTTTCATCCCCTGTTTATGAGACCTTCGTTGGTTTTAAAAAACACATAACTAGCATAATGTTAAGCAAAATTATAATTGATGCAAATGATTTTATCATAAAATCAACCATAGTAGTCTAAAAATTAAAACATCGTGACTATATATTGCATTAACATTATTTGACTTTATATGAATTACAGTTGTCACGATCGAAGCTTTTGAGCCATTCGATAATTAATTTAACATTTACCATTATCAAATTATATACCTTTTATCGCGATCGAAGGCGACGGTAAGACGATTATATTCAACGTTAATGTTCATTGGTCTCATATAATCTGCATAAAGCTATCTGATTAGCTTTAAATGAACCTTACTCCACTCTACGAACAGAAAGTGTATTGAATTGATTTATTGAATTATTAGTAAATCATGTTGACCAAATTATAATAAAATGTAAATAATACAAACCGGTATTTTTGGAAAGGATTAGTGAAGACAACAAAAGCACTGCAATGCAAGCAAGACCTTCAGCAATGAGGAATGCAACCACGAAGAGATTTAATATTTTTTTCGTATAATTTACTTATGCGACAAAACATCGAAAGTAAAAGTTAATCAAAAGAATATGGGTCGTACATAAATGTAAACTAGTATGCAATAAACCGCATAGTATCAATCGGCAGATGAAGGAAAATTTGGAAACATTGCAGAATTTTAAGTTAACATTGGAGGATAGTTGTTGAAGAAAGAAAGAAGGCAAGAAATAATTATTAAGTCACATAGGTTTTAAGTTTCTTAATCTTTTATTTATACGTTAATAATTAATATTTCTTCTATTTTAGCTTGCCTGTACTTGGCAGACCATAATAATATTCTATTAAACATTCACAACAATGAACAGCGCTCGTTATTCATTACGATAAAACTTGTACTTTACCACTCGCGTGATTTCATTTCAGCTTCGTGATTTCCTCGCATACAATTTTTTGTCAAGTTTAAATATACTTTAAGGTCTCTTTTGTAAATATAATTTATACTTCTGTTTTAAATTCAATGCGATTAGAACGTTTTGCGGTAAATAATACCATATACTTACAAAACAATGTGTACAAGTTTGCATTCGCCGCTTAGAGTTTGTAATAGGTCTCAATAATCTAGGAATTTCAATATTCCTCTTTACGCACATTTCTTCAGCGAAGCAGTAAAGTGTAGTTAAGGTGGTTAAGTGTAGGACAGTAAAGTAAGTTTACCTTACTGTGTTTTTTTTTTTTCGTTATTCTACTATGCGACGAGACGAGCAAGACGTTCACCTGATGGTAAGTGATACGCTTGCCCATGGCAACGTGGCGCTAGTTAAGATGGTACACACTGCACCACATTGCGCTCGTCACCTTGAGACATAAGGTGTTGTCTCGTTACCCCAGTAATTACACTACTGCAGCGCCCTTCAAACCGGAACACAGTAATGTTTGCACACTACTATTTGGCGGTTGAAATAGGAGCTGCGGTGGTACCCACCCAGACGGTCTCCGGCAACAGAGACTACCACCTGGTAAACCTATATTTTGATTATGAGGACGCTGTACGATTAGTATAGATGCTAGGTAACGAAATTAAACATATATGACACAAGATAAGCACAACGTGGTGCTATGTTAACACCTTAACTAATAACTATTATAATTGATGTATCACTATGACTATCTTGTATCTTTGTATCTTGCCTATCACATCACTGTTGATTTAAAAAACGTTTTCTCATTCATTAAATGAACTAATAATTAAGTTGAAATATGTACTGTTGAGTACTAATCACATTTTAAAATAAAAAGTAGCAAAGATAAGTTAAAACGATGTCTTATGATCAAATAATTAAATATTGTTGTGTAAAACGAAAAACAAGAAATAACTTACTAACTATTTTCTAACTGTCTACAACAAAACAGTTGCTTTCGGTCTATTGGCACCTAACATTATGTTAAACTTAGTGATCATTGTGGATAATAAAAACCTTAATAATATAGATATATTTCAATAATGTACGTCTCTGCGTCGTAACTAAATAGTCCGATATTATACTCCTCGTCGACGTACCCTATAATATATTCCGTTAAATATGTAATAAATAAAACGCTTGTCATGCATTAAATCTCCGCCCCCGGGCACTGTGCCCAGAAAACTACTATGGCCGATGTCTCCGCTTGCTTTCAATACTTATAACAATTTCTGTGTAAATATAACTATAACTTTATGTATACATTTATAAAAACACATCTCTACTTTTATAATACCATTAATTTTGTATTTATAAATACAAATTGGTAATACGTGTAATATTTATAAAGAAGATATTTGGATTGAAAAGCGGTATGCGAATTTGTACCTGCAAGTTTGAATCTACCATTCGATAAGCGTAAAGCTTAAATGGAATGGTGTAGTGCTTAAACTTATTAGTGAAAATTTGCCGTGGAAAAGTTATGTTTAAAAATAGACCAGGAAGAAAAGCAGTTGTACGAGAAAACTGTATACCTCATCATACGATGATGTAATTGGTAAGGATGAATAGAGAAAAATAGTATAACAAACATGATGAATATTTATGAATTCTCTCTCTATTATCTTTATAAGAAATATAAGTTTATGTAGGTAAATGATATTTTTTAAATTTACGGTAACTTAAATTTAACTTCACGTTATACAATCTGTGTAAGACGATAAGCTTTATTAGTGAGCTTATATCTAAATGTAATGTGCGGCCATGAAACTAACGGAAATTATATCGTCTCAACCTATAGACGCCCAATGCTGGACAAAAGTGTCTTATATTACACAAAACACAGTTTTGCGCTGTTAGTCTAGACACTTCCATATTTTTAATGCTTTTTATTCACAGTCTGTTTACGCTGTGTTTTTCGGTGCGGTGTTGCCATTGCTGCATTTCACTGCTTCAAGATCTGCAAAACTAATGGTAAACGATATTAATATTTTATAACTGATGTATTTCTGTATAATTTCTTGGCCCAACACGCAGAAGTTAGCTCACGATTTCCCTTCATATGTTAATGCAAATCCCACGCCACCGTCGTGACCCTCATTCGACCAATTCTAAATTTATGTATGTACGTACCCATACATACTTCGTGTAATAAAACGTTTATCATAAATTACATATTTTTTCATATTCTTATAGTTTACAAAAGCAATCTTTATTGAATAAGCTACTAAAACCTCTCGTGCTTATGATACTTATTCATGATAATTTTTATTCCTGATTTTTCTTACTATACGATTTGATGATTTAATAATAATAGTAAAATGAGTACAGTTTTATTAACAAAAAACGCGAGTATATAATAGCAACACGCTATTTTTTGTAACTATCATGATATTGGTTTAATGTCACCTGTATGACAGCTGGATAACTAGTCAATTAATATATGACAAATTAGTATTACTCTAACGCGAAGATCGATTGGAGTCGTTTTAAAAACTTTACGAAACAAAAAACTGTTGTTGCCACTTCATAATATATATTATTGAAACGCAAACTGAAAAAAATGTGATAAGATTTTAACAAAACTGTTTCTTTTACACGTGGAAATTAAATTAAAAAAAACTTTGTATGAAAATTGTTTCCCATTCGAACAAAGATAAAAAAATATATGAACTAGTTCTGTAGTAGGATTTCAAGAAAAACGATAAACTATTGGCTTTTAAATATTTTTTTTTTATGAACGATAATATTATTATTTCTTTCTACTGATAAGTTACTAATGCCCAAAATACTTTAGCTCTTATATGTCAACAGCCGGAATAAAGTAATGATGTTATTACGGTAGATTTAAAATACTTTTATTTACTAAAAAAAACTATATGTCAATTAATTAGATATATTGTTATTATACTCTAAAACAATGTGTTAATGAAGTCAACTTTAGTGATATACATTCTTTAAATATAACATGAATAAACATAAGACTTGAAGTGTCAATCAAAAGGTTTTTACTTGAATTGTTATTGGAGTACGTACGAAGGTATTTAAATTAAGAGATATGATCTTTATGTACAACTCACGTTTGTAAATGTCTCTATTTGCAATACGAATACGTGGCTGATAGAAATAGCTTTAATAATTACGCAATACTAACAAACACCTGTCTCTGGTATAGTAATAATTTTATTAAAAAAGTAACAGACAGTTTTATTAATTGCAGAAGTTAGCATAGTTTAGTGTATTCATTGTTTATATACAGCGGAAACATGAATTCATCTCTAAGCTCCACTCAGCTACGGAAAAGTTGCGCTTTTTTTGTAAAACGGTGCCAATAGGTAAAGTACTCTTTGAATTCATTCATATCGTTGTTTAAAGCATTTTCAAGCGTGTATATTGTATATGTGTAATAAATATTAGATAGATAGAATGAATATAATGCTTCCAACGATATTTACAATAATTATTTTAGTGGCCTTGGAAAAGACGTAACTCCAGCAATAGATTGAAGGCTTATGATGACGATCATGATGATTATCACACTTTAAAATTAAAAAATAACGATTAGGTAAACTTTTGTAAAATGATTTTTATAAATGACCTTATCGCGCTCATATTGAGCCACACCTGAGGTGGTAGTGCAGTTAAACGCTGTATTAGTTACAGCGGTAACTGGGTAAAGTTACCTTTAAAGTGTAAGAGTAATTAGCATAGTTCGTGGTAAAAGGATTAGACACTTAGGTCTTTGGCAAGAAAATAACCTTCCATTAATCTAGATTAAAATCATCGCAACCTGTATTCAAAAAAGTTTTTCACGAAATTTAATTTTTTGAATGTACTAAAACCAATTTTTGTTATTTGGCCACTTCTATTGTTACTAAAGTTGAGGTATCCAGCAAACACGAATGGATTAATTCAAATACTAACCGCTGTTGACCTGCTGGCTGCGTAGCTCTCTGATTAGTTTGCTTCGAGCGAATCTCATCCCTGTGTTATTACATTTAAATAATCCAATTGTAATCTTGACTTTGCAGCGGCAGCCGTGCGCCCAATTAGCAACATGTTCAAGTACCGGCAACTTGGACAAGTGTTCCTTTGTAGTCGCTTGATTTTGTACAGCTAATGCTTTTTGACTTTAGTCCACGGGCTATTGGAGCGATCTTTGACGGCTGTACTAGCCTTTATTAACAGTAGTATCGAAATCAGTAATCCTAAAATATTTGCACGAGACCAAAGTTTAATATGACAAGAGAAACTTAATTGCGTAGTATACAAAAATGTTTGAAGCCTTTGATTAATAATTAACAATATTACTCATACTTTTCACTATTATGAGAGTTTTTTTTATAACATCAATTGTATGAAATTAATAAGTTTCTCGACCACGTGTTTAAAATCAGCTCATTTCAATCCCCAAACAGTGTAACAGGTTTTTTAAATACTTAAGTATACTCTTGATTTAGTTACTTTACAAACTATTAAAATAGCATTGTTTAGTACTTATTTTCTAAGAAACGCCGAGGAAGCAATAGTTTTATTTATGTAAAAAGATAGAACTTAACAATATCAACAAAAACCCAGTTTTAAACCGGTATTTTTCTGGAAATTCTTAAACATTTACTCCCTAAATATAGGCCACTCACAGTATACTTGAGAATTCCTCACAAACACAACCAGTTCTATTTTAAAGCGGGCCCTAGAAGAAAACAAAGCGAGAGACCGTTTTTATTTATGTTATGTTAACAAAGTGGAGATAAGTGCGAAAAGCTTTTTTCCCTTTTTAGTGGACATTGATAAATATATCTTATTCAATTACTAAGTTATACTTTAAACTGTTGGGAATGTTCCTTGACAATAAACATGCCATTTAATGTTTTTACTACTCGGACCTGTCAAGGAAGGAATCCAGACCGTTTGTCGTCAAGTGCCAAGTGCGAGTTGGTGAATGTCACTTCTACAAAAGCCGTTTTTTTTTTTTATAATTTCGGTTTTACGATGTATTCCTTCATTAAAAATTCAAGTTCAGTTAGAATGGAAACCGCATCTCCGTAAGATGTATAACAAATACGTCCGCATTTCGAACTTAATCCTCATCGCTGCGTTGGATTTTTAATACTTAGTTTAATATAAAACAAACAACCTTAGTCTTATACTGAGTGTCATATATTGCTTTTCCATTGTACTTATTCTAACTATTGATAATATAAAAAAAACGTACAAGGAAATAGAAATGACCCGACAAAAGAATACTTGTACACTGAACCTGATTTATTTATTACAAAAGATCAATAACGGAACTGCTTCGTAGGCGACATGAGTAATACACGGCCATTAATCTTTATATTTTTTCTATTCTGCTTATTTATTGAGTATTTGTGTTTAAATGAATGTGGCAGATACATAAAAAATTCATTGTAAGTATTAGGTTTTACAATTTACGTAATCACCGATTAATACTAAATTATTTTTATATTTTTAATCATCTCTAACAGATGTAGTTCGTCTTAAGTTTCTTTTCTCTGAAAACAGATTTGAAAGTAAGTAAAAAAAATTGGTTTTCATTTTAGGATATTTTCTGTTTGAACTATTTGTTTTTCATCATTTTCTATTTTATGATAGTTCAATTCTCTGTCGCAAAAGTTTATTTCTGTAATAAAAAAAGCTTCGTTCGTTGGAATCATAGCACATTAAAATAGTCTACGTTGAATACGAAATTTTAGAACGAAAAACAATAAATCCCTACGTCAGCTGAATATAGTGTAGAAAATTTGATCTACGACTGGCTCTATAAAGTAATAACGAATAAAGACTGCCAACATTTTGAGTCGGCAAACTTTTATTGCTCCATAAAATTCTCGACGAAAGCAAAGTGCACACTCCATCGAGAGTAGAGCGATGTAAGCATAATTTCTGAATTTTCTCCATTATCTATCAAAATTAACTCCATGCGATCGTTTCTGAAATTTTAGATAGTCTTTATAAATTCAAATTTCAAAAATCCAAACTAACCGCGTTGGCATAGTGACATATTAAACGGAAACTTACTAATACGAAAGTCTTTTGAACAGTTTTCTGAATACATAAACATCCCACTTAATGTTCCCACTACTGGGACTTGCGGCTTCTATTACAAGGAAAGAGTTAAACACTAAGCTGGTAAAACGTCGTTGTTGTTTATGTCGGATTTCTCGCAATGTTTTCATTCCCCATAAGCTCAGTGGGAATCAAACCCGCATCACTTCGACTCGTTGATCACGTTCGTAACAGTTTTCAAAATAATTCAATATCGATAATACTCTCGTAAAGTATAAAAAACAAACCTAAGGAAGTTTATTTTCAAAATAGTTTTGTGAATCTTTCAAAGGCATTTATTATAACACAGATCGTTACCAATAGACGCAAATAATATGACTAGCGGGTCTTAGTTAATATCTTAGATGAAGTAAACAACATAACTGCTTCGTCCGGTGAATGGAACCGTTTCGGCCCATGAAACCGGCGCCGCTGCCAAAGTAAACTGTCCCAGTCATCACGCTGTCTGACACGACCTTCCCGTGCAAATATGACCACAAAAGTACAATAGTATAATCAAGAGAAAAAGAAATTGTTTACACACTAACTATGCGTCGTAATGTTTCTTTTAAAACAAATAATCTATATGAAATTGGCCTTTCCAGCTTTAAAAAGTGTCGTTATATATACGAAATTTCGTTAAGTTTTAAAAGTTATTTAAACAAGCTTGCTCTTTTATATATCTTAATTAAAACCTATTAATCAAAGTTCTACATTCATAAGTACTAATAACTCCTTTAATAGTGATATAAATCATTCATACAACATTATGACGGAAGAGTTGAGAATAGATCCAATCTAATCAAACACAAAAAAATGTCGTAGACAAAGAATGGAATCCTATTTGAAATACATAATGTATAATACACATACATAAACACATCAGGGGTGACGTAAACAAATATATTATTTTTAGAAATAACACTTTTATATATTTTAAATTAAATAAATGATCACGCACACACAGCGACTCTTACAGCCGTCCGCCATTTCTCCCCTTTCTCGCTCTCCCACCTCATACCTCTCTTTCTTCACACGTTCCGTTACAAGAACAAATATAATGCTTATAAATGCAGATATTAAAAATTTATTAAAAAAAAACATGAATGTTAATACTAAACTTGATAATAATTACTTATAATAATAAATAACAGCTGCATTACGTGAATGAGTTAAATACAGTGTTCAGAGTATTTTTTATACCTCGAGAAGTTTTTTTTTTATTTATGCGAATGGTAGAACGGAAAGCGGCTCACGTGGTAATGACCGTCACCATGGCAACACTAGGGGAGTTGCAGTTGGGATGTTGACCATTAAGAGGTAGCAACTAGTAGAAGCATATCAACCTTGCCTTCTTATTCTCAACATCTTTGTTTGTATGAAAATCACTATCAATATAAAATAAACTAGATATTGGTGAATAGAAATATTTGTGATGCATCGAACCTGTAGTTTTGAATATTTTGTTGATTCCTCAGATGTCATATCGCAAGACAAATGTCCTTAAAAAACATATCTACACAGATTGATCCGATTTTGTCGATATTAATATTTTGTTGTAAAGAGTACATAAAACAAACTTATGTTAAGGAAGAAAAAACAGGATTTTTTCTTTTTAAACTTATTTTAATTGAATATGTATTCCTATTTTATCTGTGAGTCTGGTTTGAGGTTGTTAACACAACCGAATTCGTGTAATTATAAGTTGTGAAAGCTGTTGATTAACTTGTCGGTCTGTGCAAAGACATGATAATGGAACTGCTGCGGAAGTGCACACGCTCGGATGTACTCGCACAGTTTAGTGTAGATTATACATTCGATTAGGTATTACAGGTTTCAACAGATTACGTATGAAATGTATGTTAAATTATAACTCATTTAAATAGTTTAATATAATGTCCTTATATTAGGATTTTCATATTTAATTAACTAACGTTACGTCCCGGAAGGAACCGGAAGAAAAGTTAAACATCGTATTCTTAATGATGATGTTGGTAAGTGTTACGATCTTTCTTTTACATTATAGTGCTATTCATGATTTGTGTTGCAGTATATAATATTCGTCATTGAAAAACAGGATAGAATTATCATTAATAACCATATTTGCTCCAGAAAAACTGATCATATCTCCCATTAGACAGGAGTTGGTTTTCCATTATATTTAAAAGCAATTCATTCTTGCTCGCAATTAATCTAGCCATGTAAAAATTCTTTATCAAAAATAATTAACAGTGGAATCTTCTTCTTCACAATTGTTACAGCTTTGACATGCTGGTCATTGTCAATAAGCGTTTACGGAGGATACGAAACTGTGATACTTTCAAAACTAGACTTATGGATTGCAGACTTAAATAATACTGTACAGAGTACAAACCAGTTTTGAAACTTGATCGTATAATAAACGGGCCATCAATGTGTTATTTCCACATGCCTTAAATTGAGACGACGTGGGTTTCATTGTGTATCTGTCGCCAACACATATTTATCCGCCGGAGCAGGAAATGACAAGTTCATTTTATTGACAGCCCCTTTACGCGACATATTAAGCTTAATATCACATCTGTTACATTAAGCACTTTGCAACATAGGTATTTTAAGTGGACGTGATGTGAGATATGACACTAAATATGAACATGCAATGTTACTTTTATAGTTAAAAAACCTGTTTAGAAACAGAATTCGATTTATTAATGTACTAATGAAAAACGACAATTTCTTTGCCGTCTCATTCAAGTTGTGTAATAAAAAGTAAAAAAGTAACTTAACGGTGAACACACTAAAGAAATATAAAATTGGTACTTATTTTAACATAAAAATACTAGTTCTTTTTTAATAAAAAATGAACTTTGTGAATTATCAATATCAAGTAAGCAAATAAAATAATTTAGGTACGCATACTAGTCAGAGCTTTTGAACTGAAGAGTTAAGCACTTGATAGACTATGGAATCGGTATACATGTATTGTGGAGGCTTAAGTATAATTTACAGCTTAGATATTATTTTGTAGGTGAAAGAATAGAAATATATACTTTATAATCATCTTAAGTTTACTTTGCACTGTATAAAAATTATTAAAACAAAGTATTATTGTAGTGAAAATTGTGTCTTATTATATATAATTGAAATTCCAGTGTCAGCTTGAGATATTATTTAATAAAGTAACTATGCAAGACATTGCGTTATTCATCAGTTCCATTTGCGCATCTAGGCTCGTATGTGTGGTCATGGTCGTCAGTTCAGGGTTGTATGCGTTCATCAGGTAGACTGCAATGCGGCCACGTGGGTGGCAAATAATACGTCATTTGTGACCACGAATTTATAAAACATCTTTATTAGACGAATTAGACAATCTTTATAGCATCTATTTTATATATTTATCTATTTACTTCCGGACAAAATAAGGCATTAAGATTTCCTAATTATTTCTTATGTGTAAACAGTGTTCTCCATTAATTATATCCAAATAATCCTGATCAAGTCTAAACATAAAACTTAGAATGCATACACAGATATACAGTTTCAAATTTATTTTACACATATCTTTTTAAGTGTTAAAAACGAGTATTGAAATATACAAACTGCACAAAAAACAGTGGTTATATTTAAACAATTATACTGTACATTGTTGTTGCAACGTAATTGCATTACATTGAAATAAGCAAAGTATTCGATAATAGTTCAAATACGGGCATGGAAAATTATGTTTACCGTTCAACGTATAACAATGGCGCTCAAATACAATAGTGAAGAGCACTTTAGCTATTTCAATAGATCCTATAATTAATTTGTTATGCAAACCAACATATCGTGTTATATTTTAAACTATAATTCTCTCTAAATATGTGGTATATGAAGATACGTTTTAAGTTTCTATTTGCGATATAAGTATAGTTTAGTTTGTGGTAGAGTTTTTGAATTCTTCTGGCTAGCTACTTACGTAAAAAAAATTACTTAGATACTTCCGTCATCTAAATTAGTCCCAAACATCATTACGATTTCTTATAGATACGGTATATATCAAAGTCAGAGTATTCTGGGAAAAAAGGATTTCATCGTTTCCAACCTCATTGTATAGCATTATGATAGAAAGATTTTTCAGAAATTATTGATAGAATTTTTTATGTTTATTTTTTTATTATCGGTTCTATAAAGTAAGCTCTTCAGAGAAGAATATGGCAAAAAACTTAGCTGATTTCATTCTACTTACAATATGACTCAATGTTATATTGTCGACAATTAAACTGTTTTAATAACAGATAATAAGGTTAGTACCCGCATCAGTAGTTTTGTATACTTATCCTATATTGAATACTCCAATAAATCCTAAAGATCAATGAATCCTAAAGATGGACTGGCAATTCAAAAGCTTTCAGAAAGTTACATAACGGCAAATATTAGTATTGTAAGCACTTTAGTTACTAACAAATACACGTAACTAATATTAGTCGCGAAGGGTTATTTGTAATGTTATTTATAGCGTGATTTATTAACTGGTTATAAATTCTATGTCCATAAAAATAATACTACGGCAGTCATTTAATAAGCTTGATATGTTATAGTTATTTGATGGACATAATTAGCAATGAATTCGGTTACTTAATTTAATGTTGCTAACAATCATGTGATGTGGTTAAATATTCATAAAGCATATAATAATATGTTGAATATCGATGTGAAATAGTATTTTTAATTCCTGTTTAAAGCAAGCGATGTGGATTGCACGTTTCCCGTAAATCAGCGCGGGTGTGCACCGCCGCTGCAATGACAGATTTACTGCATGTGCGCGTGTTTACTTTTCAAATGCCGCTTTGTACTTGTTGTTTAGAAAATGTAGACATGCTTTTCTGTTTCTTTAATTTTTGTAAAATAGGCAAGTTCGAGAAAATTAGAAAAAACGTATATAAAATGACCAGTCTCTTTTTTCATTCTAGTTCAGTAACAATAAGCTTCATATATTTGAAATTTGTAAAATTGCTAAAATTTTCTTAAGTTATTATGCTTTTGATAACCACTTTCTACCTCTTTCACTGACTACTGGGGTTATACCAAAAAAAGCACAAGACTGAACTCATTACAGTCACAGTTTTTAAATAATCAAATAAAGACTGACTAGTGACACTACTGTTTTCCTAGCGAGCAAAGATGTAAAAAAATATTGAGAAACATCATCTGATCAATTTTGTCTACTAAACGATTAAAATTACATACATTAAAGTAACATTGAACTCATAACTATACTTTTCCGTGTTATCCTTTAGTGGTAGCTTGTTAATGACAGTCTCCAGATACTGTTGCGGTTACAATGAACACATAGAGACGACAATATATAGCAACTGCTTTCGACGGACGTAAACCGCTTTAATTACAAAGGAGAGTTATTAATCGAGATCATGTCAAAAGCAGAAATGACCGTAAATATTTCAGTATTAATATTTTTTAATTTTACGAAGCGATGATAGACTTATTCAACTCGTGGTAAACCACATGATTAACAGATACGTCATAATTAAGATGTTTACACAAGACTATATTCAGGGACGCCTTGAGGTATCAATTCTTAATTTTTTTTAATCTACGTGTATGTTCTTCTAACCGAAACACGTCTCCGAAAATATCCTACAGCCCAGATTATGAACAGCAAGTGAACAACCACAACAACAGCAACTACCACAATTACTTCTTTCAAAAAAAAATCTTCTCTATGTAATTTACTACTCTTCTTAAACTATTGAAATAAAGTTCTTCAGATCTGTACAAAATCAACTTTCCCTCGTTCTCTTATTTGACTTCCGTTAAATAATTATCATACAGCTACCGTATATCCAAGAGATTCCTTCATTTACTGATGAAATCCGAAATGTTTGTATTAAAGAGTAATTATAAATAATTGTTGGTTCGTAGACGGTCATTTTGTAGATACTTTACTATATAACTTGAACTGAAACCAAAGCATGACATTAGATTGTATCAACGGTGATTGAACGTTTTGTAAAAATCTTAATTAAAACAAAACGATCATTAACAAGTCGTTAAAAAAAAGGTCACCCGCAAAGTACTCAGTGCGTACAAACGTTTATAACACACTCAAATAATATTTCATATTTTAATACACTTCCTTAACTACATGTTACAAAAAATGTGACTCAATATATCATGGTACAGTCACGAACTTCCTTTACGGATCTCACTGCTTTTTATTGCTGTTCAAAGGTGAAGCGATTGCTCTATTTTTTTTTATATAATTTTTAAGAGCCTTCTCAATATTAGCACGGCTATATTTCGGGACCTTCTCTCGTAAGAAGAACGACAAGGCTATTTATCCACCACACTCGTTATGTACAGATTTTCAGGTGTCACATGTTCGTGATAGCTATTGCTTTTAGTATTTTTATGGTTTGGTATTAGTTGGATCCTGCACCTATATATAAAACTAAAAATTATACTAATAATACATTAGACTTTAGGTCTCTGGTTGATGGAGATAGCTATGCTAATACACTTTCGATCTGACTAACACCAGTAATGTTTAAACTTCATTTGGACAAATATGGGACTTATTATTATTCTTCTTCTTCTTTGTCGGTATCACTCTTGACAGAGTAAGTAATTGTGGTCATCACTTATTATTAAAACTAGTAAAAACTTGATCATAATTGTCACAAAAATCTGGAAGATTTTTGTTGTATAAAATGAAACAAATTAATACAATATTTTGGATCTGTAGACTATTATTTACTTTCATAATAATAATTTAATACATTTGCGCATAACTGTTATTAAAGTTTATTAATATTTTATTTTTAAACATCTTACTTTTTATGGGGATTGCATATTGCTAACATATGAATATAACAAAGCCAATGATTTAAGAATGTAAAATATCTTACAATGGTACAAATTATAAAAAAATACACTTAACTATTATGTGATTCGAAAAGTATACTTAATGATTGGTCCCCTTGCTTGTGTAATTTATACGTCAAAAGGATAATAGAGGGCGATGATGTGATAAATATGATCGATATAAATCGCATTTATTGATAATGACCGGCAATTTACGAAATAAAGACTTAATATTCAACCGATATCAAGGCTAAGGGAAAGGTTGTACAGATTTTGCGTAGACTTATAATATTTACATAATATGCCCGATTTGAAATAGGCAAAACCAAATAATAACCTACAGTAGATTCATGCGGGACATACATATAGTAATAAGGAATATTTATTCTTTTTTGTTTTGTATATAAATATAAACCAAACAAAAACATTAATTAAACTACAAATTTTTTAACTTTTCAATGCTTTTTGGAATAATTTCCTTAAAAAATCCTAATTTCACATACATACTCGTACAATATAAATTTTTAACGCTATCCATTTTTTAGTACTTTGGTAAAGGCACTATAGATTCTAATTCTCGCTAATTCTTTTATGTTTCACCTATAAAAATCCAAAAATATTTTTCTGCAATATTCTTTACAATAAAACGAAATATCTCAGTGGTAATTCTTAAATAGACTTTACAAAGTTTAAATACAAGTTTCGTCAAACAAAAATTATGTATTCCCATAACACTAAAAACGTATAGAACGAATCAAAAGTAATTGAGAAAGTTATCTATCGATAAACATAAATTTAGAAATTAGCCATAAAAAGTATACCCAATAAAATATTTTTGGACTTTCATGCTGTCTCTTTAACCGACGATGACGAAGCAGTGAAATGTTTTATTGATTTCAAACGATCCTACAGCAATTTAGTAGAAGTTGGAAAAATACGGTCATAACTATTGGTAACTATCAAAAGAGGTTTGAAAGTAATTCACATACTTTAACTTTGACAATTATTTTTCACAAGGATAAGATGAAGTTATTAAGTTCCACCTATTGATTACTGGTGCTAGGTCTCTGTTACTGAAGAGCGTCTAGGTAGGTACCACCGCAGCTTCTATTTCTGCCGCCAAACTGTAGTGTGCCAATATTACTGTGTTCCAGTTTGAAGGACGCTGTAAGCTAGTGAAATTACTGGGGTAACAAAACTTAACACCTTATGTCTCAGGGCGACGTCGTTGTTTTGTAGAATAAAAAACAGACTTGTTAAATATAGACCTTCTCAAAAGAGGGCATTCGTGAGGTAAATGCTAGTAACATAAAAGATAAAGCTCATTCTAGGATTTTTATTTAGATTTTTCACACGATAGATACAAATTGAATACGTTATAATTAACGTCATACACTTACAAAACATTTAATTAGTCAAACTTCATTGATCTTAACTTATCCGTACCTGTACAACCAAAAGGAATTTATAAAAAACAAATAAAAAAGTCACCTACAATGTTTGCAGTAACGACACCATTAGCATGAAATACCGATTACCACCTAATTAAGTCAACATAAAGATATTCATTAAAGGCGCTTTACATCCAGTAACCTAGATACTTTAACATTCAATACCGTAGTTAAACTATAAGATCAACCATCTTGTAATAACAGAAATATTTCATCCTTACATATAAATTGATTCCATAAAAAGTAACGAAGTTTTCTAAGGTAACGGAAAAGTTAAGTCAATACAGCATTTTATATAATCAGTTAATAAGTAAACAATTTTTTTATAAGTCTTACTGCTGAGCGGGATGTTCACAATGCGAGAGCTAGTATGATATACACCGCACCACATTATGATCGTCGCCTTGAGGTATAAGATATTAAGTCTCGTTGCCCCAGTAATTTCATTATCTACAACGCCATTAAACATAGTAATGTTTGCACATTACTGTCTCTTGTTAAAAATAGTAGCTGTGATAATTATCTAGAGTCTATATTCTAGACGGTACTTGAATCTGTATAGTGAGATCGCGAGTGAACGCTTTCTGGCATAGAAACCACTGATTGATGATACACCTACGACCTGATGAAGATCGCAGATAATGTTAGGATGCAATTGACAACGAATCTGCCAAGATGAAAGTCGATTGTAAGAATAATGATGATAATGTTGAATTTAAAAAAAATCTAGATTATTTTTGACCTAGTACGTAGCTCTAAAAAAGATCTAACAAAACAATTTTTAGTAAAAAATTTGTCAAGGATATATTGTCATAAAATGTCGAAACATTTTTTCTTTGGTCAATAAGATAATTATTTAAAATTAAAACCTAATAAGAATTACAGAAAAGTATAATTAAATGCGAAATAATTTTGCGTTACAAATTAGAATTACACAACTAAGTAATCTGGATTGAATGCGGAAGCTTAATTCAAGAGAAATAAACATGCTACTCCATGTCTCATTACTCAAAGCATTGTTCTATTGTTATTCAAAACACGATTTTCTCTTAACATGTACATATAAAACATCAATTGTCACACGGCGAGTGTGTCAATCAAATTTTTTTACTGCCACAGAATATTATGAATGTAATTATTTAAATTGACATAGATACTATCGTATTGTTTTATAAAAACATGTTATTCAAACGAAAGATAATATAATAATTAATACACTTTATAAATAAAAATACAGAATTACATTTTTTGCAGTGGAAACTTAAATGACCTAAATATAAATTTCCTTATTCAATTATATTGATTCAAGATAAGGATTTCAAGATAGCGAAATTTTTTATCCATATGACATAAATTAGTAGTAACAACTAATAATAGTGACTTCATTACTAAGCCGCACCATAACAAGGAAATGACATTTGCAATCTCCGAATAAATTTTTTCACACCTGTCCTCACCTTTTTGCAAACAATGACTCTAAGTGTTGCTTATTGTCATACTAAATTTGTCAAGCATATAAAACTTAACAATAGAATTATTCACTACACTAACACAACAGTTTTTATTATTTTTTGTTATATTTACATAGAATTTTTTTTAGAGATAATTTGTGTTTGAAATTTTGAGACATCGCTTCATATATACAAAAGATTATTAATTTAACAACGGAACAATTTTTACGGAAAACTTTAACGGCTTCCGTGGAGCAGCAGTCCGGCAACAGCTTTACCAGGTGGTAGGTCTCTGTTGCCGGAGACCGTCTGGGTGGGTACCACCGCAGCTCCTATTGCAACCGCCAAATAGTAGTGTGCAAACATTACTGTGTTCCGGTTTGAAGGGCGCTGTAGCTAGTGTAATTACTGGGGGAACGAGACTTAACACCCTATGTCACAAGGCGACGAGCGCAATGTGGTGCAGTGTGTACCATCTTAACTAGCACCACGTTGTCATGGGCAAGCGTATCACTTACCATCAGGTGAACGTCTTGCTCGTCTCGTCGCAAAGTAGTGTAAAAAATAAAGCAGCTATATGCTTGCCTTGTGATAAACACAGAAGTCCTTCCGGTTTTATTCTGGGGCATCACGAGTTTATTCTCTGATGATTTTCAATGTCTTTTAACCGACTTCTGAAACGATTTTTACTATGATCAGCAGTGACCTTTTTGCTAATAATGTAATGTTTTCATTAACCAAGCTAACTTCTCATATCCATACAGCAATGTTTTCATGGCTGTCGACTTATATAGGTGAGCTTGAAAATTCTAGGCGATCATGCTTTACCATCTTCTGCTTGGTTATCATTGAACATGCGAAATAGAAGACAGGTTTTTTAAAAATATTCTAAACGATTGTATGATATGAGTTTAAACTTAAATAAGATATTTTCATATGTATACATATTTTCGTTTATAAAATTTATTACCGTCAACTTTAAAACTCGGCTCGTTATTTAGCTACCTCACGAAGTCGTGCAACCTCTCACCCGCCTCGCCGCCTCGCCACCTCGCTATGCGAATGACAAGCTGTTCACATGAGAAAATACCAAACAATATCAATGCCACGAAAATGTTAAAATGGCATTTTTTTTCATTACACACCGTTTTTATAACTATCGGGATTTAAAATCAATCCATAGTGGAACCTGATATTAATATTTAAAAAATGAACCAGATGTTATACAGATTTTTTTAACATTTTTAATTATCCCTTTTCCCTAAACACTTTAATGACTAACTATCCCTGCAAATACATTACAGGAATTTAAACATTTCAGCTTCTTTTTGAATTTAAAGTGGTGATGTGTATATCATATTATTCTCATAGTAACCTCCTTCTACGAAGGTTACTATTTAAATTATCTTTTAATGAATAAATTGTTATTAAACAAATTTCAGCATGTTCAAGAAGTGGTTAATGAAACGAGTAAAATGAATAGTTTCCCAGTAATGTGATAATTCTTACTAAAATATATCCCATATATTATATTTTTGTCAGAGTCTTGATACCAAGTACCAAAACACTTTTTGTGATCAATCAGTTTTATATAGATATTTTGATCTGGTAATTTGCTTAACGCCAATGAAAAAGTCGAGAAATTCAGTTGTTAGTAAGACGTCATTATAATAATACTGTTGGAGCATATGATTAATAAGCATGAAATGGGAGCGGTGGACATGAGGGTCATGCCTCAAGACCTTGAGCTTGACTCGTGACTGTCTGTTCGTTTAATGGAGGCTAACCTTATGAACAACAATAAACTGTTCGTTTAAGTAAGATTAGATTTATCTGTTGTTTAAAAATCAAAAGAAAAATTATAATACAGAGAAGAACATGGAAGATAATTTTTATTAAAAGTATGAAAAGAATGAAAAGTATGGAGTATCCGCGGCGTTATCCTCTGATGGTATTCGGTACCGTTAACCTTTACATTAACGGCACCGAATACCAGCAAGCTAATAATTTAACTCCCTACATAACAGCAGCTATCAGTTGGCGGATTGACGGAGCAATTTTGCGGTCTGTGGTCTCCTTCGCCATTGTCATCGATGAAGACCCACATCCTATCTAATAATAAACCAATTTGAGAATGGTAAATATCTTTTAAAAATTAATAAGTCTTTGATACGACGGAAACAAATTTTCTTTGTTTTTGCACTTTGACTAGTTACACCGCCGTTAATCAGTATCTAGTATGCGTACTTCTAACCAATTTAAGCAGTAAAAGTAATGAATATAATTATTTTATAAATTATGGGTAAGTGCGCATTCTATACTCAAAAAAAAAAGAAAATTATTTACAGAAACAATCTGGATTGAGACGTATTATTGCAATCTGGTTTTAAAACCAGGTATTTCCTGACAAATACGAGCTTTAAAAGTTTCAAGTTTTTATTATTTAAAAGTTATTTCATTCTATTTTACAAGATTTATGAAAGATATTTGAAGGAGCTTTAGTTTTTTAATCACTATAAGCGAATATTGAAAATATTATAATATATTTTGCAACCTGATTTCAAGCTCTTGTATTTAAAATACTTGTATTCGGACGCACTGTTTGGTTTTGCAAGTATGATACTTTACAATCAAATCGATCCCCATAAATTTTTACAAGTGTATTCCTTATTTAAGATACATAATCCACAATGTAAGAGGAGGTCAATCAACACATGAATCACCATTATCCGTCCAAGAGCTTCGTTGTCCGACAAGGTAACAAATCTTAATCACATCGAACACGGCACGTTGTGTTTGTGAGACACGCGAGTTTCTTTTTTCCATTAACTTTTACTTTAAGGGTAAGTTTTATTGCAAGCGCAAAAAAAATATTTAAGATCAAAGAAGTTTTTAATGAATAATAATGAACTGACGCAAAACGAAGCACAGGTTTTATTAAATCACTTTCATCTGTACTAGTTACTTAAAACGTAAAATATAACTTGTTAATTGCGAAATTCATTCATAATTAAATTTAAATTAAAAAAGTAGTAACCTTCATACATATTTTTAGTATGATATTGATTTTTTAAACATTTTTTTGTTCAATTTACTACAGTAACAGTTAAAACAGTTTTTATGCGCGTTTGTTTGTTTGTTTGGTAATTTGACACGAGCAATTGTTACCTAATGTGTATATAATTATAACGGTGAGCCATTTATGTTTTCACATTTATTTTACCTAAAATTTGAATATAAATAATCTATGAAACTGCATAGGAAATTGCACTGCGACTGTATAATGCACTGGGTAAAGAAAAACCAAAAAATATTGATTTTAAATCTTAATATAGTAAAAGCTTTACAATACAATTATATCCCGCCTTAAGTTAGCTTACCCTTAATTCTCTTTAAGCTTAACAAGCATCAAATGTGTTCAAGTAATACTTTAAAGCCGAGGGTGCTGTTAATAATTCATCATTGACCGCGGTCTTTGCCCTTTCTTAGCAACAAGAAATTCAACTTGTTATATATTCACTGTTCTTTCAGAATAATAGAAACATTTAGTTTATATAATAAAGTATATTTATATAAATCCGCAGATTTTTGGTTTCTTTCAAGTATGTAACTTTAAGATTTTTGTTTGGACATTGATCCGTTAAAGCCTAAATATTTTTTATGATCAAAAACTATTTCACAATTTTAGCAAATTCGTGCTCATCTAAGTGTAATAAGTTAACTAATATTTGTGTATGTAGCATTTGTGGGTATGCAAAGCGTATGCGTGTTGTTGGGCCATACAATAAACCTTATTTGCATATCTTAGTTAAAACAGTTAAGGATTAAGTCATTGCCAGTAATTCGTTGTGTCGTTTGAGATTTGAATGTTTGATTCATATATTCAGCTACATAAGCAGTAAATAACGTCGGGTTTAGTTTATTTAAAATAAGCAGTTAAAATTTATAATTCTGTTAATACGAAAACTATTCAACTTTAATTAAAAATACTTTATTAATACACAAATAATAGCAATTGCTTCATCTATTTTTTAAGTTATTTAATTGCTAATGTTATATTTGAGACATAAACCATTTTAGTAGGTGCTTGTAATAAATACTTTAGAATAATTGAAGCGATAATAGCAGTATTAAATCAATGTTGTAAGTTACGCAATGTACCTACAGTGTATTAGACAACGGGCTGTGGTATCCGCTGCGGTTTTATCTCACCGACCGCAATTTCTTGGACCTGACGGGCCTCTGACACGGTCAGATGTAGACAGTTTCTATTCAGGAATAAATTGGAAATCTAATTTATATTGTTATCCGTTTCAAAGGATTAATTTATAACGTAAATTGAATCAGGGTTAAGTTTCTCGTATTTAAGTAAACGGTTAGTTAGCAATGAAGTTACAAAGCATCGAGCAACAAAAACTTAATTCGTAGATCTATTGTAAATTCTACGACCTATTGGTTTGTTCTTAGTGCTTTTTTTAAGCTGATAATAATAAACCAAATTTTATTCCTTTGCACTACTAGATTTGTAGTTATCTTCGACTATACCTACTTAACATATGCTTGTATTTAATGACTGCTTTTGTTAAAAAAGTATATCTAATATATAAAATTCTCTTGTCACAATGTTCGTTCCCATACTCCTCCGAAACGGCTTTACCGATTCTTATGAAATTTTTTGTGCATATTCAGTAGGTCTGAGAATCGGTTACTATCTATTTTTCAAACCTCTAAGTGATCAGGGTTGCCCACACCAAAAAATTTTTTTTATTGTTTGGAATTTTTTTTTCGATTTATTTTGTATTGTGTGGCATCAAAAAATACATACAACCCTAAATTTTCACTTTTCTATCACCAACCCCTGCTTTTTAATAGACATTTTAATATTTTTGTCTCGCTCGATATCATCAATTGTACATGGCCACGTATCAAACCGCGTGGCTGTAAACTCCAAAAAAAAAATATTATCACATGGTAAGTGATCCCCTCCACGTGTGTACCGGTGTCACCTCTCAGCAGTACACAGCAAGGAGTGGGGATGACAACGAATTCTATTTCTCTCAAACATTATGCCTTCTGTCTCTCCCTCTACATACACACATCAAAAAAGTCTAAGCAACATGCATGTTATTACAAATTTACCATTTACATTAATTAATTTTTAAGACTTTACTCACTCAAAGTGCGTAGGTACGTGACCATTTTGTTATTGAAGACATACTCGTTGGTTGTAAAAAAAAAAAAAATTCGAATATGTTTTGTTTTTTTTTTATAAAATGAAATGAAAGGAAATTTTAAAGAATTTAAGTGCGTTTTTATTGCTACGTTTAGTCTTGATTTTATAATTTTACCAACCAGAAGAACTGGAAACCAGAAACCAGAAACCAGAAACCAAAAACCAGAAACTAGAAACCAGAAACCAGAAACCAGAAACCAGAAACCAGTAATCAGTAACCACTAACCACTAACCAGTAACCAGAAACCAGAAACCAGAAACCAGAAACTAGAAACCAGAAACCAGAAACCAGAAACAGTAACCAGAAACCAGAACCAGAAACCAGAAACTAGAAAACAGTAACCAGAAACCAGGAACCAGAAACCAGAAACAGAAACCAGAAACCAGTTAACAGAAACCAGAACCAGTAACCAGAAACCAGTAACCAGTAACCAGTAACCAGTAACCACTAACCAGAAACCAGAAACTAGAAACCAGACACCAGAAACCAGTAACCAAAAACCAAAAACCAGAAACTAGAAACCAGAAACCAGAAACCAGTAACCAGAAACCAGAAACCAGTTAACAGAAACCAGAAACCAGAAACCAGAACCAGAAACCAGTAACCAGAAACCAGAAACCAGTTAACAGAAACCAGAAACCAGAAACCAGTAACCAGAAACCAGTAACCAGAAACCAGAAACCAGAAACCAGAAACCAGTAACCAGTAACCAATAATCAGAAACCAGAAACCAGTAACCAAAAACCAAAAACCAGAAACTAGAAACCAGAAACCAGTAACCAGAAATCAGTTAACAGTAACCACTAACCAGTAACCAGTAACCAGAAACCAGAAACCAGAAACCAGAAACCAGTAACCAGAAACCAGTTAACAGAAACCAGAAACCAGAAACCAGAAACCAGTAACCAGTAACCAATAATCAGAAACCAGAAACCAGAAACCAGAAACCAGTAACCAAAAACCAAAAACCAGAAACATGAAACCAGAAACCAGTAACCAGAAATCAGTTAACAGAAACCAGAAACCAGTAACCAGTAACCAGTAACCAGAAACCAGTAACCAGTAACCAGAAACCAGAAACCAGAAACCAGTAACCAGTAACCAGTAACCACTAACCAGAAACCAGAAACTAGAAACAGAAACCAGAAACCAGTAACCAAAAACCAAAAACCAGAAACTAGAAACCAGAAACCAGTAACCAGAAATCAGTTAACAGTAACCACTAACCAGTAACCAGTAACCAGAAACCAGAAACCAGAAACCAGAAACCAGTAACCAAAAACCAAAAACCAGAAACTAAAAAACATATAACATAAATAGTCACAAAATGTAAGAGCTAAAGATCCACCAACTGATTTTCAATTTGGTCGGCTTCGCGATATTATTTCTTTTGTTTTAGTTTCGGCGCGCGACATAAAATGCATTCGTTTTCACGTCAATACATCAGTCGAGCACAAACCGCGTTACCATCTGGCGGACCTGACAGACTACATTCTGGCAAAAAGATGACAAATGTGACAGTTATTTGTTCCTAAAAAAATATTATAGTAAATATAACTTATGTGCTTTAATTATAACTTTGGCCACTCTTCTGGAACCTACTAATATCTAAATATTAGTTATAAGATGAATATATACAGTGCTGAACCCCACACACCGCCCATAACCAGGGTGACGGTTCTGTTCAGGAGATTTTTTTGCTCCGGCTATAAAATAGGCAGGAACAAAGAACATTCCAATTTTTCTTGACAGAACGAAGTCTGTCGGGTCAGCTAGTAATATATAAAATTCTCTTGTCACAATGTTCGTTCCCATACTCCTCCGAAACGGCTTTACCGATTCTTATGAAATTTTTTGTGCATATTCAGTAGGTCTGATAATCGGTTACTATCTATTTTTCAAACCTCTAAGTGTTTTATTTTTTGGGGTTTTTTTTTTCTATTTTATTTTATTATTGTGTGGCATCAAAAACTACATACAACCCTAAATTTTCACTTTTCTATCACCAACCCCTGCTTTTTAATAGACATTTTAATATTTTTGTCTCGCTCGATATCATCAATTTACATGGCCACGTATCAAACCGCGTGGCTGTAAACTCCAAAAAAAAAATATTGGAATATTGGAATATTGGAATATTGGAATATTGGAATATTGGAATATTGGAATATTGGAATATTGGAATATTGGAATATTGGAATATTGGAATATTGGAATATTGGAATATTGGAATATTGGAATATTGGAATATTGGAATATTGGAATATTGGAATATTGGAATATTGGAATATTGGAATATTGGAATATTGGAATATTGGAATATTGGAATATTGGAATATTGGAATATTGGAATATTGGAATATTGGAATATTGGAATATTGGAATATTGGAATATTGGAATATTGGAATATTGGAATATTGGAATATTGGAATATTGGAATATTGGAATATTGGAATATTGGAATATTGGAATATTGGAATATTGGAATATTGGAATATTGGAATATTGGAATATTGGAATATTGGAATATTGGAATATTGGAATATTGGAATATTGGAATATTGGAATATTGGAATATTGGAATATTGGAATATTGGAATATTGGAATATTGGAATATTGGAATATTGGAATATTGGAATATTGGAATATTGGAATATTGGAATATTGGAATATTGGAATATTGGAATATTGGAATATTGGAATATTGGAATATTGGAATATTGGAATATTGGAATATTGGAATATTGGAATATTGGAATATTGGAATATTGGAATATTGGAATATTGGAATATTGGAATATTGGAATATTGGAATATTGGAATATTGGAATATTGGAATATTGGAATATTGGAATATTGGAATATTGGAATATTGGAATATTGGAATATTGGAATATTGGAATATTGGAATATTGGAATATTGGAATATTGGAATATTGGAATATTGGAATATTGGAATATTGGAATATTGGAATATTGGAATATTGGAATATTGGAATATTGGAATATTGGAATATTGGAATATTGGAATATTGGAATATTGGAATATTGGAATATTGGAATATTGGAATATTGGAATATTGGAATATTGGAATATTGGAATATTGGAATATTGGAATATTGGAATATTGGAATATTGGAATATTGGAATATTGGAATATTGGAATATTGGAATATTGGAATATTGGAATATTGGAATATTGGAATATTGGAATATTGGAATATTGGAATATTGGAATATTGGAATATTGGAATATTGGAATATTGGAATATTGGAATATTGGAATATTGGAATATTGGAATATTGGAATATTGGAATATTGGAATATTGGAATATTGGAATATTGGAATATTGGAATATTGGAATATTGGAATATTGGAATATTGGAATATTGGAATATTGGAATATTGGAATATTGGAATATTGGAATATTGGAATATTGGAATATTGGAATATTGGAATATTGGAATATTGGAATATTGGAATATTGGAATATTGGAATATTGGAATATTGGAATATTGGAATATTGGAATATTGGAATATTGGAATATTGGAATATTGGAATATTGGAATATTGGAATATTGGAATATTGGAATATTGGAATATTGGAATATTGGAATATTGGAATATTGGAATATTGGAATATTGGAATATTGGAATATTGGAATATTGGAATATTGGAATATTGGAATATTGGAATATTGGAATATTGGAATATTGGAATATTGGAATATTGGAATATTGGAATATTGGAATATTGGAATATTGGAATATTGGAATATTGGAATATTGGAATATTGGAATATTGGAATATTGGAATATTGGAATATTGGAATATTGGAATATTGGAATATTGGAATATTGGAATATTGGAATATTGGAATATTGGAATATTGGAATATTGGAATATTGGAATATTGGAATATTGGAATATTGGAATATTGGAATATTGGAATATTGGAATATTGGAATATTGGAATATTGGAATATTGGAATATTGGAATATTGGAATATTGGAATATTGGAATATTGGAATATTGGAATATTGGAATATTGGAATATTGGAATATTGGAATATTGGAATATTGGAATATTGGAATATTGGAATATTGGAATATTGGAATATTGGAATATTGGAATATTGGAATATTGGAATATTGGAATATTGGAATATTGGAATATTGGAATATTGGAATATTGGAATATTGGAATATTGGAATATTGGAATATTGGAATATTGGAATATTGGAATATTGGAATATTGGAATATTGGAATATTGGAATATTGGAATATTGGAATATTGGAATATTGGAATATTGGAATATTGGAATATTGGAATATTGGAATATTGGAATATTGGAATATTGGAATATTGGAATATTGGAATATTGGAATATTGGAATATTGGAATATTGGAATATTGGAATATTGGAATATTGGAATATTGGAATATTGGAATATTGGAATATTGGAATATTGGAATATTGGAATATTGGAATATTGGAATATTGGATTATTGGAATATTGGAATATTGGAATATTGGAATATCGGAACATTGGAACATTGGTATACTGGAATATTGGAATATTGGAATGTTGGAATGTTGGAATGTTGGAATATGGAATATTGGAGTATTGGAATATTGGAACATTGGAACATTGGTATACTGGAATATTGGAATATTGGAATGTTGGAATGTTGGAATGTTGGAATGTTGGAATGTTGGAATGTTGAATGTTGGAATATTGAAAATGGAAAATGGAAAATGGAAAATGGAAAATGGAAAAGGGAAAAGGGAAAAGGGAAAATGGATTATTGGAATATTGGAATATTAGAATATTGAATATTGGAATATTGGAATATTGGAACATTGGAACATTGGTATACTGGAATATTGGAATGTTGGAATGTTGGAATGTTGGAATGTTGGAATGTTGGAATGTTGGAATGTTGGAATGTTGGAATGTTGGAATATGGAATATTGGAATATTGGAATATGGAATATTGGAATATTGGAATGTTGGAAGTTGGAATGTTGGAATGTTGGAATGTTGGAATATTGAAAATGGAAAATGGAAAAGGGAAAAGGGAAAAGGGAAAAGGGAAAATGGATTATTGGAATATTGGAATATTGGAATATTAGAATATTGGAATATTGGAATATTGGAATATTGGAATATTGGAATATTGGAATGTTGGAATATTGGAATGTTGGAATGTTGGAATGTTGGAATGTTGGAATGTTGGAATGTTGGAATGTTGGAATGTTGGAATGTTGGAATATTGAAAATGGAAAAGGGAAAAGGGAAAAGGGAAAAGGGAAAAGGGAAAAGGGAAAAGGGAAAAGGGAAAAGGGAAAAGGGAAAAGGGAAAAGGGAAAAGGGAAAATGGAAAATGGAAAATGAAAAATTGAAATCTGACATCTGAAATCTAGAAACCAGAAACCAGAACCAGAAACCAGAAACCAGAAACCAGAAACCAGAAACCAGAAACCAGAAAACCAGTGTAAACCAGTAAAACCAGTAAACCAGTACACCAGTAAACCAGTAAACCGTAAACCAGTAAACCAGTAAACCAGTTAAACCAGAAACCAGTTAAACCAGTTAAACCAGTAAACCAGTTAACCAGTAAACCAGTTAAACCAGTAAACCAGGTAAACCAGTAAACAGTAAAACCAGTGTAAACCAGTAAACCAGGTAAACCAGTAAACCAGTTAAACCAGTAAACCAGTAAACCAAGTAAACCAGTAAACCAGGTAAACCAGTAAACCAGGTAAACCAGTAAAACCAGTAAACCAGTTAAACCAGTTAAACAGTAAACCAGGTAACCAGTAAACCAGGAAACCAGGAAACCAGGAAACCAGGAAACCAGAAACCAGGAAACCAGTAAACCATTAAACCAGTAAACCAGGAAACCAGTAAACCAGAAACCAGAAACCAGAAACCAGAACCAGTAAACCAGGAAACCAGGAAACCAGTAAACCAGGAAACCAGGAAACCAGTAAACCAGGAAACCAGGAAACCAGGAAACCAGGAAACCAGGAAACCAGTAAACAGTTAAACCAGTTAAACCAGTTAAACCAGAAACCAGGAAACCAGGAAACCAGGAAACCAGAAACCAGGAAACCAGGAAACCAGGAAACCAGTAAACAGGTAAACCAGTAAACCAGGAAACCAGAAACCAGGAAACCAGAAACCAGGAAACCAGGAAACCAGGAAACCAGGAAACCAGGAAACCAGAAACCAGGAAACCAGGAAACCAGTAAACAGAAACCAGAAACCAGAAACCAGGAAACCAGAAACCAGGAAACCAGGAAACCAGAAACCAGGAAACCAGAAACCAGAAACCAGAAACCAGAAACCAGAAACCAGGAAACCAGGAAACCAGGAAACCAGGAAACCAGGAAACCAGTAAACCAGTAACCAGAAACCAGTACACCAGTAAACCAGTTAAACCAGTAAACCAGTAAACCAGTTAAACCAGAAACCAGTTAAACCAGTAAACCAAGTAAACCAGTTAAACCAGTAAACCAGTTAAACCAGTAAACCAAGTAAACCAGTTAAACAGTAAACCAGTTAAACCAGTAAACCAGGTAAACCAGTAAACCAGTTAAACCAGTAAACCAGTAAACCATGTAAACCAGTAAACAGGTAAACCAGTAAACCAGGTAAACCAGTAAACCAGTAAACCAGTTAAACCAAGTAAACCAGTTAAACCAGTAAACCAGTCAACCAGTAAACAGGTAAACCAGTAAACCAGTTAAACCAGTAAACCAGTAAACCAGTAACCAGTAAACAGTAAACCAGTTAAACCAGTGTAAACCAGTAAACCAGTAAACCATTAAACCATAAACCAGTAAACAAGTAAACCAGTAACCAGGTAAACCAGTAAACCAGTAAAACCAGTAAACCAGTAAACCAGAAACCAGTAAACAAGTAAACCAGTAAACCAGTACACCAGTAAACCAGTAAACCAGTTAAACCAGTAAACCAGAAACCAGGAAACCAGTAAACCAGTTAAACCAGTAGTAAACCAGGTAACCAGTAAACCAGTAACCAGTACACCAGTAAACCAGTAACCAGTAAACCGTAAACAGTAAACCAGGTAACCAGTAACCAGTTAAACCAGTTAAACCAGTTAACCAGTAAACCAAGTAAACCAGTAACCAGTAAACCAGTAAACCAGTGTAAACCAGTAAACAGTAAACAGTAAAACCAGAAACCAGAAACCAGTAAACCAGTAAACCAGTTAAACCAGAAACCAGTAAACCAGTAACCAGTAAACCAGTAGTAAACCAGTAAACAGTAAACCAGTAAACCAGTAAACCAGTAAACCAGTAAACCAGTAACCATTAAACCAGTAAACCAGTAAACCAGTAAACCGTAAACAGTAAACAGTAAACCGTAACCAGTAAACCAGGTAAACCAGTAAACCAGTAAACCAGGAAACCAGTAAACCAGTAAACCAGAAACCAGTAAACCAGTTAACCAGTAAACCAGTACACCAGTAAACCAGTAACCAGTAAACCAGTAAACCAGTAAACCAGTCAACCAGTAAACCAGTAAACCAGTAAACAGTAAAACCAGTTAAACCAGTAAACCAGTAGTAAACCAGTAAGTAAACCAGTAAACCAGTAAACCAGTAAACCAGTACACCAGTAAACCAGTAAACAGTAACCAGTAACCAGTAAACCAGTAACCAGTAAACCAGTAAACCATTAAACCATAAACCAGTAACCAGTAACCAGAAACCAGGTAAACCAGTAACAGTAAACCAGGAAACCAGTAACCAGTAAACCAGTAAACCAGTACACCAGTAAACCAGAAACCAGAAACCAGTAACCATTAAACCATAAACCAGTAAACCAGTAAACCAGTAAACCATAACCAGTAAACCAGTAAACCAGTTAACCAGTAAACCAGTAAAACCAGGTAAACCAGTAAACCAGTAACCATTAAACCAGTAACCATAAACCAGTAAACTCAGTAAAACCAGTAAACCAGTAAACCATAACCAGTAAACCAGTAAACCAGTAAACCAGTACACAGTAAAACCAGTAAACCAGTACCAGTAAACCATAAACCAGTAAACAGTACACCAGTAAACCAAAACCAGTAACCAGAAACCAGTAAACCAGAAACCAGTAACCATAACCAGTAAACCAGTAAACCAGTAACCAGTAACCATAAACCAGTAAACCAGTAACCAGTAAACCAGAAACCAGTAAACCAGTAACCAGTAAAACCAGTACACCAGTAAACCAGTAAACCAGTAACCAGTAAACCAGTATAAACCAGTAAACCAGTAACCAGTAAACAGTAAAACAGTAAACCAGAAACCAGTAAACCAGTAACAGTAAACCAGAACCAGTAAACCAGTAAACCAGTAAACCAGTAAACCATAAACCAGTAAACGCAGTAAAACCAGTAAACCAGAAACCAGTAAACCAAAACCAGTAACCAGTAAACCATAACCAGTAAACCAGTAACCGTAAACCAGTAAACCAGTAAACCAGTAACCAGAACCAGTAACCAGTAAACCAGTAAACCAGTAAACCATAAACCAGTACACCAGTAACCAGTAAAAACCAGTAAACCAGAACCAGTAACCAGTAACCATAAACCAGTAAACCAGTAAACCAGTAAACCATAAACCAGTAAACCATAACCAGTAAACCAGTAAACTCAGTAAAACCAGTAAACCATAAACCAGTAACCAGTAACCATAACCAGTAAACCAGTAAACCAGAAACCAGAAACCAGTAAACCATTAACCAGTAAACCAGTAACCATTAAACCAGTAAACCAGTCAACCAGTAAACCAGTAACCAGAAACCAGTAAACCAGAAACCAGTAAACCGTAAACCAGTAAACCATTAAACCAGTAAACCAGCAAACCAGTAAACCATTACACCAGTAAACCATTAAACCAGTAAACCAGTAACAGTAAAACCAGTAACACCAGTAAACCAGAAACCAGTAAACCATGTAAACCAGTAACCAGTAAACCGTAAACCAGTAAACCAGTAACCAGTAAACCAAGTAAACCAGTAACCATAACCAGTAAACCAGTAAACCAGTAACCAGTAAACCAGTAAACCATTAAACCATAAACCAGTTAAACCAGTAAACCAGTAAACCAGAAACCATAACCAGTAAACCAGTACACCAGTAAACCATAAACCAGTAAAACCAGTAACCAGTAAACCAGAACCAGAAACCAGTAACCAGTAAACCAGTCAACCAGTAAACCAGTAACCAGTAAACCATAACCATAAACCAGTAAACCATTAACCAGTAAACCAGTACACCAGTAAACCATTAAACCAGTAACCATAAACCATAAACCAGTAAACAGTAACCAGTAAACCAGTAAACCAGTAAAACAGTAAAACCAGTAAACCAGTAAAACCAGTAAACCAGTAAACCAGTAAACCTAAACCAGTAAACCAGTAAACCAGTAAACCAGCAACCAGTAAACCAGTAAACTCAGTAAAACCAGTAACCATTAAACCAGTAACCATTAAACCAGTAAACCAGTAACCAGTAACCAGTAAACCAGTAACCAGTAAACCAAGTAAACCAGTAACCAGTACACCAGTAAACAGAAACCAGTAAAAACCAGTAAACAGTAAAACCAGAACCATAAACCAGTAAACAGTAAAACCAGTAAACCAGTAAACCAGTCAACCAGTAAACCATAAACCAGTAAACCAGTAAACCAGTAAAAAACCAGTAAACCGTAAACCAGTAACCAGTAAACCATTAAACCAGTAAACCATACACCAGTAAACCATTAAACCAGTAAACCAGTAAACCGTAAACCAGTAAACCATAACCAGTAACCAGTAAACCAGTACACCAGAAACCAGAAACCAGTAAACCAGTAAACCATTAACCAGTAACCATTAAACCAGTAAACAGTAACCAGTAAACAGTACACCAGTAAACCATTAACCAGTAAACCATTAAACCAGTACAACCAGTAAACCAGTAAACCAGGAAACCAGTAAACCATAACCATAAACCAGTAAACCAGTAAACCAGTAAACCAGTAAACCATTAACCAGTAAACCAGTAACCAGAAACCAGTACACCAGTAACCAGTAACCAGTTAAACCAGTTAAACAGTAAACCAGTAAACCATAAACCAGTAACCAGTAACCAGTAACAGTAAAACCAGTAAACCAGAAACCATAAACCAGTAACCAGTAAACCAGTAAACCGTAAACCAGTAACCATAAACCAGAAACCAGAACCAGTAAACCATTAAACCAGTAAACCAGTAAACCAGTAAACCAGTAAACCAGTAAACCATAACCAGTAAACCAGTAAACCAGTAAACCAGTAACCAGTAACCATTAAACCAGTAAACCAGAACCATAAACCAGTAACCAGTACACCAGTACACCAGAAACCAGAACCAGTAACCAGTTAAACCAGTTAAACCAGTAACCAGTAAACCAGTAACCAGTAAACCAGTACACCAGTAAACCAGAACCAGTAAACCAGAAACAGTAAAACCAGTAAACCAGTAAACCAGTCAACCAGTAAACCAGTACACCAGAAACCAGAAACCAGTTAAACAGTAAAACCAGAACCAGAAACCAGAACCAGTAACCATTAAACCAGTAACAGTAAAACCAGTACCAGTAAACCAGTAACCAGTAAACAGTACACCAGTAAACCAGTAAACCAAAACCAGTAAACCAGGAAACCAGTTAAACCAGTAAACCAGTTAAACCAGTACACCAGAAACCAGAAACCAGTAAACCAGAAACAGTAAAACCAGTAAACCAGTAAACCAGTAACACCAGTAAACCAGTACACCAGAAACCAGAAACCAGTAAACAGTAAAACCAGTAGTAAACCAGTAAACCAGTTAAACCAGTAAACCAGTAAACCAGTACACCAGAAACCAGTAACCAGTTAAACCAGTTAAACCAGTTAAACCAGTTAAACCAGTTAAACCAGTAAACCAGTAAACCAGTAAACCAGAAACCAGTTAAACCAGTAAACCAGTAACCAGTAACCAGTAAACCAGTAAACCAGTCAACCAGTAAACCGTTAAACCAGTAAACAGTAAAACCAGTAAACCAGAAGAAACCAGTAAACCAGTAAACCAGTTAACCAGTAAACCAGTACACCAGTTAAACCAGTAACCAGTAAACCGAAACCAGTAAACCAGTAAACCAGTAAACCAGTAAACCAGTAACAGTAAAACCAGTAAACCAGTAAACCAGTAAACCAGAAACAGTAAAACCAGTCAACCAGTAAACCAGTTAACCAGTAAACCAGTAAACCAGTAAACTAGTAAACCAGTAACCAGTAAACCAGTAAACAGTTAAACCAGTACAACCAGTAAACCAAGTAAACCAGTACACCAGTAAACCAGTAAAACAGTAAACCAGAAGAAACCAGTAACCAGTAAAACCAGAAACCAGTAAACCAGTAAACAGTACACCAGTAAACCAGGTAAACCAGTAAACAAGTAAACCAGTAAACCAGTAAACAGAAACCAGTAAACCAGTCAACCAGTAAACCAGAACCAGTAACCAGTTAAACCAGAAACCAGTAAACCGTAAACCAGTAAACCAGTAAACCAGGTAAACAGTAAAACCAGTTAACCAGTAAACCAGGTAAACCAGTAAACCAGAAACCAGTAAACCAGTGTAAACCAGTAACCAGTAAACAGTTAAACCAGTAAACCAGTAGTAAACCAGTAAACCAGTAAACCGTAAACCAGTAAACCAGTAAACCAGTAACACCAGTAACCAGTTAAACCAGTTAAACCAGTACACCAGTTAAACCAGTAAACCAGAAACCAGTAAACCAGTAAACCAGTAACCAGTAACCAGTAAACCAGGTAAACAGTAAACCGTAAACCAGTAAACCAGTAGTAAACCAGTAACCAGTAAACCGTAAACCAGTAAACAAGTAAACCAGTAGTAAACCAGTAAACCAGTAAACCAGTACACCAGTAAACCAGAAACCAGAAACCAGAAACCAGAAACCAGAAACCAGTTAAACCAGTAAACAGTAAAACCAGTAAACCAGTAACCAGTAAACCAGTACCAGTAAACCAGGAAACCAGTAACCAGTAACCAGTAAACCAGTTAAACCAGTAAACCAGTAAACAGGTAAACCAGTAAACAGTAAAACCAGTAAACCAGAAACAGTAAAACCAGTAAACCAGTACCAGTAAACCAGGAAACCAGTAAACCAGTAAACCAAGTAAACCAGTAACCAGAAACCAGTACCAGTAAACCAGGTAAACCAGTAAACCAGTAAACCAGTAAACCAGTTAAACCAGTAAACCAGTAAACCGTAACCAGTAAACCAGTTAAACCAGTAAACCAGTAAACCAGTAAACCAGTAAACCAGTAAACCAGTACAACCAGTAAACCAGTAAACCAGTAACAGTAAAACCAGTAAACCAGTATAAACCAGTAAACCAGTAAACCAGTACACCAGTAAACCAGTAAACCAGTAAACCAGTAAACCAGTAAACCAGTAACCAGAAACCAGTTAAACCAGTAAAACCAGTAAACAGTAAAACCAGTACCAGTAAACCAGGTAAACCAGTAACCAGAAACCAGTACACCAGTAAACCAGTAAACAGTAAAACCAGTACCAGTAAACCAGTAAACCAGAAACCAGAAACCAGAAACCAGAAACAGAAACCAGTAAACCAGTAAACCAGTAAACCGGTAAACCGGTAAACCGGTAAACCGGTAAACCGGTAAACCGGTAAACCGGTAAACCGGTAAACCAGTAAACCAGTAAACCAGTAAACCAGTAAACCAGTAAACCAGTAAACCAGTAAACCAGTAAACCAGTAAACCAGTAAACCAGTAAACCAGTAAACCAGAAACTAGAAACCAGTAAACCAGTAAACCAGAAACTAGAAACCAGAAACCAGAAACAAACAAACAAAAGTTCATATTAAATAACAAGCTTTCACTGCTGTCTAAGCAATGTAGGTGCGTTCGTAACGCCAAAGAGTCAATTTGCACTTTATTACAGCTGCACAAAGTTCAAATTCAATTATTCTATCAAAATGGTGTGCGTATGCGCGTCGGAAGATCGCCGCGAGCCGAAATTAAAACGAATGAAATAATAACATAAATAGTCACAAAATGTAATAGCTAAAGATCCACCATACTGATTTTCAATTTGGTTGGCTTCGCGGTATTATTTCTTTTGTTTTAGTTTCGGCACGCGACATAAAATGCATTCGTTTTCACGACATTACATCAGTCGAGCACAATCCGCGTTACCATCTGGCGGACTTGATAGACTACATTCTGTCAAAAAGATTTGGAATTTGACAGTTATTTGTTCCTAATAAAATAATAATAGTAAATATAATTTATGTACTATAATTATAACTTTGGCCACTCTTCTGGAACCCACTAATATTTAAATATTAGTTATTAGATGAACATATATAGAGCTGAACCCCACACACCGCCCTATCACCAGAGTGACGGTTCAGTCATTGCATTTCATTTGTCATTTGCATTTTTTTGCGCTGGCTATAAAATAGGTAAGAACAAAAAACTGCCACATTCCAATTTTTTTGACAGAACGAAGTCTGTCGGGTCAGCTAGTTTATTCTATAATATTACTATTGTAAATCTAAATTATTTTAAACTTTACCTTAATAACAGCGTTTTATCATCTACAGCTTAACTGTTATTTATCACTGAAATTAAGATTGAGTAAAAATAATCGATAAAAATATTAAATTTTGGACAGTTATTAAGTTAGTATATTTTATAGTTGCAATCTGCAATCCTTTTAACAAACGAAGGAATAATTTTAACAAAAATACTATACAAAATGAAACTCTATTATGTACTAGATTTTAATTGCTACTCGAAGAACTGAAAATAAGACCAACTGTAAACACTCGAGTGAATATGAAGGAATGTGAATTCGTAACTAAGTATAATTTTCAAAGTGCAAAAGAGTTTTGCTTTGCAATAGCATGCTCCCATATTTCCATGTTCACATCTTGGCGTAGGTAATTATCCTGAGTAACATACCGCAAAATAGTACTCTGCAATTACGAACGCCCTGTTTTCTTCGGCTATGCAGTGCGCAAACCTCACACACTTAAATCTTACTTTGCAAATAAAGTCTTTGGAATATTTCCTGCAATAGAAATCTTGTACAGTTCCCATAATGAAAGCCATATTAAATATTGCCTTTCTTTCACGTTAAATACCTAAAAGTGGTTTCAATTTTAAACGTAATGTAAAGTCTATAACGAATTAAAAACCTAACAAACTACCGACCTAATCTAATCCTAATATCGATATAGGTATAATAAAAAAAAACCCCGCATATGTGTCTGTTAAATATTCATCAGATATGTGAAACATTTAAAACATTTGAAATATTTCATAAAATTTTACAGGCACATGTAAAAACGAAATGTGTTAAAAAACTTCTGTTCATAAATTTTTTTAGGCACAAAAGTTTTAAAACATACAATTTATTTCACATGTTTTAATACAGAATTCATAGAGAAGTAATATTACCTTCCAATAAGATTTTGATATTAGCTTTTCCCAATTGAGTTGTTAAGACATTTTGAATTGTTTTTTTTTTATTTAAAAGTAAAACTTACTTTAAAAATGTGTTTATATATAAATATATACAAAGCTAAAACTTATCAAGAATATTATTACTTCGAGTATAACAACTTAACTAAATAAAACATATTTGCGGGTTTCATAGAATACTACTTTATTAGAGAAGTTAACAAAATAAATCAATTTCGAACGAAGGGGAAGGTCTATAAGCAATCACATTTTTAAAGAGAAACTCGTGAAAAGAAATTTCTTAAATACTTGTTCACTTTGGGGTCTTCGACAATTTGTGGAAGTTGATTCCTTCTTTTGTAAAAGTTTTAATTGCTTACTCTGCAGTCCACGCTAACATTTTGTTAAAGATTGCTACAAATTGTTGAATAAAAAATGTAAGCGTTTATCTTATTTAATAAGATACTGTACTTCAAGATCGATTCCTTCTAATTTTTTTTCGGATTATCCTTTGTGCCCTTCTTGGCGGTGCCGGCGTCCAACTTTGAATGCTGTGACTACTTGAGTGACACGACGTATTCTTTGTAAACTCATCTTCAAAATGATTCTCATTCTTTACACGATTCAAATATCTCAAGAAGTATAACAAGACCAGCATCACTACCCCAACATAAATAATGTATGAGGAGCAGGTCGGCTCCTGTTCTCTGACCAATAACATTTTGAAATTTTATCATTTAAGAAATTTTATTTCACCAATACATATTTTTGTCATTTTATTACAATGCCATTGTCAGTGACGTTTAATGTACATTTTTTTTATAAGGCAAAAGTAAACTTCTTTACTGTTTAATTTAATACTAAGAACTGACAATTTTTATTACTCTTTTATAAATAACCAGATTTATTTGTCGAATTATTAAGAACAATTTTTAAATAACATCAATTTAAATTTTTCTAGAGCAGAAAAAAAATGTATTAAAAATTTATTAAATCCTTTCTAACTGGACGGATTTATAACGTCGGGATATTCTTGAGTATAATTTTTCATCTCATATGCAGAAAATGTGAGCTGCACGCCTCTCAGAAGCTTGTTTGTCACATAACTTTGTTCCGCTTGAAACAAACTCAATATACTTATCACTCATAGTGACAGATACAATGAAGTTACATTCGTATGTGAGGGAGTCCTAGATATCTCGACTAGAGATTTTATTTCATTTTCTGAACACGGAAGCAGCAAACACTTTTAAAAAGTATTTCTATTTTTTGTTTGTGCACAAATTGGTTTATAATTTTTAGTCGTATGGAATTAGAAAATTGAATATTCTGTTAGATGTTGAGATTATATTTTTGTTGAAGTTCGGAACGTTTGCGATTCAGCCGGTGTCTCAAGGTATCGACGGGTGTATATTTATTCTGTCTCGGTGAACAGTTTGCGGGGAGTAGTTTGTTATGCACGCCGCGCCGGTTAGCGAATGCACGCCAAATGCAATGGCCAAAAGCAATCTTATTTCCTAACTTACATTGTATTTATATTTAAAATAGCAGCATTCAAAAATATATTCTACGCTGAAATAAGTATTGCAATTTTTAACCTACGATAAGAAATTGTCTCAATTGAAAGCGTTCTCTATATGCCCACAAATAATTGGCCCGATTTTTTGTTTGTCCTTTACATTTAATAATTGTTCCTTTAAAAAAACGAGCCTTTATGGCGGAAAAAGGAAATAAGAAAAATAGATTTAGAAAGAAAATATTCTGTTGAAACTTTTTAGTCTCTTTTACGACAGTATAAATGTTTGTGCAAAAAGTAATATTCTTTTTTAATCTATATTGCCGTCTATCGTGTTTGACGTTATATATACGTCAAAATATATTTTAATTTCTTTTGTAAGAAAATGTATTCATGTTACGTTTAAGTGCGTGATTAACATTTTCGCGGACTATAATTGATATCGGTTTACGATTTTTTTTTTGATCTTACTCATCATCATTTCAACAAACAACCAGTGAACGTTCACTGCTAGACATAAGACGTTTTTTCATCTTACTGCAGTTGCATAACTTTAAATAAGCGTAGAGATTTTTTTTTGAAATGGTGAACAAGTTTACCTAGAGGAAATGCATTCACATACTTACTCTCGCAGCAACAAATATAGGTTACGTTGGAATTGCACACATTAAAATCACACGATGATCCATTTTCATCGCTCTATTAAAAAGATTTCGCAAACCTTACGTTTTCTAAAAGCACTGGCTGCACCGTGCACCTTATTACGCTCGATGCATTGAGACATTAGAAATTCACTGCTCCAATAGTTTCCTTTCCAACAGTGCACTATAAAAAGGAACAAAGTAATGTTTACACTGCTTCTTCGCTGCAGAAATATGCTACGCTGTTGTACTTATATGGTTTCGGCAACAAAGTTCAAGCAACAGTTTCAGTTTAATAATCAGAAACTTTTTATTGATAAATCTTTTGGGATTTCATGTTATAAAACAATAGTTTTGTTGCTAATTGGAAGTGATGAACTTTTTTATAAAATAATCGTAAATTTGTTTGAAATTACAATGTAATCATTAAGGAGACCGAAATTAAAATATTTAACAGTATTAACCAAAGTTTATTGCTCGCTGCTTTAAAATTGCCATGTTCCCTGTATTAAATAAACTTAATTTGCAAAGGGAATTCCGCGCAACTATTTATGTCCATTCAGCACTCTCTGCCAAATGCAACGTTGTTTTCCACTGAGCAATCCCGGACCCTAAATTAGGTAGACGTGCTCAGTTTGATTAAAATTTAATTAAAATTCTTGTTTATTACATACATGGATTCATTGTTACTTTAAAAAATAATCGGTACTTCTACATTTACAATTAACCACATAAAGTATACACATAAAGTATTTGCAAAAATAATCGTAAAAGAGCAGTCGCATAAAAATAACAAAATCTTTAAATAACGCAGTAGTCCCTTTTTGATGATATTAATACAAGTTATATTATTCTTTTTTAAATATAAAACGTTTATAAAAGATTCAAATACTAAGATGAACGCTTTATAACAAAATGCAGTAAAAAGCAAACCTTTTCCTTTGAATGTACGTTAGTTACATTGATTACTAATTTACAATAGACTAATCATAAGCTAAACCGAATTCAGAAAATCACTCTTCCGGAAGTAGTATAACGTAGTGTCGGGTTTACTTTACATAAGTAAAAGCTTACACGCAACATTGCAGTTCGTGTAACAAGCAGTAGTTTATATTGTCGACACTAAACTTTACTTAGCGTTATGCACAAGTACACCATTAACTTTGTGCATATGCGTGACATGCGGCCATTGTAAACAACCATCTGATAACCATTTTTATTATATTTATGCTGAAAATTTATGAAACGGGATCGTTAAAACGATTTCAACTAATTTTATAACATTATAATACCCACAGTAAGTACTGTTACGTATTTACCACTTGAGATACAATTAAAATTATTAGTTTTCGTAAATGCTGTTAGAGTTATATACAGAAAAGGAATACAGTTTCAATTTACAGCCGATAAATATTATCAAGTTATATATACTTAAGAATATTAATAAATAGTATAACACACATCTGTAGGTAGAGAAATATTTAATATCTCCTGATGCAGGATTTGTCAATATTAATGCGCCATTTGCGTTCAAGTTTGCATATGAACTCGTATTGGTCATAAAAAATCCTGTCGTAAAAAATTTAACCAGAAACCCTAGCCCATATAGACCTTTATGCGAATAACATAGTGAATAAATTCCCGTGGAGCCACAATTCAATATCGTACAATATTTCAGATGATTTGCACTGTCGCAAATTCTGATCACGCACTGTTACCTGACAAATTTATCACTTTCTCGCATTTGCTAGGAGCGAGGCCGGGTGCCGCACCCTCACAAAATGACTCTAACGCAAAATTTCCATATTTTTACTTTCATTCAATGTATCGGTTACCCATACTAATAATTCAACTATCATATAACAAATATTTAATAAAAGTCGTTGATAAATCTATCTGAAAACAATATTAACTACCATTTTAATTATCAAGTTTGCAAACCAGCATGGGTTTAGCCCGATTGTCAACCTTGAACACCTCTTTGGAGCATAACTGGAGTATAATTACACAATTAAGTATTTGGACCACATATGTATACATGCTGTTTAAGTTATTATACAGAATAAGATGCTGAAATAGTCGTTACATGATTCATGAAAGAACTTTATGGTTTATATATTTTCGGACGTAGCCTAATCTGAAACTAGTTTCGCGGACACTTGTAAAAGTTTAAGATAATAATCATAATAGGCGACCTCAAGTAAGATGTGAAGAGAAAGAAGAAACATGTATCAATTATTGTACAACTATTCTCCTTTATATTGGTGGCTAATTAACCTAGAAATTGATTATTAGAAAAGACTACACAGTCTGTCATCACAGTGTCTAACCAATTATGACCTAAAAGCTAAATTTCTGGAATTACTGGCTAAGAAAGACGTCTCCTTGGAGATAGATCGAGTCCTGAAGACGGAAAAGAACGTCACTATTTGATTTGTGTTGTTTTTTTTATATTTTTTGAAGTATAGTATATTAAGTTTTCAGACACAAAGTACACTTCGACTAAAGGAAAGCATGTGGAAAGTAAGATGATGACTATCAATAATTGGAATCGAACTTAGCAATAATTATTGAGAAACTTGATGAATATAGGCGCAGGTCGGCTTTGTTGAAATGTCACGCATTTAAGGAACGATGCACATGAGCGGTTGGTCGGCAAGTACATACATAGAGTCGCACGTCGAAATAATTCATGTCCTGTTTACACACACGATGGTTTCCAATTTGACGTGGATGTGTGAACATTGCCAGAATATATTGCGTGTGCATTCGGCGTGCTATATTTACATGCAGTGTTATTGCGGCCGAGGATAGATTTAGTATGCAGTTAGTGAAATCTAATGCCATTTATATAAATTCTTATAAAGCAACTTTTAGAAATCATTTGTTGTTGATGTATTCGATACAACTTATCTATTCTTCTTCTTCTATGTTGTTGTTGTAAAAATTGTAATATTTTTGATTTTTTTCCATAACTCTTTATTTACAAATTTAGTAACAGTTTTTGTAATTAAGATTTTTAAACTGCATTAAAGATTATGAACACTTGTAATTCCGATTACTAAGACTCGAAGCCTCTTTTCACAGGCAGAAAATTAGGGCTACAATCTTCCATTTCTGTCTTCCCATTTGTCTTACTTATACTTTTATAGTACTTACCAGAAATGAATTTAATCTTCGAAATAATAAACCAAATAATTATATACTATCGCTGCTGGTATTTATATCAGTTAACGTATCCTTAATGCAAAAATAAAATAAAAAGAGCCGTGATAGCCTAGTGGTTTGAACGCCGGCCTTCCAATGCGAAGGTACCGGGTTCGAATCCGGCCTGCACCAATGAATTTTTAAATTTATGTGCAGTTAGCATAAAACACCAACTAATATCACGTGCTTTGACGGTGAAGGAAAACATCGTGAGGAAACCTGCATATCTATGTCATGACCATCAGTGGTCAGACTAGTATGTGAAATGGAGAAGGCAATGGCAAACCACTCCATTATAACTGCCAAGAGAGTCGTCATGTGTTTCAATAAAAACATGATGACCACGACCCTCAGTCATGAGGAAATACGACTTAGAAGAAGAATGCAAAATTAAAATATTAAAACCTGGAATGAACATTAACATCTTAACATATGTATTATAATGCATTATATCACATGGAGATATCACCTGAAGTTTAGAATTAATTGCAAATGTACTTGTTATAACAAACATTAAGTTTTATCATAAGCAATTTGTTAGTTTGATGAGAAAATAAATTCGCTGCTTCTTCAAGATAAGGGCTTATAACATTTAAATGAACGTTGTCTCTAATTTATAAACAAGAAAATTCTTACCAACAATCATAATAATTAATAACTTGAAAGTAATTAAATATTAGCCGTGATAGCCTAGTGGTTTGAACGCCGGCCTTCCACTGCGAAGGTACCGGGTTCGAATCCGGCCTGCACCAATGAATTTTTCAATTTATGTGCAGTTAGCATAAAACACCAACTAATATCACGTGCTTTGACGTTGAAGGAAAACATCGTGAGGAAACCTGCGTATCTATGTCGTGACCATCCGTGCTCGCACTAGTATGTGAAATGGAGAAGGCAATGGCAAACAACTCCATTATATCTGCCAAGAGAGTCGTCGTGTGTTTCAATAAAAACATGATGGCCGCGACCCTCAGTCATGAGGAAATACGACTTAGAAGAAGAAGAATTAAATATTACTTGACAATCCTACGAATACGTAATGTCTATTTTAAATCATCGTCGACAGGAGGTACATATGTTACAGTACCTTTTTTCGACTCTTCTCGGTGCATCGCAAAAGGCTCGTAAGGACAGAATATTTAAGTAGCATTCACTTATAAGTTAAATATTTGAAGAAGTAACTAACATAAGCGACAAATTTACTTAGCAGAATTGTGTAGTTGTTAAAAGAATCTTGTTTTGTTGCATAATTTATGTAGTAACTTTGTCGTAATTTCTTTTTTCTTTCGACTATCTGATACCGACGTTCCGTTGGCTTACTTTTGGAGGCCTCGATATAAATTACAAGAGGGTTTTCCAAGTCGGTAACCCCACTCATTTTCCTAACGAACGCCCTCGAAGGCGAATTCTTCAACGATTATACACGTGAAGAATGTACCCTCGACGCCATTTTGTTTCTTAATTACTAGCAACTGTAATTACTAGTAATTAAGATAGTAATTATAATAAAGAAAACATATAATTTAATTACACCAACAAGAAATATTTGTTTATATTTCCACGAAACGATGGGACGAGCAGAAATTTCACCTGGCTTCAGTTAAGATGGTATACACTACATCAAATTATGTTCATCTTGTTACCCCAGTAATTTCACCAGCTACAGTGCCTTTCAAACAGAAACACAGTTATATTTGCATACTATTAATACGTAACTTCATTGCTCGATTTAGTTAAAATATTATGGGATTATCATAGTTATCGAGATTTGTCTGAAATTTCTGGTAAAAAGGCATTCGTAGAATATTGCTAACTTAGCATTAAGCTTAAGATAAAACAAATAAATGAAAGTCACTTAGAATTTATTGCTATGCAAATAAAGCGTGGGACAGTAACGGGGGATTAGTCACCGTTTCAGTGTTACAAACGTGTAGTTTATCTCCCTATGGTCTCAGGCCCTACTGTCCTTAACCTAAGACGTGACGAGTCGGCCTTCCTCCGAGCGCTCCTGCGATAATTCACATTGTTCGACCTGGGTGCGTCGAACAGTTATGCAGTGATTGTCTCTTCATGATGCATGCAACCAAGGTTAATATCAAACGGCCTTTGACTCCATACTACTACATCAATTTGAATGTCACTACTTAGTTACACTTCTTTTGAAGCTGTGTTAATACTTCATTCTAAAGTAAATAAGAATATCGTCAACAATGCAAAAATATTAAAAAGGAAATATTTGATGAAATTTTTAACTTTCACTATAAAAATTAATACCTTATGATATTATAGAATCATTTAATGATTTTAACAACATTCTTAACAAACTTAACCAGTTAACTTATTGCCTACGAAGCAAAATTCATGCTTTAACTTTGAAGCAAAAAAGAAGCTACAAACTTCTTATTTTCAATTTACTGTCAAAACAGCAACCTTCATTATCTCTTTTGCGTCGTATATACGCGTTTCTTAGTTTTACCCATCGACATCATTATTTCATTTTAAATTAAATTAGTGGCTAATGTTTGAAAAAGAAAGAAATTTCAAACCTAAAGTCTTCAAATATTTCATAAAAAATATTTTCGAACATATCAGGTATGCCTACATTCGTTTAACGAACAGGAAAAGGAGAATCCAATTCAAACGAGCGTAAACAACACTCAGTCAACGGGGGCAAAAAAAAAATTTTACGCATATGTAACTGGCTTACTATTTGTACTTACACAGAATGTCGACCGGCAATTCGTTTCCGCCATCACCCCCACATATCATACTTTTTCCCGTTATACCCAACGAAATCGCATAACTCATCTACCTACATCACTTTGGGCCCGGTTCGACCCTCGGGGAAAATAATTTCACTACGCTTTATTTACCTAAGTTTTCATAGCGGACGAACATATGTGACAAACGTTGACAACAATATGATGAAATGATTATTGCATATCTATAGAAAGATAATGAATCTGTTAAAATAAATCAGCAGCTCAAATGATTACATTATTACTTGAAACAGGCACTTTCTACTTAAACACGAATCTTGTGTAGCAAGACCGGTAAATTGCGTTTATAAAGTAAATTATTGTCCAATTTGTTAGACATATAGATAATACAAGATTTATTTACCACTACAATAACAAGATCATTGTCTAAGGCTTTAAATTTCATATTACACATTAATTCCTCTAGTTATACAACAATGATAATAGCTTAATTTGTTATTTAAATTATTAATAATTTAAAGTAAGGAGCAGTACTTGTTATGATTAGTCTAAAAGAAGTTTTGAATAATTGACCTACAATAATCCTGAAGTATATTTCTTTGCTATGTTAAGAATATGTCCACGAAGAAGTTCTTCATCGTTTAATTATGTAACTGATTTTTATTAACGATTTTGTAACAAATAAAGAAATAGCGATTCATTAAATGAATAACAAATGTTCTTCAACAGTCGTAGGAGGAAATGATATCAATCGTTATGACATTGTGTACCGTGAAATATAAAGATATGAATATTAAAAACGTTGTTTACCCGAGAGACAAGAGCAGGAATGATAAAAGTTGTTTATAGTTATGGCATTGTGTCGGCATTCAACTACGACCCTGGAGTTCTGTTTCCTCAAGCAAAGATAATAATATTCTTCGTGCTCATTACATAGATGTTAACTACACTACTACCAAAAGAATTGAATATCTTCAATAATGATATTCATAGTTACAACTCGATTATATCAATTCAAGTTAAACATATTATATTAATAACTCTTTGTACTTATTGTATATACACGAGTAAAATTTAACCAGTTTCTATCCGCTTTTTGGTTAGTAAAAGAATTATGAAGATGAACTTTCGACATGATGTAATATATACTAATACTGGCAAAAATATAATTTCTACGGCCGAAAAGGACAGTATCTTTTATAATCATTGAGAGGCGATAGAGAAAATAAAGTTGCAAATTGAAGTATTATCTTACAAGGATAAACAAACAGCTCTCGTAGTAAATGATCACTGCCGAAAGCCAAACACCCGAAGTTTGCCGACATTTACGTTTTAAGAATTTTTGAAACGCTAATTAATGTGATTTCTGTCTTTAACTATTAAATCCAATCAAGAATTCAATGAGGTGACTAATTTACAGAGAACCGGTATAAATAATAATATAACTGTTTTCGCGAAGCAATTATGTTATAACGTTGTTTCGTTATGTGGCATCATTACTTCCTCGCCTAGCCGGTATGAACACCTTGACCGACGGCGGCATTGCGTTCATTGTTTATCATGCTGATGCAAATTGAAATATACGAGCATAATACATTCATAAAGTGATGTAAATTCTTGTTAATCTCAAAATCTCATAACATGTACAGCCACTTTTTACCGTAAACGAATGCGAATGTTCGTAGAAAACTGTAAAATTACATTTAGTAGAATCATTGCGTTATACGATAAAAGTTTAAAGCTATTTAGCAATGCCAGAACGTAATCTACTCCTTTCAAAAAATGTAAGGAATCCGCGTACGAAAAAGCGACTCATGTAATTATAAACTAATTATTAATAGTAAATGTACTAGTAAAATAACGTACCCAAGGTTTGCTGGTATTAAATAATAAGAAACGTGTTCGTAATAGAGGAGCTTAAAGCCAATAGCCTAATCTTCCACTGCGACATAAAGAGATCTCTCCTCGGCCGAATTATGTTTTGAGACGGAGCTTAAGAGCCGATTAGTGCAGAGACCTTGGAGAACTAGGGCCTCCGGTATTCGCTCTTTTTGTTACCATCTGGATAATGGGTTCAGAGACTGATACCAAAGTCGCTGAAATGATTCAATCGAGCAACCCTGTCGTAAAGCGATGAAGGATGAACTTCGTACGGGTTAGTCTTTTCAAATCCGACGTTACCTTTTATCCCCGTGAGTGACGAGGCATTTTGCACACATAAAACAAAGTTGCTTAAATTAATATATTATATTGTGTTAAGATGATGAAGATTGTGTAGCGCACGTTTGGTCGATTTGAGAATCTTTGAGAAAGGAAATTTGGCAGTGGACGTCTATAAGATGGTGATGACGACCACTTCAATGATATTTATTATCTAATATCTCTCACAGTCAACTATAGACAGCACTACTGTCACATGACAGTTACGGCACCAACCATAAGTGGGAATTTAGTTCTATCCAATCGTACAGCTTTGACCGCTGAGCCGCGCCATGTACAGTATGGAAGTTCACGTTAGAAACGTAATCGATCCTCGATATATATTCTTCTGTACATTGCATTCATTTGTCACGCTTGAGACAGCTAATTTGTCTAGCCTGTATCCAGCTCCAGAGGCTTATAAATCTAACACCGACAGAGTTCCAATCGCAACTTCGTAAATTCTCCTGCAGAGCCAATAATAAACATTTCTCTAGTGATCCCGTTGTACTGAATCCTGACACCTAAGCGCCGAATGAGATAATTACATTGGCACTGCATTTGGTTTATTATTATACATTTATACACTTAAGTGATTTTACATATAATAACTTTAATGTCTATTTTTTTAAGGATATTGCCAACTAATTTAGAAGACAATCTACAATTTGAAGCGTGCAAAATATTTTCTTTTTAATCAAAATGAAAAAAAATTGCTTTCATAATATAACGTGAAAATATTTCTCCTGGGTGGAGACACTAACAATTCCGATGGTATTTAGTGGCGTTTAGAAGGTTAGGTGACCTCTCCACGATGACGGGCTGCATACCTGTTTGTCATCTTAATTGCTACTATCATCATCAGTAGTAGTCGACTGTTAAACAAAGGCATCCTTCATGGAAGCCACTTAGCCCGATCTTCGGCTACACGTATCCAGTAGCTACCAACCGACTTGTGCAAATTGTCTTAAACTCGGATTAAAATTATCTGTTTTTAAAACTAAAGTAAACACGCAAAGTTCAAGCAAAGGTTGTCCACTGTGACGTCACTAAGCTTATTTTGCAGTCGAGACACATTTGAGAATTACCAACTCGTCGATCGTCGCCACCGACCGTGACTGGGATGCATATCGACTAGCAAGCACTTCACGCTGCGACTAAAACTCAATTTGTACCTATCGCCGCCCCATCCTCCGCATAAAGCTGTAGAAAACAAAGAATATTATGTGTTCACACTATAAATAACATATTCAAAAACTATACAAGTAAATGAGCTACAACAGTGGACATTTAAGCTCTTCTTTATTATGACTATATAAAACAATTCTACTTATAGAAATTTTGAACTTATGAATACCATAACTGAAACGGATGTACGAGCATGCATTTTAGATAGATTTAATATACAACAAGCTACCTAATTGATACAAGGTTCAAAAAAAGAAAGCAGAATTCTAGAAACATTTTATTGTGAAAAAATATATAATCTTTTCTTTACATATCGCAGCAGTGATCGACGGTAATGTTCATCTAGGTTAAATGATACACTTGTCCTTAACTATGTGGTGCTGACTGAAATCTCATAACTCATGCTTTCATTAGCTACAGCGTCTTTCAAATCTGAACACCTAGATGATCTAAGACAAGGAGGATCGACCACCAAATGATTTATTTGTTGATCAAAAAATATTAAGTCTGTTCAAAATCAGTAAACACATTTAAAACATAGAGAAGGAATAATATATATTAACTGAACTGTGTTGGTCACATTATACTCTATGATATGTAATATGACCTTAAGGGAACCTGTCGAAAACGGTCGGTGCGTCATTAGCATAAATTGATAGGGAATAATATTGTATGCGACCCTCCATAGGTCGCATTTATATATGTTATGAACGCTTCACAAATTTGTACCGATATCATATTACGTTTTCGCCATTACAGTCGCTTTCGCTTTTATCCTATTCTGCGACTATCGTATTGAACAGAATAATTATGCATCTCATCATTAATTTTACCTATTTTTATCTACACACCTAGACTCCATATCCTCCATAGCTGTCAATTGACTTCTTCGTGGATATTCAATGAGTATAGTAAAATTTGCGCTTTGTTCTATGAACACGGCTCTTAACATGCTCTATGACTGCTGCAGATCGTCTTTACACGCTTATCTTAAAATTAACATGAAGAACGAAGATCACATTCAATTCCTTTGTTGTACCAATGCTTCTAAAGGTTGGAGGTTCTACATAGGAATTTGTTTAGAATATGTTTACCAGGACTGTAAATCTAGTTTTTCAATTCGCGTAAATTAATAGTGACACAGACATAGTCGCTGATTTTATGAGACTGCTAGCATTAAGTGCACACTTCTCGATAGATTGACAGCCGATGGATCAGTAAGGTCTTCGAATGGCAGCAGTAAGTTCTTGCAGATCTTTCTCAAGGCAAATCGGAAACCGCTGGTAGCTGGCTTGGTAAGACCATTCGGTGCGGAGATGTTTGTCTAATAATAAGCGTCTTCTATCCGATATCGATTCTCATTATCGAAAATGATATAAAAGTCTTCTTTCACCAAAACTTTCTATAAGGACAAACGATAGCTTCCACGGTTATAATTATTTGAACTCGATAAATTGTTTTTTATAAAAACGGGAGCAACGCGAACAATTAAACGAAAACTTCTAGAATTTTCTAAAGGAATTTCAGATATCCATTGCTTGTTGAAGCCGTAGCATTAATAAAGCTTTGTATTGAGAACTGGAAGGTGCGGAACGCCAATACCAATGCCTTGGCGTAAGAATAGTTCAACGTATGTGCAAATTATTATTTCAAAATTTTTCATTTATTGAATTGTCGTTTACAAAGTGCATTTTTTAATACTAATACATTTTAACGATTCTATCGCGTTTATTTTATTTATATCAAGACGTTTCGAGTGATCTTTAGCAAAAATGGTCTCGGAGGGATTGTGGTGATCGATGTCCTGTTGTCAGTCAAATATCGAATAAGAAATAGTTAAAATAAACACGCTAATATTCAATGAAATTTTAATGTTTCCGTATATTTGATTTGATTTAATGCTCACTGTTCATTCATATGTTTGATAGAAGAAATGATTTCCACAGAACTCACTTGGGTACACATGATAAAATTCGCAAGTCAGTCAAACAAGTGTTTTGTATTATGTTAGTTAATAGTATAAATATTAAATATTATTATGTTATAGTTTAACTGTAAAACCAGATGAACCGTTAATAAAATAATTCGCCATTTTATTGTTTTAAAACGCAATACTCGCAGCCGGTAAAACAAACAATGCATTAAAACCTTTGCCAACTTTCATTTCCTCTTGCTGTTTCAGCATACTTTGCCAATTTCTCTATTTTATAATTTAATATCGCAATGTAACAAAGTTAAAATGTTGGAAAAAGTATGTATGAGCGTAAACAACAAGTAAGCTCTGTAGGATTTACCGCTGCATTTACCTCTCCGATACAGAAGTCCCGAACAAAAGAATCAGTTGGGCGTTTATAATTCAGTCTGACTGCATTAATATACTCCACAAGTTTTTTGGCAGCGAACTTCCTGCGACTTCGGTTAAAGGCGTTCAGTGCTAGGAACTGAAACGTCTTGGGCGATTATTTAAATATACATGAAACTCGAATAATTCCTGTATAAAGTTATAAAGTAATTTCGTACAGTGATTGTCATTACGATAGTTATGACAATTTATAAAGTTTAGTATTACGTATAAACGGTTGATATGGTAGTTTATGTGTTCAACTAATCAACGAGACCTGCTGAAACAGCGATGATAGAGTTGGTATATATTCAAGTGGTTTTAAAATAACCCCATCTCTATTCAAACTCACAAACCAACTCGGAAACTAAACAAACCAGTTCAGCGATCAGTATAATTTATTTCGCTACAGTGTTTGTATTACAGAGGAAAAGTGGCAAATAAAAGAATGTTTGTGATACAGTTACGTATTTCATAAATACCTGTTTTCTTTTCGACCCTCCGAACGATAGGACAAACAAATTGCCGGAAATATTTGAATAAGAATGGGCATTTTCGTGAACACTAATGTGCGAGGCGGAAAGCCGTGCCGTTGAGGGCCCCCGTAATATAAGCTTTATTTTTCCGGATTTGTACGAACGGGACCAAAAAACCACACAACGCCCCATTGTTGGACAAGGGCGATGAAACAGTCACGGTTATTATATCTGTGGTAACAACTTTATTGCTTTATTTGGGACGCTTTTTTTTTTGTACACCAATTTCGAAATCTGTTTTGTCTCACCTTTTCTATTTACAATCATATTATTGATACTTGCTGGTCTTTATACATAAAGAGAAAATAATTCTTATCTTCATATAAATATGTCTCTTCTTTTTTAAGTTTTTTGTTGCTCTATCGACTACAGAGCAATTGTCAATGATATTTCAAAACGGTTTATACGTCGTATTGCAATTTAGTTACTTATAAAGAGGTTACAGTTCACAAAGCCCAACAATTGCAAAGGCTGCAGTCGGTTCACGGATAAAGGATCAACCCTATCACGTTCCGAACGTAATGATACGTTGCGAAAAGGCATTTACCACTAATACAAAACGTTTACAAGTGCGTTTTACGCCTAAGCACCCTATTATTGTACGTGTAATTGCGTGTATTATATAGATGATCGTTTGAAGGTTCTTAAAATAACCGTGTCATGATAGATTATTTTTTACGTTAGATGTTGCCGACATTACTAAAAACGTTGGACTCAACTTACTCTTCAACTTAATGGTATAGAACCTGTAACAACATATTAGTGATCTGTACCTTCAAAGTTAAAGCTTCATCGCTTTATTTGTGTGGCCAGTTGCTTTGTTGTTAATTGCAAAACATTTCTAACGATTTAACTACCATTCGTACGTTTTAAGCATAAGTCTGTTTCAATCAATAAATACATAAGTATTACAATGGTATTATTTAGATTGTAATGGCATCATTGTCATCATACATTATTAGAATGATGCCCTATTGATAGGTTTGTTGTTTAATAAATTATTCATCATCGTTATCATCTGCGATAGACAGTCCACTGTTGGACATAGGTCTCTTGTATTTCACAAAACACAGTCGATTCAAATAGTATATGTAAGTAGACATAGACACCAAAAATTTATTACAACAATGCATTTTTTGTTTATGTTACCATTCACTACATGGTGATCTCATTATTTGTCATAATGACAATAGTCGGTCATTAATGAATTTTAAGCCGGTAGATATGTATTAGTGTTTGCAACAATAGTTTAAATAATTTGTGTAAACGGTATTCAGTTTATTGATATATAAGTCGCGCCATTAGGCCGGTAATTATACAAACAATATTAGCGGCGCGTCGATGGCAGCGCCGCGCGCTGTGTGCGGCAATTGTGTTAACAAATCGTATTGGCCAACGAATTCTGCGCACTGAAATCTAATTGTGATAATTTTGTACGCCTCCCAGCGTACAATATGTGGAAAATATTTCAAAACATTTTCCCCTTTTTCCTTCTTTAAATGCAGGATACACGTTCGCTATTAAATTTCGGATTTGCTTCATTTTTAGAGTAAAACAATAATAACAAATTATATCAAGTTTCAATTCAATTAAGTTTTAGATTACTAAATTATCATAGAACGTTTAAATGAACATTTTAACAGGTCGTAGATATTTGTTACTGGATACCGTATCACCACAGCTTCTATTTCTGCCACCAAATAATAGTTTTCATATATTAGTATTCCGGATTTGAAGGACGGTGCATCTAGAGAAATTATCGGGGTATTGAAAACTATTATCTTGATACACAAGGTATTAGTTTACTTCACACAATATGGTGCTGTGTACATTATCCTAACTACCACCATACTGTTAATAAGCGGACGTACGACTTCGATTTGGGCAAGCGCCTTGCTCGGCTCTTCGGTTCGTAAGTAAAAAAAGTAAATAATGTAATTTTACAACGTCATTCGATAATAAAACAGTAAACGATCCGAGACCGCAAAATAACGAGATCGCTTAGCACGTTTTCATTCAATATTTCCCAATTTGATACGGTATTACGCTCCTCGCAAGGAGACAATGGGAGGCGTTCGGCAGTGACATTGGAAGGGCTAAATTTCGTTAAAATAAAAGCGTACATTGAACGTAAGATATAGCGCCTACGTGGTCGCCGTGAGATCCCCCGAGCACCTACAATGGAGAATTGGAAAAAGCTTTTATAATCCAACACGTGACACCCATACGGAAACGGTATCGCCATCGCTTACACTCCACACTCCTCGCCTCGAGTCCATACAATCGTAATTCTTTCCCCGAATGTATTACAATGCGATAAAATGTATACCCTGCTTCTTGAAATTTCTAACGACTTTTCTGAAAACAAAAAAAAACCCTATTATAATTTAATAGTTAACAAATATTAAAATTAATAACTATATAGCTGTTTAGGTACCACTTGCCCAGAATTACATTATTAACAAAATTTATTTTATTACTAATGCCACTAGAAAACTTCAAGATATAGGGAGATCGGACTGAAAACAATAAATGAAAAGCTGTAGACAGTCTGTGATGACTATGACGTCAGTACATCTCTCACATCAGCCCTTTCGTGACCATGTCTGCTGCAAAGCACTCGAAACCTTTTGGTAATAAGTTATCAAACAAAAGCAAAAAAAAAATTTCATTGCATGTGTTCGTGTGCATTCAAAAATGTCATTACATGTGTAATTTTCAGCATGTATAAGAATAAAGGAGTATTCTAACAATTTCATGAAAAAATTACTTAAAATTAAAACAAGCATAATACAAATGTGAGCTCGAAGTGTAACTTGAATAATTGACAACTTAATTGAAATTTTAATAAAACGCAACATTGTATACACATGGTACTGCTACACAATGTTGCGCTTTTTATTCGTACCATTTTATGCTACTATATCACAGCGATTTGTAATATTTTTTACAATAATAACAAAATATACAATAACTTAATAATGAGAATTATTGACTCAAATATTGAAGTTATATTTTATTATATAACTAATTATTTATCATCATATAAAACAGAGTTTCTTTTTATTTAAATGATGACACTTTCTTGTAAGTGAACTATACAAGCGAACTTAATAGAAGAAATAGTTTGACTAATGTTCAAAGCAATAACAGAAATTTAGATTGCATTTATAATATATAGAAAACATCGAGAAGTTCTTTTGGGAAACTTATTTATGATTTGAGATGTAATGTAACTTATTTCTCTTGCTTCATCGCCTTTCAAACAGAACTATATTGTTCTGATGTTTTGCGGGCGACATGCGCTGCAATGAATATATTCAGCAACAAAGACCTTTTCAGTAATCAAATTTAACCAAAAACCTTTAAATTCAGTTACTCAATCAACTTACTCATTATTAATCATTCCTCTAAATATCAATAATGCAATTGTTGTTTATAAACACATTAATGATGAACAATTTTTTTTTCCTGTAAAAAGAATCTATGGAAACAATCACAATTATCATTAAAGTTCCCTTTCAATATAGCAGTGGTTACATTATAAAGTGTGCCACACTTAATAAAAAAGGTAGGTGTAGTAAGATTTTCCTTTTAAAAGGTAAAATTTTCACTCGCCGCCCCTCATTAGTGAGCGGAAACCTTTTGAATAAGCGCGCATCCCGCTTTGGGTCCGCAATTCACTTTTTTTTTTACATTTACACACTTCTCGTATTTAATCTCCTGGCTACATTTATAAATGAAACCGACCCGTTATCTTTATCGCAATATTTTATACCATAATTTTAGAACCGAATTTTAAAATAGGCAATTGCACGTTAGCAGTTAAAAATGTATTAATTTGACCGGTTAAATCCTGGCGGCTCATTAGTTTTTATTAAACCTTGAAACAAGAACCTTAGTGAAATATCAAATAACATATTCTCTGTTAAAATCGTTTTAAAAACTGTATACAGTAATAAATGTTATTAACACAATTGTTACAAACTAAAACGTTAAAGCATTCATTATATTACATTTAGAACACTTAGTATTGTTTTTTTTTTTTTATATACTACTTTGCGACGAGACGAGCAAGACGTTCACCTGATGGTAATTGACACGCTTGCCCATGACAACGCGGCGCTAGTTAAGATGGTACACACTGCACCACATTGCGCTCGTCGCCTTGAGACATAAGGTGTTAAGTCTCGTTATCCCAGTAATTACACTAGCTACAGCGCCCTTCAAACCGGAACACAGTAATGTTTGCACACTACTATTTGGCGGGTGAAATAGGAGCTGCGGTGGTACCCATCCAGACGGTCTCCGGCAACAGAGACCTACCACCTGGTTAAAAAAATGTTTCTAATATTTATTTTGCTAACAGTATTAAAACAGTAAGATTTTAAGAATATTACAATAGTTTATATTCCACAAAATACATGGAATACATTACAAGAGACTATGTCCAGAAGTGGACGTCCATCGGTTGAAATGATGATAATGATAGAGTGTTTAAAGTTTATATTTAGTGGTTTTCTAAATACACTGAATTCTGGTTTAGTCATCACAATAAAAACCGCAGCTGTGATAACGGTAAGAATTTTACCAAAAAAATGGCAATTTGTAAGTAGGAATTTTATTACGACCATCGTTTAGTTCAGAAATCAGCATCAGAAAAATTTGTTAACTATTTTGTCGTGCAAACTTCAGTATCTTCTAAAGTAGTAAATGTCGCGATTTTATTGAATTATCGAACACCTTCTGTAATTAGTAAACTTTGTGGGAAAGTTTTTGCTTATGTGAAGTTCGTCATATTAACCAGAAGCCGACGATCCTCCGGTGCGGCATTAGTCGCTCTCATGCATGCATATTTTACGTGCATTAGCTAATGCAATTGAAATTGCTGCTATCCTTCATCTACATAATTAAGTTGGAAAATTTTCTTCATTATTTTAAATTGAATTTCACATCAAACTAAACCAATTTTCATGATCATGCTGTAGTAAAATAAAGCAACATTAATATTAAATTTATGTATCGACATTTTTTCGTTACATATTCTGTTTTTACTAGTTTCAATTGGCAAATGTTCATTTCATTAAGAAATTTTAATGTACTCGTACGTCTTCGTAAAAACCAAATCTATTAGTCACCAAGTATCCCATTTTAAACAAAATTATTTCTTATTTACATTGAAGTCTTGAAAGTTTCAGTGAAACTCAAATTTACAACTTAATCCAAATTAAAACTTGTATAATAAAACTAATTTAACTATAATCGTAATAGACATTTGAACAAATATGAAGATAGGTTTGAGAAAAAAGGATTTCTGAAAATGTATATTAGTGCAAATAAAAAAAAATAGACATGTATTCAATAAAATGATTGTTATTCAGTTATGGATACATTCTGTAATATATCACACGCTTACATAAAAGATAGGTGCAGTAAAATGTTCTTTTCAAGAGGTAAAATTTTACTACGCGCACGGCAAGGATTCCACATGGCTTTATTTATATACGAATGGGATAGAGATTTGTTGTCTAAATTAATGTAAATTTAGCGATTATAACTTAGTCTTATAAAGATGTCGCCAAATGAAAACTGTTTAAATAGATTGAGTCTTTATGTTTCAAAACGTTACAAGGAATTGATTATATGGGTGATAAGTGATATTCTTATAAAAAATCCATTATACACTGGTTCGAGTAATACACATCACCAAATTACTTCATTTCCTCGAGACTAGGACTAGCTTTTGTTTAAGACTGGGACTAGTCCATTGTTACCGCCTATTATTTCTCTGTATATAGTTCACTACAACCAACAGAAGTATGCGGAAAGCTAAAGATAAACAAAATACACTAATTGTGAAAGTTAAGTACCTTTTTAACTAATTTAATAAATAACAGACTGTTTTATTAAAAGATTAACATAAAAGAAACATATATTATAGATATTTCGATAATAATACATTGTAAGGACTTCCGGGTTTTTTAAATTTACTTATACGCGGCAAATAGTATGAGATTGCTATAATTTATTGTATCTTTTGATTACAAAAGAAATTGTAAAGTTGGTGTAATGGTGAAATGCTGAACTATGTACAGCTCAAAATTAATTTAAAACATTCACGGGTTCCTTATTCATAATATTTATAGTTGCTTAAAAACAATTTGCGCGTTTTAATGTTAGATTATTTAATTTGAAAACCTGTATACTCAACCAGCGCACCTTCGTGAGAATTGAAAACGTGGTAAAATTTTCACTTTTCCCATTAATGAGTGCAAACCTTTGCAAAGCGCGTGCATATCACTTAAAAATTTAATTTATTTTTTACATCGTGAGATGGCTTCTTCAAAAAATTCAATTAATGTACGTCATCATTTCGAATAGATAGATCGGTTGGTTGTCTAATGTACACTAAATTTCAGTTAAATAGTACATAATGTGACGACATATCTATTATCTATAAATTGATATTTAACAAGCTGTAACAAATTATGAAGATGTAATAAACCTACTTCTTCTTCAAGTCGTATTTCTTCATGACTGAGGGTCGTGGTCATCATGTTTTTAATAAAACACACGACTTACTAGTCAGTTATAATGGAGTGGTTTGCCATTGCCTTCTCCATTTCACATACTAGTCCGACCACGGATGGTCATGATATAGAAATGCAAGTTTCCTCGCGATGTTTTCCTTCACCATCAAAGCACGTGGTATTAGTTGGTGTTATACTAACTGCACATAAATTGAAAAATTCATTGGTGCAGGCCGGATTCGAACCCGGTACCTTCGGATTGGAAGGCCGGCGTTCAAACCACTTGGCTATCATATAATAAACCTATACGTAAATGGAAATCTTTTACCAGGTCTGTTGAGATATGGTTGTCTTTGATCAATCTTCACGGCAAGAGGAGATGTAATCTAGATACAGGAATAAGTAGTGCACTTATCTAGCACTAGTCTATTTACTCTTATGAATGTTCTTTCTGTACAAATGGACGGTAACAATGACGATGGTAGATCGTACTTACTTACCGATTTAAAAACTCGAATATCACAGCTTTTTTACATATTTTTATTAAAATAGCGACAACGATGGTCTTAATGTATTTGATATCCGATATATTAGATTAATGTATAATCTTCTAAATGTACTATCATGTCATTATATGCATAAATTATTCTTGTTAGATTTCTATCGAACCTAATGATCCATATTTTTTGTTAAAATTGATTTTACAATTAAAAACCGTCTAAAACAAACAGCTAATATATGATCGTTGTTTTTAATTGAAAATCTTGATAAATTTAGCTTCAAGTGAAATTAGTCAAAACAATTTTTATGCAGGAATCCCGTTTTTATCGGTTGCTTCTATGCTGTTAAAATATTCGTTCGTGACACGATCTTATGGTCAGGTATGCATTCACCTAGTATACCTGTTCTTACCGTTTACGCACAAGACCTGTCACTTGATGCGAGTCCTCGGTTGTCCTCACGTCGCATCCTGTTAGCCTCGTCAAGCCTCCACTTTTTTTTTTCTTTCACTTCTATCAAGTTTTTCCGCGTTAGGCATTACGAATCAATTCCGCAATTGTACGTTTATGTGCATTGAAACCGCATTTATGGTAATTTCTGACCACTCCCTATTCGTTTAATTGGTGCTATGTTTATAACAACATAATGAGTAAATAAGTAATAACACTTTGCGTTAGAGATGTTTAATATGTAATTTAATTATTTGTAATATGAAGCGAACAATTCAAATGGAAAAAGTTACTATAACTGAGAGGAACTTTCTCCCAGTAATTAAAAAATTATAAAATTTTATATATACACTAAGTTACAAGCATTTCGGTGTCTTAGTAAAATTAGAGGATTCAATTTACTAAGCAATTCAAGGTCCAGGTGAGAAAGGTCGAGCAGAACTAAAACGGGAATTCGTGTAGCAACTTCTTACGTAAATTAGAAAACTCACTTGTAAGTTAATTTCTTTTTGCGAGACAGAATTAATATTTTCCTTTCGCCTTCGGCGGCGGTGAGCGTCACCTCGTACCTTGTGAACCCATTATCATTAATCTTGTAGAAACACCCCTAAGATAATATTCTTTCAGCTCCCGTAGAAAAAAATACTAACTCTTAGATGCTTGAAATAGAGCAACAATATTTTTTTTTAATTTGTTTGTTCTTTCATTGTAGCCATCAACGCATTAACTATATTAAAATATAACTAAAAGATCCCAACGGTTATATCGCCTTTATAATTTTACATATAGCAAAAGTTCTAGTATATACAATCTACTAAATACTTATGATAGGTCTCTGTTACCAAAAACCGTTTAGGTAACTACCACAACAGCTACATCAGCCGGCAAATAGTAATACGCAAATTTTACTAATTTCCTATTTGGAGGGCGTTTATTTGTGAAGTTACTAGGGTAAAGAGACTTGACATCTTGGGCCTCGAAGCGATGTGAACAACTTGTTTAATCGCTTCCTGAAATAATTACCGAGTTACGATTTGTAGAGCGTTGTAGCTCGAGCCATTATGGTAACGGGACTTCACACCTTACTTAAAGTGTCAAGGGCGGCATGTTTCTTTTTAAACATCTTGTAGTTTGGCATTATAGCTTAGGCATATAACTAATAACTACCTACCATCAACCAACTAAAAAATTCAAAGAAATCTTAAGCCGTAGCTAAAACAAATTACTCATAGACCGTTTTAAAATGTGAAATCTTAAAAACTGAAGTAGAGAAAATTTAAAAGTGTAAGTTAAGCACCGTTAATATAAGCCACTATTTACATATAGCGCTTTCAAGGAACGTTAAATGTCATAAATGAGTGCAGCTTATAGCCCAAGTTGCAGTATAATATGAAGTATTGGCCAATTTAAAGTTTAAGCAGCGTAGTGTAGCACATTCAGCTACAGCTCTGGTAGCGAAGAATACTTATATGCCCCAGGCGACGCATAATCCCTTCCACCCGCACGGTGTTCCTACTTAACGGTAAACTAACCTCATTTCCATATTATTGTGTTACTCTGTCTAATATTAAACACGTTTAATGGAAGTTGCTCTTAACTACTAATGAGAACACTTCTCGAGGGGAACATACATAGAAAACGTTTCAATTTTTTTATCATTTAACGGACGCTTGTTAAATACAAACGCTTTTTAAATTATTGTAGGAACTCATGTTTTTGTTGCTCTCATCATCATCAGCCGAGAGACACTTACTGCTGGACTAGTCCTTTCCTAAATATCTTCACTGATCACTTTTCATGAGATATTTTAAGCTATTTGTATATTAATACTTCTTAATAACTTATAAACACCTTCTAAGATCAAACATTCGATATTTATGTGTATAATAAAACAACTCTTACTTTAACGATAAACATTTACAATAGAGTAATAGAACAAGTCTTATTTTTCATGCAGAGTTCAACTATTTCATGAAACAATAAATGGTTGATCCGTGCATAACAGAGCGAGATACGACGAGCCCCCAATTTATCTCGTCAGGAACAATCCAATTATATTTTTTCCGCCAAATAGACTGACTCGTACTATACCATGGAACATATTCGTTTTGGGCCCCCGCCATCGCTTCGTTGATTTTATCTGCTCTTTCATATTGCCCTCTGTTAGAGTCTCCACAAGAATAAATAGATAGGAATAATACACTGTGTGATTTATTTCCAACATACCTTCGAATAGAAAACATTAAATGGAATATTCAATTAATATTCATGAACGAACCTGTGTAAAACGTTGATTATATTAGTCTCATCATCATGCTACAAAGCGGGGACAGCACCAGATTGCGATGTGGTGCTCTTCATACATGCTGTATTGGGCAAAATTGTTTTATTCATCGCTTCGTTTTACAATATAAAATTGTTTCGGTCTGTGTCGAGACGAGCAAGAGGTTCACCTGATGGTAAGTGATACGCTGGTCAATGACAACGTGGTGTTAGTTAAGGTGGTACACACTGCACCACATTGCGCTCGTCGCCTTGAGACATAAGGTGCTAAGTCTCGTTACCCCAGTAATTACACTAGCTACAGCGCCCTTCGAACCGGAACACAGTAATGTTTGCACACTACTATTTGGCGGGTGAAATAGGAGCTGCGGTGGTACCCATCCAGACGGTCTCCGGCAACAGAGACCTACCACCAGTAAATCGATTAATGTGAAAATCGAGCTTTGAAACTTCGTCCAGAAAGGAAACTTTTCATCAATCCAATACTTCTTCATTATATCAATGTTTAATAATTAATTATTATTATAATCTATCTTTGGTATTTCGTTCTGTTGTAGTACAAATAAAGCGTACGTAATGTACACAGAAAATATAAATTAGTGATGAAAGGTGTTAAAGCAAAAGGTGCACGCATTCATCAATTCCGGCAAGCCTTTCGGGAATAACGTAACAGCCAACTGAAACGCGTCCGGTTTCGACTGAGTAAATCCAATTTTATTACGCTAATAAAAGGCAATCCAATTAAATCCGGAGGTTTTTTACGGGCGCTGCACGTAGCTAGCTCTAGTGCTCTTGAGTGGAGGGCCTGGTGCAGACCGCGCCGTTCCACAGGTCTCGAATGTAACTATTTGGGATATGAATGTAATGTGCTTCATTCTAAAGGCTACAACAACTTGCGGTTAGTTTATTCTTTCATTCCAAAGCTGCTTACATAATAGCATTGATAAGTTTTTTTTTAATTTTTTATGAACAGGTGTTATATTTCTTGATTTCATCATTGTCGGAATTTATTCATTTAATGGTGAATGTATGTTTTACTCTTAATGGTACAGGTTTACGCATCTACCCACTTCCGGGCGCTTTGAGGAGTCGGTGACCACTCTAAGACTTGTTTCTCACGCTGGCCATCATTGACATGATGTGGCCCTCCCTCAATCACTTAAGCTTGCAAATTTTCAGAGCTATGTCGAGCTATATCAAGCTATGAAGTCTTTGGTGCACCTCTGCATTGTTTCATTTCGGATCTCGTCACTAAGATAAATATCGAGGATATCTCTCTATCCATCGCATGCTCTGTGGCTTTCAATCGATGTACCAGCCCGATGATCAGATACCATGCCTTGAATGGTTGCTAAAGAGGATGCACTAGTTAAAGACTTTCGTCTTAATACATTGGGGTATTTACGAGAGGAGAATGCAAAGGTTACTTAGATTACTATCAATATTTACAAATACTTAATGTAATATACTAAATCGATACTTAAAGAATTTTGCAATAGTATGGATTTTTAAACTAATGAATGTAATAAAATATAAAATGTCTAGTCGCCATTATTAAATACCTTTAACTTTTGATTAAATCGTTATAAATTTCTACAAGTCCTATTAAAATTTATTTAAGCAATTAAAACATTTTAAGATCAATTAGTTATTGAATGACTTGGTCGAGCCCTTTATAGCATTAATAATGGCCATTGAATCGACGACGTAATTGAACAATTTTAAATACTTACGGCGCTGGTTAAAAAATACTTCTGCTGGAAGTATTTTTACATTAAAAAGTAAAACTTCTTTTTAAATTTAACCATCGACCTTTTCTAAAAATTGATACCGTTACTTATATAACTATGATGTCGTCTAACTTAGCTTGATAAACTTTGTAATGAAAAATTTATTAACGTGACTGTCATTTTGACATAAATCATCATCTTAGTGATTAATTATTGGACACTGAGATATTAATAATCCTGTAGCCAATAAAACGATAAAACAATAATTTTCTCTATTACTGCAACGAAATATCGAAACAGGAATTTTATCTGATAGTAATTAATAGACCTGGCTCGTAGCAAAGTGGTGTTATTTGTACGTACACCGCACCACTTTGAGCTCGTCCCCATGAGACGGTCTTCTTCAATACATCCCCTAATATCACTATAATTATTTTTCCAAAGAATTTATTGTAAATATTACTTTATAATATACATGTTTTCGAGTTTGTAAGACGCTTATATGGGTGCCAAAACATTTCACGTTTTACGGCGACAAATAGAATGAAGTGCAGTGTAAACATTCTTACTAATACTTCAGTATTTTATCGCATCAGTCGAACTTTCCGTTGGTTCTATCACATAATTGAATACTTGAGTGGTTACAGTGCAAATGAAAATATTAAACATACAAATAAACAAAAGCTTGATGAACTCGTAAAGTCAATGGATATGAAACAAGGTCCTTCTCCAATTCAGACAATATTTTGCAACGGCATCTGTTATTATAATAACGAAATTCGTTGTCCAATAAAACTGTCACATTCGACTCGTTGATTGCTTGTCGTCAATCACTTTAGTCGCAGTGTTGCAGCTTTCCGATATTAATCGCTAGCTCGTTATCTACTGTAAATCGGGAGCAGTTGTGATATATTTAACTAAAAAAATATATACAAACTGTATGCGAATGTCTTAATTACAACCATGTCTCTTTATACCATAGTACAGTCTAACAGACTGTAGACCACAATCCTATTGACGCCAAAAATGATAAATCATTTGCTTGTTATGTACCCTAAAGAAACTTTTATATAACCATAAGATCAATCAAATTAACGGTGTTCTAGGAAAAATAATAAAAACGTACTTTACATGTCCACGGTTTGTCCAAGAAATAAGACTAGAGCTCAGAAGATACAGCGGTGGTGAATGTGTTTGTGATAATTGTTTAGATTTATTCTTCGTCCTTCAACTGGTTGTGGTAATGAGTGACTGACAGATTTTACTCACAATTAAGTTATCTCTAATATGTGTACCATGGTGAGATTAGAAGCAATTACATATATTTTTTAGTAACAATTTTTCGTTTGAATTCCGGTAATAATATCTTTCAGGTAACATATCATAAGTAAACTATAAACCAAAGGTAGGTAGATTCCTTACCGATCTAAAATTATATTATATTAATTATTTGTTCATAAAAAATCATACTTTTTGCTGCTGTGTTTTTCACAAATACTTAACAACGCATTATATTTAAACTAATCAATAAATCTCATTATGGATTTCATAATACAAAAATGTATGAGGACAATTCAAAGGAAATTATATCAAAATGAATTATTTCGAGTACAATGAATTTACATCGAAATTTTTAATGTACGGTTAATTGAATAACCGGTGAAATTTATGTAAAGTTTCAAAATGTATGCCCGAAACTCTGTCGGCAATATGCGGCCGTCTTTCGCAAATATCCACCAACTTTGCACGTGAATGTAAATATGCAATATTGCAGGTGAGTAAACATACTGGATCCCGGTATATTGCCGCGTGTTCAGAGGTCGGTAAGATTTACTGGTACACAATGTGGTTATTACTTCTACAAGGTATTATTAATAAATTTATATATTTTAATACCAAAATAGCTTTGCAATAAACAATGCAAACACAGAAGAGATATTTTTATAACTAAGCTCATGTTATCGTTTACCAGAATTTTTAGATATGTTTTGTCTGTTGCTTGAATTGATGTTACTTTTTAATTTTGTTGTCGTGAATGACGAGTGTTCTCTTCTCAGCACCAAAAATTACACGTTTATAAATTCTTTAAATATAACACATAATACAGTAAAAAGACAAACGACTATTATAATTGACAGTGTTAAGGGTGTATCGTCTTTCAAACAAATACGAAAAGGAAAAAGTTCGAAACCTTAAAGGAAGTGAAGTATACATAGACAAATTGTGGATCAATGATTAACGAAAACAGTATTATAGGTGTTTGTTGCAGAAATACGGATTTTGGTGCCACCGTACCAAAGATATCCGCTACATAAAACAGCACCGCCAATCCATTGATTGCTCGTCGTTTATCACCGTCAGCACAAAGCTGTTGCTTTTCAATATTAATCATATGCTCGTTATCTGGTACAGAATGGGTACGGAGCTTCAGCTACCGGTTAAATAATTTCATTGCGCGTTAAATTATTTTATCGTTGGTAAAAATAATGAATTATCTGTACGAATTGTAATTGGCGAATATTTTGAAATACGCTACACAACCTTCCTTCGTGCAAAATGTTCCTTCTGTTCAGTGGTAATAAATTACTATTGTTCATTATCGCAGTGTATTAATAGAGTTGCTTGCTAGTACTTTCAATATCTGATTATATGTTACTGCAGTAACAATAACAAACACACTTTCAAAAAGTTATTTTGTTTAAATAATTGGACCTGTTTTTTAGATGCCGTTACTACTTTTGAATTTAATATACGTTACAAAAAAAAATCATATCGTACAAGGTTTTTAATAAAAATTTCTATTGTTTGTATAGAGTAATAAAATTTTAATGCTAATGTCTGACGGTGATCTGGTGGTAAGTCTCTTTTACTAGATACCGTCTAGATAGGTACCAACGCAAGATCTATTATTGCCACCAAACAGAAAAGTATAAACGTTAATGTGTTCCGATTTGAAAGACGTTGTAGCTAATGAAATTACTAGGGTAAGGAGACTATATCATATATATATGATAATGTGGTGTAGTGTAATCATCTTAACTAGAACCACGTTGTTATCGGCAGGCGTATAACTTACCCTGAATTTCGAGACGGCCTTATCCGTCTCGTAGCTCCGTCATATATAATAATGCCGTGTTTTTTACTAAAGCAATGATGATTATGATGATAAATTTAATTATCAGTAAAAAGGGTTATTTTCAATTGATTTCAACCGCCGTTTCAAATTCCAATAGCGCTCGCTGCGTAGGCTTTCATCTCAAATAGATAATCTAATTATCTTCGCTACCTACCCACTTGTTTTCGATGAACGGGATATCTGCGCAAATTCGAAAGCCCAGTAAATTCACACAAGCGGGGCGATTAATGGAATTCCTAAAATTAGTAAACGTTCCATTACTAAGCCTCCAATTATCTTTTGAATTTATAGTTAATATTTTGTCGCTGTATACTTTGTACAATGTGTTAGTTAATAACCGGGGCGGCGGCAATTTTGCAATATTTAAGCCTTCATTATAATTAACTTGTATTTAAACTTATAATTTTGCGGATTAGTAAATGTTAAGTTTATTAGTTCATGTTAAGATTTAATCAAAATCCTGTTGCCTCAATGTCACAGTTTTCAATAAAATTATCATCTTCAATTTTAGCAATTCGTTTGTTCAGTTAGTATGTACAGATGTTATTGCTGTAGTTCAAAAGGCACTTAGGTGTACCTAAATTACAACCCTAACAACATATGACGTATAAGCTTAGTCGATTGTCTTGTAACACAGAAATTCCGAGGCTCCATAAAGAGCTTTGATGATGGTGTTTCTTCCAATCAGGAACCTACGAATGCATATGTTGCCTGATTGATAAGTAGATTATCAAAAGTACAGAACCATCGTTGCGGCACCACACGGTTTTGCTATAATTGATGACGTTTAAGAAAGTATTGTAATAAGAAACCATATATAAAAAGTGTACGTATACAAACAGAATATTTTTTAAAGTACTAACATACGAGTACTTAAGTCTTTATCTATTTACAAATTAAGTTAGGTGATAAAAACCATTACAATGTTTATAACTAGGTAGCGATAAAGTAATAAAATTAAACCGTTTCGTCAATTTGAAATATCTGAAATTGTTTTAATAATCTTCAACTTATATTAAAATTAAGTGTGATACTTTACCACCCCTCGGAAGTTTAAGAGGCCCAAAGTTTTGTAATTTAAGTAAATATCTATTATTATTAGTAAAGCGACATCCATCGTTGCCGAGCGAGGATCGATAGCCGACTTAAATTATGTACAAGCCTGAAGGGGTGAAGACGAGATCCTTTTAAACTTACTATTTCAGCCTACGATGAACATCTGAGCTCTACATTGTTCATAAATTTTAAAACACAAAACTTAAACTGTCTGCAATAAAAATCAATTCAGACAATTCAGAATGTGAACATATTACAGGATCTACTTTATGGTTTTTATACATATTAGATATTTAAAATAAACCTTTAGAATTTCATGTATCGGTGTTTTTTTACTCTAAGTTCCAATCGTAGCATATCGTCTGAAATATTTACCATGTATCAATGATCACTGTGTTACCTGCTAATTAGTTATATGTATAAACAAATCTAGATAAAATCTTTGTCTAAACTCTTCTATTAAACAAAGACATCAAATTATGCAAATTTAAAGGAAAGCTCGTTTTAGAATATCGTTGAGCAAAATTTCCATTCACTGATCGGATTACTTGTTAAAATATTTAAAGAACTCATATTATGCTTTTTGTAAACCTATTCAACTTACTTTAACCATTGTATTTGATCCATTTTACAACATCTTAAATAATACATATAATTTTCATCGCCTACGAGGTTATACGGGGAGACACGCTATTCAACGTTCTGTGATACCAATCAAGTCAATTCAAGATACATACAAAGTACGTATTGGATATAGACAGAGCCCTAATATCACTGTTCGAGCGGAAAATCCGATATCTTGAGCCGGAACATTGATGAGTCTTTAAATATTCATGAGGGAGACGAGCCGCGTTCGCTTCAAGTACGTTTACTACAAATGACGCCTGTCGCCGATCAGAACCCCTAAGCTCCGCAGTTAAATTAAGTGTTACATGTGAATGTGGAGTTATTAAAGCGAATGTCATCATTAACGTATAAAATTTGCAAAATGAATAATAATTCCATTACTTTTTTCATTAAACTCTTACTCAGCGATATATTGACAGTCTGATTAATATTTATAACATTTCCGTTATATTAGCGCTTTAAGGATATAATTTAGCATTGAAAAGTTAAGCTATACTTACTACACTATTGAAGTTCATCGTGAAATTACTTCATTCATGTGTAAAATCTAATAATTATCATTAAGTTATACTGACTTTTATTTCAAACAACATAACCATTAAAATAGTGAATTACTTTTATTTCATTATTCCCGTACGTCGAAATTTCTTTAAAATTACACAGGTGTGCAGTTAAATATTTTTTTTTGATGTTCTTGTTCGTGAAACTGAATCTTCAGAAGTATTCGTAAGTAAATCTTTTTTAAATTAATTGAAGTATATACAAAATTAGCATGTAAGGTTGTAAGCATTACTGTTAAACAAATTTGAATCGATAATGTTTCGTGTGTTTGCATATACATGATTCTGCGAGTACACTATCGACACAAGGACACCGCCGCTTCTCCGAAGGAATCCGCCACGAGCTCTGCATCTGGCTCACGATATATTCACGGCACCCATCACGAATTTGAAGACGTATTTGTATTTGCTTTGTTAGCGACAGCCTGTTCTTACGCTCGAGTGCATGCGAAATAGAGTTTTCGAAATGTTAGCATGTTGTTTGCGTTTAAACTTTGTTAGGTGCTGTTGTTTTTGTGCAAACGTTGCTTGCCGCTGCCTTTTAACTTGTATTATAAACATTTTTGTAAATTTTATAGCATAAATTTTACTACCTCACAATTACAGCTACATAATAGTTAAAACGTCTAGAAGCATTCCAAAAACATGATGTTAATCTGAGCACAGATTTTAATAACAGTAAAAATATGTGGGATTTAGAATAACATAAATTCTATCGTAACCCTCTGAATAATTTTGACAAATCTACGCAAGTAAAAAATACATCCTTATTATCAAAGTTATATCTGAAATATAGATAAGCACTATACTTAATAACGTTTATGTGGGGGTCGTTATGGACATGCACCCACTAAATCCCCCTCGTGGACCAGCTTCAGTGCGTTAGGGGAGACCCCCAGATCTCTTACAGAATGCATAAATGCATACCTAATAACAAACTTAATAATATGTAGTAAGACTAACATCAAATAATAAAACCTCACAAGAATAGCACCGTTTCTTAAGAAAATACATAAGTATATATTCTTAATTGTTCACCTGTCTGATCGATTTAGCCGACATGACAATAAGTAAAAAAAATTATCATAATGCTATTGTCACATTGTGTAACAAGTGCATGTCTATCGTGATTGACGTCCTTCACAGACGCGGAAGGTAATCAAAACTTATGCAAAGGCCTCGAAACATTATACCTAACGTATTTACATAGAAGGATATTACAAACAATTAAACGGCGGCATTACAAAGCGACACTGTAGTAACGCGCCAGAGGCTCTTTACCAATATTAAAATAGAAACCGGCTCCATGGATTTGACCGCATAATCTCGACGGCACGTGATCCATCATCAGATAAGCTTTAAAATAAAACTGGACGTCGCTTTGCGATCCATAGATTAAGCGTATCGGAAATTTCGCTGCAAACTGGTGCAAAGCATGACTGGTATTTAATTCGCTTCTGATTTGAACTTATCATAAATGTCTATGGTTTAGATAAATTCATTTATTTTGCATTGTGAGTTATGTCTATACGAATAAACATTATTAATTTTCTCTTTATCTGTCCAGAAAGTTTTTTTACGTCAACATCATCAACGTACGTACGTTTTTCTGAAATATAGCGCCATCCTACATTCTAAAGCTTTCCGTCCCATCGGTCTTCAAGCCTTCGAGTAAAGTGCTCTGTCCATTACAACTTAAACTGTTAAGGTTTACTTGCTTAGCAGGTCAATGGTAAATTTCCCAAAGCAAAATAAAAATTTCAGAAATACGATGTCGTAATTTTGCTTTGTGTTTATAACATTACCTAAGAAAGTATCTTTCCTCTTTAAAAACCTTTTGAAGAGTTGACAAAAAAAGCCATCTTAATCGGAGATGTGGAAATATATAAATATAGTATATAATAACTTCGATTTGCTGAGAAATACATCACAAATAAATAAAGCAAGATATTTTTTTTACTTATAAGTGTCTAGTTAAAGGTCTTAAATAGTGAGTAATCAAATTGATAATATTTTAAGCTGCATATACGAAACCAAACAGATTTTTGAAATTATTACATTCAAATAGAACGTCGGGGGAGGCCTTTGTCCAGCAGTGGACGTCTATAGGCTGATGATGATGATGATGATATAGTAATTCAGTCTTTCGTTTAATTGAACACGTTTCGCTTTTACTTAGGTTTTTAGTGCTGGCTTAATTGTATTATTAATGTCAATTATAATATATACAATATATTGTTTTTAAACAGCTGAAAAAGTCAAGTGTTAACAACTGCAACTAAACTTCACATGTTTTTAAGTGAGTAATGTTTATAAGTAATAATATAAACTTACCGGAAGAAGTGACTCAACTGATTTTTCGCATGTACTGCTTGTTGACGTTAGTCAATGCTATTGTACCAGTAGTCAAAACAGCAGATTTTGTTTGTACTCATTACTGAAAACTTCAAAATATATTTAAACTTTAAAAATGTGATTAAGATTAATGTGTAGTTCAATTACTATTTAGTTGACGTTAATGAACCCTATTATTTTTTAAACGCTGCGCAGGCGCAATCTTATTGCACAGATGCTATAGGAATGAATAAATTGTGAACCGAATTTATTAAATATACAATTTTAAATTTATATTATTTTTTAAGGATACTGATTAAAACGCAGTCTTAAAAAAACATTATGCGAGAAAAATTCAACCCCAAGTAAATCAAATGGGGTATGATTAATTTTGCACCAGCTAGTACATTCTGTTAATTCATTATGCACATCATAATTAGATATGATTATTTAAAAACGTTTTATCAACTATATAATAAAATTTGGTTACAATGCAACAAACAATATCAAATTTGCTGTGTAAGTCTGATATCACTCCATTTTTCCGACAGCGATTTAAATTTTTGACAATTCATTGCATCCGGTGGCAGATTTACGGTTTGATTACTGATCGGTCAGCATTGAAAACTCGCACCAGAATCAAATTTGAATGTAAATGTTGTAAATCACACGAGTTTCATGAATAGACACAAAATCCATTTTAACCAAAATGTAAACCATTTTTATTTGAAACGCACAAGTTTCAAACTTGATTTACAATAGTAAATTTAATATACAATGAACTGCTTTCTGCATTCCATGTGTAAATATTACTGTGCTCCAGTTTATAGAGTGGAGCCTAGCAAAATTACTGTTAATTAATGTGACGAGTACAATGTATGTCATCCTAACTAACGCTATATTGTTACAGCGCTTCGCTTACCATCAGCTAAAAGTCCTACACATATTTTCGTATGAATGACAGTTCAACATACATAAACAACTGTGGAGTATACAATTTGTAACAATATTAATTTGTCAATGTTAAAGGATTGATCTTATTACTCTAATGAATATTATCGTATAATAGGAAATCCTGCGCACCCGTATAAAGTTCCTTTCCAAAGTGCAATGATAATAATGTTGCGAAACGGTTGAAACGGCTGTGGGAGTGCGGCCGGTCGAGGTTAATGTCGATAGGGACCGCGGGCCGTGCTCAGTGTCAGCTGTTAAATACACAAGCATCGAACAGCTGACACTGAGCTCATGTATGAACGAGATAAAAGCTACCTTCCGAAGTACTGATAGTTCGGAACGTATAAGTAAAAATCAGCGATGCATTATATGCAGGAAATATATTTTCCAATCACTTCTAAATAGTAGGTCTCTGTTGGAGAGGTCGTTATTACCAACAAACGTTTATTTTTCCAAACAAGTAGTATTTCACAACGTAACTATGTTTCTATGACATAACTCATAAAGTCAAGTGTAATGTACACAAGCATAATAAATAGCACTTAATTTTTATAGACAAGCGTATAACTTATCATTAAACGTCTTGTTACTCTTGTAGCTTTAGTGTTTAAAAAAACATAAAGACTCCAAAATATATACGAGCCGAATTAAATTTTTCATTAATACTACAACTAAGAGGAAAGCGAAGAAGTCGGAATTTAACTTAAATTCTTTCTATTAGTGATATGGAATGCTACAGCTACAAGGATAACGTATGATAGTTATGTGACGCGAGTGATATAGAACTTGGCCGACATTCCAAATTTACGTACTAACAAACTTACAACCCATTACCTTGATAATATATTTCACACATTAAACTGTAATTAAATAAAACTTTACAATACCTTCGTTAATCGCAGATTTAACCATTAAAATTCGCACCGTACGAAATTAAATATTTAAACTTTAAATCCGTGGTTTATTCGGTTTTCCACAAAACTGTAACAGCATCATACGTTTTATTTGATTCGAAGAACTCTGAAAACAAAATGGTAATAACCGTATAATTTGCTAGATTTATTATGAAAACATTGTAATAAATATCATCTATTATTTTACTGTATAAACGACGACTTCAAAAAGATTGGATTGAATGCACAATAGATATCTATGGGTTAACTATCACCATAAATCTGCCACCATAACATCGTTGCTAAGTTCTGTCAATATATGAACATCTACATCATCTCATATCTTTTTCATTACAACATTTATACATGATAGTAATAACTTTTGCCGTGACTGATGGTAAAGCTAATGATAAAATGGTCAATTACAATAAGAAAGTCTTCCCTTCTTCTTAAAGCGACGCTCCTTGTCTTTTTTCCTTTCCTTCGTTTCTTCCTTAAGTCAAATTGAGAAGTCTATAACATGAGATTTAGACAAACGCTATCGTTTTGAATAGTATTTATATTGTGCATTTAGTTGTACTCACATACAGTTAAATTTCAATCTCGTTATTTATTTATAGGCTATTTTAAACACTAGGTAGTTTCAGTGTTACGCCTAACCGCTGTAAATGCATATTGAATAACACGCGGGCTCCATTCAGTTAAAAACAACAAACTATCAACTTGTTATATAATTAGACCCATGTTTACTATAAAAGCTTTTATTGCTAACGAACTCCGTATTTTATTAACTTAACTCCTGACGCGGGTTCCGCAGCCATTGTATTGGAAAGTTTTGATAAACATTTTCACTGTTCATTTACATTAATTTGTTCAAAATAATACATCCATGTGTTTTTTTAACATCGCCAAAACAAGAAGAAATTTAATAATACCTTAAGATTTTGCAAATTGATTATATAATGTGTAATGTTTTTTTTTTTTATAAGATTGTTTTGGCAAAGACATCTATATATTTTTTTATTAATTCATATAATGCAGTTCGTTATAAATTTGGTTATGAATGTGAATATACGTTTTCTTACGCCCAGCAAGTGTTCGTTATCAAACATATTTAATTTTATTAGCACATAGCGAGCGTAACGAGCTTTAATAAACTATAATTGTTAATGCCTCGACAAAACATGATTTCGGTTTACTATCGACAAGTATACTGATAAATAATTTATTGTGACTGGCAGTTGGCCCCTTATCGAGTAGATAATGTTGTGCTAGATCTATTCTGTGTATACTATTGTGCCCTAAAAATGGCTAATGAATGATTAAAAAAAATTTCGACGCACGGACAATTTTTAGCTCAATGTGAACTGATTTGTAATGTTAAATACTCTAGTTTTTAAGGTGTTCAAGGGTACTTGTAAAAGGGCAATTCATTTTCTTTGCTGTCAAACTATAAAGTGCATATTAAGAATTTCAGCCACACCCTTCCTTATAACAGGCATTTGCTTAGGTTTTGTGACGTGTGCAGTATTAAAATTATAGAATATTAGTAGACTATCGTCATTTTGAGAAGAGTTGTTATAAAATTATTTACATAGATATGAATAAAAAGCGAAAACTGTGGTGGCAAGTTTCCGTTGCCGGAGACCGTCTAAGTTGGTACCACTACAGCTCCTATTTCAGCTGCTAAATGGTAGTGTGCAAATATTCCTGTGTTCCAGTTGAAGGGTGCTGTAAGCTAGTGAAATTACTGAGGTAACGAGACTTAATAACTTATGTATCAAGGCGACGAGCGCAATATGGTGCAGTGTACCATATACCATCTTAACCACCGCCACATTGTTAAGGGCACTAACCATCAGGTGAACGTCTTGCTCGTCTCGTCGCCTCGTAGAATAAAATAAATACTTCTGTGGACATCTCTTTTATTTTCCACAAAAAATAATGTGTTGTAACCTACCCACAGAAAAGTAGCTCTTTTTTTACTTATTTAAGTAGGTCGTACGTCGTGTAGATCGTTCTTTCTAACTAATAACACTCAATACAATTGTCAACTTATATTGTATAATGCAGAATAACAGCACGGTGCCGCATCGATATGTAATTTTGAGAAAATACCACTGAAGTGACTACAGCACATACCTTTCACAAGTTCTTGGGATTCGAAAACGTAATATGGTTAAGGCATCCCAACTTGGTACAAGTTACCCCAACAGTTAATATCTGAACTGGGTTGATGTCGAGAACAGGCGGCAGCCAAAGTTCACTTTGATTGTGTTCCAACCAAACTGCTGTCGTAAGCTCGTTGCCTAGTCTGTGTAAAGGCTATTAGGTTTTGTGCAATACGAGAACTTCCAAACTCTTGCCTTCATAATGCCGGTCATGCGGCCATTGCAAGTATTTGCCTTTAATCTTTTGAGCACAAAATTTAATACCACAAACATTTTTACATAACGTACTATGCCTATAGAATAAGCACTTTCATAAAACGAAATATAAGCCAGTTTACTTTCTGTAGCAAAAAGTTCATATTAAGAGAATAAATCAGTTATTAAATGAAGCGTATATTTCACTGCACTCGTTAAACATTGTTTTAACGAACAATTGTTCACAGCAACGAATGAATAATCTTTTTTGAAATCCAAAATCAAATTACACAAATCTCTATTGAAATCTATATGCGAAAAAGTCTATTTAAACTGAAAGTTAGATTTACTGAGAGAAAGGTAGTTTTTTATTACTTTAATAGGATCTTTAAATAACTTCGTAATAAGGAAATAATTTTAACACATTTGCAATTAACTTTTTTTAATGTATTTGCCATTTATTTCAAAAGTATTTGTAGAGTTTCTTTGGCGCCTCTCTTTATAATCCATTTAATTGCCCTTCATTAAGGTCATTTTGTAATGCCACGTCACAGACTTTTCCATCCTAAAGCTTTATAAAACTTTGTAATAGGATTTCTTTCGGTAAACTTCTAAAATGATTGAAATTTAATTTATATACTTACCTAAAAATATAAAAAGATAGTAGAGATTATCCGAAAACGTTAATCGCTTCGGACGATTTTATATTACGGTTAATGAAATTTCCTCGTAGAGAGCAGACATTTAAACTTTAGCTGTTATTAAATGAAAATTGCTTTATACATACGTTCTCTTTTAATATACACAAATGTATATATAGGACATCATTTTAGTTTAGCTAGAACTAGACTGTAAAGAAATATAACAACAAATATGAATTAATATTATAATTGAACGGAAAAATAAAATAAATTCTGCTTGTTTACTGAATGAATGCTATTAATTTTTCTATTTTACTATTTTTCTATTTTCTATTAATGCTATATTTGTTTTAGGCAATTAAGTCATTTGCTTATTTTACGAGAATGTACTTGCAAAAAAAAAATATTTTGTCATACAATACTAATTCATAAATCTCCATTTCATTACGGACGCCATAATTCGAGATTAAATTTTAAAACCTTCAATTCAGAGATACGTGTTACAAATCTGAATCAGACAGATCCTCGGCTAATGGCCAGCTTAAATTTTCAACCGATCATGTCTAATCTTATGATATAATTTAAAAAGATGAATTCTAAATGGAAATTTTAATTGAAAAGGGATTTGCATATTTCTAGAGTAGGATTACTTCGTAGACAATAGTATTCGTAACGTTTGCTATAAAAAAACTTTATACTTTCAAAATATATTTTGCATCGCTTTCGCTCTCAATATTTCATTTTAAACGAAATACTTTATTAAGAATCATAGTCATTGGAAAATCTCGCCTTTGCTCCTTAACTCCACTGATAAAGTGTATCGACTTTGTTTATAAAGTGTTGCCTCGGCAATTTTAAAGTTTTATACCGATAACTTACAAGTGAAAAGCTTTACGATAGCTTTCTCCACGTTCACGTTACTGAATGGAACATTTCACAAGTTAAACTTTTACGGTTAAACTCAGTAGAAAGTAGTAAAACATAATAAATCATAAACGGTCCGATTTATTTTAAAGAAAATATCATTTTTAAAATTTTACTGTAAATCGTAAATAGGCGTGCAGTGGAGGTCTTTGGGGGAGGTCTTTGTCCAGCAGTGGGCATTTATAGACTGATGATGATCATGATGAATCGTAAATATAATAATTTCGATTTTTGTTTTTAGATCTTTTATGCACTATGATTGTTTTAATGTCAACGTCGCTAAATACTTTCTGATTACTACGTCAACGTTCATACTTAAAAAGCTTTAATTTCTCTGTTTATTTTTCTTAATTTATTCGATTAAAGAGATATTAATAAATTTTAATAAAATTTTATTAATAAATACCTGCATGAAAAAAATAATATAACATAATAAAAATATAACTTAGGACATAAACAGAAGTACAAAATTTAATTTTAAACTAGAATACATTAACAGAAAATGTTCATCATAAAAATCACCTCCAAAATTTATTTAAAAATGTCTCCGGTATTTTAAAAGGTCACTTTTCATCAAAAAGCCTTTATCTTTTGTAGGCGATGTTTTTGAAGTTAGTAATAAAATAAGATGAAGGTAAGATTTTAATAAATTATTATTGATAAAATGGCAAAAGATAAAACCAAAGTCAGAATGTACAAGTAAACTAAATTATTACAGTTTGCACGACCCCGTTAAAAATACTAGAACCTTTGTGAAGACTTTCAAACAATACAAAGTTACCTCATAAGGCTAGTGAATGTTGTTAAATTTAGCTTCCTCATAAACGTTGGATGTAACAGTTGCAATTCCCGTTTTACAAATAACTTAACAATGTTGCACTAAATGAAATTTTAACTACATGGTAAATTGTATAAGATATACAAGAGCAGCGGTGATAATACACATTCAATTGTAGCCATTACACAAACAAAATTTTCTTAGTTATTACTAGAAATTATCATCACTTACTCATTTAATTTATTAGTATTTAAACAACATCCTTTTAAACTTTATTTATGATTAGATTTCTTTTTAAAAGTTCAACAAATTATCTTTTGTGTATGCAACCAATTGTTTATTTGATCAACTCAGTCAGATCTTTGAAAGTTATGTCTTGCCCATTTCCATTTAAATCTAGTAATCTTTTCAGCTACGTCTGTATTGTGGTCATAGAGAAATCTAAATTGCTATCACAACATTGTCGAGATGTCGTGTTGTTGTGTGAATGAAATTTTATATCATGTGCAGTAATATTTAACACAATAAATTCGAAAATTCTTTTAATACTCACACCATGTTCGCCGTTTATGTTTTCTAATACCATATTTTACATTGTCGTAGGATTTGCTATACACTTCATTGGCAACATGAGTTTACGAGTGAAACAAGGTTGCTTGCTGGCTAAATAGTTGCACTTGGCATTACCACTTAAAAAAGGATTCGTATATTTTTCATCCTAATATCTATTGCTAGATATCATTAGTATATTAACTAAACATCTTAAGTTTAGCTAATCGGTGTCTAGCGAAAAGTGTACATCCAGCAGTGGACTGTTGTTAACTACTAACGAAGATTTATCTACAAACTTTCGCCATATATGGCTTACTACATTGAATGAACAGACTGTCTATATCAATTTGACGCTAATTAAGATCACATTGTGCTCGTCACTTTGGCTCTCGTTACTCAGTAATTTTACTGGCTACAACAAACTTTAAACTGGAACTCAGTAATTTTTGTGTACTAATGTTTGACGGTAGAAATGGTAACTGCGGCGATACCTTTGTTGCCCAGACGGTCTCCGACAATAGATATCTCCAAAGATTATAATACATAAAAAGGATACATAAACCATATATTACATAATGTATTGTACAAAAAATACTATATATTTCATACGAGTAAGCAGACTAGGGGTTATTAAATTCCAATGACGATTTATTGCATCGCTTGTAAAGTTTGTCACGTGAGTATTCCATAGAGAAATTTCGTATTCAAAACTCTCAATATCGAATTGGCTTAAGTTGAAATTTGATAACTTTGAGAAACGTGTGAAAGTTCATGTATGAGATAAATTATGGCATCCTTTTCATATGAGACTTAGAAATGGTGTTAATTAAGTAAATGAATTGATGATTTGGTGTCTTATAGGAAACTAGTTTAAATTGAAAGGAGAGATTAATCCAATATCTTATAAAACCAATGATGACGTCTAATTTTGATTTATATTTAAAGTTAAATATACTATCTACATAGTTACTACAAATCAATAACAATCGTCTTTGAAATTAAATTTATATCTGTTTGGAAAAAAAGAATATCAAATCCGGTTTTGTCCATTTTAGCTAAATAGATTATAAATCCAATATTGTAAAAGAACCATCAAATGAAATATGCACGAAGAAAAAACCTCTGTGTAAATACTTCACGACGTAATAAATTAACTCAATATACAATTTACCTTTAGAACTTATCTTTAATATAAATGGATGTAGTCATCACTTATTATGACTTCAATTTCTTTAACATACGTTACTTTTATTATATATTAATCTTTGAGTGTTATATGCGTTTTATCTGTGCTAAGATTTCTTGCTGCGTCGAATTAAAAGCAATTTACAATCGTGTTTACAATATGTCACAATAAATCACTTTGTAAACTTATAAACCATTTTATAACAGGGGGCGATTTCCATTCTTTATATTGTTTTTATGTATTGAATTTTAGGTTCTTAAGAAATTGGACTAAATTACATGAAGTGTAAATATTATTTCATAAAATCCTAAACAGTTTCCTACAAAAACTATTGTAATTATTTATTATTTCATTAAGAGTTTTTTTAATTACTATTTCGTATTAAGTGCTATAGAATGGAGTAACGGCATTTGGATATCACTTAAATAATCGCTTCGTGAAATAGTCTGTTTAAAATGTTGTACACAGAACTTTATTAAAAATACATATTATAAGAAATTAAGGATAGTCCGTGAAATAACAGAAGCAAAATAGTAAAAAAAATCAAACAACGATATAACACTTCTTCGAAAAACTAATTACTAGAAGACCGTAATGTCAAAGAGTTTGTTATTAGTAACAAAATAATAGAGAGAATACTAAAGTAAAAACCCTAAAAAAGTTTTATCTTTGTATCAGAAGATAATAATCTGCAAGCTCAAATGATAATTTATAATACAATGAATTCAGAAAAGATATTTGTCGGACGGTATTTTGCAAAGTTTCTGATAACCTGGCGTCGAATACTTACGTTCCGTAACAAATTTCAGATATTGCTTCAAGTTTACAAGTTAAAAACTGACCTCGTAAGTTAGCAACTTCTAAATTGGGAGAAAAGTTTTAATGTTTTAAAATATTTGTTAGTTTAATTATTTTTTTTATCAATGAATTACTATTGACTAAACTTCGGCCTTATTTAGAAACTGTCGAAACCTTGGCCAATTTAAACTAGTACAAGAAAAACTGCCATTTTTGGTTAGACGTTTCACGTAAAAATACTATCAATGTTACTAAATACTTAAGAAACCAAAAAGAGAGATATTTCTATTTTATCATATCATAGATAATTGATATCCTCTTTTTAATAAAGATCATTTAAAAATAATAGGTTATAAGTATAAAGACAGTTTGATGTCCAAAAAATATTTACGATTTAAACTAAGATTTACAATCAAATTCTACTATAAAATAACAGTATGATAATTTTGAAGAGAAAAGTGAATTTTAACTCAGTATTTGAACATAGTAATTTGAAGTGACGCGGGGTTGTGAACGATTTATCACAATTTACCTTGTTAAAAGATCTATTCAAGTAACTAAGAGATACTGATTTTTTATATCCCCTTAGTATATATAACTTAAACAATTTTATATGATCAAGACTAGTATGTTGTTCTGATGGTAATCTATAATACATACGAGTATTTTACCATAACAATGAGGTGGTATGTGAAATTATTACATTACTCTCGTCGTTTTTCGATATATCGTATACTTTTTTTGCGAGTATTACAAAAAGCTTTTATTTTTCTTAACCTGTCTTGGTCAAAAGATCCTGTCAAACTCGTAAATCTTAGGACAGAGGGACCAAGACAGCATCACCACAAATCGTATCTCTAAATACGAGTACATGTAGAATGACATAATGAAACACCGACTTTGCTAGTACCCTCTCGTCTTGGTATAAATTGTAAGGTAAATTTTGATACTCATTTAATTAAAATAACACAATTCATGGTAATATTTGATACAAAAGCATTGAATCAAAACACACTATATTTAATGAAACGCAGCGAACCAGCAAACCAAACAGTGACATCAAAACCACCTAGTGTTTACACAGTGACCCCAGCGCGACACAAAGGCAAGTTGTTTCACGTCTGTACAGCACAGACGTACGACTGGACAATTTAAATTAAGACCGCTTTTACTAAGCAAGTGTAGCAAACAGCTGCTCTTCCGTTTCACAAATAACTACAATTAATGCAAGTTTCACTTTTGACTCCAATGCTAACTACAGTCCGCAGTTGTAAATTGATGTTATTCTACAATGTATTTGGGAAGTTTTCTTATCCCATTTCAACTAGTTTACTTATAAATATTATATGTTAGTGAAAATACAGATTTCGCCAAGTCAGTCTTTAAACTTCGATTCAACATTTTTAGTCAAGTTATTGAATAAAAAGTGTCAATACCAGTCCATGATCTACTATAGGTAGGGAACGATGCAACATTCCCAAGGAGGGTTGACGTCAAAAAGGAGGACGGTAGTAAAAAACTTTTTAGACAATGTGGAGAATGAAAATACACTGTGTCAATGTTTACGCGTTCACATGAGAAGATTCAAATACAGAGCCCAGTGCATGTGGTAGCTGCAGCAGGGACGAGTACAGAATAACAAGTCAGTTCGAGAAGACGTTTACCATATGAGGAACAGAGCTAGCAGACGTTCTAAAAAGAAAAATAAATAATGTAGCATGTTTGTAAAAGACGAATTGGAGGAATTCAAAAGCGAGAAAAATTTTAATTAGATATAAGTTTTATTATAGTGGAAGTGATGGTAATAAAAACGGCAAAATATTGGATAAGGAAATGAAAAATTGTGTAATAAATGTATAACAAGTGAATGATGGAACTGTGATTGTTAATAATATCGAGAAAAAACTTGGAGTGCAACATGACGAATGTGTATGTGCCGCAGATAGTGTAATAACTTAATAAAAGAGATATTTAAAGAAAATTTTCATAAGGAAATAACAAGAATAGTACTTAGTGAAAGTATAAATGTTGGGCAGTTCATGTAGGAAATATAAATGTTTTGGACAGAGCGAGCTTTGGAACTCGTAATAGAGAGGGCGAGACACTGTTACAAACAGCTACTGCCTTTGATCTAGGATGAGCAAACAATTTTTTTTCAAAACCAAGATGGCCATACAATTATATAAAAGTAAAAACCACATTCCATATTGACTATTTGATCACCAAAAGAAATAATTTAAATGATTTTAATAAACGTTTAATAAACAGACTTAATATTTTAAAATCATTTTTCATTGGACACGTAGATATGATAATAATATGTTAAACAATTATATAAATATGAGACACAAAATTATTGTTTCTAATATTAATTAGCTTCGTACAATGAAACATTTCTAGAAACAAACAACTGTTCACATAGCTTATATTTTGGCAAAACTCCCGACTTCACAAAATGGCGGCTTAAATGATATATGAGGTTATTATAACTCCGAAGGAAATTTTATTAGCACGGTATCAAGCTGTAAATTTTGAACTATGAATTAGATAGTTTTCGCTCCTCTGAAATCATAATGGTTATCTAGTGTTCATTTTAGTTCTTAAGTTTAAATATGCTTTGTATAGAAAATTACTTTATTTAATATTGTTTTCAATATAAAAATTTTATTATTATCCTCTATATTCCTAACCTAAAAACATTTGATGAAAATATAATCGCAAACCTTTCTATTAATACTTGTCATTGTTGTACACGAAGTATCATTTCGTTCATCAGTTATGACATTGGTTTTGTAATTTGAAAAGCAAACAGCTTGACTTCCTCCTAACGCCTTAAATTAAGTGCCGACAAGTTACTAACTTAGAGTATTCTATACCAGGTAATCCGGAACACTGCAAAATTTCATCCGATACGAAAGTTCGCCGACTTCTTTGTTACTGTACAGTTCAGAGCTTTGCAGATTACATAGCATGATGGTTAAGTTATAAGATTCAAGCGACGAATGACAGAAATACAAATTAAGTATATATTAATTGTTATAATATTATTAATAGCAGTAACCTAAACATCTCTTACAGTAGTTAAGAAATCTACGTTTATTATAAGTAATGACAATGTGCGCTATTAAGGACGTGAATGTTGCACCTCAATATACTTATCTCCTTGAGATGTATTACATGAAGACTCGTTATTTCAATAATTTTACTAGAAACAGTTCCTTTAAATCAGAACACAGAAAACCATTGCTTTAAAAAAAAAATATTACATACACATCTAAACGATCCTTAGCAACAGATACTTATGACTAGAATAAAAGCTAGTAAGAAAGTAAGTGTGATAAACTGGCAAATAACCTAAAAGTTTTTGTTATTATTTGAGATATAAATAAAGGAATATTTTAGAATTATTAAATTTCGCTATAGTTTACCTTTGCAGGAGAGATTCTGCGTCGCTCACAGTTTATAAATTAGAACTCGACTAAAAATACCTTTAGATGCAACGGCCTGATAGAAGACGCCTGCTTTGAACTCCGTCTCCCGGTAAATCGAGGGGAGAAGCTTAACGGACAATTAAAGTTTTTGAGCCACACCGTCAAGATTAAATGAGAGTGAAAAGTCGAAAGCTTTCACTTTTTAACCTATCAATTTCATTTAAATATAACCATTGTTTATAATCAAACTCGAAAACTGGAATTCAAAAAACAATATCCAATTTTACTGAGAAATCAGAATACAACAACGCCTGATTGAATTTTAGGTAGCTAATGATACCGATAGACGGTTAAGAAAAAAATGATTTTATTGTTAAATTTTTTCGGTAGTTTAATTTTATACTTTATTTTTAAAAGATTAAACTATTATAAGTGTCTCATGTTTAACTACAATTAGTAAAATATTTTGAGATGCCAAAGATATCATATTAAAATCTTAAAGAAAACTATACAGTTATAAAAGTATTTTTTCTAACAGTCATTATTAACGACTCAATAAAAATATCAACATTCCTTTTTTATTAACTCTATTCACTTACTTCTGCTTGTTCTAAACTTACAAAGTACAGAATGAGTTCCTTGCTTGCATAGTGACAAACACGTAAGTATCTCGTGTTCTTAATATTTACCAAGATAACTTGCGATATCTTCGCAGTGACTTGGAATAAAGTTATTTCGCTAGTTCTCCATGCGAGACTTACCCGAACTTGTTGAAAATTTCATACAGTTCCTTTAAGGAAAGTAAACGTTTTGCAAAGCAAAGTTACTACTCACAATTTCGTCCTATTTGTTGTGCCAAAGTATTCTCAAGAATGGTCAAAACTGACATTTAATTTTTAGACTCGTGTATATTACTGTGCGCGTTTCTATCGGCTGAAGTATGAACAAGCGTTTTTTAATGCCACCAATGTTACATTTATTTAAATTTTCGATAACAAACTGCCGCTCCTTTTTAATCAAAATCTACATCCAATTTCAAACTCTATAGTTTGTAATTTTATTTATACACTTTGAGTAGATTTTTATTAAACATTTTCAATTCTTTATAAAGGTTTTCATCATACGAATTTATTTAATAACCGACGTCGAGTGAAAATAGTTATTTTAAACGACGTTGACGCAAACGAAGCTATTTTCATTTGTTGCCCAATTATGGGACCGTTTTCGCTACGTGATAAAAATGAAACGTTTGCGAAATTATTGTAAAATAACGTTGCATGCAAGTAAAGAACCGTTCCGCAATTAATTTTATTTATCTCGACTACAATCTTTAAATGTGTAGAGAGGGGAAAAACACTCCATAAGCGTAGGTTAAATTTGTCACAATCAATCATAAGATAAGGTCAGTTTAGGAGAGGCCTTGGTCAATTTAAGCGTCATATCCGATTACATGTTTCAGTAAATTTATTGATTGTTATAACCATTCATTATTTTGGCAGGTCTATGTAATTTTTTTATTCAATAGGTTTTATAACTTAATCTTTTATCCGACTCATACAACAATATTATAGTAACAAAAAAAGGCACAATTTACTATAATAACTTCACAAGCAATGAAATTACAAATTAATGTTATCTTATTAATTAGTCCAAATTGTAAATGTTTTAAGTAATTGTAATTCCTAATATATTGGAAGGTGAGCACAAAATATTGCGCAACTTTGATTCTCTCTTCTGGCCGGTGAAATACTCCAGCAATAACTTGTACAATCCCTAAGGAAATCTAGAACTTTCTTATAGAACAAGTAATGTAATAATGTATTCTAGATGGCACGCAGTGTTCTCTCTGATCACTGTATAATAAATCAAACATTATAAGAATTTAAATATATTATTTGACATGAAAACGTTTAGCTTACTTTACTTAAATCGTATAAAAAAACTAATATGTTTTGTTGTAAATAGTTTTGTTTTAAATTCATTTTTAAATATGTAATGATCTTAAATATATAAATTAAATACAATGAGTTACTGTATAAGAATAACTATACCATGGCTTTTGATTAACAGCGGACTGCCTTCTGCTGATTACTTACGTAAATAACAAACAAAATAGACATTTATTTTTTTATTATACTATCTTCCCTTTTATAAAAAAATACACTGGCTAAGTTTGTTGTTAATAATTAAAAATGCTTGATTTCCGCCAAAATCTATGTTGAATCTATGAAAAATTAATAAGGTAAGAGTAGTTATTAATTTTAAATGACGACAGCTGTTTTAAAGACCAAAAACAAAAGTTATGACGCGAGATAAGTTGACAAAGTATACTCTATATTTACAATCAAAGGTATGACGTGGTGTAAAACCACCTAGAACGCTCAGGACTCATTTTATATTTGACTGTAGTTCGTGCGAATACGATGAATGTTTATAGCAGCAATAGTGCCGTAGTCGCTCCATAAAGCAGGGTTTGCTAGTCAACTGCACTTACTTCTTTTATTGAGGCAGTCAATTTTCATGACCACAATAAAGGAAATATTTACAATGGAGAGTACAGGTACTGGGTATGGCCACTTTTTCTTTTTCCAAGCGAACAGAAAGTGATGCAAATCGTTTTTTGTTAAACTAACAAGGTTTTCTGTAACTGTTAAATAAAACACCAGTATCATCGTTTTTGTTTTACGGGTAAAGCACAATAATTCAATATTTGTTATAAACAGTAACTCATATAATTGAATCTTATCTTCATCTTCAAAACTACTTAGAAACTAAAATATTTAATAGCTATTAAGAATGGGGAAAATAATTTCAATATTTGATTCTATTAATAACCATTTCGTCGGCTGTCTGCTTGATGTTTGATTAGCACGAGCACTTATTTGACGAGAATAATAATTTAGTTTGCTATTAATACGACTTAGTTCAATATTTACTTTAATAGCACAGATCAATCGCTGTTTTTTCTGATGAAGTTGAACTGTTACATCCAAAACTATATAAAAATTAGATATAAGATAGCAATGACCAAAAACTGCTAGATATTAATAATAAACGTTTGACTAAATATACATGACTTAGAATTTATACAAAAATTACATAATTTTTCTTAGCTATTTACGTTATTTAATTTAATCTAGCTGCTGACAGTTATTATACGGTAACAGTTGACGTAAACGTTAATTAACGCCATAAACGTGAAATTACTTCTTGCTACTTCAACATATTTTAAGCTTGTGGAAGAGATTTAGGCAGATTTAATTCCGTAACCATTTTATTCATATTTTTTATAATGTTGTCATAGACTATGCAAAACACAATATTCTCTGTCTCTTCAAAAGGCAAGTAGCGTATAAAATTTTGTTTAAACAGCTGTAGTTCATTAATAATATTCTTAAATAAAATACTATTCTGTAGTTACTCACTAGGCAGTTTTATTATATATATAACCATCATTAATCAACTGTTTAATTATTTTCATGTAGTAATTGTAAACCGGAATAATTCCCTAATCATTCATTATGCTACTTGTAATTAAGTATAAGTTGCCTACTTGTTATCACATCTAACCTTGGATGTTTTATTTTTATTTTCCTACCAAAACGCTGACTTTTGAATACGAGTATTTTTCTTGTACTAGGTTAAATTTTTAAAGTCATTCCATTAACTTACATAGATGATAATTTTATCCTTTTCCATCTTGGTCTGGATATATATGAAGATGGTATCACATAAATTATAAAAGAACAATCAACGTAATACTTCACAACTTTAAAATTCATAGCGTTTGTTATATTCAAATAAAACAGATTGTTAAATCAATTGAATAGTTGACTTTAGACTAACGATTTGTATAAACAACTCTGATACTTATTGCCTGATTGAATTGTCTAAGGTTAGGCTTTGATAAATATAGAAGAGTTTACAATGTATGCCAAAATACAGTATCCCCTTTTCTTCACTTTATTGTAAACACAATGTAGCAATAAGTAAAAAACCATAAAATGAATTGTCAAAACTGTAGCTATTCCCTTAGAGTTCCTTATGACATCTTAAAGATTTAAGTGACCTGAAAAATCGAAATTCAATAAACATTATTTTATATCCTTGAAATGTACTAGTACATAAATAGTAGAAATAATTTATAGGGTTGGTTTATTTTAAACTTTGACAGACTGTTGTGGGAGTAGTAACCGCCGTCGTAGATTTGTTACAAACTTTGTTTTAACAACAACAATTCGAGCGATGCTTAGAATATTCGACGATTGCCAACCGTTTAGCAAACTCGAAATTACACTTAAATCATTGTACCAAATAACTAAGCTGGTACAAATTTTAATTCACAAACAGTATTCAACATAAAACAATTTGAACTTTCTGCGCTTTTATTAAAAGTTAAAATATATGAAAACAGTGTGTGCTTTACTATAACTTAAAAGAACTTAAATATTTATTCAATCACCAAATTCAATAGAACTTCACATTAGAAATAAGACACTAAAGCTCTTCTTGTATACTCGTACATGTCTCCTAACGATAACTGTTTGTTTTAACACCTAAAAGTTGTAAAATAGCAACAAACCTTTTAACATGAAAACTTTTGAATTCATCAACGACATGCGACAAACATTAAGAATTTGTAATATTTAACACCTATGGTTAACCTATACAATCTTCTCATAAAGACGATGGAAAACTTTAACTAAAATCTGTACTTTTTACTTTTAGTAAACAACATAAAATTCGTATAAATGCTTCATTCGATTTGTGAATACTATGATTTTTACAATTAAAAGGATTACATCACTTCTTTGATTTATGATTACGTATAAGCTTTTTTAAACACTTAACTTATATAAATAGTTATTTGAAGTCTGTAAAATTTATGTTTAAATAAATGACCATAAAAATATCTTAAAATCTATGTCATCATAAATAGACGTCTGAAAATCTAAAAACCAAAATCTTTATACTGTATAATAGTGTTTATTCTCACACTATCAAACCGTAACTGTTTCTATTCAGTAGGCTAAACGAATCAATACTTCAAGTTCGTGATTGTGTGTACTTTAAAAGGAATTCACACATAAATTTAGAAACCATTGTATTTTTTTCTAAATGCCTATTGTTTACCTATTTCCAGTAAAGTTACACAATACATCTATCAATCACCTTTTATTGGCAAACCGTGAATACAGCTAATGTTTCTAATTGATTTTTTAGAACATAGGACTTATAATATAATATAAAAAAAATATGTTAGATGTCTTTAGAATTAAATAACATTTAGGATACCTTATTAGAATTAGGTTTTTCTAAAAGCTTTAAAATAAACTAGACTCTTTTTTTTTAATAAAACTTGTTTTGTCAGAATTACTTAACATCAAATTTTTTTTAAGATAACCTAGATATTTAGATGAATATACATTTATCATATTAAAAAAGTATTCATATAAGTGTGTAATTGTGAACAAATAGTAGGAACAATATATAAGTGTATTAAACACATTCATATTCACTACTATAGTTTATAATTTTAGTTCACACCTTTGCTTTATTAAAGCAAATCAAGCTTTATCGATGGTATGTTATATGTCTATAGTGATACACTGTATACAATTTGTTTCAAGAAAATTTTACTTCAAATTGTATTCTATTTAAAACCAATTTGATACTCAATTCATAAAAACAAGTTTCTAATGTTACAACACGCTAATAATTTCATTTCACACCTACTACCCTTGAACAAATCTAGACGGATATAATCATAACTAATATAATTGACATTGTAGAAAATCATTCCAGCAACAAAGTAATTGATTTTAATGCTTATTATTTTTAACGAGAACTGTGAGTGTATATGAAAACATAAGTTAAGTTACCTGACAAGTTTTACCCAGCAACGAAAGTTGTTAAAAAATTTAAGTCATCATTTAGAGACCAATAATGTCTTTAAATATATTAGTCATAAATACAGAAAACAGCTTAACATTTAGCGCGTTTAAATTTTCATTACCTGGAAACAGCCTAACTATTATCTAGGGATTATTAAAATCGTAATAACAATTACGTTGGATAATCGATATTATAGAGAACTTAATTTAATGAAAAAGGCATCAATGAAGGCAATTATATCCAGCAGGAGACACAAGCAAACTGATGATGATGAATTCATAAAGAAAAGATTGCATCGTCTATTTTCATAATCTAACCGCGATTAGAACGTCATTCTTGGAAGGAACTTTCTCAATATTATTTTAATTTATTTATAAATACAAGAGCCGCCTAAGTTAAGTTTGTCCCGCAAGGTAACGCAGATGAATGTTTGCATTATTCAAAACACCCTTCTACACTCCTCTACCTTTGTGCTTAAAACTTTGTATAAACCGCTCACTGCAAAACCGCGAAAATAATATAAGTTCTAGAATAGTTCGACAATATCACAAGAACCTCAGGGATTATAGTTGTATACGTCTGCCGCGTGGCTTCGTGGAACAACATTGTTAAGTTGAATGAAAGCCAAGAGTTACTGCAACAGAAAATTGGATTTTGAAATTATATGAGTACTTTTGCTTACAATGTCTTGCTCCACATATGGGTTATTAATTGCTTAATTATGAACTTCGTTTCAGATGCAATTTGTTCATGTAACGTCGAATAACCTAGTTTTACTGAGACCTTAAGTTATGTATTGTAACTGTGAGAATCATTATAAATAACAATGTAGTAGGAAAAGACAAACATCAATTGGTGATCTCAACTGAAGCCAGCCTGAGTGATCTGAAATGATTGCTGTATTCTGATTTAAAAGCCACCATTAATAAAAAAGGGTTTAAAATTTTTTGTATATCTCCTTAAATTATCTATAAGCCGTAAGACTGCTACTGCTGAGCATATAGGAGACCCTCGTGGATCTCTACATCGATCGATCTTACGCTGTCTACATCCACCGGTTTCCCGTTACCATCATGCGATATTCGGTCAACCTAAACATATACTTGTTTAACATGAATACAACAAAACAAGTTCAACATAAATAACATTTCACAATGCTAATACTATATTCATTCTTTCGAAGGTAAACGTATAAATAAATTACAGTTAAAACTCTAGGCGTGCAGTTATAGTTATTTTATTGTCATCTAACATACAATAGACATTAGCGTCACAAGCAATAAATCAAATACAACCAAATGCACTATTGATTATCGCAGTGTAAGCATGCCAAGAGTAACACGTTCGAACCTATCATTAATGCATAATGACAAAGACCTTGCCGCTAACACCTCGTAAAGCATACTTTACTGTCCATTATTAGGCCATTGGCTTTGTAGTGTAAGTATTTTAGTTGTTCCGGATAATCATTAATCAATTTGCCGTTTGGAATATGAATTATGGTAAACAAATATTTGATGTTTGTACCAAATATTGTCATTATTCAAATATCATATTGTACGTTTTTTATACCGCGTTATAAATTACACCACGCAGACCATAAATATATTTTGATGGATATGAATTATGTTTATTTGTTGAACAGATCGTGCCCTCGTTTACTATTTTCTTTTTTTTTTGTTATAACTACCTGGAAATGCCTCCGCATACTTGTGATCGCAGTTATCACGTCAGTCTTACACTGACTCTCTCAAAGTTCCTTCTTCACCACTTTACACATCTACGACCTATCATCATGATATATATATATAGGGGAGATAGACTTTTTTAACAAGGCGCACCGGAACACATTTTACTTTTTCCTTCTGCACCGTAAACCTCAAATAGTACTTTGATTCATATGACTTCATATTGTTACTGAAGTTGTATAAAACTTGAATGGGTTACAATAATAAGAATGCATTGTTTTTTATCAATATTATATAGGTTTTGTAGTATTCTCATTACGATACATCATAAACATGTTTTGAGTTCATCTACACTTACATGCGATGCTTAATCTATTTTTGTGCATGTTCAGTTAGCGTTAAACGTACCTTTATTACTTTATACCTCTACTACTCTGCTATGATTTCCAGAGTTATTTTGGATCGGCTTCTCTAGTCCTAGCCTCATAAGCACGACCTGTCGAAAAATATATATTCCTTAACACTTAAAAACAAATTCTACTCCAATTCGGTTCCAATAACAGATTCTACCTTCAGATTAAAGCGAGACTTAAACAAAAGGCGTAAATTGCCCCTGGGCATAGCCGTAATACCGCTTTATAAAACTTTAAACCATAAATTAGATCAGTTTTTGCTCCGTACGACAACGAGATCGCGCGTTGTTCGCTGCGGTTTAATATTTAGTGGGATTGTTTCGTAACTGACCCTCGTAAAGTTTCTCCTACCAAAACCAGGTGTAACACACACATAGCTATGTTGTTAATTGTTATTATTGGTATTATCATAAGCCTGTTACCGCTTTAGCACTCACTGCTCTTATTGCTCCCGATAAAACTATAAATCTTTACGAAATCGTAACCGTGAGGCACTCAATTATCGTTAGAATTTCATTTCTAATTTACATCGAAGTTTCAATGACTTCTCGCAACGCTAATATAGATATCATATTATTTTTATGTAAAAAATATTCACTTACAGTAAGAACAATAATTTATAATTCTCTAAATCATTTGAACTGTCTACTGACTTAGCGAGCTCTAGATATTTTTATACGATACCTAAGATACAAAAAATATTTCAAAATGATAATAAAGTGTAAAGTAAACATCTTTAAGTACACATAAACTTCATTTTACAATGAAAAAGCTAGATTCAACTTACTAATAAAGGATAAAAGAAATAATCGAATTTTTTATAGCTATACTACCTTCCAACTACAAAAAACTCAGTCTGCAGTAAAGTGTTTTGGTAAAAATAGGTTAAGGTAAAATTAACTTTTCTAGAGCGAGAAGAAACCTTTTAGTACGAAAAAAAAACTTAATTAACGCGAGAGCTGTCAGAAAAATAGTCTACGTTTTTAACTGTAACAATCTTGATGTTGAAGCGCTGGTAGAATAAAAAGGTCCCTAATTATCGTTGCTTTATTAAGCCCCGGAAAACCTTTGATACTTTTTCCTCCTTATCATAATTAGGCCCAATTTATTTGTATCAATATTTATACTTTTCATGAACAATGTTTTCTCAATATTGTTAATTTATACTTTTAGGCGAACACAAGTATTCTTATTGACTTTAAGCCCAGTAAAACGTTATGTTTGGGATCTTTAATAAATACATTATTATATAAAAAATCCATACGTAATGGATCCATATTTTTATTGAAAACCCTTACTAAAGTCAATTAATTCCGATTAAATAAACGCAATGAAATCCGTAAAATTTGCTTTTAATAAATGTGTAACTTTCGCGGAAACATAAGAAATCATTCATCCATGTTTTATCTTTTCCACGCCAACAGATAAATCATTTATAAGAGTATATATAAAATTCACTACATTCTGTACAATTAAAGCCGTGATAGCTCAGTTTGTTAAACGGTTTTGCGCGCTTTACGTCTCCAACAGGCGCAGGTTCAATCACCACTGAGCTTGACTTTCAGGTGATTAAAATTACTCGTAAGACATATTCATATCTAGACATGTTCCAAGAAAATCAGATTTTTAACTAGATATATCCACCAAATCTCACTTGTCCAGCGTAGTGGAAAAAAAGACTTGACTCTCTCGTTTCGAGAGAAGCCCCAGAGGCCCAGTAGAAGAAAACAATAAAATGGTTAATGCAATTACGAGTATAGTAGTATTTTGCAATTTCAATTGCTGAATTTTTGGCCGCAAAATTCGTTATAGTCGTAATTAACTCTCTTACAAAGAAAAAGTAACAAAAAAAGGGCACTTCATTTCTTTATATCACCAATTCCAATTTATTCGTACTTAGGCACCACCTTTTCCTTGTCTTTTCAAATCGGTATACTCGCTTTAACCCCTTTCAAAAGTTCCTCCTTCATAATATGCACGGAGGTCGCTTAACTTAAGCCTTTTATTGAGATTCACCTTTGAAGGCAATTTCGCCCGCTCTGCTTTATTACTTTTTTACTATAAGAAATTGTTCATCGACGCTGAAGGAAGTAGTCAAAGACGATAAAGGATCTTTGCTCTTACTCCGTCTAGCAGCTCTTTTGGCTTTGCATTGTTTTTAATTTAGTTTCACTTTAAATACAGATAAATATCACAATGAGTATTTAGTGTAGGCTACATTTGATAGATGATTTTTTAATCTTTGTCAAAGTGACAGTTGCATATAGATTCGGGTTCGCGTTCGGAGCATTAAAACAGTCAAAATTGAAATGTATCTAACGAGTTGGATATTCTCAAGTTAATATTATTATACATTTTACGACCTAATTTAAAAAATACTCTATTTAGTTATAAGTTTAAATTAAAAATGTTCTTTGCGAGTAACCAATGTGTGCTTATTGTTATGCTACAGTTGTTGATCTTTTTAGTTGTACTATAAACCTTTGTGGTTTCTGACCAGCTAAGTTATAAAATGTGTTGTATATTTCTGTTTAACTAATAATAAACAATAAAAAAGTGCAATGTGAAGCGGAATGAGGTACCCCGATGCAGTCGACGGCATTCATGTGGTACACCTCTCTTATATTTAAGTATAAATAACCATGAATATTCGCGTATCGCGGACGTCACAAAGCGATTATTTAGTTTTTCTTTATTACTTCGATTTCTTTAATTCAATACTGTATTTTTTTAAGTTCATTTCAAATTTGCTAAATGCATATTTTTAATTGATATTTATTAAAGTATTCAAAACAGAAGGGCATTTTACCAACAATAAATTTTCTAAATTTATTTAGTGTTCATAAAGTTTATAAGTTATTTTTAAGCGTATTACGTTATTAATGAAAAACTCAGCAAACAGCTCACGGGCTAAGTGATCCGTTAATCCTGACCATTTACAAGAATGGAAAAGTAAGGTTAAACTTTGAAAACTACATAACACGATTATTGAAAATGTATATTTTCTCAAAGCAGTTGCAGTTAAAATAGTAGAAGTTTATCAAACATTGGCATAACGGTTGAAATAATATAGTATAATAAATGTTATTTGCACTTTAACATGTCGAATACTGTGTACGCTGAAACTTCGCTAGTAAAAGATGCTCAGAGGCATTACCGAGTTAGCGAAATAGTAGAACTGCAGTAAATGCACAAGAAAGATACCTAGTGTATCGTAAAACGAACGTTGCTTGAATTAACTTAATGGATCTTAGAATTGTTCTTTTTATCCTTAAAGCGACTGTGCTACTAAACTTTCTTTAATTATCCCAGGAGATAATTAACATGCGAGGAATTTCTTTACCTTTTGTTAATGAAATCTTTTATTAGGAGAAGCGGGCCAGCGATTTTGAAACGTTCATTTTCTTTTAAGGTTTCTTGCGCAGAACTACACGTTTATTTTCGAGGATTTTCCATTTGAATTTCCGATTTGAAATTGTTCTGCGGATTTAAAAAATTTAATGAGATAGAGTTTTGCCTACATTGAAAAGTTTCTGTTTTGATTTCATAAAAAGAAAGTTAAAAATTATATGTTTGTAATACAACTAATACTCGTATAAGTAGAACTTTAACCTGATCATCTTTTTTATAAACTTACCTTCTTACTATGTACAACTAAATAGCCGTAACAAAGATATTTTCTATAATTTTTAATCCTATTACGTACGTTGTTACGACGGTGAGAGAGGTTCTGATATATTTCCAAGAACACGTAATTTATATGCGCTATTGCTTAGAAGCTGAAATAAGTACAAAAGTTTATATAAAAATTTACGAAAAGGTGTTTCTGGATAGATCGCCTTTCATCCAGAAATAACCTTTAATAATTCTTTTAAACATGTAAAAAAAAAATATTAAATTTAAACATCAATTACTTAGCTTTACGATGAACATGAAAAAGTAAAAGTTTCTTATAATTAAAATTAATTCAGTATGGTAATGATGAAGGAGAGCAGACCCACGTCGAGGCCTTTCTCGCTCACACCCTCATTTCTTTTGGTTAGTAAATTAAGAACAATTCATCAGCTTTATTTTATTTAGAATATCAGTCTAAAGTCAAACTTCAAATGCATTACAATTAAATTGCGGTTAACAAGTGAGACATATCCGTTTAATAAATTTAAAAACTATTAAAGACGTACATTGCTAAAAGGAAATAATTGGCCGTAGCATGAATTATTTATATTGTAAATGCAATGCAAAAATTAAAAACCTCTAAAGATTTTTAACGACTTCGCTTCAGGATTCCTGTGTAAGAATTTTTCTTCTATGAGCGCTATCTTGATTAAAGCCAAGCCAAAGAAATGAATAAATCTAAAAATACTTTGAGATGCCCAGGCTACTCGCAATTTCTCATTGAATACGTTTAATCCGATCCATCGATGAGAAGTTCTTTAATTAAAATTCACCGTTTACCTATTCCTTCACAAAGTGACTTTTGTAATAACCAGACCTCATTATTTTCTGATTCCTGAGCATTTCCTTGATGGTAAGATATTTCCGTTTATACTACTCAAAACTTTCTGTACTATAGCGGACAAAGTTATTAAGCTTTCATAAAGAATTTACATATTATTGGTTAGAATTAATAAGGTATAGATTACAAGTACTTATAATATTTGTATAAACCGAATCGGCATTTTTTTTCCAAATAAAAAGGTTGTCCTCATAGTTGTTATATAAGTTATATTTCAGTTAGAGTGAGTTCGTAGCGTAGTAAAGTAAGCGTAATCCTTCATCTAATTTAAAAAAAATATCGTCAATATTTCATCAGTAAGTTTTTGGTTAACAACATCAAATTATAATGAAGCATTACGTAAAGAAAATTTACGAAATACCATTGAGAACAATTGTATTAAAGTATTTACAATTTTCAAAGCGGAACTGTTCAGCAACGGCCGAATTTTTTTCATTAAACCAACTACCGGAGCTCCGTAAGCTAAAAGTAAAATAATGTGCGATTACCATAATGAAATTGCCCGCAGCACTGGAGGCCATAAGAAAAATGGCAAAATTTGTGGCGTTAAATAATATCGTTAAACGTAAAGAAAAATGAGTCTGCCCTGTAGGACTGCTCGAGTCGCCCCGCCCCGAAATTGCAAGTCGTATATTACACAGGGAATTTTCAATTACAACAATCCTGCGGTTTTTCACCCGTAATGTGACTTTTAGTCATCGTTCCGACCTAGTCTTACTTACGTATCGTGGCATAGACTTAAGCAGCAGTAGAAAGTACACTTAAACATAAACCAACTAAGATTTTTGCTAGTGAAATAGACCTCTGTTCACTGATACGATTAATTATCAAATTTAGTTAGGTTTGATGATCGTTCAAGCCTGCCTGGTTAGTTAACACACTTTTACATTATCATAATCAACTGCTTTGCACTGTTTCAGCAATCATACATATTTGAGTCAATGTTCTGCAGCTCCATCTGTAGCAAAGTTCTAGTCCCTTGTATATGATACAAAAACCCAGTAACAATATAACAACATCATTCATAATATTTAATACAATTCATTCCTTTACATTTTAATTTATTAAAACGATTTCATTATAATCTGTAGCTTTTCTACATTTAAATATTTTTATGTGTATTATATGAAAAATACTCAATTTCGGTGTACTGTCAATGTATTACAAATTTGGCTATATAAAGTATTAAAAAGAGAAAATACCGCTGATAGAATATGAACAGAAGATACTTGTTTCTTTGACAAAGCTTACCATTTAGCATTTTAACAAAGCTTCTCATAAAACACTCAGAAATATATTTTTATACTCTATTTATTGAAGAGGATTACAATGTCAAAGGTTATAGGATAGTCGATTTATACAGAAACAAGAGGACGTGATGCGAAAACGCGATTCTTTGTATAGTTTATCAGGCATTTGATGACTGTTATCGCTTTGATAGTAAAGCTTTTAAATCTGTAACAGGATGCGGAAACGTTTAATATATATTTAAGTGACCATCCTATGAAAGACGTTCAACGTGCCTGCAAAACCCTTTAATCTACTTTCTAAAGAAATCTTATTACATTCCATAAACATCTAGCGAAGAATCCAAGTGCAATTCATTTATTTTTATTACATAAAGCAACGTCGCCAACAGAACAGGCACATGGAACTGTTTTACCTTGTTCATAATGCATTACTGAGATTGAAGTTATATAAATCTAAAAAAAATACCAAAATTTATCTCTACGGCCCACCGTTATTCTAAAACGACGATTCAATTTCCTGAAAGTGGATCCATAGATAACGAATATCACCTACCAAACCATAATACTCACGGTGTAACATACAGTTGATTGCTATCTGTAATATTACGGTCGGCCAAAGTTATCTTTGAATTATGGCGATTGTTCACAAATTTTATTGGATACTAAGTTTCAAGCGGTTAAATAGTAATTTATCCGAAAAGGACAAATTTAAAATGGAATCTATTAAATTGTTAACATGAAACAAATAACTGTTTTCCTTATCGCAAATCAAGTACAAATGTTAACTTTGCGCAACGTTTATTCTTTATGCTAACCTTTCAAATCTTCTATATTAAAATTCTTATTACATCTCTAACTTAAATAACTTTGGCACCGCCTTGCACTTATTGAAAAAAATGTGTGTCTGTAGAAACTTTATAATAACAATTCCTCGCAAGTGCAGCAACGTTGCAATATCGAAGATTTTATGATTACCTTTCACAGACCGGATGTGGCTCGGCCCGCCAGACTATCCCAATTTTCCGTTGCTGTCATCCCCAAGTTAATGGATCGAGATAAAACGAAATAGTCAATTTCACAATTTCAAATGATAAAATTTATTTGTAAAGCGGATTTGTGTTTTCGAAATAAAATACTTTTTAATGAAAAATTTAACATTCAACGTCGTTTGTGTTGTACCTTTTTTATAATCTATTATATATTGTCTAATGAAATAGTTCCTTATAAATGTTTTGTATCTATAATTTTTTTAAACAAACCAAACACATCTTTACTTGTCGTTTTAATTTAACCGTTAATAGCTCTTGTACTCCAAGTACATACCGAAATTGAAACCGTAAACACAATATATGTATATAAAACATTTTTCAGTATACTTCATCAAGATATACATTTAATTTAAAAACAGTGGACGTTGCTTCTTTATGTAAATAACTAGGGATAAAATACTGGTCTAAAAGAAATATCTGTTTTAATTTTGAATGGAAGTAGCCGTCTTTTCCGTCATCAGTCTGTCTAGAAAAGGAAATTAAATGCCTTATCTCGTCGTTGCGATACAATCCCCTCGGCTTTTTCACAGCGGCACATCGACATAGGAAAACCGTTTCTGTTTAAAGAAAATGATTTTTTACCGACATCTGGTAGGAAGTTCTGCATTTGAAGCTCAACATTTTTTATCCTTTTTTATGTATGCCACACAGTGGTATACAGACCGATCCGATTTTGATCAAATTGAAAAAAATTGGAATTGAAAATTTAAGTTGCAAGTGAAATATTGATTTTAGAGTTATTTTCAATTTATGCGGTAATACTGCTTTTTATCGAAGATTAATTGTTAAGTGAAAAAGCATAGTTAGTGTTAAGCGCTGTTAAATATAATGAAGAAAATTGTCACAATTTCGAATTCGTTCATCAGGAAATTTCTATTAAAGGAGATAAGGATGATAACATTAAAAAAGGTAGATATGCGTTATCGCAAGGTAGCAGGGCTCGGGTGGGCAATGTCGAATTGGAGCTGACTTTAGCACCTGGCTCTTTTTGACGAAATTAAAAAACTTTTCAGCTACCAAAGATTTTCGTAGGTCCCATCTATTTAAATACTTTTACTAAATGCTTTTAGTATACCTTCAGAATGTTATCATTCGCGGTATAAAGTTTTTATTATAATGGTGGTAATTGTTGTTTGTTTAATTAGAGGATTTTTGTAATAACTATTAGTCTAAATAAGAAAACTTATTATAAGTCTGATGATAATATATATTTATGTACATTTACAAAGTCCATTGTTCATTGATAAAAATCATTGGTTGAGTTATAAGGTTATTTACACATAAACATTTTAATGCGTACATTTAAAACTACTCGTATTTCATGAGTAAAGAGAATGATGATTAAAAATTAAGTTTTAATGTAATTAATACAACATATAATAGATTCATTTTACTTTTTTAACCGTCGTTTTTGGTAATTTATTCTCTTTAATACACGTAATGAGTATAAGTGTCGTCAAATAATCTAAGCGCAACCCATACGTCGAATAAATTTTTGGATTTCGGAATTGCACACGTTGGTGTAAACACCAGGAGTGTTTGGTCTAGCACATCCGTAGCCAAAGGAAACGATCCCAACTTGAGTCTTAGTTCCAGTTACCACCAATGGTCCGCCGGAGTCACCCTACAAAAAATATAAACAATGCCATAACTAAATATTAAAGGTATAACACATGAACTTTTTTATATATTATGAATATATTTCATATGATTCTGAAAACGATTGTAAATTGACGCTTTCATTGTATGAAAAAATATTTACATTTACTAGTAGGTAGTTACCTGGCATGTATCTTTACCTCCTTCGGAAACGCCTGCACATATCATTCGCGATGTTAGATCCGAATAAGTTCTCCTACACTCCTCAGAGGATACAGAATTAATAGTTACTACTCTCAAAACATCACTGTCTTGACCGTTTTCCTGGAAAAAAGTATTTACATTTTTTTCAGGAGAATATTTTAATTTTACATTAGTCAACAGACTTCTAAGTATATGTGGATTATGTTTTTATTGAGAAATATTGATAGACATATATGTATCACAACTTTTAACATGACAAGGCAATGCAAGCAGAGGTCTCTGGTTCGATTCCGGGAACACACGTCACGGAGATTAGTTTCTGGTAGGTTTTTGCACTCGCTTCTCTAATTACAAATCTCGTATTGTAAATCTGCCGCCATAAAGGATTTGCTGCATCCCACCTGCTCATATATGAAATTGACGAGGAAACTTACCATCCACGGCACCTAAGAATGTTGTGAATAAAAAATGTAATAGATTACTTACACTTGTATCACCCCAGCCGGTAACAGTCAAGTTAGTCCCCGGCGACACGGCGCAGCCACTCGGAGGAAAGTCAATTGTTGTAGTGTTTGTACCATCAATCACAAGACGACTGAATAGTTTTATTACACCGACGTCGTAATCGTCTGTGGACGCGTTGTAACGAGGATGTCTTATAAGCATCCGGGAGTTGTACGTCGTCCCTCCACTAGAAGCATAGGTGCTCCCCACTCTCACAGTCACAGATTCCATTCTGTAACATTTTTTTATACCAGCTTTAACTAATATTTTCAACTATAAAAAATCACAAAAAGCTTCTTTCTTAATACCTTTTTTCTCTTAAGAATCTTATCAATCCTACCTTTTACAAACTTATCACTAACAAAAAATTATACTACGTAAAAGCAATAAAAACTTTGATAAACTACAAATACATAGGAATAGTAAAATCACTTTAAATATTGAACGCTAACCATAAATTTCAATTGAACCATTTTATTATTTTATTGGATATAAATCCTTTTAATACCTAAAACTTAATGTATGTAATAATAAGAATGTGTAAATAAACGTGTAACTCAATTTTTACTTTAAATCACTTTCTACACAAGGAAAAATTCACAAGAAATCTTTCTTGAAACTTAAATCTCCATGGATTGTTTTATTTCTTTTTGAATTATTATTGTGTAGTTAATTAGTACTGATAATAAAATATCTAAAAAACAATTTTGTTCGACGTAATCTCGCGCAGTTTTTTTTTAGAACTATGCCGAGTTTTTAGCATTCAATTAGTAAATACTAGCACAGTTTTTTTTTCCAAGGAAAAATATTTCAGCGCTATAATTATAAAAATTTGTTGCATAGCAGTTGTATGAATGGAATGCTCTCGCGCATATTACGTTGTCAATATTATGTCACAGTAATAACGTTGTAGCTCATGTAGTAAGTACTTTATTATAGCATCACTTTCCACACATTTTTATTATTTTTACTATATTTAAATATGGGGTTAAATACTTAAAACTTATAACGACGACTTTTGTTTTTATATCTATAAAAAATATGAGAAATTTAGACCATTTATTTGTAACTGTTGTCTCCGAGTGAATTAAATACAGCACAACAATTATTTTTATTCTAGGACATGCTTATTTTTAAAAAAAAGTATGATAGTGTTAGCAAAAGATTTGTGTAAGTGAAAAGACTATGACATAAATAATTTTTTATGTTTTATTAACGTCAGAAAATTGAAACGAAATGTGTTTTGTTCGTGTCCGATTTTAAAGTTACTGAAAAGTAGTAATAGTAGTATGATTTTGAGTAGTAAAAATGTTTATTTTACTAGCTAGTATAACGACTAATATAATACCCGGTCAGACAATGTGCCGCGGTGAGAATGCATCGTCGGGTCGCAATTGATCCGCCGCACTCATAATAATCCCCTGTACTCGCCTGCTTCAGAACTAGATATGCCTGGTAGGGGAAGTTTTGGATGGTGGTCTGAGTACCACCAACTATTTTACTGTCATCGGTCCAATAAAGCCTGCGAGGACTTTTCAAGCCGTATACATCTGAAAGATGCAGAAAAGTATTATCACATATGAATATTAACTGTACGCAATTGCATAACTGTCCATTATTCATTAATCAGTAATTTTTAACGTTTTTTTTTTATTTTGAAAACAAATAGTTTGCAAGTATTCGTATTACTGTCTCCCAGAAGCCTCTATAAATCCTTTAAAAATTAAGTTATTTTAGTGATAGCAATATATTTTTATGTGAAATTAGCCTTACTTTGGTGAATTTTAATTCCACTCAGGATTCTATAAACTCATTTGTGTATGTAGTTTAAATACCCAATTTCATTACTTGTTGTAACAACTAAATACAAAATATAAATAAAAATTAAGCAAAACCTGTTTCCTTTTTTCACTTACCTATAGCGGCGAAAGACAACAAAACCAATAAATACAGTGTATGTTGATCCATAACTGCTCACGTTTGTAAACCTATCAATATGATCAATGATCCTCTCTTAAATACTAAAAGTTTGTTATAATGAGTGCGTGAGATAATTACAATAGTAAACGATTCGAAATTGTTGCTTATCATATGGGTACCCCTATGTGATAACAGAAGAATGAATTAATTGTAAACGCCATTACGATTGCCGTTTAGAAAAAATCTTATGCGGCTTACATTGTATTAATTGTAGGACATAGGTTCCCAAACTTGGTGCCGCGGCAATATCTACTAGCTAGGTATACTCCTATTACAGCCGCCAAATGGTAGTGTGCAAATATTACTGTGTTCCGTTTTGAATGGTGCTGTAAAGCTAGTGAGATTACTGGAGTAACAAGACTTAGCAGCTTATGTCTCAAAATGATAAGCGCAACGTACTGCAGTGTATACTATCTCACTAGTACCACGTTGATATAGGCAGACATATCTTTTACCATTAAGTTAACGTCTTACCCGTCTCGTCGCCTAGTATAATAAAAAAAAGTTGAAAATCTTTAAAGTTACCAATTTGTAATAAAATATACCTATCCCGTAATATACAGGAAAAATGCTAAGGAGAAGAAGAAGAAGAAGAATTTGTAATAAAATTTAAAGATATTCTTGCGTTATAGTAAATAAATTTATTAAAATAAATACAAATCAGATTTTGTTTTGTTTCCATTATGGAGGTCGTACTGTATTTTAGCATATTAGAGGCACCGAAGACTTATCTAAGCGCATCCCATTTGTCGTATCCAGTTTTGTATTTCGGGATGGCACACGTTGGTATAAACACCGGGAGTGTTCGGTCTAGCACATCCGTACCCAAAGGATACGATTCCCACTTGAGATTTTGTCCCAGTTCTTGACAAGGGACCACCTGAATCGCCCTGAAAATAAGCAAATCGAGTTATATATTTTAAAATATGGCAACGCATATTTAAAATCTTTCCACAATATTGTACTAGTACGTGCTAGTCAAAAGAAAAATATATTTAAAAAAAATGCTTATGATAAAACACCACCAAAACACAAAAATAAACAATGACCACGAGTTAAAGATTTACCTGACACGAATCTCTTCCACCACTGGGAACACCAGCACATATCATTCGTGGTGTTAAACTCTTGTAGGCCTTCTTGCATTCTTCATAAGCAACAGCATTCACCGTAACCGCCATTAAAGTTTCACTTGACATTCCATTTTCCTAAAAATGTAACAGCTTTGGTCAATAAAAAACTCCATTCAAAACTCCTTAAATTCATAAAAGTTTTGATATAATTTTGTTTAAGCGACGATGGTGGAACCGCTGATGAAAAAGCGTAATTTGTGTGCGCTTTATCGCTCTTAATTCCCATAGCATTTTGAGAACAATTTTCGCAGGATTCAATGTCTGGACATAGACAGAGGCCTAGTAAGAAACGAGATGTATTTTTCGACACTCATTACGAAAAAATAAAAATGAGAGCAGCACCTATCCAGACAAGGGATCGCGAAAGCGCCTCTGTAGTCCCTCTGTAAAGTTATGAACACATAGCTGAGGTTCCAGTCCGGCTTAAGCAATTCTTACCTCTTAAAACCGCCAAACTAATACCAACCCTTCTGCAATGGGCAGGCGTATAATTAAAGAAAGAGGAGATAACATACATTACCATATTCCAGTATAACAAATCTGTACTTACGCTAGTATCCCCCCAACCGGTAACAGTCAAATTAGTTCCCGGAGACACTCTGCAGCTTCTAGAAGGTAGCTGAACAAGTGTACTATTAGTACCATCGATGTTTATACGTCTCAACAACTTAACTACAGCCACGTCGTAATCGTATGTCGCAGCATTGTATCGGGGATGTTTTATGAATACTCTCGAGTCATATGTTGTTCCACCACTGATTGAGTCAGTGCTTCCGACCCTAATATTTACGGACTCCATACTGAAAAATAGACATAAAACTGCATGAGACGCCTAACAATGAAATCGGCCGACTTCTTTTTAACCCTTGAACCAAAACTACAGATATTACTTTACTAAGTATCTATATATCGATAATTGCATCTGTAGCTTAGTAGTCCTTAATTTTTTTTCTAAACTATTAATAATAACCTAAAAAGATTACACACTCACGTCCACCTTTACGGTTAAGAGTTTTCTTGTTGTTTAATATACCAGCGTTTTAATGTTTGGATTAAAAAAAATCATTACTACATTTGTATTTGTAGAAGCCTTTCTTATGGAAAAATTAGGGAAATCTATGAAAAAATAATAAAAATCGTAAATAATACGACCAGTAATATTGTCAAAGTTGACTGTTATATTTAATGATATAGTAATGAAATTTTCGTACCCAGTAATGCAGTGGGCAGCCGTGAGGATACATCGCCGGGTTGCTATCGATCCACCGCATTGATAATAATCATTAGTACCGGCTTTCTTCAACAGCAGGTACACTTGAAAGGGATATTTTTGTATAGTTGTCTCACTACCGCCGACTATTTTGTCATCGTTATTCTGAGGAACCTGACGTTGACCGTGCCGACCGCATACATCTAAAAAATCAAGAAATCATTTTTCCAATTTTGTATCTCTATAAAATTGTAATACTCGTAGTAATAATTGTTAATTTAACATTATTGTAATGATTTATATATTTTAAATTTATGAAGAGACGAGCGAAAAGTTCTCCCTATGATAAGTAGTAATACGTATACTCATAACAACGTGGCGCTAGTTAGGATGATATACACTGCTCCACATTTTGCTTGTCGCTTTGAGATACAAGTTATTAAGTCTCGTTACCGCAGTAATTACACTAGCTAAAATATCATTTAAACCAGAACACAGTATTGTTAATAGCTGCAATGATATAAGTACCACCAAGAGTCTAGACGGTTTCCTATAACAGAGAACTACCCTACCGATAAAGAAAAGTTTTCATGTAATAACATTTAACATAAAAATCAATAAGAGTTCAAAATAGTTGATAAAAGGAAATAGTTCAATCTATACAAACCTGAAATAGCTGAGGCGAAAAGAGCAACTAAAATAAAATGAAACTGTCCCATTTCTAAAGTTATCTACGTTACTTTGAATCAGGAATGTTGTATGTTGCTAGCTTAAATACTGATCATGTCTAGATAATTAAGACTTAAGTTGTCAGTAATCGATTTATAATTATTAACAGTTGTATCCTTATAAGATAAAAACAACATTAGAAGAAACTTTAAACTGTTTTCTTATAATTATAATTTTTCTTTCTTGAAATATGTGTTGTAAGATATATTCAACATGACGTTTATTATAATAAACAATAAATGTTTATTTTTCTGGTATAAAAAACTAAATCTGATACTTAAGACAAAATTTTCGGAGATTGAAAAGATCGTGATGTGAATTATTTGCATGAAAAAATACAGCAATAAAGCTTAAGAGAAATTCGTCTATGTGGCGGTAACCGGATGATACTTTAGTAAAGTTATTACTGGTGGTAAAGCATCAAGAAACATCATCATAAGACTGTAGATGTCTGTTTCAGGACATAGACCTCCCCAAAATCTCATCGCGTATCGATCATGAAGAATATCTGCACTGTACCTAGTAGCTGAAAAGTGTAACTCATTGAGAAATTATTACTTAATATATATCAAAAATTTGGCTGATAAACGTAATTATGACGAATATTTCTATTTCTGTATTTATTATTAACACGAAACAAATTATTTATACCAAAATATAAAATAGCCAATGGTAATATTTTTGCATGAAATTGCTAAATTTGCTTATCATAATAATTTCAGTCTATCTGATCTCTGCAGCTGAACATAAGCTAACGTAATGGTAAGTATGTCTCGTGAGGCAAATTGGCTCAGAACGAAAATGGATTTATTAATTTTGTTTGTTAATAAAAATTGTGTGAATCTTGCGATAATTTTTTTGTAGATATTACAATAGACATTATCATATTTTATGACATCAACAATCTATTTAGGAGTTACCAAATTTATTTTAGAAATATTGCACTTTCTTCGAAATTGAAAATCCAATGAGCTTTAGAAAACAATACATCAGTGTTGTAAAAAGTACTTCCTTACGAAACAAATGTTTTTGTGATACACTGGTATTTCCGGAGCTCCAACCAAATCTCTAAGGATCAACCCGAGCGAAGTGCAAAGAGTTTCTTTAATAAAACAAAAATAAATATACTATATCCGTTTATTTTAATTTTAAAATATACTGCTGTCTTGAAAAAGGTTTCAAAATTCAAATGTACCCTTTTTTCTTATTATAACTTGGGTATAAAACTTGTCCCCAAGAGATTTCTTGGTTTAATTCTGTACTCACTTCTGTGATTAACAAATAACAAAAGTCAAACACTAGGTCAAAAAATAGGGAATAGATAACTAACGTTCTCGTAATACTATTAAATTTACTAATGTCTATTTTATAATAACGTACATGTAATTCTTTTAAGCTTTCCGCATTTAGTGGTTTAGATAACAAATAAACTTAGAAAGCTATAAGAATACTATATCTACATATTCATTATTGTTTTCTATGAATTTTTGGATACGATGTATGATTACTTGATGTTTTATCATCAGCTTACACAATGACGCCGGTTTAGGATGTTCACATTGCGCTGGTTACCTTAAGTCATGTTAAATCTTATTACCATATTTAATATAGCTCAATTAAATATTCCGGCAGAAATAGCACGGCATTCAGGATTAAAGGTTATATATTTTTATTACGGATAAGAGGCATTTAATAAAAAAATAAAGGAATTGTGAATATGTTTAGACCTTTTCGACGGTATTGATAAAGTTTTCATTTACACAGATGAACAACTTTTTCAGAGAAGAAAAATTTATAGTCTTTCTCTTAATTTGTTATTAAGCTTTGTTGTTTAACATAATAATTTTTTTGCAGAAACAACTAAACATAAGTGTTACTAAATAATTAATTGAACACATAGTAACAAAACGAGTATGTAACAAATAGTAAATAATATGTTCTTTTAATAACTTCCGTGGTACTAATGACTAGTCTTATTTTTGGTAACCTTAAATACGTTTAGTTATATATATATTTCAGTATTAATATCCATTGGTTTATTACAAGAAACTTATAAAAAAATAAAAAAAAAACGTTTTTCTTTATACGCGCTTTATACGCGATCGTTTTTAATATTAACCAAGCTGGTTACCAGTTTCGATTTGTCAATCTGCCACATTGTATGTCTCACTGTCTATAGTATCATTGTCTATATTCATCATGTATAATTGATTTAGAGTTTTTGTCCATTATAGGTAAAAAAAAGTAGGAAATAACAGTACGTTACATTAACAATAAGTGATAGGGAAAATACTAAAATAAAAAAGATATATGTAAACAGTGTCTGCTTTATATTTAAAACAAATCCATTAATACATGATCACGTCAATAGTTGAATTTATTTGTTGCTTAAAACAATATCTTTTTTTCCTTACAAATTAAAACAATTAGTACATTCAGTTAAAAACTGAAAATATATTTTTACGAATAGCCAACTCTGTGAAAAATAATGCTATTGTAAACAACAAATAAATACTAGTTAGAAATAATTTCTTCAAGCACAACCCATTGATCTTATCCACCTTTGTATATCTGCGTTACACAAATTGGTATAAACACCAGGAGTATGTGGTCTTGCGCATCCGGCTCCAAACGACACCACTCCCACCTGCTTCTTTGTTCCAGTTCGCACTAATGGTCCACCGGAATCACCCTGTCGAATAAACATACATAATTTTCATAATTTCAATAGCTTTTTGACAAAATAATACGCTGTGAAGCCACAAATTATTTTATATATTCTAATAGGGATATATTTGTTTCATCTCTAATATCATTCACTTCATCTTTAAAAGTTGGTGATATATACTACCAAGCTAAAGTTATCAGAGGTTTTATACAGTTAATTCATGAATTATGTTAATGAAACTCTTGTTCGTTTCGTCATTTCTGTTATAAAATAAAACTTAGGATAGTTTTCAGGCTTTCGTGTACAGCATCACAATTATTTGTTAATTTTTACAAATTACAAATTAGTTTAAAGTGAAAATTACTTGACATGAGTCTCGGCCACCTTCGGGAACACCCGCGCATACCATTCGGGGGGTTAAACTCGAATAGGTCTGTTTGCAATCGTCATAGGACACTGCATCAACAGTTACCGCCATCAGAGTTTCACTGGTGGCGCCATTTTCCTTAAAAACAAACGACAAAATTACTTTAACAAACCTTTTCAAAATTTAAAAGCAAACCTGATGTTTTTTTACTCTCCTTAATTCTCAAAACACGGTTAACACATTAAAGTTTTTAAACTCTTTACTTAACAAGCTACTTTAAATGTTGCCTCAAATAATGCAAGGATTTCACATACAAACATTTACTAAAGTATCCTTTTACTTTCAAATAATGAATCACTATAACACTAAACGCATTAGTATTGACGAAGTGTTTGCTTAGACCAGTAATTACTTAAGAATTTGGTAACAGTAATATACAGTACAACAGGAGAAAGAGTTTCTGAAGACGACGAGTACATTTCTTATTTATGACCACAAATAATTTTATATGGTAACATTAAAGATAATTTAAAAAAAAATACAATTAATCATATAAAATGTTAAACTTAATCTACCTAATAATATAATAAAGAAATAGATTAGATCCTATCAATAACTAAGGTCCTCGAAAATGCCATAGTTTTTGAAACAAAGAAACACCATTACGTTTTAACCGCTCACGACCCGGCATAATCATTTCAAAAATTATTAACTTCCATCATTTTTTGCTATACAGTTACTTTTTATATTTTTAAACTACTTTTTTTTCTTGCTCTATTCGAAATAAATCCTGTTTAACTTACACTGGTGTCACCCCAACCGGTGACTGTTAAGTTAGTACCAGGATCGACGGTGCAGCTACTGGACGGCAGATCAACAGGTGCACTATTTGTACCGTCAACATTAATCCGTCTCGATACTTTAATCACAGCGACATCGTAATCGCTTGTCATGGCGTTGTATTGCGGATGCCTTATAAGTGTCCTCGAATTGTATGTAGTTCCACCACTCGATGCCTCTGTACTTCCCACCCTTATATTCACAGACTCCATTCTGTGAGTTGTACATTAAAATGCCTTTTTATTCGCATGTAATAATAATAATACAAATATTATTAAACTTTTTTTCTTTATGTCAGTAAAGAAAAGAGATACACTATTTTTTAACACTGCATAGTTATAACATATGCAGTTTAAAAAAAGTTACTGCGCAAATGAGACACTAATTTTTCTTCACTTTAACTGTTATAATACAAAGTTTTGAAACATGTTCATAAGATTATGAAATTGTTTTAAATTTAGCAGTAAATTTACACTGTTCTTCGAAACTAAAAGAAAATGTTTGAGTGTACATAGTCAATTTTTAAATATCTAAGAATTATCATAAGAATTTACCCGGTGATGCAGTGAGCTGCTGTGAGAATACATTGGTTGGTGGCAATAGATCCGCCACATTGGTAGTAATCATTTGTACCTCTTTTCTTCAGTAGCAAGTACACCTGATAAGGATGATCTTGGATTGTCGTCTCACTACCGCCGACTATTCTACCGTCATTTCTAAAATGTACCTTGCGAGAAGCGTGCCTGCCGTGTACAACTGAAGAAAGAGTAACTTTAATACCATCGACAGAACTAAATTTCGTTCAATAGAAATCACTTGAAAATACAAACATTTAAGGTATCATTACTGTAAAATGATAATTGTTTCACCTACCTGTAAATGTTAAACAAAATAGAGTTATAGAGATATACGTAAAGCGATCCATTTTCTTCTTACAAATCTGTGTAACTCTTCGACGGTCTGCTCTTAAATACGTTCGCTTTTATCATTACCAGAGATAAGGCGACATAAACGATTCTTAATAATTGTCAATTGAAGATACTGTGATAAGAATAGCATTTGTACTAATTGTTAGTTCTCTTCCTGTAATTTTCTATAATTATATCCATGTTTTGCGTTGAACGTAAGATATTATTTTACTAAGTAATTTTAACAAAACATCTTGCATAATAGTAGTATACGCTGTATGAGAGTTATCTAATGTGTAATTGCAGCTACCACTATGTACATCTCTAAGAAAAAGCTTTTGGATATTATATGTGCTTGAAAAGTTTCACAATAACATTACTAAAGATTCAATCAAAGTTTTAGTAAAAACTCGTTTTATTCAGATAGTTATATCTCCTTGAAAATTAACAAAAGTATATTAAACTATCAAAGAGAAAAAAAAAACCGAAATCTAACATTAATTGTATTATATCTCTATTAATTTCTTATTACATTTTTATTATTTGTCATTAATAATGAGTGATTTAGTTAAGACTAAGATTAAGCTTTCAAATTTGTTGCTTTAATGAATTAGAATTAGGTTTTATTCTCTTTGCATTTGTACTAGAACTATAGGTAAGTCATTACTTTTTTGAAAATCATTAATGTACTTCTTATATAACTTAAAAATTTTGATAATTTGTTAAGTAACTCAGTTCAAAAACAGCAATGATAATTAACCAAAAACCAATAAAAGTTTTTTTACAACTTTCTTTATGTATGAGAGTAATATTATTGACATACGACTGAGAATATACTGCTACTTCATAAACAAATATTATTACTTGCTCTCTAGTAAATCATTGTTAATTATAATAAAATAGAGGAAAAATAGACAAGCGAACTGATAAAGTTTAAAATCTTTTATTATCACACAAAAAGTAAACAGTGTCTTTTATATATAAATATAATCCCACCAACCCCATTATTTCTAAGCCAAATAGTCTACCCCATCTGTTGCGTATAATAAAGTTTTATCGGAAATCAAAAGTTTTTCCTAGTCTCTGTAATCGTTTTTTTTTTCAGACATCTTGCAATCTTTTCTTTTATTTCTGAATCTATATCCGTGAACTGACTTGCTTCTACAGAACTGAACTTAGCAGATATCATATTGATTTTAATTCAAACAGTGTTGCCACGTTCGTGTACCCGTATACACATTGATAAAAGAAATTTTATAATACATTTTAAAATTATTGAACTTTAAAACTGAAAATGTACACCAGGAATAGTCTCCCGCTTTGAATATTTGAATTTTTTATATATGCCTGCGTATACGCTACAGTGGGGTGATAAAATTAACTAAATCTTTAGGCACATTGCATTTCTTTTAACCATGAATGTATATCTTCGTTACATAAATAGGTGTAAACTCCTGGAATATTAGGTCTCGCACATCCAATTCCGAACGACGCAACTCCGACCTGTGATCTAGATCCAGTCCGAACTATTGGACTACCCGAATCACCCTGCCAAAAAAAATAGATACTGTTAATATATTTATTTTAGTGCATATAAATCATGTTTCATACTTCTACTAAAATAAAAGATCAAATAACATTGATATGATTTGTAAAAACTTTGATAGTCAAACTGGTATTATCTCTTACTTTTACTACTTATTTTTTTTTTTTTTACTTTTAAACAGTTCAAAATGGAAATAGTTATTTGTGTCACTCAGTTTAATCATTCACAACTCTAAAATTTATTTGTGATAATACGTTCTCGGTATTTAAGATAACAATTTGATATTAAATAAAAAATAAAAGAAGTTAACGTACACTACACGCGCTACGACCGCCTTCGGGTACACCGGCGCAGAGCATTGTAGAAGATATATGTGTAAAAGACTTTCTGCAATCATCGTGAGATACAGAAGTTACTGATACCTCCTTCAGAATTTTGCTCAAATCTCCACCTTCCTGGAAAATTAAATCGTACTTTATTTATCACTTCATTCATGGGTTATACAGTTATTAAAAATCTAAGTACCATAGTGGCTAATGTTCTTAATAAGCTAAGCCCTGTCCGAGTGTGTAATTTTATTTTTGTTTCATTACTAACATAAAACAAATAATTATGAAAATATTGTATGAAAGCGCGTCTTACAAGTCGTTTGTTTTGTCTACTATCGACTAAAGTAGTTGGTAAATAAAGATCTATATGGCTAAAGCACCTTATGGCAGTTTAGGAGTAGCTATACTTACACTAGTGGCACCCCAGCCGGTGACAGTTAAGTTGGTCCCTGGGGACACAGGACAATCACGTGTAGACAAATTGACTGTTGCAGTGTTAGTTCCATCAATGGTAATGGTATTTGACAGTTTGATTACTCCCACGTCGTAATCGAGTGTTTTGGAGTCGTAACGGGGATGCCTCACAAGTGTGTTTGAATTGTAAATAGTTCCGCCGCTTTCGGAGTTCTCACTTCCTGCTCTTATGTGCGCTGACACCATACTACATTAAATTAGATTTTTTTTAACTATTCACAGTGATGTTCTTTTAAGCATAGGTTTGATGAAAATGAAAAAATGATCACTATTGAAAAAATAAAATATTTCAAACACTGTTGGTTACTCTAGCAATAAAGTGAAAATACTTCTCTGGTCTAAAAATTTCATTGCAAGACAAAAAAAATCGCTTTTTTATGGCATTCCCGTATAGAATATTCACAACAAAATAAAGCCCGGCTTGCTTAATCACTCTGTGTGTTAAAATACATATAATTCGACCAGAGTATTTCCATCCTCAAAATATACAAATCATAATTGATATGTGGTGTTGAAAACACATGTCCTGTAGTAATATATGAGTGTAGAAGAATAATGGAAGAGACATATGATTAGAGGAGTAAAATCTCAAGCGACAGCTCTTTCCAAACCGGCGCTGTCTAAAGTTTGCACAAAGATAATAAGATACTTAATAAGCAATGACTATGTAACAAGACGTACTTTGTTAGACAATGAGCTGCGGTAATAATACATCGCTCATTAGCAATAGATCCACCGCAAACGGAGTAAACGCCGTTATTACCCGGATGTTTCAGTAGCAAATATACTTGATAAGGGTAATTTTGAATTGTCGTCTCACTGCCCCCGATTATTTTGCCTCCATTTGTCAAACGAACTTTTCGGTGAGTGTGCTTGCCGTGAGCACCTGAAAGTCGTACAAATATTTTTATTATAAATTTAAAATCTGTCAAAAAGTTTATACCAAAAACTCTCAAAGTTTTGTTTTATGTGCTTTATACTTTATTTACGTAAAACTTTTAGAATTGAAGTAAATTTTATAAGAGAAAGATAATGTTATGCATTTTTTTAAAAAGATTTGGGTTAGTATAGACTGTACAATTATTTTAAATTTTTAAACAAAATTGTTAGAATAGTTAAAAATCATGTTATATAAAGTATCCCACCATATGACGTTAAAAATAAACAAGCTGTCCATATAGTCAAAAACATGTTAACTAGCAATTTGATTTAATAATAACAAAAAAAGTTTACTATACGTACACGAAATGGCTACAAATAAAAACGCAACAAAAATCGTAGTAAGTACATCCATTTCTGTTCTCATCGGAAATTCTGACATTTTTGCCAATGATGCTCTTTTTAAATACACAGAGTTTAATTATCGTCTAAATCATTAAGATAATATTGACCCTCGTGCGATCAAACATACATTAGGATTGTAATGCGCTTTTCCTGTAATTTTCTATGAGTGTTTATTATACTTTAAATACTATATGTATAGAAAATACTTTTTGTTAACTATCGGGGAATAACCCACGCTATTTGATAAACGAGTCGTTGCATATAAACATGCAAAATAGTCTCTTAATAGTCGCATAATAGCTCCAACGAATGTCTTCTTCAAGCATTTGATTAGTAGCAACAGATAATCTGAAATTTAATGTTCATCAGCTTATATAGTAGAGAAGACAAACTGTTAGTATTTGAGTATCAATTACCTATTTTAATTATTAATAGTTATCACAACAAACTGATAATGAATATCAAGTCGTGAGTAAATGAAGTGATGTTTTTTTTATGAATAAGATAACCTTTTCGATTCAAGTTTAATCAAATCAAAAGGTATACGGTTACTTATTTATATTTGAAAGGCTTTTGTGGAAAGCCACAATCATAATAGAAACTGGCGTCTATTGATTCCGAATACAGCGTGTGACTGTTTCGTAACATTTATTGAATACGATCGAATGAAAAGATAAATAAATATGTTTTTTTTTTGACTGACAGCGAGATTCAATCGACGTTTATGTAGCGAATTGTTACGATGTCCTTCCGCATTATTCAAGTGTCGTGGTAGGTTAAGGCCAAAGCTTTGCCATTAAGAGATTGCCGATAATTGGGATGATTCAATTGAGTTTACTATCGTAATGGTTATGCGACGGCATTTAAAATAAATACTGAAACTTACAGAAAATCTTCTGCATTATGCTTTCTGATTTTATTACACAAATAATGAAGAAAAAGAAGAGTAAGTAAATATTTTACTATAGAATATATTTCATATGAATATTTTGTTGTTTTAATACTAATAGTAATAAAACAATGTCTCTCTATCACAAAATTGCGAAATGAAAATACTCTTTAGATTTTACATCCCATTCAAAACAATGCGATTCTTCAAAGAATTTTCGCACAACATCTTTACATATAAAATGAGATATTTTAATAGCAAAGTAATTTCTTTATAGCATTCATCAAATAGGAGATTTGAAAGATTTAACAAACTATAAAAATAAACGTTGGGATTCTTTTTAAAGTACGTAGGTTATGTTACTATAGTACTCTTTGTACTCACAAATATCGCAGCTTTAACAGCTGTGAAATACGAGGATACTATAAAATATCCATACAGATATTCCATTACTAATTCAATAAAACTTACAATTTCCATTTAGTTCATATTTCTTCCAAAAATAATACTAAACTAAGAAAAATTAAAAACTTGAATGAATTAATGTATACCACAATAAAAAAGATTACGCATGTTTATGTGTATTGTCAAACGCAGGTATATTCCGCAAACAATAAAAAGTTATGAATGCCACTGAATAAATTTGATCTTGAATAACTTAAGCATAAATCAGTTAAGTTATCCCAAAATGTCTCAAAGAAAAAGTAAAATTGGAATATTCTCGCGATATCAATGCGAAACTTATGATAATTTCTTGGCATCAACGCCTCGAACCCATTCGCAAGGGTCACCTTGCTGCGACCTGAAACCGCCATGACTTAATTTGGGGACGTTTTAACCTATTTATTCATATTTTGATAACATTTTACATCGTAGGCGCTAAATTATGAACAATAATTTCAGATATTAATGCTTTTAGAGAACTCGTAATCTTGTTTGTTTCTTGTATCCTAATGTAGTGTAATTTGTTGCGCTGTGGTTTTGCTGCGGAAAAAGGGTGTACCTAAAATTTGTTTTATTAAACATATTATAAAAGTTTTAGATATGGTTATGGCTAAAAATAATCACAGTTATTGTTATGATGTTTGCTGTAGAATATAGACCTTTCTAATTTGATATACCTCTCCGCACTCACAATATTTCGGTATAGAGAAAAATTATTAATTGTTTTTTTTTTACTTCTTCTCTTCTAATTGCGTTTTACGACACGCTGATTAAAGACTTTAGAATTTTTGTACACACATTGCTCGATTTTATTTTATTAGTTTTCAGACAAATTAATGTATTCAGTTTTTACAAACAAAAACTGAAATGAAAATGTTTAACTGAAATAAATGAAAGTAATTAAAATGATCTTCATTATTTCGAACTTTACTTTAAAGTAAGTTTCTTAGCCAAGTTCAATTAAAACGAATAAATACATAACTGCACTTCCATTTCTTTTTATCATCATTTATCTATCTACATGTCTGATTATACAAACTACTAATTGTTTGTGTCGTTGTGTAATAATGAAGCGTGCTTTAAAAAATGATTAAAGAGAAGCCGACGTACCAATTTAACTCATTCAACTCAGTTGTCAATAAATATTTGCTATTTTTGAGTGTCTTGTTAAAGCTCAGTCAATTAAAAAATATCTTCGAGAGGAAATGAAAAACAGGCTACAAAAATAATACCAGTTTATATTTGACTCATGATAACGTAATAGCATTTGTTTGTAGTTTAAAAACAATTAATAACAATAAAATCGAATATTAACTGATAAACTAAAAAGCTTTTTACGAAAGGTCACCGTAGTTTCAACAATTGTTAAAGAAATAAACAAATTAGAATTGTTTTTATATCTACACAATCATTTGATTTGAATGCAACGAGCGTTACTCACATGTATTTTAAATTTCCAAGTTAGGTACAAAATATTATACATAACTTTAAATATAATAATAGCCAATGGCCTCTTTTTAATGATTCAATATCCAAAAAGAAATACTATGATGAAATGAATAATTTTAATTATTTTTTTAATTACTACTATGATTTTTTAAGAAAAAAAATTTCTTGTTCATTTTGAAGTCTTTTGAGTATGATGGCTTCATTTTTGAAATGATGACAAGCTAAAACCTTAATTGTTACATAATAAATAAAAATAATGTTAAGACGATAAAAGTGCGACTCTCGTTAAAATTTTTCTAGTCATTCCGATGAACACCTGGAACAAACAAACAAATAGATTTTTTATAATTTTCTTGGTATAAGTGTTATGTAAACATTCATAATATTTGAGTAAAAAGCTAATATTTTGATATCACAACACAGATAGATACTTAAGTTTTATTAGTTCGTACACGTATGTCATAACAAACATAATTCATTTAGAAACCACACTCAGTCTAGAACACCAACGCAATATATTTAGTTTTTATACACAGTTTTTTTACGACGAAAACACTCGTAGGAGATAATATTAAAACCCCTAAAAAAAAAATGTTATTGATAAGTGATTCATTCTAAAGAGCTACGAGCAGGTAGAAGAATCTATCGCGTATCCAACATCATTAAGTAAAGCTTTTTTGTACACCGTTGTGGTTATGATATCCTTTTTACTTGGGGAAATAAATTAAACACATTAATTTACTCTTATTGCTATTGGCTTTCAATTTAAAAACATGTATCATATTTGAATTTTAAGAAGTTAGCGGAAATTGCCAAAAAAATTACCATTTGATGAGCTGTTCTGGGTAGAAGTAATAATTGTTGAAAACGCTAACCTTCGATTACTTTATAAAGTCATTGCCGTCATTATCGATACCTAATAATTGAATTTACATAAAACTTAAATATGAACAGACTATTCAATGTACCAACTTCTGAGACGCACGGCAATTTTTAACACAAGAAGTTAATCAAGGCCTTTAGCCACCACGGTGGAAAAGTGAGGCTAGATGGATGTTGTGTATCTTCGAAAACTGAAACATATCGGATTCCTTTTGATATCTTTCTTTATAACACTTTGTTTTGCTCGGTGGGAGTCGAACCCTCGCCTCTCCCACCACTATAGCGTGTAGTTCCATTGCATTTACAACGTTAATTATCACCGTTCTAATTGATTTACTATTCCAAAATTGTTGAGAATCATAATAATCATGAACATCAGAAAAATAATTTCCTAGAAAAAATAAGGAGTTTAAAGGAGGTTAAATGTAGTTGTAATTAATACTATACAATTGTGTTTTTAAAAGAAAATCAAAGAAAATCGTATAAGCAACTTTTCCTTTCTAAAAAACATAGTCTTGTTTCCATGTATACGTTTGTCTACTTTTAATTTTAAAATGTTTTATTTCTCATAAGTGATTTGTGATCTCCAGAAAAATATTAAAATCTTAAACTTATATTCGATTTTAAATATGTTTAATTCATCCACTGTTGAATGCTAAAATATTTCTAATAAAATTAGTTCAATACAAAGTATAACTATTTTATTGTAAGTTTATATCCTTTAGATTCCTTCTTCCTTCTTAGTCGTATTTCCTCATGACTGGGGGTCGTGGTCATCATGTGTCGTGAAACACACGAAGACTCTCTTGGCAGTTATAATGCCTAATATATAAATAATCCTTTAGATACACGTAAACATTTTTAGGATCATTTGCCTAAAATTTGCTAAATTTCTAGTTTATAAAACATGTCGCTCGAAATGTAGGTGAACATGTGAGATCATGAGAACAAGGTTAGATTGGTTGTGAAATTAGCGTATGAAGTGAAATACAAGAATAGTGAAATCGTGACGTCACGAGTACAAGTTCATTTATCAATAACTTTTTAAACCGTACAACACATTGAATTTTAATTATAAGTGGTATAATTTCACAATCCATAATTTAGACCCTAAATACAGTCCTCTTGACAGAAGGCCTCCCGTTAATGGAAAGTGTTATGAGTAATTTATTTCGCAGCTATAAAATTCAAACATCTTAACAAAGTATTCAGAAATTGTATAATAAATAGTATTCTAGTATAATCTACTTTTAGATTACAAGGCATTACGTTTTCAATTAAATACAGCAATTACGAACCCCAAGTTACTAATTAAGCTAGACTTTCAATTTAGTATTTCGCAATTTATTCAATAAAACATTTAAATTGCTTTCTTTGTTACTATAAACGGCATCATTTTATTTTAACTACAACATCTCTATTGTGTAGTTTTGTCTTAATATTCTCGTATTATATCGTCGTATTATAATCATTTAAAACGATCAACTAACAAAAACTATCATTACCTGGAAATCCATTAACACAAAAGGATTTTAATTAAGTGAAAATTACTTTCAACGTGCCTAATATATCTATGGTTACATAGTTATGAACATAAATTGGGATCGCGCATTATAGTCGATGGAGGCAGTACGGTTGAAAACGAATTGTTTTAATTGACGATAAGAAGACACCGTCTAATGATGTCCAACACCAGCGGTAATCCGAAAGGAAAACTACTGGCATTTATTCTACTAATTCCTTTAACAAACTCGTTGACTACATACACAATTATTGCAGTGGACATAATTGGAGAATTAATGCATCCAACTTCACTATTACCGTTTCCAAACATTAATTTATACATGTTTTATTGAATTATCTAATATTTTTTAAGCTAACAAAAGAAGATGCTTTGCTATTAACAGACATTCTGTATACTTCTAGAATATATTATTTAATAAGCGGTGACTTGAAATATACGCGAAAAGCCAAAATAAAGTTATTGCAGATTAACAAACCGCAATGCAGTACAATTTATGTTCATAAACGGCAAACATTAATCAAATATTGTACAAACAAAAGTGAACATCAGGACTGCAGCTGAAAATCTGCATTATTCTAACTTGTACAGAATGAGGATGCTTTATGACAGAGCTTTTTTTGTTTGTCTGTGTTTGTGTGACAGATTCTGTTTATTCATTACATTAAAATTAAATTAAAATATTTATATTTATTTCAATTAGTATTCTGGGTGAAAAAGCGTTTACTTCTTTTCCTCTGCTCTGTCTCTGTTATGGAAGACAATTGACGTAAATTAGAAAAAAACAAACATTTTCTTCATATTGACAAAATTAATGGTATCTCAAGCTGCCTGAAAAAAGCTTTCTAAAAAAAAAAGGTTTTTGTGTTTTTATGTACAACAGAATAAGCATTGTATAAATTTAGGTTAAAGTTATTGAACGGCGCTAGTGCTGGCATTAAAGGCCAAAAGACCTTTCCATTTCTATAGAACATTAACAGAGACTAGAAAAATTAACAGTAAATCATATTGTCAAAGACAATCATGTTCACATATATTTTAACAGTAATATTATGATAAAATATATTCATATGAAATCAATCTTATTAAGAAAGTATTTAACGAAATGGTACAATTAAATTTAAGTATTACCATCATCGTTACTAGACACAGGCATTTTCTTAGGAACGCCTCGATGTTCGTCTATAAACCCTTATAAGGTTTATTTACTAAAGATATATGCACAATTCACAATAGTAACTAGAGATCCCAGCCAGCAGTTGGAGCTAATGTAGAATCCATTATTTAAGTCAATGTGACCGTTTGAGACGATAAATCTTTGCAAAGTTACTCAGGTCACTCGTTTTGCCTGTCGTTGATAGAGAGTTATGTCGGTCACTACTGAATCGTGAACTTTACTTGGACAAATTTTACTTAGGCTCTCACAAGGACGTTTCCTTTATGTCACTACTTTTATTACTTTTGATCGATACACAAAAAAATATCATCGGTTTTTTACATCAATTATGAGTATACCTAATCATCATACTATTTACATATTTTTTAATTTATGACTAATCAGACCTGCTAATCTCGCTGCTATAACTGATGCAGCAAAGTTTGGGTGTAAACCATTTAACTCTTTTTTTTTAAAAAACTTGTTTGTTTATGCTTTGATCAAATCGTTAAATTTAGCTGCTTTTTCATAATTTAAATTATTATTTACATATTACCTATACATACAATAATACACTCTCTCCCACTAGAACTATTTTTACGTAATGCTGACAGAAATAATCTATCAAATATAATAGTAATAATCCCTTTTTTCTCATACACAATTATTTTATTTTACAGCCTCTTTTGACAAAGGCTTGGTATTCAAACCTTTTCTGGTCCTACTGCTTTTTTACATCATATTCCAAACGTATTTCGGACGTCACCCTTTACTTCCTATATGTGTCACTTTGACACTATTCAGTCATTATTTTGGTCCACTTTACTTGTTTTATATGTATATAGATTACAGTAAATATTTTTAAAAACAAGTTAATCTCCGAAACCATAGTATTAAATAGGCAACGTTTTATATAACTCTTCTACTCTAGCTAGCCACCAGATAACAGAGATTACTATTTATATCTCTTTAATGTAGTTTTTAATAGATTGTATTAATGGTCACCGACTTTCGAAAAATAAAATAAGAATATTTTATTAGATAATTAATAGAGAATTAAAAGAATAAATAATAAAATATTGGCGACAATATGGAGGTTAGAAGTTTATTTTGTTTAAGAAATTCTAATTCCCCATAATCCGGACTAACGTATAACACAGCACGAATCCACCGTCCCAAATAAATAACTTCACAGTTTACAATACATTCGCTTTATACCACAGTCTTTGTTGTGATCAACTTTTTAAGTATTTACCAGTCGAGTGTTTAAATCAATAACACAAACATTAGAACCCAAGTTTTCAAAAACAATTAGACTTTACGACTAGTTTATAGCTTAAAAAAGTTATTATGCTTCAACGAATGAAATTTTGTATAAATTTGTATTAAATTTTTAAATCATCATGATGAATTAGTGTTAATCTGATTGCGTAGTAGAATTAATCTCGTGTATATTTAGGTCGGGTGCAATCGTGCGCTGGTAAAGTATCACATTAAGTAAATGTTCGCTTAGTCACTTTGCCGCTACATAATATATGTTCGCCATCATACTTATGAGACGTAACAGCTTTAGTTTTAAATAATTTACTGGTGGTAAGTATCTGTTGCCGGAGACCGTCTGGATAGGTACCACCGCAGCTCCTATTTCAACCGCCAAATAGTAGTGTGCAAACGTTACTGTGTTCCGGTTTGAAGGGCGCTGTAGCTAGTGTAATTACTGGGGTAACGAGACTTAACACCTTATGTCTCAAGGCGACGAGCGCAATGTGGTGCAGTGTGTACCATCTTAACTAGCACCACGTTGTCATGGGCAAGCGTGTCACTAACCATCAGGTGAACGCCTTGCTCGTCTCGTCGCATAGTATAATAGCATAAAAAAAATTAATTAATTATAACTATAATTAATTATTTGTAGTCTATGAACCCCTTGGCCAACAAGCCCGTTACCGTTACCTCTGAAAAACCTCATCGCACTCTCAGTTAAGGTCATCTAGCCTTTCTACCCCAACGGCCGTTTTATTTTCGTACTATATACCCCGCTCCGTAATCACAATTGCAGAACTATCTTTTCTTCATAAAGTACAAAATATTCTGTAAAATTTAAATATCAAAAGACTGTGTTATTTTGCACAATCTAATGGCAATTTACCGTCATCAAACAGAGCAAATATTTCTGATATTTAGAATTGCCCTGTAGATACAATGCGCTCGCCACGCCTCATTTTGTTGCGAAAAGTAGAACTCTAAACAAGTGAAGGGTGTATCAGTTAAAGTTCATTTGCGTGGATACAAAGTTCGCCGGCTGCCTGAAATGTTCGCCAAGTTTATTCCACTCGACATTAACTGTTCGGTGACAACGATGTTGACGCTCTGGAACAGGTTGATGACACGCAAAACGATCGCGGAAGTCGCTTAACAGTCTAACTTTCTTCATTTGGATACCGGATAAAAAAAAAGCCGAGAAGATTAGTGGAAAAAGTTTGAATACCTTTGTTTACTTTCTTTCCTTAAAATATTGAGTAAGAAACATTTGCGGGATAATATCAAAAAACAATATTATTTCATAGATCTAACATCTACAATACATAACATTTTATTGGAGAAATTAAGACCGAGTTTTTAAAATTTCTGGTTAATTTACTTAAGAAAGTAACAACTACCTGTTAATAACAATTAACTGCCTCATTATGTATTACAAACAATCTTTTGATTCATTCTTCTTTTAATTTACTAATATTAATATAAAGCCAATGAAGCAGTAACTATTTAAGTTGAAACATGTCTATCTAAGCATCTTCTTATTCTATGAAGGGACATGAGGAATTGAATGACCATCTCATGGTAAATGGTTCTTGATGTCTATAATCCCGTTGTTATAAATATGACTAAATTTTGTCCCACACATAAAGACAATTAAACAATTATTTCATAATATTTCTTTGTTAAAACTTAATCGTCGTAGTGTACATATATTGCAAAGCTACACAAAGGCTTGAAACAACAAAAAAAAATTCTTCATATGGTCGACTTGCGTGACATATCTTTTGTAATTGAGGAATTTTCATATCGATCTTGGCACTCGAACCTGTAGCCAATGAGCCATTGACATCGCGATCAGTGCCAAAACGTAGTGAAATCAAATATTCCAACGCTCCAGCAAATTTTTATCCCGTGCTCAATAACACTTATACCTTACCGGAGCATTTAAGAAATTCACTGACCGCTGCATTTTCCTTTGAGGCCCCGATTTCTTTCAAAAAAGAAATAAAATGTACATGCTCCTCAGAAATGGCGATATTTTTCTTTAAACTTATTACCTTATGTTCCTATTGTTCTATGGAACTTTACAATACATACGTGAACTAAATAATTCTTTCAATAGTCGTGACTGATTTATTTAAATATCAATCCTTTCTTAGAAACAGATAAAATCATGATAGAAAAATAGATACATTATTCATTTCAGACCATATAACTCCTTCCTCCAATACATCTACGTTCGACTTGAAATAAACGTTTATAAAGACCTTACAAAGGCCCGGTACTCCTTGAAGTCAGTATTTAATAAGGCTGTGTTCAATGAGCATGTCATAATAACCTTTGTAGTCGGTACGGAGACATCACAGTACATCTACAAAGTTCCAACTGAGCGGTAGTATTCGCGAAAATGCGACTAAATCATTACTTCACTGTGTGCTATTGATTTATCAATCATATTTTTTTGAAGTCAACTAAAAAGTTACTTCATTACTGTCGTATGGTATAAAGTACGCTTAATGATAAACAATTTGCGTAAATCGTCTGCAATACGAATGTAGTAATGTTTTACTGTCATAGAGCAGTATTTCTGCAAAAACACTTAATAATATAATAAACTCGGTGATACATTATAATGTGTTGTTTCCTAAGACAGTGTGTAATGCTCATTTCTTGTGAATTACTCAACTAAATGTAAGAACTACATAAGGCGGTAGCAAGAGTTCTAGGATATCTTGTATTGTTAAACTTTACATGAAACTGTGAGAAATCACTCAATAACCATGGTTGCATAGATCGGCATTGCTTGTTGCAAAACTTAATCATTAAATGATTGGTTTTGTTACATATGTTTCATATACATTTTTTTGTTCACACATTTTATCAATATTCAAATATGATAAACAATAAATAATTGTTTCCTCTTCTATTTTTTGCAGGTTAGACCGTTGTATATATTTAAAAGTATTTATAAGTAAAAAAAATATATTACAAACAAATTATGTAGACCTAATAAAAAACCATTTATTATTTACCATCTACAGGATACTCACACGCTCCAATTGTTGCTTACTAAAGGCTCAATTAACGTCATTCTCATACGCAACTCACGCACGCTGCATTCAATCGATTCGAAAAAGAGAAATAGTTTAGATATTACCGCACTTTTATCCTTAACCTTAATAAAAATAGGCAGTGGCTACTCATTGTGTAGTGTTAGATCTATAGTGATATCTTTCCGATTTGTGCTGTACGCCGAACGCCCGCGGTTTCGGTATTACTTTTAGGTGAGCGTGCGCGAGCGCAGACCACGCACTACTCTTCCGTCGGGCCGCTCAGTGCAACAACGACACTGGCCGAGAACGAACTTAGAACCCCGAACAAACGATACGCGGCCAACGGTAGGACGGTGCTCCACTTGTGAACTGTGACTCGAAAGCTGAACGATCTCTGTACTATTTATTCAGGTGGCTGTGTTGTTTTAGTTTCGAAAACAGGTGAGTACTGAACAATAAATGTGAATATTAAGATGTAAAACAACACTTCGCAAATGTACCGACCACTGCGGCATAACGATTAGCGTGACTTTAGTAACTTTCTTTTGATAAATAAAAATAATGAATTTCATCTGAAGGAATGTACATGAATATGCATTTATTAATAATTCAATAATAATGGTTACTTTATAGTTTTAGAATAATATCTTAAATTCTTTGTATGCGGTATAATAAACAATCAATAATTTTTATAACTAAAAACTTGGTACGAAACAAATTCTTAGTGGAAATTAATCTACAAAATTAAAATTTTTCTCTGGAAGTGGGAATGAAAAGATTTTATTTTTTTTGTGTTTTGCTAACATCGCAATTTTTTTTATTTAAATTATCCGTTATTCACCTATACAACAAAATTTCATACCCAGGCTCTCTTTGTAGGACTGTTGCATCCGTCTCATAAATCGATCATTACAAAAACATTTAATGCCAATCAAGATGTTGTTGCGAAATATTTCAGGTGAACCGTTTCACAAGTATGGAGTTGCATTCAAATTAGCATGAGCCTGTAACAATCGATGGTCGGTGAAAATTTTTTTTGCCTTAGATTTCGAAACGCCGTTACGGGCCGCGCAAAATATGTAACGTCGTTGGGTCATACCGGTCGAAAATCCTTTATCGCGCCGTAACTTTGTAAACTGTGTTCGTTAACCAAACCTTTAATCCAAAAGCTGTTAATAAATTAAAATTATAATTATTACACATTTTATTAACATAATTTATTAACATTAATAAGTTTCATGTTTATTTTTATCCGCCAACCTGCATTTAGCTAGTGCTATGGATAATGGCCTTGACTCTCTCTTTGTAAAGGAGTCCCAGTTAGAACATTAAATGAGCTGTCAGTAATATTAAACTTTTCACCGTTTCATGGTTTAATTTTCATAATATTGTTGATGAAAATTAAACGTAATTTTTTTTATTAAGAAAAACAATAATAATAGACTAATAGAGTAGCCATACAACATTTGCATCTTAGTCTTTTAATTTTATCGGTTAAAAGATCAATATTCGATTCATAATGAAATATCAACAAAAGTCATAGTAACGCGTTATTAATTATATTCTTGCATTCTTGTAGTCATTGCATGTTTTGTAGCTTCACCGCAGCTGTCATCAGCGAGCTCTTAACTCGGTCGTAGTTTTCTCCCGCGTTGTAAAAAAAAGAAATATCCCACGCCGGCTGAACTCGGAGGTGCGATCAGCGTGACCTAGAAAACAGAGAAATACTCTCACTGACTGAGCGCTCGGAAGCAACAATATCAAGATAGTGTTATGCAAGCGTAGACATCGTGAAAACTCAATTAACATTTTGCGTACAGATAACAGATATAGTTATTGTTTAAAAAAGATAAACTGTTAAGACCGTTTTTTTGTACGTACACCTTTTTTATAAACCTGATCTCATCGAAACCTAATTGGATTTAACGGACGAAACTACATTACGTAATACTTTGAAATCCTTACAAAAACTATTAACAAAAACAAAGCTTTGATTGCATAACATTATTTTTATGTTATCAAGCTTTATGATTAACTCACTAAACACAAAAATCTACACCGAGTGGATCTTTAACTGGACGTTGGTAGTTTTAATTATATTATATAATATAAATCGTAATTTTAAGGCCTCATATATTCTAGCGAAACTGGACTCGGGATCCGGGATTTTTAACGTTATTAAGATAAGAATTTACATTTCAAATAAATAATTTATAACATCTAGTTTCAGTTGTTTCTCAAGTCTAGATATTTAAATTTGCTTAATAGCCTACGAATTTATCTATCTACAATGAGCTAATACTAGACCCCAAATTGACATGTTAAGTGAGAAAGACCGCAGATGGTGAAGTGTGCTTACCGGATAGAAGCAATACTGTTATAAGAGTAGATTTATAATGTAAGGGTGGGGTGGTAGATGGCCAGGCGGCCACGAAAAAATCCTTGTGGTCTTGGAGTCGAACCAAGGATCTCCGTGTTACTTCTACTATTGTTTTTATTATATATGTTCAGTAGGAATTTCCACATTCATCGCCTTTCATAAATTAACAGTTTTGTTAAATAATTGGAACAGGTTAAGAATCCAATAGATTTCATACCGCTGCAAAAAAAAATATGTTTTTCTATGTATTATATGAGTTATAACAAAAAAACTTTTAGGATATTTTTTGTACGTCTCCCCTTTTTTATAAATCTGATCTCATCGAAACATATTACAAAGGATACATATCAAAAGGAAAAAAAATACATATCATAGTGGAAAACGTACTGTATCCAATAAAAGTCAACAAGCTTTGCATGATATTGCATTTATTTGTACAACAAATAAAGGTTACTACCCTAACTGCAACACGGTAATGGATTTACCACAGTTTTCAAATAAGTACAAATTTTATTCTGTTATAACCGAAAACGTTATTTTTGCAACCTATTAACATCATGGATTTAATATTCTTTTACACGTCAAAGAGTTTTTTGAATCAGGAATATATTTTTATTAGGAAATCTGATATTAGACATAAATAATATACTTATGTATATACGTAGTAAGTATATTACAGTTAACGCAATTTCACAACCATTATAAAGTTTTGTAGCTGTTTTTTAACTTCGATTTTTTATAATAAAATGATAATAAACGTAATCACAACAAAAAACAAAACAGACAATCCATTAAAAAATAACACTGTGCAAACATTAATCATTATTTTTATGTAAAAAAAATTCTTCACTGTTGTATAACGTGTAGAACACGTGAAGCTTGATTACAAATCTTTACCAATGACATCTAAAAGAGATTTCTTTTATATTATGACGTTTTTTTAGTTAAAATCCTACCAAATCGAAGCTTAGTAATAAATATTAACACGACGTTATATTACTTTTATAAAAAAACTAAACTATGCATCGCGATCGGTAAAACAATATCGGTATGAGAATCGATCGTTTTAAGATTTGGTCTCGCGTGAAAGTAGCTGGTAACCATAAGTTATTCCATACACGCGACGGAATCCGCCGTCCCGGTAAGGCACATCGCACACCTAGCGGTATTCTGACGCAACAATTATACACAACGCCTCAATAGATTCGAACCGACCCGATGAATCTGAGTAGTGTGAAGCGAAAGTCAGACGTAACACTGCTCAACTTGTTTCGTTGTTATGAACAGCCGACAGAAAGAGATTAACTACGGATGGTCCCGTGGAATTTGTGTTAATTCGCGTTACACAATAGAGACTAATTCATTATTCTCTGATAATGTTCAATTCTAGTTGACCGACTGACATAACTTATCGAATGCTGAGCTCGCTGGACCTTTTAGTCCGCGGTCCTAAAGACGTTTAACTGTTTTGATGTGTTTGTATACATCAGACGCTCAACTGTAACAGTATTTCTTAACTGGCTTACCAGTAATTACACTGAAGAAACGTTAAATATTTATTATGTTTTTTTTTATATAATATAATCTAAATATTACAAACGTACGTGGAGTGATAAAAAAATGGATGAAGGATGCAGACGATGGGCCTTTGTACGATATAAATACTTTATGTAGTCCTTAAAAGTTTATTAATATTATTACTAATCTCTCGAATCTATTTATTTTAACTTCTCACTCGGTTATAAATGATTTTAACAATAATTAAAAATATTTTAAACTTTTAAATAATTATTACATCTTTTCTAGTTTTCGCCGCCGGAGCTCTAATAAATATTTAGAGATTTTTAGTTGTGAAAGCTTATACATTGACATTTAATATATTCTAGATGCAGGAAATACTAATAATAAAATAGAAAATAGACATTAGAGATATCTAAAAACAAACTGATGTACGTGTTTACGATTTGAGATATCACTCTTGAATTTAACATCTCCGATCCGTAATGCGGATTCTGTTACTTGATGCAAACGGTAGCATTTTATAGACATAATTTGAATATTCATCCAGTGCTTTAATCATCAGTATTTACGCAAACGAGATGTTTTCAATACAAATAGAAGCTTCTTATATCGTTCCATATCATGGTTATGTTATGTGCACGCATCCGGCTGATTAACATTCATAGGAATTGTTTAAATGTCATTAATTCCATTGATTATTGGTTCTGCGTCGAATGACTAATTCATGTAATTTTAGTTATGTGAAAAAGATCACTTGCTAAATACAAATCCGAATTCAAAGTGCGTCTATTTCTATTTCTGTGTCGCGTCCATTTTCCATAGCGCGAATGATTTTTTCGAGCCTTTTGGGCACTACGGTTGGATTTAATCCTAACAGTTTCTCGAAAAAAAAAAAAAAATTATGATGATCATATTTAAATCTATAAAAAATGTAACAATAAAATCCATTTCCCTCAAGTTATTACCGACGTTTCTATTTTTAACATCAATAACATGTAAAAAGGAAATAACTTCTTCAAATGCTCAAACATTATCGAAAGTGGTCGCCCGTTGGGATGGAGTCAATGGACCCATAACAAAGTTCAGTGCTCCTCCCGCGACATTCCTTACACGTCCTGAATGTTAACTTCATGAGTAATATAAGCGAATGTATGACTCAAGAGAGCAGAAAAAGTATTTTATGTAATTCATGCTTAAAAACTAACGGAGATTTTCATAAGCCGTTACTTCTTTTTAGGAATTATTTTTTATCCTGACGGCCTTAAACCTTTGATGGATATGTTAGCCCCAGTTCATCCTTAACTACTAATAAATAGATCTATTAAAGTTGCTACTGTTTAAGTTTTTTGTTTAAGCATGTGTAGCAATAGTTAACTTACAACTACAAATTCAAATAAAATATGTTTATAATGTTGCCACAGAGGAAGATGCACATAAAATGCACTGACTTTTTAACCTATCTGTTCTAAATCAATTTTGTAAGTATAATGCAATTCTTTTACAAGAGGTTTAGTCGAGATACATCCCTTAAAAAATCAAATGAAGTGTTCAATTTGAATAAATCTTATTACTATAAAAAGTATACATTTCTTAGTCCATATAAAGCACTGCATAATTCATACGGCGCGTATTTTGATCTAATAAGGTTTGAAGCTATGGTTTGTTTACGATATTAAAGAAGTGACTAGAAGTTATCTCGGTCAAGTCAACGGAAATGTCTTTCTACCGCTCATGACATTACATAGTAGGCAAAACCTTGAATGGCGTCGATATTAATACCAGAAATTATACATACACAATATAATCCATCACTTTTTTTCTTTTCATTATCAAATAACCTTATGCGTTTATAATTTTGTATCGTATTTATCTCAGCCTTGTGCAACTTAATAACTTAATTCGCTAATTTTTTAATCGTAGACAACGGTAGTTATGCAACGAGGCCATTTTAATAAAGTTTTCACGGATTATAATACAACAGAAACTCATAGCATTTCTGTTGTGAGGACGTAGGAATCACGATTTACTGTATATATGTAAATATTGTTTTTTAACAAAAATATATTTGTTTAGCAAATATACTGTGCTACAGAGAGTGGATGGATGTGAAGAGCGGACTATCGCATTCGGTGAAAGGTATTAGGAAAAGCCCATATCTAGCTGTAGGCCGATATGGTATAAAGACCAATGCTGATGTATGAAATATATAGATTTCTGTTAATTTCTGCCATGATTTTGTTACTTTCTATTACGCTATTATTATGTTATATATTCCGAACATAAGATTGTACTTGTAATAAGCTGTTATAATAATTCAGAGAAAACATGTAAATTTTCATTTTTGAATTCCGCCCCTTCTTGATTTGAATCCCTTTGCTGCATCTGTAATAAGGTAACCAAAGAGAAATTATTCTGAAAGCATGTATGCTTTTACCTCGTGTGATATTTTGGTGAAACACAACAAATATTCTAATATGATATTAGTCCCAAATAGTTGTTGTCTATCTTCTACGAAACTTCAAATCACTTATTATAGTTATACATCTATGTTATATATTCAAAAAGCATTATCCAATATTAAAAATTTAAGTAATGGCGAAGTGATAATAAATTTTAGTTATTAATATTGAAGTACGTTAAAACGTTTTCATGCTATGTAAAACTTAATAGACTAATCTAGAATTAAACTGCTGACTGTCCTCTATTATACAAATAGTATATCTAGTCATTAACATGAACTTAATTTACATGTATTCTATATTTAAGATTGTATTATTTTTCTGCGATTTCATATTGATGTAGGTTTGTATGTTGCAAACAAAACCGACTATTACATATAATTTTATGCAAATAATTTCCGTTTTGAGACAAATTATCTGAGTTATTATATACAAGTTTAAGTGTTAAGCAATCTGCTCAGGTCATATCCGTTAGTGTTATAATTAATTCCCTTGAATAAAACCTCATAACTCTCATAGTGTGTTTATCAAACTGCTAAAAATAAGACTTTAATATTTCAAAGGCATTATAAATGCATGTTCTCAAATTCTTTGTTTAGTTATCTATTTTGTTTGTTAAATTTTCATGATAAATGACCATATAGTCAAAGTGTTTATGATTTTGAGCTTTAGGGTTTTTTATAGTAACGTCTCTCCTATGTAGTTAGACAGTCCACAAACACAATCTTTATCAAAGTTGTAATTTTATCTTACTAAAATATTTATTGATACTTATTATTCAATAATTTTTTTTAGTTAATTAATAATTAGATCTTCTAGTAATGAAGGCCTATTGTTTAGTTTACTATTATAATAGATATGAATATTTTCAGAATGAATCTGGTGTATGATAATTTAACACTCGATTATATTTGAAATTATCCATTTTCTTATTTAATTGTAAATATTACAAAAGAGTTGCTAAATCCCACGCAACAGATTGTGTTATTATATTTTCACGTTTTTCACTATTCTCATAACATATATTTGTAGTTAACTATAAATTAATGAAGCTGTATTATTATATACCCAAATGTGTTTTAATAGCAAATCTCATTATAATCGGCCATTTATATTATACAAACTCTGTATCTTATCCCTAACACGTCTACGTCTTAAGTTATTTGCAAATACACAAGCCATAGCAAACAGGTTAAGAAGGATTTATTTTCCGCTAAATCTATGTCAAGATCAAGGAGTCTACAAACAAGTTTGTTACTCACAGCCATCGTTTATCTACCGCCGGCAAACGTCACTGACCCACAAAAATGCACTCGCGTAATAAAGTGCAAAACATAAAAAAAACATCAAAACAATTCATCTATCTGGAAAGAAAGACCGCTTTACGCTGTCTGCTTTTTATTTTTATTATACAACGGAAACCTGTGGTACCGGTTGAAGTTGAAATTCGTAACAGAAATAGTTTTTATTTACATATCAATTCATAAATGAAAGCAATCAACTATTTTTAAACTAGCTTAATCTATTATATGATACACGATTTATTTCTTGTAGTATTTCGAACATTCGCGCTAGCTTCTTTTTTATAAACTTAGCGACGAGAATAGTAGGATATTTCATAATATTAAGTGATACGCCTGTTAGAATGTTTAAACTGCAACACATCAGTAAGTATATTCCTCTGGCTAAAAGACCCAAAATGGACCTTGGACTGGGACACAAATCAACGACAAAGTCACCAGTCTTGTATTGTCCGCATCTAGATAATAGCTTAGTAAGTCTAGTTACCTCCAGTAATTTTAATAGCCGCACTTCGAAACGAAACAGTAATGTTTGTCAGCAAAAGATATTGTGTTGGTGACCATTTGACAATACGTACAACCTGCACTAAGATATAATAAAACAACATTATTATATCATATCATTTTAAAATAATCCACAAAATTTTATGAAATATATATCATAGTGTTTACATTTACGTTTTTCCAACTGTGGTTCATCGATTTCTTTTCAGCCTATGCTATTTCAGCTTAAAAAAACTTAAGCCTCTTACAAATCTGCTTCAAATTAGAACAACACTCTGTCGCTGTTTTACTTAATACAAAAATAAGTTTGCTAAGCCGTAAAGTTGAGAAGCGATCCGAAGTTGAAAATACAAAATAATGCACTTCGAACAGTCGATACTGTAAGTTCGAGACTTAATCTTAGTTGAGATTACTTCAGTGTTGTGTTCCGTCGGTTCTCTTGGTCCATTCCATTACTTACGGAGTTCAGCTTGGCCGGCTGCACGTAGTTTTATTTTTGCTCCATGAAGCGCCACAAGACGTCTCGGCACTAACTTTTAAACAAGATAATTTTTAGTACTATGCTGGGATATTATGATAAAAACTTTTTTTTATGAACGAGGGTGAACACACTGTTTACTGACTAATTGAGACATTTGCAAAGTAAATGAATTTAGCATAGATTTTAAATTAGGGAGATTTGTGTACATCAGAACTAGTTTCCATCACCTGTGCTTATCAGACTATTCACGACTATGTTGATTGGGTTACCAACAAAGGTTCGTCATTATGTTTAACAAAAATTTAAGAATGATTTTAGTGTACTATGAGAACATTTTTCTTCATTCAGTTTATTGTCGGCCGATAAAGCATTTTATAGCTTCAGACACTGCTGATGCGATGCCACTTTATCTGCATATCAATAGATTTTTATGAGCACTTCGTACTGCATTTTAATGATCAATGAAACGTGAACTATAGAGTAAAATTGCATTCCCGAAACAAATGTTATCGTGTTTTTATTGCCTATTACGTTTTACTGAAATTGCTATATTTAAAATAAATAAAAATTTAGTTTTAACATTTTCTTTTTGAATATAAAATATGTAATGTAAATTTATAGTAGCAAAACTTTTAACAGCCCTCAAAATAAACGAGATCAGCAATGATGCCTTCGATATCGGGCTTACCGAAGTTTTAATTACAAAAAGTATTGTAAAATTTTGTTAATATCTCTACACCATTATAACTTTATAACATTGCTTTCTCATGTATTAACCATAAGATCATTTCGTGTACTTTATTAAAACAATGTATTTCATTTAAATGTTTTATGTGTTTATATGGGTAATAAACGAAATACTATTTTTAATTGAATTATGTTTAAACTAGTATCATACATCAAGTATAAAATATTGATGTTTGTTAAAAAAAGCTTAAATACTTACTAAAACATTTATTTGCACATATGTTGATAGTAGTATATGCAGATAAACAAATTTCTCACAGTTCGCTTCACAGATCTACAACATTATTATTATCATTGACATAAAGAAACAATGGAAAAAAATACTTTATCACATAACGGTAAATTTCCCTTATATTAAAAAAATAACTTAACTTCAGAATTGTCGTAAGAAGGAACAAGTCGTACGTACAATTTTATCGTAAAAACCGGAGAGCTGTGAATTATGGCTGCGTCTCGCAGTCGGCCAACAGTTCCGGCCGAAGCCACTTTCCAATGAAAGCGACGTAAGCTACACGACATCACAGATTAGCTTTTTCGAATATGTTTCTTAAAGACTTTTTCATTATTCATTAAAAAAATATCTATACATTCATTTTAGCATCAACTTTATTCAAACAATTATTCAAACATTTTTTCTCTCTTATATCTTAATTATATACAGCGAAATCTATTTACATATCCTGAATTTAATCAGAATAATTAGCTAGTAATGTGTGAATGCGTAAAGTGATAATTATTTTAAAAGATCTCTTTTAAATGTTTTAACCTTTCATCTTGATCTGTAATTACAGAGACAGCGAAACTTAACATCTTACATCACAAAGCACTAACGACGGTGCTGTGTAAACATTTTAACTAGCACCTCATTGTTATGAGCACGCGTATCGATTACCATCAAGTGAAAGTCTCGCTGTTTTCAAAGCTCAAATATTTTTATTTAAGTTACTAGCCGCATATCCTGAGACGGACGTCAAAGTCTATCATAGCGTTAAATTTTATACTTAATCAATCTTTATAAAATACTATTACAAGCAATAAAGAAAATTAAAAAGATTAAAAATACACCGTTTATATTAAAACAAGGTGCACTTAACTGTTTAGTTTAATGTCGTTAACAATCAACATTTTCATATTAATCGTATTTTATGCAATCTCTTTGAAAATTACACGGAAGCTGTGGTATTATGGAATCAGGAAATTACTAGCTACATATTAGTATTGTCATGATTAACTTTTCTAGTTGAATAACGGAATCTATTGGAAACTCGGACAGTTGGCAGTGACTAGACACTTGCATTTTGCATATCAATTGCAGAAACACATACACACATTAATTACAAAAGAAACGTATGCCAACAATTCTTAGTTAGCTAACATACTTACCTCGACAAATAGTACGTACTATTTTATAACATCAATTAAAGCTCATAACAACCAATTACATATTTAAATTATTATACAGAGGTGTTACTTAAAATTTATAAGGTGACCTGGCAAACTGAATGCTTTTATAATACAGTTCTTACAATTTTCGCGTAGCCGTTAACTTGTTTAGCATTTTACCAAGGTCTAAAATATTTAATTTGCTCCAATTCTAATGAGAAGGCATGCCTAAAAGCCGTCTAGTAAATAACTTTGAAAATTATGGGTTATATCAAGTAAGAAAGACCCTTCGCTATAAGACATGATTAATGATACACACAGACATTGAAACTTTATTATTAACCAAATTTCCAATTAATATAGTGGTAAAGGCTGTCTTATATTTTGATATCTATTAATCATTGGCACTAAGATATTTCAAGCAGCGTAGACAAACGAATATTACTTGTTATACTTGTTGTCATTTCTTCAATTTACAATATTATCAGTAATTTGTTTATTTTTTTATTTGTAAAAAAATGTTAAGTAAACTAAATCACTAAAAGGATAGCTTTAAACTCATCTCATCAAACTTAAAGGTTTAGACGGTTAAAGATGCATTTAACACGAGTGCCATCTATTATCTTATTTTTATGTATACCACTGACCTAGATTTGTTTAGGTCATACACAACGATAAACTCCTTTATGGGAAGGTGATCTTTCAAGAGCAATACTGTGATTATCTCTGAAAAAATGTAAGTTATTTGTCCAACTAAAGCAAAAAGTACCACAGTTCTTAATAAATAACGATTTAATTCCTTATTTATATTATCGCACTATTCATCTAAACATCGTTTATTTTTACGACTTTATAGTAGGATTGATATCGAACAAAGTTGACATGTAACTAATATAGTTTTAAATTTGATTCAGTTTTATCTCGAATTTGTGTTTTTTCAAAGGACTTTATTGTATGGCTATTTTAACAACTAAATAATTGTTTTTCAAATGGTTTTGATACAGATGGTAAAATTCTGCTAGATAAATATTTTAATAGATATCTAACTAGCAGAAGGTGTTGTAAGCTAGTGAAATTACTGGAGTAATGAGACTTAATACCTTATGTGTCAAAGCGACGAGTGCAATGTGGTGCTGGGTATAACATCCAATATAACTGTGTGTATTTATGGACAATGAATATCACTTACCATCAGGTGAACGATTCACTCGTCTCGTCTCGTAGAATGAAAAGAAGGTAAATTGAAATATTCTTTAAATAAAATTTGTATCTTCTAAAGTCAGTTGGATGAAATTTGTCGGAGCATACGAAAAGTTGAGATACGCGCGCGATGGCCATCTCAAGCGCGTCGTGGGACTTAATCAGGCAAGTTTAAAGTATACTCGGGGTCCGCACAATCTCTCCACTGCATGTGCCACATAACCGACTTGATTAAAAGCGAGAACACAACGCAAACGGGCAACTTATTTAAACAAACCTCCTCCTCATAACTGTTGCAAGACGCTCATATGAGTTTTCATGTTTCATTAGTGGTATCATTTCATAACATATCATCCTTTGCGGGTTGAAGGGTGTCACTTAAAACAACTACTTTGAAGATCAAAAGCAGTTCGCTAAAAATATTTAACTTTGTTCCTTGAGCCCTGTATCATCTAAGTTCTGTTCCTTTTAATTAATTTTACAAATTCTAATCCTCTTTTCATCAACTCTCAAATATAAAATCTTGAACTGAACACCTTATAGAAATAACAGCTAACCTCAGGTCGCGGTTTCAAAATAATTATTCCGCTAATATGAATAATAGAAATTTTATTAAGATTTACATTATAAATAACAATCTTTTCATTCAAATGCAACTGGTTTAAGATTTTGGCAACAATTTTAAGAGTCAACAGCATAAAACCGTTACACAATTTTTCTACTCGTCTTTACTATTCTTTTAGTTCGATATAAATAAACATATACATATTTTTTTAATATTATTATATTGTTAAAAACAGTCCAATTTATACGTACAAAATTCAACAAAATCTTTAAAATAACAAACTACAAATATTAATAAGTATTTCAATAGCAGTCAGATGAATTTTTAATCAACAGTTATATATATACTAGTATATAATAAAAAGAAATTTACGTTGTTTCCTTCAGACGTTTATGCCCAAAATACACTTTTTTTAACGACCGCGCCCGGAGACGTAATGTCTCGCAATTTTTATTATGATTAGTCCTGCTATGCATGAATCGCTACTGCGGTTGTATATTAAAGGTTTACGGTTTTATTATCGATCCGTTAAAAAAACCGTTTATATGGAACCGTGAACTTTTCCCGTGGCGTTACATAATTTTTATTGCGTTGACGATCGCTTGATTGTGATGCAAATGACGATGACAATTACACAACCGCCGCGCTTAATTTTCCGTTCAGTAATCAATAAGAAAAAAATCACGATTTTGGATACATTAATTACATAAAAATTATTATCTATCTACTTTTTGAACATAAATAATTATTATTACTGCACCATAACAATCATACATTTTGAGATGACTTAAGTAATAGACGTGTTAACAAAATTTTGTTTAATTACTTAAACATCTTATTTATCTAACTTAAAAAAACCTATTCAATGGCAAATAAAGTAACAAGCTACCAATATTTATTGATAACTCAATTTTCATTATGTCATCCTTGCCACATTATACAACCATTGGTTAGTTGTTTTTACTTTCTTTAAAATTTCTTGTTTGTCTTACATGCCCTCATTTTTAACAGAGATCGTAACCAAAACTATCTTCTTCAGCGATCACTTAAGGTAATGGTAGTTTTACTCCACGCCATACATTAGAGTTCAACGCGCATACATTCCAAAATACGGTCTTTTAAAAATCAAAAATCCAGTTTAATGATATTTCATGTTATAAAAATAGTTTTGATGTAATTTTTATGTATTTGTAAAAAACCTCTTTAAAATTATTTAGTTAATGATTGCATAATAGTGCCAAAACATTTAATTTACAAATAAATTTAGACAGTGATAATAAATAGCATTAGTTGAATCGATTACTAACGCGCAAAAGGGGAGACAACATGAATTATTTAAATTGTTAATTTAATACATTCTTGTACAGTAACTTTGTTGGAATAGTTAAATGTTTAAATTAATAAGCAACATTAAAAAGTTATCCAAGCTCTGAGTTTCTTTCATTTGTAAGACAGAGTAATTTATCAACAATATAAATATTTCATTGAACATAAATGTTAATTATATTAATTAGGTATTAATTAACAAATGCGTAAGGGTCTAAATTCTTGAATAAATACCTAAACAAATAATATAATAAGTGGTAACTCATTTTTATTGAAATGCTCGCCTCAAAACATTGTACTAAATACAATCCAAAATTTTAGTTCACATCATTACTTTTAGTATTTTTGACCCAGTTTTTCGGTTTATATTAAAAAAACTCCATAGCCATTTTACTTCCTTAAATGTCACTTATCATATATAGTTATACTAGTTTCCATGATATTTAAAAGATTGATAATAATGTATATGTTCTTTTATTTGATAATCCTAAGTTATACCCGGCATGCAGCTCTCTCCGTCGCGGCTCAACAAGTTCGTCCGCTTTCTTCCGTGAATCATTGTCGTACATGCTTGTATATTTTAGCTGAGAATAAATAATGCCCCTATAATATTTCAGAAAAAAGCAAATTCTTAATAAACACATATATTATAATAATAGATAAATAATGTTTAAGGTATGATTTTCATACATAAATCCAAAAAAATGTTCTACAACGCTTGCTTTATGTATATTGTTATTAGAATACATAAAAAATATAGCATAAAAAGTCTTGAAATTTAATTTCATGGATGCTTTTAATATTACAAATGACCGTGTTCTAGTATTCCAATCTACATTAAATAGAGTTACATCAAGTAAAACTATAAAAAAGTATTTTAAAAAAGTTTTAGAAATTCATTCAAAAATAATTTTTCGAATCCCACGCTTTTTCTAATAGATTTTAGCTTAATTCAAATCAAAAGAACCAATGTATTATAAGAGTTACATAAACATGGCAAGGTCAAGTGCCCTTGAAAACGATCGCAGCTACTTAAGAGCTTATTACTGACCGGTAGATGTCAAAATTATTTATTAAAACACTACAAAAAGCTGTCCCGGGCACAAGAAGCGTGAGGTCGTGTCACGCAAGCAAGCGCGTGCAACATTAAGTAACGAGCTTTATTAAAGTAATCGTGACACACTGCCAAGCTTCCTCGACTCTCTGCTCTATGTATGACATCAGATCAAATTTTTTATCAATGAATTGCAGGAAGGTTTCTGTAACGGCGTGATACGAAAATCAAAATGGCATGACGTTAAAAATGTCTTCCGTTTACTGCAAAAAAATCCACAAAAAAACATTCCATAACGACATAACGATTACAGAACGAGATATTTTCATGGTATTACTTCTCTTAAGTTTTTTTTCTCGTCTATTTTACAATGAAAATGCTAACAATAATTTAGGTTCACACAAAAATCTAGTTTGTCACAATAATTGCCGGCGACAGCTGGCCGCTGAAATAAATCGTCGAGTTTTAACGTTTAGGTGGGAAACCGTCCGGATTCGGCGACCAGGTAATAATTTCAATCTGCAGCACCGTCCAAACTTCAAAATGGACGAACTTGAGGACATTACGCTTTAATTTTGGTCCAACATAGACAAATAAGTTGTTGCCGGGAGAAATTACATTTAAACCGTTAAAACTTTCGTCCTGAGAATGGATTGACGCCACCGATCGCTACCCTCTCTCAATATTAGCAAAGCATTGGATACGAATTTCTCATTAAAATTTCCCAAGTGAAAGTCGGATTCCTATTCCTTCGATGCTCTATTCAATTCTGCCTTTTGAAACTAAATCTGAAGTTTTCAACGGATTACTTTGACAATTAAATATAAAATTTCAACTCGGATTTAATTAAATGAGAAATCGTACTAATTTCTTATAGGGCGGCTAATCAAATTACACCAAGATGATGGCGAAAAGTTCAAGTTAATAATTATACAAAAGTTTTTAATAGGTTCAGAGAACTTATCAATATATCATCAGCAGCAAAGTGTTACGCACGCAATTAACAATAACAGTAATATACAATAAATTGAAAACAGAAAACGTTTAAGTGGAATCAAATTTTAAATTAATTTAAAACTTTTTATAAAATGTTCTTTTATATTTTAGCAAAAGTGCGTACTCAGATTTCTATCAGCACAAGTTGCAAATTTGTTAGTATTCACTAATCCGCTGACGCCAGGTGAGAAGTTCGTTTTCATCCCGCCTTGTAATATGCTAATCAACCTGACTGACTTCTGAGATAGAATCGAATTTAATTTCTATGCGAAGGTCCCTTGTTCGGGAGTTTCGTTTTTCTTGAATAAACCGTCCTGATTAATTTTCGAAACTCATTCTCAGTTTCACTGAATGAAACAAGTTTAATTAGCACCCCAAAGTTCGGTATCGCTACGAGGTCTCAAATTAAAATAGGCCGTGTCAAACTTTACGAATTTCTTCACCTCAATTTTGTACACTGAATTAACTTGTACTTAAGTTTCATGAAGTTTATCTGTAACAACTTTGTACTGGTCATTAACTATTTCAATGAGAACAGATTCAAAAATCTCTTTTAAAAAACTTACTTCTGTTAATTATGTAGACAAAAATTTATTATTATTTCAAAACGTAGGGGACTTGTTCTGAAATAATAATACATTTTATCAACGCAATCACAATTTTAATACTTTTACGTGTATGATAGAAATGTTATCCTCAGTTTATATAACATAGAAGTAGGCTCTCATACATTCATTTCATAATTAATATTACTTTTCTTATTTATTGCAACGTTATATTCAAAGCGGCTTTATTAAGGGAGAAAACGAAAAAGCTCTGAAAATGTAAAGCGTAGTAAACATCGTTTTAAAAATTAGGTAAAAATACGGCGTGTGCTAATCGTTATTATTATACTTGATAGAAAAACAATAAAGATTTCATCACAAGCGGTTGTAGTTCAGTATATACTCGTAAGACGGAAGTACGCGCTATACGTTACGAGGAGACGCGGGTTCAATCCTTATTGTTCTAGAGCCTTTGCTCCTGAAGCCTTGTTCCTGAAGTAAAATATCATGAAGATCATATTATAGATATATTTCAAAGAATGACAGATTTCGTGGACATGTGACATCTATCAACCCACACTTAGCCAGAGTGGTTGATCAATGGTTATGGCTTTCTTGCGAGAGTCTCAATAGTAGGAACATTAAGTGGATTGTTTATTCATAAACATTTCATACATTATATTATCACAAGAAGACGGACAATTAACTGTCGTCTATTGAAAGACCTCTTTAAAGCTAACTAATAAAAACAAAGCTATTATTATAGAAAAGCCGACGAAGTCTGTACTCGTTAATACAATTCGTACATTAATATTTCTTTTTAGGTATTACTTTGTTTATTTAGGTCTCTACATTAAGAAATTATTTTCTAACAAAAATTTCTGTCAGAGTCTCCCCTTAACACGACAAAAGCGGTCGCTGTGACCGTATACCGCTCTCTCTGTAACCTTTGACACGGTGTATACTTAAATTTCCGACTACTGCTTATGTAAGCTTACAGGCGAGTTGGCACTATAATAATAGTGTGCCAAATTTTATGTTCTCAAGCATTTAATTATAATTCACATCACATTTTACTTTAGACAGTACATAATTTTAGTTAGTAACAATTACATTTAAGTATTAATGTTATAGATCGATTCAAAAATGGATATATCCGTAAAAAAACTGAGATCACCAAAATAGAAGAATTGCTGGTTTTAAATAGAAATAGCAGTAAGAAGAGTTCTGAAGGCCGTTGTAGCAAGAAGATCCTCAAGTGGCAGGAACGTAAGGGTAGTAGTAATGCTAGTGAAACGTAGTTAGATCGAAGAAGCCAGCAGTAAACGTTTATTAGCTAGTAGATAACAATGATGAATAGTATCAACTAAATTCAGATGTTGAAATGTTTAATAAATTTTGACTATATTAGACAAATAATAAATTATATATGAAGTATAACGCACAATAAAAAAAATACTTAGGGATAAAACCTGTTACAAGCAGCCTGCCGTATTCAATACATATTATTACAGAGAACTATTCAAACATTATGCTATATTCTAAATAACTAAATATTAACAGTTTCCTGTCATAACTCTGTAAAGTTTAGGGCAAATTTGTAAATCATTCATAACACCTATATCCTATTCAAAGACACGATCAGCGATATCAGTTCACGCCTTTGGGTCTCGGTCTATTTAATTATTAAACCCTTTCGATACCTTTGCAATTAGCAAAAACTTTAAGATGGTTGTTCAAAATCAAATATGTGTTTTCTATACATATCGCATTGCATTATACTTATAGTTTTACGAGTATGTACATATATGTATATTACAAAAGCGTTGATAATAAGCTAGTATATAACTTATTAAGAGCCGTGATAGCCTAGTGGTTTGAACGCCGGCCTTCCACTGCGAAGGTAACGGGTTCGAATCCGGCCTGCACTAATGAATTTTTCAATTTATGTGCAGTCAGTATAACACCAACTACTATCACGTGCTTTGACGGTGAAGGAAAACATCGTGAGGAAACCTACATATTTATGTCATGACCATCCGTGCTCGGACTAGTATGAGAAATGGAGAAGGCAATGGCAAACCACTCCATTATAACTGCCAAGTAAGTCGTCGTGTGTTTCATCACACATGATGACCACGGCCCTCAGTCATGAGGAATACGACTTAGAAGAAGATATAACTTATATGTAATCTAATGTTTGGTTTTTAAAGTTTAACCGAAGTGAAGACTCAGACTTTATTCATAATGAATCATTTACAAAAACCTGAAGCAATTGGAACCACTATTGCAAAGTTGAATATCAAAACATAAATATTTTTATAAACACTGAATTTCTTGATATAACAATTAAGTAATTTTTTCCGTCTGTTACAGGAAAACAGAAGATACAGCTTTTTGGTAAGTTTATGCTCTAAAGGAAATACTCTACCTTTTATTCTAAATTAAATATGATTCTGAACTAATTATCTGTAGTGAAAAATATATAAAGGATTATCCTAATAAGATGAAAGATATTTTATATGTCTTACATCAATGTCCCAGGCTGAAAGTCTTTAGAAAATAAAAGAATAACATTGTGTGTAACTGCTTCCAGTAAATGGAATATATGCTATACAGTATTGTGTTTTTTACGTACATCTTTAACAAGGAGTTCAAGATTCTTTAGAGAAATTTCATTAGCTTGTTTTTCTCAAAGTGAAAGTTAATGTTTAGTACGTTAATTAATTAAACTATGATTCACTATATAATAGTTGTCAACCGTTAAATGATTCTTACCAAACCACTTTCTAGCCTTATCAGAGAGTCAGGTCAAGTACTTGTATGGATTAATGGAACCGGTATCATACGTACAAGTTACATAAGTTGGTTCTGGTTCGTATTACATGACTTTTCCTTCTTTGGGTGTGGGGCTTACTTCTTTTTTTCGCACATTTATCTTTTCCTGGATCGCGTTGGAAATAGCGGCCGGTCTTTTTTTGTACCTGTGTACGTAACCGTTTTTGGTTAAACCTGTACTATTCCAAACTATTCCTTTACGTACCACAAATTAGATATTATCTAAAAGGTCACCGACAATCGCTGCAAGTGGCAACATTGTTTTTTGTGCTCATAAACTCTTATAAGCATGTTTCCGTCTTTAAACTACTCTATAACAAAAACAACTTTTGTCTGTAATTTTGAAAGGCTTTGTTTATACTTCGTGAACAAGCTTCATCGCTATTATAACACAATTACATTGGTTTATTTAACAGATCCGACATACGATTAGATGATTGGTTTCCGATTAATTAAATTTGTTTATAATACATTATAATTATAGTAATATAATTTAATTTGAGTTATTGGAATAATATTTGAATACATTTCATAAATGAATATTTAAATATTCCAACATCATATCATACTTCAATAGATATAATGATTCATTATTTCTAAAACTGGTATGGTATAGGAGCTTAAAAACTTTGCAGTGATATATACAGGAGGGAGGTAGAGGTAGGCTGAAGAGGATACCCAGTTAGATTAACTCATATGTCTTATTAAAGTTTAGCTCAAGCCCCATCGGAAACTATCGACCCCCCGCCGCCGGCGTCCGTCGGAAATCGAACTAATCGATTCTCATTTTGCCGACAGGAAATTAAATCCTTTGAGAGTCGTTCCCGATAACGGGTTCTAGCTTAGCACGACACGTGTTCAAGTATTAAAGTGGTACTAACTTAATTAAAATTTTTGACCTGCGAATATTTCGCTTTTATTTAATTTCTCCACTTCGGTCGCCATGTCGGAAGCTTTACCCCAAATCGAGTGTCATATCGTTAATTTAAATACATTTAGTCTTTTCGCGTAATGAAAGTCGCTGTTGTTACTTTTTATTATATTGTTATATTTAATGAAAATTCATTATAAACGCGATAAAATAAGGGAGTTAGACTTGGTTAGGAAATTTTCCTAAATCGTAATTATTCAAACTGAATAATATTTATAATTTTATATTGTTATTAAAAATTGTAGAAACATTATTATATAAATGCTTAATCAATCACATAAGAATAACTTAAATGTTGCTTAATTGGGATTATTTAAAATAAGTTAAGCGTGAAAAAAAAATACATAATATAGTAAACGAAGCTAATTTATATATTTACGTAATTTTATTACAAACAGATCACGAAAACAGATGACAACAAAAATAAATTGTTTAGTCTAATCGTTAATAAGTAGGTATCGACGCAAACCTCTCACTACATCGAGTTTGATTGTTCTTTTTATTTACATCATCTGATAGTATTATTACTCTGTTTACGAACAAAAGTTGGGGAAAGCTATTGCCGAGCATAAATCGTCGTTCAGAACGAGGTTAACGTCTTATTTATTTATCTAAAAACCTAGCCAGAATCTGCGCAACGTACATAATACGAAAGACGCTGATGTTGTCTCCGCGACGTTTGTATTCTTTGTGATAGCAAACAGGGCTGGTTTGTATTAGGTTACGTCAGTAGTGTGACAGACGCTCCCGTACTAATGTTGTTTACGAATGTAACGCGATCCGGGCGACGGAGCGGCGCTGCGACCCCCGCGATACAGCGGCGAGCATTTCGATTTGTCGACGGACACAAGACGCCCTCCCCCGGGAAATTAAGAAACGGGATACAGCCACTGACCACGTCTCGATGTCGCCTTTACGTCTCCACGAGCCGCTTACGAACGTAGGGAGAGCCGTTCGAAACACTTTTTTATAACTTTAGGACCTTTAAACGCTTTCACTGAATTACACAATTACAAGACAATTGATTCCGTTACGGCGGACTTCGTGACCTGCCTACGGAATTCGACACAAGTTAACCGTCTCTCTCGCTGTTGCCGAATTTTACTAATGATTATATACTACATATATCTTCATCTACAAATAACTAGATAAATTATAAGATACATTTAATATTAAGAGTCAAATAATAATAAGAGCCAAAGAACGTAAAGGGCAAATAAACAACTTTGTCTTTTGCGTTCTAGATCAAGAATATATTATAATGTCCTATAGTCAAAATACTTAGCGATAAAACCTGTTACAAGCAGCCTGCCGTATTCAATACATATTATTACAGAGAACTATTCAAACATAATGCTATATTCTAAATAACTAAACATTAACAGTTTCCTGTCATAACTCTGTAAAGTTTAGGGAAAATTTGTAAATCATTCATAACACCTATATCCTATTCAAAGACACGATCAGCGATATCAGTTCACGCCTTTGGGTCTCGGTCTATTTAATTATTAAACCCTTTCGATACCTTTGCAATTAGCAAAAACTTTAAGATGGTTGTTCAGAATCAAATATGTGTTTTCTATACATATCGCATTGCATTATACTTATAGTTTTACGAGTATGTACATATATGTATATTACAAAAGCGTTGATAATAAGCTAGTATATAACTTATTAAGAGCCGTGATAGCCTAGTGGTTTGAACGCCGGCCTTCCACTGCGTATCTGCGTAAGGTATCGGGTTCGAATCCGGCCTGCACTAATGAATTTTTCAATTTATGTGCAGTTAGTATAACACCAACTACTATCACGTGCTTTGACGGTGAAGGAAAACATCGTGAGGAAACCTACATATTTATGTCATGACCATCCGTGCTCGGACTAGTATGAGAAATGGAGAAGGCAATGGCAAACCACTCCATTATAACTGCCAAGTAAGTCGTCGTGTTTCATCACACATGATGACCACGACCCTCAGTCATGAGGAAATACGACTTAGAAGAAGATATACCTTATATGTAATCTAATGTTTGGTTTTTAAAGTTTAACCGAAGTGAAGACTCAGACTTTATTCATAATGAATCATTTACAAAAACCTGAAGCAATTGGAACCACTATTACAAAGTTGAATATCAAAACATAAATATTTTTATAAACATTGAATTTCTTGATATAACAATCAAGTAATTTTTCCGTCTGTTACAGGAAAACAGGAGATACAGCTTTTTGGTAAGTTTATGCTCTAAAGAAAATACTCTGCTTTTTATTCTAAAGTAAATATGATTCTGAACTAATTATCTGTAGTGAAAAATATATATAGGATTATCCTAATAAGATGAAAGGTATTTTTTTTATATGTCTTACATCAATGTCCCAGGCTGAAAGTCTTTAGAAAATAAAAGAATAACATTATGTGTAACTGCTTCCAGTAAATGGTATATATGCTTTACAGTATTGTGTTTTTACGTACATCGTTAACAAGGAGTTCAAGATTCTTTAGAGAAATTTCATTAGCTTGTTTTTCTCAAAGTGAAAGTTAATGTTTAGTACGTTAATTAATTGAACTATGATTCACTATATAATAGTTGTCAACCGTTAAATGATTCTTACCAAACCACTTTCTAGCCTTATCAGCGAGTCAGGTCAAGTACTTGTATGGATTAATGGAACCGGTATCATACGTACAAGTTACATAAGTTGGTTCTGGTTCGTATTACATGACTTTTCCTTCTTTGGGTGTGGGGCTTACTTCTTTTTTTCGCACATTTATCTTTTCCTGGATCGCGTTGGAAATAGCGGCCGGTCTTTTTTTGTACCTGTGTACGTAACCGTTTTTGGTTAAACCTGTACTATTCCAAACTATTCCTTTACGTACCACAAATTAGATATTATCTAAAAGGTCACCGACAATCGCTGCAAGTGGCAACATTGTTTTTGTGCTCATAAACTCTTATAAGCATGTTTCCGTCTTTAAACTACTCTATAACAAAAACAACTTTTGTCTGTAATTTTGAAAGGCTTTGTTTATACTTCGTGAACAAGCTTCATCGCTATTATAACACAATTACATTGTTTTTTTTAAAACATCCGACACTCGATTAGATGATTGGTTTCCGATTAATTAAATTTGTTTATTTTTTTTATATGTTAATATAATTTATTTTTAATTATTGGAATAATGTTTGAATAAATTCATAAATGAATATTTAAATATTCCAACATCATATCATACTTCAATAGATATAATGATTCATTATTTCTAAAACTGGTATGGTATAGGAGCTTAAAAACTTTGCAGTGATATATACAGGAGGGAGGTAGAGGTAGGCTGAAGAGGATACCCTGTTAGATTAACTCATATGTCTTATTAAGTTTGGCTCAAGCCCCATCGGAAACTATCGACTCCCCGCCGCCGGCGTCCGTCGGAAATCAAACTAATCGATTCTCATTTTGCCGACAGGAAATTAAATCCTTTGAGAGTCGTTCCCGATAACGGGTTCTAGCTTAGCACGACACGTGTTCAAGGATTAAAGTGGTACTAACTAAATTAAAATTTTTGGCCTGCGAATATTTCGCTTTTATTAAATTTCTCCACTTCGGTCGCCATGTCGGAAGCTTTACCCCAAATCGAGTGTCATATCGTTAATTTAAATACATTTAGTCTTTTCGCGTAATGAAAGTCGCTGTTGTTACTTTTTATTATATTGTTATATTTAATGAAAATTCATTATAAACGCGATAAAATAAGGGAGTTAGACTTGGTTAGGAAATTTTCCTAAATCGTAATTATTCAAACTGAATAATATTTATAATTTTATATTGTTATTAAAAATTGTAGAAACATTATTATATAAATGCTCAATCAATCACATAAGAATAACTTAAATGTTGCTTAATTGGGATTATTTAAAATAAGTTAAGCGTGAAAAAAAAATACATAATATAGTAAACGAAGCTAATTTATATATTTACGTAATTTTATTACAAACAGATCACGAAAACAGATGACAACAAAAATAAATTGTTTAGTCTAATCGTTAATAACTAGGTATCGACGCAAACCTCTCACTACATCGAGTTTGATTGTTCTTTTTATTTACATCATCTGATAGTATTATTACTCTGTTTACGAACAAAAGTTGGGGAAAGCTATTGCCGAGCATAAATCGTCGTTCAGAACGAGGTTAACGTCTTATTTATTTATCTAAAAACCTAGCCAGAATCTGCGCAACGTACATAATACGAAAGACGCTGATGTTGTCTCCGCGACGTTTGTATTCTTTGTGATAGCAAACAGGGCTGGTTTGTATTAGGTTACGTCAGTAGTGTGACAGACGCTCCCGTACTAATGTTGTTTACGAATGTAACGCGATCCGGGCGACGGAGCGGCGCTGCGACCCCCGCGATACAGCGGCGAGCATTTCGATTTGTCGACGGACACAAGACGCCCTCCCCCGGGAAATTAAGAAACGGGATACAGCCACTGACCACGTCTCGATGTCGCCTTTACGTCTCCACGAGCCGCTTACGAACGTAGGGAGAGCCGTTCGAAACACTTTTTTATAACTTTAGGACCTTTAAACGCTTTCACTGAATTACACAATTACAAGACAATTGATTCCGTTACGGCGGACTTCGTGACCTGCCTACGGAATTCGACACAAGTTAACCGTCTCTCTCGCTGTTGCCGAATTTTACTAATGATTATATACTACATATATCTTCATCTACAAATAACTAGATAAATTATAAGATACATTTGATACATTTAATATTAAGAGTCAAATAATAATAAGAGCCAAAGAACGTAAAGGGCAAATAAACAACTTTGTCTTTTGCGTTCTAGATCAAGAATATATTATAATGTCCTATAGTCAAAATGAACGACATTCTAAACAGGTTCAGTGAGTTTATTATAAGCTTAATATCATGAAAGTTAACAGTTAAAATTAATATAATAGTGTTATTTTGAATAAACTCATCTTTAGTATAGGCACACTTACGTAAGTATATTCATATGTAAATCTACACTTCAAGTGATAGTTGCCGGGTATCATATACGAGTATCTTGAAAAACATTGTTTCTTACTAACTAATTAACTAAAAAATACTAACTTCTTTAAAATAAAGCACACAAAATATTCATCAAAATTAGAAATGATCGCTTAAAATTTTGTAATTTGTAAACTTTTTGCAAAATTTAAATAGAATAAAATTTTTAACAGAAACTATTAAAACGTATGGATGAGATAAACCAATAAGTAGTAATTTTATTCACACGATTTAACCATAACCAAAGACAATAAAACAGTAATTGTGATGTTGTTCAAAATTCTTTGTCTCCATATAATAATACGCGGTTTAAGGAATCCTAGTTATGTATGACCTTGGATTTTACTAACAAGTTTGCTGACTTTTATATTCCGTGCAAAAAAACAGTAATAAACTTATGATCGGTATCGAATCATCTTCCGTAATAAAATAATTCGTGCTGAAATACAAACATTTAAAAGGAATGTAAGAATTATTTGAGTTAGTAAACCGTCGTTCTGACATTTGTCATAACAAAGAATTGTTCGATGCCAATACAGAAATGTTCAAATATACCAACAACTTTATTTTAGTTTACTTTAATTTTAAACTATTTTTCGTAATCATTATATTTAAAAAAATTACAAAGTGAGTTCACATCTCGAAGAACAGCTGTTTCTAGACTATTGTAGTAATATATGTGTTAATGTACTTGACAGACTGTAAATTAATTATACGTGAATTTTTTTATTTGTTTTACTAGCGAATACCATTGCAAGGTTCTTCTTGCACTGAGGTGAACTGGTAGAAAACTCAACGCCAGTTAAGCTCTCCAGTATCACTTCGTTTCCGCGTAATCAGTGCTTTATTTGTATGTGTAGAGTTATTGAATGGCATATACTTTGCTGATTTCTATATCCTAATTAAATTCATCGCCTAGTCATGAGCTGGAGTGAGACAAAAACCATATTGTTTACATAAGCGATAAGCTCACAAATTGCTCTGCGTAAATTCAAAATTCCTTTTGCATTACTCACGTCAACAAATGAAATGTGACGCTACGGAGAGAGGGGCCCGCGTAAACTTTAATCGTTTATCATTTTTATTGCACCCGCTAGCAGCATACGAAAACGCTATCACTGCCTGAAAGGGTCTCTAGAGACCAACTCTATTATCTTTAAACAACAATCAATACGAATAGTTTGGAAGTTTCCATCTTTAACATTAACTTTGCTATCATTTGCGGAATTGACTCTGTTACATTTATAGATTCGATTGTATCTAGGAAAGTGAAAGAATATAGCTCGTTACGAATCGGAACTAATTTATTTGTTACTTAAATTTTATTTGCACACAAACAAAAATTACAAAAAGGCTAACGAGCATTGCTTCCGTCTAGTTAACCGTTAATTTGAAAGATATTACACAAATATAATGAGGATTAGTGCAAAACCTGTAAAAAAGAATAATATATTAATATAAGTACATAAATGTTAATGGTAAAAGACAAGTGCTGAACGGAGACAAAAAAATAACAAGTTATAATAAAATATGTATAGTGTTCCCATTAGTACAAATGGTGGAAGCTTGTTTATAGATTTCAAAATCATAACCTAAATTTATCTTGAATGAAACCGTAAACTATAAAGAAGAATCGTACTATGACACAGTATGAGTAAAGCCGAAAGTTTATAACCTTCTAAAAATACTTTAACTGTATTTTTCTCTTGTTGCAATCACCATACAGAAAACCATCGCGTAGTGAAATTACACAACATTTTTTATCCAAATCCATCAGCCATTCCAATTACAGCAGCGTCAAATTTATAAAAGACAACGTAAGAATTCAACAGAAATTGAATGAGATGCGTTTTTATTTTATTAACTTTCCTTAGCAAGAGTTGATAGAGAAAGTTTACTTGTGTTGTCACATTTTTAAACACTTGCGGTCCTCGTTCTTTTTATTTCATCACAGCGTTTTTAATTTTACTCATAAAAATAATTATGGGTTATGTTTCTGAATAGTAAACAATAATTATATGCTTTTGATTCTCAATTCATTTAATTCTTTTGTCCAAAACTAACTATCATAGATAAAGACAGAGAGCATAGTTCAATTAATTTGTTTAAAAATACATCTGGAAATATTAACTAAAAAATTATTTATAAACATCCGGCGCAAAGAAGAGAATTAAAGATGATATGATATAGATGAATTGTCTTTTTAAGAGAACCTTGTTACTCGTGCATGTCTTGACAGATACCCGATTAATATTCTGAAAAAATAAAAAAATATATGTTTTTAAAAAAACGTTATTTTTTTATCAAAATCCATTTTTTTGCGTATCACATGTCAAGCGTTTTTAGTACCATATATTGACCATAGACAAACAACTGTCTTAAGTTTCCTTATCGATCGAATGCGATTCCGGTTTTCAAAGTGAATTAGCAAAAACTTAAACGAGTCTACAGAATAAAACTACATCCTTTTTTTTACAGTGTTTTTGTTTTGCATACAGCGGAAAGAGTTTTTTTATAGCAAAATTAATTACACTACTTCATAAAATCACCATCAATCACTACATTGACTCACCTCGTTATTTTTTATATTATTTTCGGATGGTAATTGCGTTTCTCACCACGCCAAGCACATCTTTAACGAGCATAGTGTGTTAGTAAATTCAGAGGAAACGCTGTTACCATTTTCTAGAGTTATTCTTTATTAACAGAATTTTACATTATCGGTACCTCGTATGCAAAGAGATAATAGATATATTATTTATTGCTCGTCTCTTACACGGGTAAAATGAAAATTAAAAATGTCTTTTGAAAATATTATAATATAAAGCTTTAGTTCCTGGTTAATTACAAGCCTTGAAGGTGCTACGTGTTGAAAAGTTCACCTTTTAATTAAAAAAATACATAAACAAGCTAAAAATATTGTCGCAACATTTTCATAGTAAAGGGCTCTTTGCGTACTGCCGTTATAATGGTTGTGCTTTTATGGACGTTGGAAAAAGTTTTTCAGAGTACTCGCTACCCAAGTTGACGCTTTAAGCCGGCGGTTTTTGTTCTTTTAATATTGTCAAACGCTTCTGTAGTGCGCTGCGGCTCCGGTACTGAACTGTTTCTGTAGTGCCCCGTGTAACAAGGTGCCCTATTTTTTTTAATTCACGAGAAAAATCTATTGAAACGCAGTCGAACTACGACTTACATCGATGAAAATTTCATTTTGTTTCCAAAGGACTCGTTGTGTAACATCGTATATAATAAGTTGATTTATTTCTTCAAACTTTATTAATTTAAAAATTACAGAAGGTTAAAGTTCTGAATGTAATCTTTATGTTTGATTTTGTTTCGTCTAATTTCATTATGTGTACTTAAATATTATAAATAAAATCGTTAGATTTGCCATCACACACGCTGAAGGCAGATACTTCTGAACTCTGCAATAAAAAGTATTAATGTACATAACTAATTACATCGTACTTGAAATCGTTAGGGATTTTTGTAACTAAAAATGGTTAGCTCATTATGCAATAGTTTGAAGGTGAATTGCATCAGAACAAGCCACATATTTACAGAGTTACAGCCATAACAAATGAAAGAACCATTAACACTGCATAAATGGTCAGAAGGAATTAAGGCTACAGTCAATGATAGAATAACGTCTGCTGTGTCATTTATTTGTATACAATACCTTAAAGAGCTGTCATTACGAGTCGTTACGAATGTGACAATTTCACACGCAGACTTTGACACAAGTTATGTCGTTTCTTCGTCGGACCGTTAAATGTGACAAGACATCAAACAAAAAGCTCGGGACACTTTCTCTTGTTGTCATCTGACGTACGAACATTTGCCCATAGTAAAAGTCACTTATGAAACATGTCATTTCTAATTTACGTCGTTTTACGACACAAGATCAGAATACACGTAAAATTACGTGTACTTACAAAACTCCAATTTTATTTTTTTCATAAAGCTCAACTAGACAGTGATAAAAAGTTTTCTATTAAACTAACTTGTCAAAGAATACGAGTGAAACTCATATAATAGTTCTGTTATAATGACAGTTGAAAATAGAGAAAGAAAAGGGGCCGTTGTGTAACATTACGTGAAGTTGTGTAGTACAACATTACGAAGGCTTCCAACAACCTAGGACAAATAGATGTCCGGCATAAAAAAAGTATAAAACTATGAAATGCAGAATTAACTCAATTTTCAAAATTATTTCAATAGTTGTATATATTTATTAGATTTACTATAAGTTATTAAAAAAACATAGTTTTTAATCAAAATTAAAGAACAACCTGTCTCTGTATGGTTAAAGATAAATTGTTCTTCTAAAATCTAAATTTATACTTTCTTGTCATTTCACAGTAGGCATGTTATGAATTGATGTAAATAACTATAAATAAAAGCAATAGACCCAATGAAACTTATTTCATTAAAAAAATATTAAATATTACTATGATTTTAAGTCGATAACATCGATTTTATAGGCATGGGAAAAATGAATCCTACAAAAAACCAGCAAGAGAAATTAAAAAAAATTGTATTGAAATACGTAACTACATTTGTTGTTAATAATAACAGAAATCCTGATTATCCATTTTTTTTTTTGTAGCAGCGATGAGATTTTCGGGACGTTTACCTGATGGTTAGTTACGCGCACCAATAACAATGTGGCGCTAATTAGAAAATACAACTACATCATACCGTATTGTTAAAGATATTAAATCTCACTACCCTAACAATTTTTTTAGCTGCAAAGCACACCAAACTAGAATACAGTAACGTTTGCAGGCCACTGTATGACGTGAACATATTATTCATATCCTCCTATTCCAACAGAACATGTCACGCATTATTACAAAGTCACATGTGAACAAATTATTTATATCATTAATAGTAACAAAAGTGATTGGATAATTACAGTTCGCCGTAACATAAATCGAAAAGATTTATTGCATTCTAACCTTAAGAAATAGAAAAGGTGACCTTCACGGTCACCGAACAATCATTTAAATTATTCTACTTCCATTTAGTGATTACAAACGCGCAGGAAAAGGAAGTGGCGGTGGAAATTATTAGGTTGTACTCAAGGTGTCAGATTTACAAGCGCATATTACTACGTGGAGAAGGATAAATGACTATAATCAAGTATTATTTGATTTTTAGTCCATATAATTGAACCCTTACGTTTTATACTAAATCATACACAACATATTAAATATTTTCGTTATGAAAATAATTATCTTTAATTGCAATAAGTACAGTAGTTATTGGTAATAAAATAACCATTATAAAGATGTTTTTTGGATTCTATTATCCATCTGCTATAAAGTTACACCTAAATCAAAGTTCGGCTACAGAAACAGTTCATACCTACTTATTTTTTTTTCCCTCAGCAAGTTATCTACAATAAATAAATATGGAGCACAATAATATATTCGTCAGTTCAAAAAGCAAGATGCCAAGTATTCTAAGATATTTTTGATATGTAATAGTTAAAAATCAGTGCAAGAAATCTTGAACGAGGTTCTATTATCATATATATATATCTTGAATAAAAAATCATAAGTTTGTATCTACCTATGTGTTTCAATGCAGTATAATCAATTTCGATAGTTTATATAAATACTATAAGATTTAAAAGAGAAATAACTGTGCGTGAAGTTCAACCGTAACGCGATTGAAAATTTGTTCTCAATAATCCCTAACAGTTGTTATTTACATCATGTAGATTTAAAATCGTTTAATCATTCGTTCGTTTACAGTGAAATAAGAATAATATGTATATAAGGCATAAACAGTGCAATTAATATTATAATTTCATAACAAAATTGTGATTGAATTGGACCAGATGTTTAATAAGTCGACTTTATTATTTACCTTAACCCACCTGACTATTTCAAGTTTGGAATATATAAATGTAAATCTAATTAGATTACCTAAGTTTATATGAAGGATAACCTTTAAAACTGGATTTGTACATAAATACAAATGTTACGAGATTAAAGTATATCCTATAGCATATGGATAATGCAAAGACAGGACTAGTGAATTAAATTATTAAATTACACATAAGGAAAAGGGAGTTCAAAAAACTTTCTAGACAAAAGTCAAAATAGTTCGAATTGAACCAGGAGGGACCATCATACCATATAAAGTACAAATCTATATAGTTAATAGACAGGGAACATTACTAGAAGGAGTGACAGCTCATGGAAGTAAGATCCTCGAATAGCTACGTACCAGTAGAGGTAATACTGAAATCCTAAACAAGGTGGACGAAGTTATGAAGATCGAACGTCATCGCTGGACCCGGTGTATATGTCTTTGGGAGGCTTACGTCCTGCAATGGGTATCTATCGACTAATGATGAGTTGTTTAACGCTAAATTAAAGTAAAATTGACACATCGCAGTCGGTATCTTGAAATATTTACCGGTTCACTTTGTTTTATCACTAACTATCAAAAATTACGACATTTATTTCCCAAGCCACGGCACGCGCAAGCCCCCGGTACATTTTCATGCATCCGTGACTTTTTAAACTTAAATTGCTTACATTAAATTGGTCTATAAACATTAAACAGTTACAAAATATTTAAAAAATAGAACACAAACGTCAATGCCGCCGTATAGAAAAGCCTTCGAGTCGGTACTACACTCTATTAATTTTCGCTAGCTATGAAATTTCGCAAAATGTTTTGGCATTGCCTTTTGTTGTACTGCGCGCAAGTAAACATTTGTAAGTTAAATATAGATATTAAAATTGCTATCTAATGAAGCTAGTACTCGTAATTGGATCGTTTCTAACAACTGTATAACAATTGTCGAAGGCTTCAGTAATTGAATATACATATATAGTAGATAACGAATCATACATTCAGAAATATAAAAGCCTTCCAAGGCGAGCATTCGTAACGACTTTTCAATTTCCCTTTTCATCTTAAATCTATTCAAGGATTTCTTTACGCCCACGAACTTTCAATCGGGGACGTCAAAATAAAATATAATATTACGCGTAGGCACTTTTAATGCTGAACGAGGTGAATATTAAAAATGGTTCATTGTACGTGAAAATGCCTTTTTTAACATTCGCTTTTAAGGAATATTTAGTAGAAAATTCTTTTGATGTGAATTGTTTGAAAAAATCCTCTAGCATAAACAGTTACAGTTTACTAAAAATTTCTCAGTAAAATTTAAAGTACCGTTACATAAAAGATCTTCATTTAATCCATTTTCAATTAATCCTTATGTTTCATAAGATGCTGTTCATTAAAACCAAGTTATTTTCAAGGTTATTATATTTAAGGTGAAGGTCCACGTCTAGACAAAATAGGGGCTTTATAGATAATCCGGGCTTGTGAAAGTCTACACCAATTTCTTAAATCTTTTACATTCTCATCTACCGTACCTTATCTCTTAAGACATTTTTTTAAATTATTTTGTAAAGTTGAATCATTTTAAAGACATGTAAACGTTGAAAATTATAAATCTTAATTAAATAACTTGTGGAGATTCTGACTGTATTACATTGTATATAATAAAATAAAAGTAATATAATAATACAGCTTTCTGTTACCAAAAAAGACTAACTTGTATATTTAAACAGTTGATTTCAATCAACTGTGTGAATACCATTCTCTACGCAAGAGTTGAATGACAATTGATAATTCTAATTGTGAAACTTAAACTTTCAAATAATAACTAACTTGTAAAATTCAATTATGTTATTGCATGTAACCTTTTTTCTAATTAGTACTTATAAAGTGACATATAAGTAATAAAAAACTGCCCCTGTCTAATTTATGCTAAACTGTATACTTAATATACTTACAGCAACAATTTTGAATGTAATTAATGTTTAAATGAGTAAGTGACTACAATACAACGACCTTAAATTCCACTAGGCTATATCGTCTTGAGAGGTCACGCATAATATTATATTTTAACCTTCACTTATTTTAATTGTTACACAAACGTATTTACTTACAAGAGCATATATATAAAGAATTTTCATAAAACGGAACTTTTTAATTTTATCCTGATTTCCTTTTTCGATTTTCACAAGACACAAGACCGTCTTCGGCAACAGAAACCTACCATCAGATATATACAACAGCAACCAGAGATAATGATAATAAATATATATAAGAAAATATATGGAATACTATGTATACTTGTTATATTATTTTAAATATTATGTAATATTTACTTAAAAATATAATGTAATGCTGTACCTTGAATAGTTCATAGACTTAGCCCAATTAGGAAACCGATAAAGAATAAACGGTTGAAGTGCATTACAGTAAATGTATTATAAATTAACTGATAATGAGAGGTGAATTATAAAAAAACTATATATAATGCTAATAAGGGGTAAGGAGTTTTCTGTTTTGAACCAAACTAAACCCTTGGTCTTGAGCGCGGAGTAATCGTGTAAAATATTAAGGCATTTCCTAGTCGGTATAAGATCACATCAAGCACCTCGTCCGGGATTACTCGCCCGAAGGTACGGCTCTTTATTAATGAACGCCGTAGTCGGCGACCTAACTAACTTTAAGAAAACTACAGCTCGCCCCTCCCTATCTCATTTCCCAGACGTTAAACAAGTAACGGTTTATTACAAACGAGTAGACCAACAAGAAATTCCCCTTAGAATCTAACTAGAACGTTTTCATCTACTTGGGAACAAATTGCATCTCATTATACACTCAACCTCTGATGCAAAAGACTAATAATTAATATTGTTTACAACAACCGCTAACACATACATAGAAGCTGAAGCCAGAAGAGAGAATCCTTTTCGACTTTAACAGCTTAAATTATTAGTAAATATGCATTTACTTGTATATCATTTTACTAAAAGACGGGACGAGGAAGATAAAACATTATTGGATGGAAGGGAAGGGTGAAAAGACGAGTTGTAATATAAGTGCAGTATAGAATCTGCTTGCTCAGAAGATTATAGCTCTCATATGACTACTGTCATACAGCAGTGATTACAGCGATAGATTCACTATATTATGATGGTAGCTGGTCAAGCGGATTCAAATAACCTTTAGCATCACTTAAGTGAATCGGAACTCGGCATCCGACAAAGGACCTTCAATTATTATACGTCCGACATGATGTAGATAAAATCAATTAAATTATTTATTATGTATATTTTCTATTTTTGTTATACTTGTTTGTATGTGAAAAATTTTACTTACAAAAAGTTACTGCGTAACAGTTCATAAACAATAAAGTTATCGTAGCAAAATTTAACCAGACCCTTCGTGAAGTATGACAGAATACTTTATTCAAAGGTAACCCATTTCCAAGTCGGTGAGAATAAAAGTGGACGTTTGTCCACTTTACGTAATGTTATGTAAATTGGAAGTGTCTTATGCATATAAAATGTGTCCCAAAGTCCGAACGAAAGTATCACCAGTCTCAAAACAATAGATTCCTTTCTTTGGCAGTGTGAATGTGAGATGTTTTTTCCGTCACAAAATAAATATCATTCAGGGTTAATAATTTTATGAAACAAATGTTTCGTTGAAGTGACCAAAACACAAACCATATATTTCTGTAGTATTAAATAAAAACAGGATTAACTTTTTAATAGAAAAACTTTTAATTATTTTACAACAAGACGGATTAATCAAAGCACGTGCCCAGTTTAGTGACAAATGTGTAAAAATATGAACTAACTCTCAACGATAATTTAAATAAAAAAAAATATTGAACCTTAAGAGTATAACCGAAAGTATAAAATATCAACAACTAAAGTTTCTAAACATCTTGCAAAACAAATTTGATCCGTTGCCAGAAACAAGCGACAGGTTTGCGAAACTTATCGTGATCACAAAACCACGGGTTTTCCGTGTCAACTAGTTTTATTACAGGCCCGCCTAATTGTTTCATGTTACAAATTTTGTGTCGTTATTTTATAACAATGTTTATGTGCTGACAGCAACTGATAAGAATTTATGGCTACTGGTATTAACATTAAAATTCATGGTCTTTTATTCTTTAAAACTTTCCTATTATTGCACTAAATATTGTAGCACTTTTATGTATAAAACAAAGAAATATATAATAAGAATAACATAGAAATTCTAGTTCAAGATTAGAAACGATAAAAACGCTACCACATTCCTCGAGAACTTCAGTTTGTAAACTATCGTTAACTATATGTGTAACCGTATACATTTCTTCTTAACTTTTTTACTGCAAATTAAATAAATCATTGGTACTAACTAAAGTTGCAATGTATGTTGCGATGGCGAGAATAATTACAAAAAAGACAATTCCTCAGTGCGCCTAACTGGTATTGAACGAGGCCGTGGGCTCTCGGTCAGCTCGCCGCAAACTGGTTTCATTATCAAAAGTCAATAACTTTCCGATGCATACCGAGTCACGGCCATGCCTTCGGTCCACGAACGTAATAAAGCTAGAAATAATCATAACCTCGAGTAAGAGCACGCCGAATTTCTAGTAGCCATGATAATGTATACATATGAATATGATAGTTTTGGAAACTTTCTTTTATAATCTGTATATAAGTAACTTTCACTTTATGCAAAAATATTTGTAATCATCATCATTAAATATTTAGATGCTGTTTCCATAAAAATTTCTTCTAAACTACAGAGAAACTTGCAAGCGAATTTAAGTGATAACATCATTTTCACGTGTTGTACGTTTGTTAGATGGGTTATTGAACTTCAGTCTCGGCACTTTTTTTAATAAAAAAAACATGACTTGAACAGATGAGAATATATGTTAAATTCATTCTTGACAAATCACAGAGAGTCCACTTATTTGTAAATTTAACATAGATATAGAAATGAATAATTGATTGTAAGATAAGTTTACGTGTTCGTTTAATCTTAAAACTAATGTACATATCTCTTAGCAGCTTATAAATCGAGAGGTGGTTAAGATCAAGACGTGACTAACAAAGTCACGGTCGCCATTACGATTTTTTATGAATTGAAATTGAACTAACTGGTTTTTCAACGATTGATGATATAAAACTTTTTATTAAGACCACACACTACATATAATTACGTATTCAAGGAATTAAGGATACAAATGCTGAAATATGAAATATGTAAACTAACCGTACATCTGTCGCATTGTGCTCGTCGCTTTGAAACACGATAAATGGAGTTACCCGTGTAATTTCACTAACTACGACACCTTTCCAACCGTAACACAGTAATGTATTATAAGTATACACTACTGTCCTATCTAAACGGTCTCAGACTACCGAGATTTACTACCAGTTGGAAGAAAAATATATAAGGATTTATAAATTTGCAACAGGATATCGGATTTACTATTTTCTGTGATGAGTAAATGGAACGGAGATCACAATTGATGCTAACGAAGCATACGTTCCGTACTTTATAACTTCTCCTATCAGTTTATTTCAATCCTCAATATCAATTGATGTACTACGCTCTTCAAACAACGATAAATAAATGTATTGCTTTACACCTTTAAAACATAAAATACATAAACATTAAAGAGGCATCGATAATTTTCACATGAAAATGTTCAGACAAAACTGTTGTATTACTTTAACATTCGGGTACCAAATTCAGAACAGTTTAGACTGTGAAAAATAAAGTTAAGCTATCGGGTAAAGATTAATTAACCATAAATCGTTTTAACCACATAATTTGAGGAAATTAAGCAAGTGCACGCTACAATGCGGTAAACGCGACGACCCAATTCCTTCATAAACACCTCTGCAATTATCAACTCGTCGGTTCGTCTACTCATAATTTTTTCTCCTCAAATGGTTGAAATACACTTAACAAGCATACTTAATCTACGGAAATGTCTTAAGAGAATGATGTCATCGGATTTCACGCAATTACTTGGGAGATCAGTTACCCCTATACGTACTGCAAACTTTATGATTTTACTAATACTTTACTTTCCAAACATACATTTCTAAAATTTACAGATAATTCCCATGTGAAATAATAGTATTATCTTTACATTACATTATGATTACTTAAAAGATAGCAAACAACTATGTATGTAGCTAAATAACCTCTACAAGTTCGTATTCATGTAAAAGGTTATATTTAAGCTACACGATTTATCAATCCTGTTTTTAAAAGTGCTTAAATAAATGACTAAGTTTGAATTCATAAAGTACACTAATACGAAGTACGGAAATATGTTCAGGTGTTAATGGAGTAATGCGCGGCTATAAAATCAGTATACGTGAAGTGTAAATAAAAATACATTAACAACAGCAGAAAATGTATTCTACATCGAATACGATAATGAAATCAATGCTGTTATACATAGCAAATCAAATCTTAAACTAGCATTAATATTTATCAATCATAAAGCATAAGGAAACTTAAATTTCATTGAAATTCTTTTGTCTTATACTAATATGGACTTAAATTATTGATCATTTTTCAAATCTAAATTCTTTATTTTAGTTGATTACAATGGCGTCTAATATTATAATATATGTTTATTATTTTCCATAAGTATTCGTCTTTAAAGTAACAGGACAATTCTCTAAGCAACTCCAATTCAAATAAAATATTACTATAAAGAACATACAAAATGGAATTGTCGCACTTGGAGTGGGAGATATATAGAAAGAGTTCAGAAGTCGTAAGATCATTCAATCTTCTAGTATATATATTTACTTATAAATTATAATATTAATCATTTGTTCGTGCCATATAAGAAATAGAATGTTTAAGTACTGTGTAGGCTCTATTATTACGTTGTAATAACAGCAAGCTCATTGAAATGAACTTCACCTATACAAGGTCTAGTCTTATTTTAATATACTTTATATTTCTATAATAGACGATTAGAGACCCATCCGAACGAGAACCTTCATTCGATATCTACAGGCCCGTATTACAAAACATAAATAACAAAGACATTAAATAACTTAAAAAAAAACGTAAGCTTATAAATAGGATACAAAATTTTCTGCATCATAAACCAACACAATAAGTGCTATACTTTTAATAAAATATGTTACAAAAACTTACCTTTAATTGACAATGAACTACACGCAAAGTAATTGATAACGAATAGTTGCAAAACACTCGTGAAATACGACGCAGAAACCCGTTACAGTCGCGAAATCAAATTAACATTGACATGACCAGTTTTTTATTATTTCAATATTTCAGAGGTTCACGAATTGCCTAAATGTTTCTTAACGCCATAAAAATGAAACGGTCTAGATCGTTGCGCCGCCGATTGTAGGGAGCTCATTGTACAATGTAACCGCAACGGTGAATTCATTGCCTCGGCGACGTCGTAAGAGTTCATCACCCGATTTATAAGTAACAATAAATAAGAAAGAAAGAAAGAAAGAAAAAATGTTTATTCTTACTGCCTAATATACAAAAAACATACATACATAGAACAGTAAAAAAAAATAATTACAAATAACAAAATAAAAACAAAACACGCAATATATTCTTAAAACTAAATAAAAATAAAAAAAAGGATGTAATTAGGCAGCAGAAACGGGTTCCAACTCAGCAAAATGCTCCTGCACTAAGCAGTAGCGCTGATTTTCAGTTGGACCCTCGTGCGTGTGCAAAGGTGCGAGACATCTACGTAATATCCTTAACAATATAACCACTTAACATAATAAACAATTTTGGCAAAATAGACAAAGGGTATAGGTAGAGAAGATTAAAAAAAAAAAAATATTATAATTAGAGGTTGTAACAAAGTAAAGTCCTGCATAGAAAATCATTCAAGAAAAAGAAAACACAAACAACAAAGACAGAAGTCAACACAACTCACAAAACTTACAATTTGCAAACTGTAGTTCCAAAGCATGCTTTTTCATCTTATTTTTAAAATTTGACACGGACTTAACATTACAAAACGGTGGTGGTATCGTATTCCAAATTTGAGCAGCAGCATACTTGAAACTACCCCTAAAAGCAGATGTTTTGTGCTTGGGAATCTTTCTTCTTTAATCTTCTATCAATGGGAAATAAGTTATAAACAAATCGTATTCTTACAAATATATGTGAAACCTATCTTAAAATGTACACGATTTAAAGCTAAGAGGTATATCCATGAATCTGGTGTAAATAGGTTTGTATGCTTACCGCGTATAGTATACGCACTATGTTCAAAACTTTTGTAATATTTCATACAAAAAATAATTCGCGACAAGGTGGACCTTAACAGTAATAAATACTCTTTCATATTAATAAATTATTAGTTAAATCGTTTACCACATACACACAGTACAACACGGCGCATGTACTTGTATAAGGCGGTCGGTGACTCCAGTAATTCCACTAGCAACCATTTATGTTTGCAATTAACTAGACGTGTATTAGTACTACAGCAGAACTAATCCTATAGGTGATCTCCGGTAGAAAAGACAGATCACTACCTAATACATATTATTTATTTATGATTAGGATTTTGGATAAATAAGTCATCAATATCGTATTTAATCCATAATACAATAATTCATCATCAGCCGGATAATAATTATAATATAATATATAATAATTATAAAATACAATAATTATAAAATTTAAACTTTTTGATGAATTTAAAACAATTCTTAACATTAAGCGTTTTTGCTTAATTTTTAGGTATTATAAATTACAGAGAGAATCCTGCGTATGGTATAATTATTGCAAACACTTTCTCCATACAACGTGTTTTTATTGGATCTAAACGATAAACATATCAAGTGCAACGATATCACAAACAGCTGCTTTAATTAGAATAAGAAACGCGTGATTGTCACGCTAATATCACACTACACTAGAGATATATAAGGAAAAAAAAAAGGTTTCTCAATTTGCCCATGCGATGATGCATGAAATAACTCAGTTTCTATTATGATATCTCTAAGTGACTACAATATTCGATAAGTTTTAATTTCATTTAAACATGTTTTCATACATTATCTATTATTAATACCACCGAGGTGGTAAGCACACGGTCCACATGATGATGAGCATTTATCGTAACATATGGACGATTGACTGAATATGATTGATGAATACATTTAACAACCTCCGAGTTACGTGAAAAAAATCAGACAAAGTTCATAAACAGTTAACTTGTTAAATAGCTTCACAAACAATGTACATGTTTGTGTAAAAAATTACATTTACAAGTACGTTGATAGTTTTTAAATAGAGTTGATTTCGTTTTCTATGTATATTTTGTTCGATGACGAAAAGATATTCTCTTTTCATCGCCTAACTTACCTAATTTCTGCAAAAAGTTTCTGCAATATTGATGATTAGTTTTTTGTTCGAAACACCTCGGAGTTGGTACCGTAACAATTGTAAAAAAAATCCTAAGAGTGACAAAATTGATCAGATTTGATTTCAACTGTTAATGTTAAAAAATTGTGATTATATGTAACATTGTTACAAAGACGTCGCACATTTCTTAACTGACGTCGATTGTGAATTTCCGTTTATTATCACAATATCAAATTTACCTATCTAAACATTTGTTTACAATTGAGAGTCCTTAAAAGCTTTTGTAACATAAAAACTTAAATTCGGAGAAGGTCTCCAACATATAAAAGCCACTTAGTAAATTCAGATAATACTGAATGAGTGTGCCGTCTACTAAAGAGAAAAAACAAAGAGGCAATGACCGTAAACTCTCGGCAAGATTACTCAAAACAAATTTAAAATTTATACTGAACCATTTTGTACTTACGATAAACTAAAAAAAATAGTTAACGGAAATAAATATTGTAATTGAATTAGTGGAGGTAAAGGGAACAACACATTTTTTAACAACCGAAAATTGCAAATCATGCAATTATATTTTTTTAAATACTCGTATTTCTTGGTTCATTTTACACTAAATTGTATGACATTTTTTGTCGATAAAATTACATAATGAGTCCGGCAACAATTTAAACATATTATTCACACAACCTATTAGTTTAAAATATTTTCTAGTTAGCTGATTCAATTACAAGCAATTAAAAAACTTTTCATTATCTTTAATTATTATTACATAAAAAACACTGAAACCAAAAAAAAATACGTTGCAATATAGAAAGAAGATTTTGATATACAAACTTTATACTAAACGTCACCATATATAACAAATATGAAACCTGACAGGACATCTTCTTATTTGTTTCAGCAAATTTAGGGTCATTTGTCTCTGTTACCCAAAAAGTGGCTGGTTAAAACAAATATGAGCCTGTTTCCGTAACACACGACCATTTGTTATGAGTCACTCTTAGCCTAAGGAATTACGGGTGTGGACTGTGGCCCATTAGGTGACCTTCATGACAATTTCAGCCTATTGCGGTGACTTTATAAATGCGATTGTAAATATGGGCACAATAACAGAAAAAGACAGTGGATCACGAACACTTCCAATTACGGAAATTGGTGCAATCTATAAGAGATTTATGTTTGAAGTTTAAAGTTTATCATTAGCGTCATCTCAACCAATGGACGTCAACTGCTGGATAGATCTCTTTCAATGTATTTCACAAACCACAGTCTTGCAATGTTTGCTCAAAATTAGGACTAGAAAATATTCATACTACAAAATAACAGAGCATTTACACAAAATATATAAAGTTAAAATATTGTTAACGCTATTTATGCATGTTTTTAAATAATGTATTATTATAGTTCTTTCAATGTCATATTATAATGATGATGTCTGTTGTATTTTGGTAAACGAGAACCACTAATTATACATCAAATGTTTCAAGTTCAGCTTTGTTTACTTATAAATTGACAATAGATTTTAATTATTAATCAAAGATATATTTTTTTTTTAATTAAATGTCACAAATGATTTATAATAGTCTACAAGATACAAGAGTAAGCATAAAGAGTTATATATACGTAGTTTAAAATTACTGTTACTTCATTGTACTGTATTTGAAATATATTAAGGAAAGAAAAAGATCCCGCTGGGTCTTACACTTGTACCACAAGCGGTCAATACCAGGTCCCACGACTGCGGTCAAGCCTCAAGGTCTCGTTACATAACAGAACATTTCGCCTCTATAATTGATACACAACGAGCGCCCGCATTGTTGTCGAATATCTCTTTGTTGGTAACCGGATCGCAGAACCGTAAAAATATACACTGAGATCTATAAATAAAATAAAAAACTTAGATTATTTTGATTTCTTATATTTACGCGAATATTACATTTAATAAAACTAAATTGTACGGATTTAATTCCGTTTACTTATTAATTTATAATCGTGAAGTGCTTTGAAGCACCCATGGTTATAGGAAAACTGACAGAAATCCTAAAGTTATCGCCATGACGTAGTTATAACCTTTTTTAATTAGTGATTGCTATCGAAAAACTACCAGTGTCTTGAAGTCTTCTTGTGTTTTTTGACTACTTGAAATGACAGATGTATAACATCTTTATTACTAATTATTTTTGAATGTAGACACAACATTTAACACCGAAAAATGTAGAACACAAATCAATGTAAAACACTGCAACACAATTGTTTATCTTAAATTTGCATATACCACAAAAAAATTGTGTAAGGCACTAGCTTTTCAGAAAAGGAAAAGACTGAGTATTGTTTTAATTACCGAAATCCTTAAATAAAATTGTGATGCTCAAAACATTGACACTCACTGTAAAGAAAGCAGAGATTGAAAGCAAACGGCTGCCTGCCTCGCTGTACTTAAATTGAAATCGCTTCGTATAAATTTATATTCGCAAAATGAAATTGAGTTTCAGTGTTTCATTCAGCAAGCTAAAAGCCTTTTGGTATCAACCTTCAAGTGGCGTATTCAATTCCTAAAATAGCTCGAAAAATTCCCGACGGTATGTTGCATAAAATTTTCACAATGACTACCGACTGAGATCGTGACTCCGCAAGCACGCCGACACCTCGCCAGCACCTACAATGACTACTCGGTTTAAAGGCAATTTTTAAAATACCTATTCGTCGCACGATCAGCGCATTTCATCGTTTGATCAGATACCTTATTGATTTGCGGTATTGTTCGATAATGATCTCTACTCCGCGTGAAACGTTGTTAAGTGAGCTTTTATTTACATTCGCGTTGAATAACTCATTGAAAACATTTATAGACTCACCTTGAAATTGATTATAGCACAACAGTATCGGCTTCGTAAACTTTAAATGACACCGTTGTACCAACGGTATTTATAATTCGTTATTAAAACAATAGGTAACAAACAACCTGTCTTTATTGTTAGACAATAGGTTGAAGCCGTTGAATACTTTGAGTTCATTGTCAAAAAGTGGCCTCAAAGGTCTATTTGTGGTGGAGTATTTAGGTCAGTTCTGACTTATCGTGATAATGACCGTTTGTAACAACAAACACAAAGGATAAGGAGAGCATGATTTCAGCAAATAGCCTGTCACGATACCAATTGATAAATTTATTGTATTTAATTTATACACCGATGGGGAACGGTAGCTGACTCTTGTCGTTAATTTCGATAGCGACATTTGATTATTGCCCTTTGTTTGAGTTGCGCCATGGAGACTGCCCCTCAATCTTAATGCTGATTAATTGCTTGACGTCTAAGCACGACAAACGTAATTTTAAGATATTACTCAGTTTCGGTTGGTGAAGATTAAAATAATGTGACACCTTATTTTCTTAATCCAAGTTTTGTCTTAAGTGGATTTGTAAAATCTGTTTGTTACGTAATCAAATTATGAAACAAATAATTGGCAACTAGAAATACACGCAAGTCAAATTAAATGCAAGGATGGTTCTGCAATATGATTATGATATAACATCCTTTAAATCATAGATAAATTTAAAATCTTTATTAACTTGATATGTCCAAAATAATAACTTTTCAGTTCTATTATTTAAGTGGTTCATTAATGTAAATACCTTCGTTTACTACATTTACATTACTTACATTTTATTAAAGATTTCAAGTATAATATTTAGTTTGCTTTTTCGTGTATAAATTGAAACACTTTATATATCCTGTTCTTGTGTAAATACACATTTATATAAACTGTTATATATTTGTCTTGCTTTTAATATTTTTTCTCTGGCTACAGAAAAGTTACAAAATACTTACTAAAACGAATTGTATTAAAAACATATAATGCGGCATCTCATTAGCTATCTATAGAAAAAACTATGATTCAATAATAAGATACTGTAGACACCTATCGCTTATAAAACAGTTTACTGCGGTTCGGAATTATATCGTGACTTTTGACACAACCTTGACAGTAAGTGAAGGTTCATTTTCTGGGTAGTTTATTGAACCGCTTGACATTCTGCGGTTTGTATTGTTGGACAATTAATGCTGTATTATTAATAGGACCACTTTTCAAAATAGACCTTCGGTTTTAATAGAAAGAGGCGGGTTAAAACTCACCAGTCAAATCTAATCCACTTTATAAACATTTGTCATAACTTTGTTCCTTTTACTTCTGTATAATAATTACAGCATACTTTTTGAAAATCTATAATTTCAAATTCATATATACACTTTTCATTGTTCAAGTTTAAAACAAACTCAATGTGCAAAGTTTGAAAATATTATGCTTTAAGCATTTTGCACTTACGTAGTAAATATAGACCGGTGATAGCCTAGTCGCTTGAACGCCGGCCTTCAAATCCGAAGGTACCGGGTTCGAATCCGGCCTGCACCAATAAATTTTTCAATTTATGTCCAGTTAGTATAACTCCAACTAATGTCACGTGCTTTGACGGTGAAGGAAAACATCGCGAGGAAACCTACATATATATGTCATGACCATCCGTGCTCGGATTAGTATGTGAAATGGAGAAGGCAATGGAAAAACCACTCCATTAAAACTGCCAAGAAAGTCGTCGTATTTCATTACACATGATGACCACGACCCTCAGTCACGAGGATTAAACGACAGACTTCTCGTCTACTTATATTGAATTACAGAGATTATATTTGAACTTTTACATCAAAAATTGTCGCATAAGATATAATATTATTAACAATTTTTGTGGGCATACCCTTCATAGCAATATTTTCTTTACGACACTAATTGCGCTGTTCTATTAAACCAAAAGAACAAATTTAGATAAATGATATTCTTGTTTATTTTTCGTTGTTCGATGTAGTTAACTTCTACAGAGAAAAATCTCTGAATTATTATTTATAAAAGCTTTGATTTTTTATGTTTTTGGATACATTGTTAGTCGAATGTGTGATCGTGAGTGAAATAAGCACAAAGAAACCGTTTACGTAAACTTGTGACTTAATAGAGAATTCAACGTTTACGCAAGTAAATTGTTATTCATCTTACACAATTATAACAAGGACAATATGTAATTGGATTACAAATTTTAAAACATTAATTATGCAAAATGAAAATTAGTCTACACCTAGTCAGTAGGCCAAACACAGTCTCATTTATCATAGCCGTCTCTTACAGTAGTCTCAGTATTACACAACAATTAAAACAAATTTATTATATTACCTTAATGATATCCAATAAGAACATGTGTACCCTGTTCTTTGAACAATAAATTATTTACGCCCTTATTTCCATATTACGCAAACACTATATCTTCCTAATTACTGACTCCATATTCTCGTATAAATAATATATTAGAGCAGATTACCTAATTTACATTTCAAAGCATTAAACTTAAGATAAACAAATTGATTTAAGCGCCTGAACGAAATTATCATCTGTTGTTATTGTCGTTGATACATTAACGTGCATAATTTTGTAATAATATTTTCTTATAAAGTATATAACACAAACTGTAAAATTTGTGTTACAATAAACGATATTTTGTTTTTTAAAAGAACTATGCATTATGATTAGCTATTAGATTTAGATTATGATAACAACAGCATTTATGTCTTATATATAACTCATATATTAATTTTGTGACACTGAACATTCTTGCTAGGAGGTGGAGAAAAGGATAATGAGATACATAGCAAAGTTACGTAAATCTTATAATTTTTTTTGATGCGATCTATAATTTGAGTATATCTTCATTCTCCATTCACAATGTTACTGATTATTGAGTAAAAATATATATTGTTATTTTTCGTTAAAATAAATCGTCCCTTTACGTCTTAACTATGAATTATATAGCTAATTAAATAACTACTTAGGAAATACGTTAATAATGTTTGTACAATTTTTATACGCATGACGCCAGCCTTTTCATCATCACCAGCCTAAATATTTCTTTGGTATGTTCTTTTGTAAAGCTACCAAGAGTGTGAATTTAATTTAATATTATTCAATTTTGTTATTACTGCAGGCAAGATTTTTCACTATATAACACAATATTACCACTGCTGGGATTCATGCCTTCTGACAAAGTCTGGTTTGATAAAAATGATGTTTCATGTTCATCGTCACGATATTTAACTTCACCGGAGACTCGATCTTAATTGAAATCGAACTCAAGTCTCTTTCAGTCGTATAAAGCGTAGATCCACGGCACCTAAAATATAAGCTATCACCGTTTCGAAATGTCCCATTAATCAAAAACTTTTTAAATTTGCGTAATGGGAAGATAATGAAAAACAAAAAGAAAATAATAGCAATATGCAACTTTTGTTGCATATATTTAATTTAGATTTATATGCAAAGTTTTATAAAGTTAAGATTTTTTTAAACTGTACTACAAGTTACAAACTTTAAACACATATTTTAAAAAAAAATCTTTTTTATTCGACCTTATTTTTTCTGGAATGAAAGAACTCTACAGGGAACCATTATTTTATCTTTTATTACATGAGTTTCCTATGTTCTAGAAATTATTTTCTTACACGTTTCACATTTTCATTAAACCGCAAAAGTTAACATGCTAAGTTTTTTTCATGTTTACTTTGTCGCCGGAGCAAAATTTTAAATTTACTTCGCTGACGCCTCTTCCCACATCAGTTTTCCCTAACTCATTTACAAAATAATAACAGCATCTATTTTAACATCGTTCGATCCAACGTCAATTTCCGTTTTGATAGTCCATTTATTAAGGCTGTCGATAAATTTTCACCCATTTTCAATTACCAAACCGGCGAGGCGATAAAAGTAAGGAAAATGGCCCCCAGGTAGATTGATTTTATTCAATTGTTACTTTTCATCACGATTACGCCCCAACCAAATTTACAATATGAATATTAAAGTTCGAATCGGAAAAACTCCAAAGAAACGCTGTAAACTGAATAATAATAATAAACAAATTATTATTATTATACATTTTACAGCGTTTCTTCTTCAAAAAAATTAAGTTATTTACCTGAATAAATGTATTTTTATTGTTGTACAATTGCAAATATGCAATAAATGCATACAATATATAAAAATATCCTCCAGAAAACATTTCAAGAAAAGCTTTAACGGATGTTTTAAAGTAATAGCTGCATTTCTGTAATTAAAGCAGTAAGTAATTATTGAAAATTGCTTAAGATGAAATCAATTTAAATTATTTTCAGTGAAATAATCATTTCGGAAAATATTGTAATTATTCATTAATTAACATTAAAATTTAATTAAGTATAAAAATTCGATAGAGAAAATTACAAGATGCAGTTTTTTACATGACCTTCCTCTATTTACTCAGAATCATCACATAAGTCAACATATATTTTACTTTCGCACTGTTTTAAAACTATCGCTTAAATACCAACCCACTAATAATTAGTGGCGCTGTAGTATTTTGATTGTCACACATCTCTTAAAGATTCCCACATCATATCTAGATAGAAAATTTGCACCGGCAGATTATTCCAATATTGCAAGTTCTCATTGAAAGACGAAACGAACTTTCTTAATGCGAGAAAATCAAAAACAATTTACAAAACAGTAAGTTAACCTTGTAAACAATTACGTCGTGACCCACATTCTAATAACCTTTTAACTAGCGAAATGTAGTTCGTCGTTTGCTCGAAAACATTTCGCCCGCTATCGACGCTCGCCGGTTTGCATAATAGTAATACAATGGGTCGATTCTTACACGGGCATGTCGCGGTTTCAAAACCCTGACTAACACCTCCTAGAAGTCGCCCTCCCGTCCTCCGGCCCTCCCGCGCTCATGAATTATTCTCGCTGTAGATTGTGACACTCTAGCCGCGGCCCCGCCCGTGGGCCCCTGAGGACCCATCACTCCACCGTGCACCGCATCCGACGCGCATCGGGACTTATAATTTAATTATATCTTCATCCAATCACTTTTGCATTCAGCTGAAATTCACAGAGGTTCTATATTTGACTACGTTAATCTACCCGTATTTGTATGTGGATGAAGAATTTAAAAATATCATACAAATAATTTTTTATTTTTATTTTTTTTTTTGCCCCTCTGTTTGGTTATTTCGGGTAATCTTAATAACGACTATACCAATTCTGCTAGGAATTACAATTTCGTGCGACTCCAACTCTAAAACGCAATTTAAACAACTTTAATGTAATAAAAAAATCAAAAAGTATAAAAATTGTTTAAACAGACTTTGTTAATCTCCGAAATTTTTAGACCGAAAACTATAAAATTTATTACATACGTATAATTTTGCAAATATAATGTTTTTATATATTCACTTCACTGTAATCGTCAGATGGCGTTGTATTATGACTAAAAAACTGATCATAATAAACACCTATTTCATTTCATTACGAGTTACCTGTGATTATATTATTAAATTTGAAAACAAAGTCATTAACTAATACTAATAATCTTGCTATTGGTACTGCTGCTTATTTAACTCTTAATACATGAAATTGAAATTTAAAGTATATAACCTTTTAGTTATATAATTTATAGAAATTAGCCCGTATATTCATAAGTATAGTTAGCCCTGGCTTATAACAGACTTGGAAATAAAGTTTTACCAAAGCGTATACTCAACTGTTTGCTGAAAAACTGTTAAAAACATAATAACTCATTAAAATTACACCAAAATATTTATCTTGATCTTACAATATGTATATTAAAGCAATTCGCAATGCACGTATATGATACGCATGTAACGCACGCTCCATAAGTATAATAGTGCGTACGCAACCAAAACTTTGGTACGACAGTTCAATTCCTATTATTATGATCAATATCCAAGCACACTTGCATGACAAAATTTAATAGCTTTTATAATGGCACTAAACGTTGTGACATTCGTCTATGTAATAATGTAACGTTTTACGTAAGTGTAAGTATATAGTAAATTTGAAACGCTCTTTACATTGGGGACTTCCTTTTCACTGCACAGTTTGTCTTCTCCAACATTCCCATATGTTATAACATGACATACCATAACTCCTTTTCGTTATATAATACAAGCAATCGTTTTTAAACAATTAAATTTACTGATTTAATTAATAAATTAAGAAATTAATTGTACTTGATAAAAGTATATATATATATCTATTTTCAGAAATAATAAATTTATTGAATTGTTTGTAGTAATTAAAAGAAACGAGTAAAATTATACTTTATGTTACAGTATATATAAAATATGCAAGTTTACAGATAGAATCGTTCATTTGAATATTTCAAACACGTACCTACTAAATATTCGTCGTACCATTTGAATCTTGACTACGAAAAACTCTGTATAATTTGTATCTTCAGTTGTCACCAATGGAATGAATGTCTATTTTCTGAAACAACTCGCATTCGTAAAACTGAAACGAATTTAAGAAAATAAGACAGTCGCGGAATGTCTAACATGTGTCGCAAGTTGTCACATCGCAGGAGTAATATTTTATGATACTGTTCTATTCGTAACCTTTGAGCACTAAGAGTTTCAGCTCTATAATAAATCTTTTATTTATTCAAAAACTTCAATGTTTCTACAGAATTAAACATGACTACGTATCTCAGTCTGATCTTACTGCAACAACCTTTTACAACCCGATACCATCAAATCGTATATTCTGTAATTATGTAAAAATTTTGAACTAGCAAAAAGTAAGTGGGGTCTTTCATAGTTCTCTGATCAAGCACTAGAAAGACAACTAAAGTCCCTTGGAACAATACTAAGGCAGTAAAATGCAAATATTACTATGTTCCGGTTGTAAAATAATTTCCTACAAGAAAGTTATCTTGCGCTTCAAGTTGATGCACGCTGTACGCTGCTGTGTAAATACTCTATCCTTCATTATTACTATTACCATCAATAAGTACCTCTTACAATTAACTTTAAACTTACATAACTACAGAATTGGATTATGACAGAATCATTTCATCACTTATTTTTCTTCTTATTCTATTTTCATAAAATACAACGATAAAAAAGTACCCACAACACAAGAAATATACATTTAATTTCACAAATATTTTTCAGTTACACTTTAGTTTCTGTAAAGACTGACTTTACTACATACTTTAATACACAATACTTTCAGCACAAAATCGTTGAAATAACAAAGTTTTTTTCTTTTTATATGTGTAAGAACGACTTACTGCAGCATACAGTCCCTGTTTTTGCTAAATTAAAAAATATATAAACCCTACACGCAATTTGTACTGAATAAACATCCCATGTATTTATACTCATACGAGACCCTCTAATACTCTCGCCTACTTACGAATAAGAAAATTATTTTCCTTAGCGCACACTCGACAATATTAAAGGAACATAATTTTCAACTTTATAAAAAAAGAATAATTTTGCTATATAAATTGCTTTCTTTGATTAAAAAAACGTAAACATAAATAATTAGTAATGTATTAAAATAATATCTTCTTTTCAGATCTACATCGTTCACGAACACTTGAAGCAGAACTGGAGCACCAACAACGTAAGTATTTTTTTATGACAAAATCATCATACTTATGACTATGTTACGTGAAAAGTTGTTTAGCCGTCTATTAACTATAAATATTCATTATTTAAAGCCTGTGTTGTTAATTATACACGTTATTTAATTTCAAAGAAAAGTATTTTCTTTATCAAACAAGAACGGCATGCAAACAAAAGACATACAACATAAGAAATGAAATGCAAAATTGCCGAGACGCTTGAAAGTAAATAAGAATCGTGGATTACAACAAATTGTATAAGACGATATCTTAAAAGAAATAATCAAACAGTAAACGGAATTGCGTTGTAACTTGAGAGATCTTCCTTTTGTTTAGGCGATACGAAACATTTCTCTCAAAAATGTGTTCTGAAAGTTTAATATTTCTATACGTCCGCATTCCAACAATAGACTTTTTCAATCTGTCATAATACAACATCGAAAATGACGTGGGTCTAATTACAAAAACCGTTTGTATTCCTTATTCAATGAAAGAAATAGAATATTTCATAGAAATTATTTCATATTACATTCATTAACGGTAACTTCACAATAAGTTATGCAGTGGTGTTTAAAGTGAAACATTAAAACAATATGATTAAATTAAAAATCCTTATTATTACATAATTATACAGGTGGAATCATTTTACCGTTACAGCCTCTAGCCAAGCACTATCATGTACAAATTAGTTACTTCCGGTATAAAATGTACTGTAGCTGGTGAATTTACTGAATTGAAAACGCGTTCAGCCTTATAACTTAAAACGGCTACTTTTGGTTATCATGTATAGTTTATTGATATAATAATTCGTGACTTTTATCTTCACTGGTTAGCTCCCGTATAGACTACAGATTATATGATAACTGCTACTTCTCGGTTGTGTTGTAAGAGACTATAATTCCAGCGAACGGTCAGCAGCTCACCCAGCCACCTATCGGTCCCAGGTTGTGTTCGCCACATCGCATGCTAAGTGTAGCTAATACAATAAACACCACCTTACCACTTCCAACGAACAACGTTTAATACCAACCACCGATGTAATTGAAAAATGTTTTCAGAACACTTTAAATGTAACAAAATCAACACGGACACTTTTACTTAATTCCGAAATCAAACAAAGGCCGAATGGAAAATCGCGTTAATGTAATTAAGCAGCGCAAAGTTGAATGGTCTCCTGTCAATATTATCCGGGAGCGGCGCTGAGGGGTGCGAGGATAAATGGATTAGGGTAAACAGCATAAAGAGCCTTTTGTACCCGAAATTAAATGTCACCCGGCGTCATTATTCAGCCTCCGTTTGACAGGCACACGATCGCTGCCTACTGCCAAACCTTGATGATACTAAACACATACATACATGAATCTGATGAACAATTTTTAACAGGTTTGTTAGTAAGACAAAATAGAACATCCTAACATTGCGAAATTACTGCTCGATTTAGTTTTTATCTGCTTTTCCTTATGTAAAAAGTAGTCAAACCAAGTGACTAATAAATACCACAATTAAAACTATAAAATATCACTATTAAAACCTATCAATACATAACTCTTTTAGATAATTCAAAGTTTGAAGCTTTAGCCTGAATTTATTTTCTTTTGACTGCAAACGCCTCTAAAAATTAACCGACAATGTACAAAGGCTGAAAATTCTTGAAAAAAATCTGGATTGAATAATTGTGTTTCAAATGTTACGGACAAATTGCATGCTCTTCACAAAAAAATATACACAACGTACCGTTACCTTGTCTTCAGTTATAAAATATTCATAATATAATTGTTTGCATTTTTAATGAAATCCTATTTTTGTTTGGTTACGCAAAGTATCTCTATGAGTACCAAATTTAAATTATAATGGTTACTCAGAAACAAAGTACCTATTAAAATATTGGCGTTCTTAAAATCTCTAAAACATTTATAACCTTATTATTATGCATTCAACACGAACAATGCGGAAATTGGAAAAAAATTAACTCCAATCCTACTGTAAAAAAGGCCTTGAGGAAAGTAAATAGACGTTTTATGCGAAAAACCTTCGTTTTGAAATTCGCTCCGGAGATACTTTTCAAATATGTGTTTAGCGATCTTTTTCTTTTAGCAAATGATTATCGTCCATTCCTACAATGAATGCGGATTTATGATTTAAATAAATTCCTTTTTGTTTTCAAAACTATGAACTGATAAATGCTAATTTATTTAAGTCTGCATCACCACTTACGTTTATAGATTTTAGGTACACGGTAAGCATGTTTGTAACTATTTTTTTTTATTATCTTCTTTCTTTACACCAATTTTTTATATGGAGGATATGCGGTCGCACACCTACACCAGAAAGTGCAAAAATAGATTGTTATGGACACATGCTGTCTAAAATCAGCTGTATACTTGTTATTTTATCTTATGGTCATAGAAATACTGTTGCACACGTCTGAGTTAGCCAAAGCTGGTAGCATGCTGCTGTATCTTCTTAGGAGAAGTAACCTCTACAACTTCATTCCGAGTCAGGGACGCTAGAACATACAGCGCCTTCTGGCCTAATCTCTAACCTTCACTTCCACAAAGAAAAGCTATAAAATATATGTATGGTAGATGAAATTACTTCACCTAAAAATAATTGTCATATTAGTATGGTGGTAACAAATCCATCACATATTGCCATTCTATTTACGGCAAGAATAAATTATATTTAAAGAGGTTTCACTTTTCGTTGAAAGAAACATTAATATTCGTCCTGACAATCCTTGACATGATACCTTCTAGTGAAATAAATCAAAACACAAGCAAGGCAATAAAGCATATAAAATCTAGCGTTTCACTTAATACATAATACTAAGTGAAACTTTGTATTGGCAATAAATAGGTATTTAAATGCCTATCCATGTTTTTATTTTCTCAAAGCCAAAAAAAGGCAATTTCACTCACAGCTCACTTGTCAATAACATTGCATACATTAATAATGTAATATAAATTATGAGCGCGACAAAATTTTCATTAATATCGAGTGAAATTATATTTTATGTAGAAAAGAGACCGGAATATTAACGAAGTTTTGTATAATATGGTACATGCAATTGTAATAATATTTCTTACAATTACGACGTATGTCTTATAACATAACTTGCTAAAAGTTAACCAACATTTGAAGTTTGAATTGTAAGAATGCTGATGTCGAGTTGAACAATGAACTTTACTTCTGTGAAGCAGTTTGCGCTTTATACGAGACTGCGGCATACTCTCATCTCTGATTAGACGGCTCGACCTTCCGTATAGTCCTCGACATACACCAGCAGAATATCATTTGTCTTTACACTTTCGTAAAAAGGTTCATTGTGTGTTTTATTAAAACAAACAATGAAAAAAAGCTACATTGAATACCATTCCGCAAAAATCCCTGGCATTTTCAACATATTCGTATTGCTATTATTTTTATTGCGTTTAAAATCAATTTGTATTGTATAAATGTTACAAAAAATTTACTATTGCAAGTTTAATTTTTATCCAAATCATCAATTGAATGGCATTTTACTTATAACAAAATATTTTTTGTGAAATGACACTCAAGCGCAAAGGTATGAACTAATACAATATAAATACGAACGTTAATAACTATTTTACGATTGGTTACTAAATCTTAATAAACTAATTAACTTTTAGGTTACTAACAAGATTTGCAAAGTTAATTTGTTTTTATACAATTTAAAAAGCCTTAGAGCTACCAAGAAAGAATTATTTCAAACACGATAACTTAGTTAGTTAAGCACTATTCTAAAGTCTCAACGGGATGTCCAAAATCTAATCCAACAACAATTGCACAGAAGCTTCATTAATTTAGCACTTAAAACACTCCATTGTTTTCATTAAGAAACATCTGCTCTTGAAGTTACTTAAATTCTTTAATTTATTAAGCCACTGCTAATGGTAATAACAAAGTATCCATTGTGCCACAGCTACAAAATGAGAGTCAATTTTAGTTTACAAGATTAAAAGTCGCTTTCAAAAGTTAGCATAGTTTTTAAAGGAACTTAATCAAACATCGTTGTTAAAGTACGGAAGATTTGCTTCCCTCTAAAGAGTTAGAGTAAAATTAGTTTTCTTTACAAAAAGTTTAACTTCTTTTTCCTCCAACATTTTTCCTTACCCAGAGCATACAGAGCTTACATATTTTTAGTACTATATTATTTTAGACAATCATTATGTGATTTTATATATTATCAATTAAAAGAACATGAAAAAGCTTGATGGTTTGAATACATAGTTTTATAAAGTAAATATGATATAATAACCCAAAACAGAGATGTACTCGTATGCATGAAGTCAATGAAATTTAATACAAAGTATAAAAGTTAATAGCGACAAAGACTAACTATTACTATACCTCTTGTAGTTTTCAGTGGCCTGCTGTCATTATCATAATATAATTACAAATAAAGAAATATGATTTTAAATAACGTATAGAAGCCGCAATAATAATGTAAGTCGGCTGCACGCGATGTTCGTTAGAAAAGACTCAGGTTCGATCACCACTGAGCTTGAAGTTTCTGGTTAAGAAAGACATTGTAAGGAAACCGTCATGTTTTAAAAGCATCCACAGACGCACTTGGCCAGTGCTGTGGATTAAAGCAAACTCTCCAGTCGTGAACCCCTGTGATGGGAACATCCAAAGAGATCTATTTATTTTAACCTGTATAAGTACATAAATACAAATGACGTCTTGTATATTATTGTTGAACAAAAGTTGTAAATATTCCTGAAGCCTAAAGCTACATAATTATACAAGCACAGAGCCCCCTCCTCGACCCCCCCTAAGCTCAAATTAACTTATCGTAAATGCCCCGCTCGAGCTATGAAGTTTCGCAATCATCTATTGTTTATTGTTCGGAACTACGTACGGGTGCGCTCGGCATTTACTAGAAGAAGCGAGGACGGTTGTGAAAACAGACGACATGACAACAATAATGTATACGTGACGAATAACAAAGTATCCTTGGCTTACAAAACACTCTGACTAAGGATGCTGGTACTTGTTATCTTGTGGTGAGACATCATTGTTTAAATATGTTAAAAAAAAAGCTGTTATTGGTATTAGCGCCTGGACTTTTATTACGTTCATAAATGCTAATATTATCACGAGGTGTTTCCTTCAAATTGAAGTTTGGCGATCATATGGAAAAAACTATTTTGATCTATACAGTGGTAAAGAGTAACCTACACTTTTTTTAATTGCTATTCATTTTACTTTAGAACTTTGTATTAGTTATTATTTAGTTTTGGTGATATTTGGTGAATTGTTTTTATTTATCTCTGATTATACATAGATATCTCTCCTGACTTAATTTGAAGCATGAGATGCAACATAATTCTTTGTGAACTGACAATCTGAAGATTTACAGAAAATTTTACTTAATTATTAAAACAATAAGAATTTTCTCAATTACTCACAGTACTCTATGTAATATAGTCATAAAATGAGTAACAGTGAATAAATTACAATTTATATTCTATAAATATTAATCTCTTGTTAATTCTCCTTCCTGATGATTAAACACTGGCAACCTGGCAAGAGCATTTCAATATCAAAAATATCCTTCTGATATAAAAACTGAACATATGATGTCATTTACGGTTTATAATCAGAAGTACAAATATGCACATAGACACTTGGCGAATAACAATGAAAAAATATCACCGAGAGGATTGAACAATGTTTGGAAACAAACGCGACAGGTTTTTTGTTTTCAATAAATTACACGACAAAACAAGTTTTGTTTTTGTAAAACAAGAAAATACATCACTATAATAATTTCTTATATTTACACACATTTATTATATTATTCATATCTACACTGATTTTTTAAAACTGTGTTCTTTCGGATTTTATAGCCTATTTTACTTATACGCCGACTTATCAAGTGCTTTACAATATGTACGGTCATGGGATGACCCAGGTGAGATCTCTTTTGGTTTACCATAATATCCTTTTGTGAAAAAATGCACATAAGCTAGAGTAATAAACATTTTTTTTGTCTAAAAGTATTACTTGCATCAAAACTTGTAAATATATAAAGTGTCACTTAAAAATTAAATATTATGATTCTCTAAGTAATTTTTTCAAATCTGCTTTTAATAAATGTTTACAACTTTTATAATTATTCATTTTTTAAGTAATAATTCTTAAATTGGTTAAAGAAATTGCAAGAACTAACAATAACTTTGACACATCCGCCTTGACTTTCAAAACACAATAGGTATTAAATGTTTCGAATACGGAAAATAAATGTAATACTTAAAATTCTACGCGCATGTACATTGGGTGTTTAAAACAATTCTACGCACACACTTACGTATATATTTTAAACAAAAATCACCACATGTTTAAATATCCAAGTAGCAATAAAAAAATCAATCTTATTTACCAACTCAAAGAGAGAAAACTTTGTAACGATTTAATGAAGTTCATCAGATATCTAAAGCCTTGATCGAAGTGCATACATATTAATCATGATTGCGAACATCCTGATATACTCGGTGGATATTTGCTTAAATACCGCATTACTTGCAGGAAATTAGGAAGATAAACGAGTTTAATTGTAACACTAATCGCTCTGCGAATCTCCTTGCGGCGTTGTAACACTAAAGAGTACTCGCCTTGGGAAAGGTAGATTAGTTCTGCAGTGCAGGGCATTTGCCCAATAGATGTTGCAAGTGACGCTCAGAAACACTATTCGAGCGGATCTTTAGATTTGTTCAGCGTACACTGCGCTTTCATTACTCTTAATCAGTACGAAGGTAGGTGTGAAACTGCGGAGTAAGCGAAACAATACGACAGCTCGTTGGTTTTGCAATGAGCAAGAGGAGTACGTTATCGCAAGGAGTGCACTCGATCAGGCCCCGATGTCTTGGTGATACGGCCGTGGGAGCTTCCCACGTGCAGGCACCCAGTAATAATTACTCGTTAACTAACACATTGCAGTAATAGAGATTTACTCACAGGCCTGTAACAATTTAATCGAAGCTCGGCTTTATTACGTTTCCACCGGATTTGCACTTCTATTAAACTCATTAATTGGGTGTTCATTTACATAATTTAAAAATCAAATAAATTTGTCGTTTTTGGATATATCCAGTACAAGTTTTTACTAAAATATTAGTAACTAATTTATTTTACCAGTTAACAAGTAATAAAAAAACAATTTCGTAGAAGGTCAAAACACATCTCAACTAATTGCCTAAAAAAGTTTCTGCGCTAAGTTATAAAGAGACATAATCCACATTTGATTTTAGTATATATACTTTATATTATTACTAACCACGTGAACATCATGCCAATGGATAAAAAATTTTGCTTATTTACATTTATGCTTATTTAATTTTGCTTATTTTCACAGCAACTATCGATCTTCGTACGACACTCGCGATATGTTTGCAGTACATATATAATAATATGGTAATTACAATTGAACACAAACACACTTATGTTAATTAATATTATGCCGCATCACATCAGCAGCGGCATTACATTTATTTAATATTTCATTGTTAATGCTTACACTCATTCATTCAATGTAATCGCATTCCGAGCTCGGAGATGTACATTAACGATGCTTTTAAACAAATCCTAATGAATATGCATATTCTTACGGCAGACAACGCCCGGTTCTCTGTAATCAACCTGTAATATTGAATAATGACTGTATACGTTACAATAATACTTAAACCGCTGTTTACTATATACAACAACTCTCATTTATCATGTTTTTACCCACGTAACTCGTAGCAGCTTCAAAAACAGTATAATGCAAGGTATTACACAATTTAAGTTTATGGTTATATTGACTGCACAAGTAAATGTTCACCATAGTGATAGACACTCGGTAAACTTGAAACTCCAACAGCTTTACGAATGTCTTGATCAAGTTAAGCCACGAGTTATTATGTAATGCTACTAAAGTATTATTTTATACGGCATAAATAGATTAGAGCAGCTACGTAAAAAAAAGATTGCTTTGAATAATATTAACGTTTTAAAATATTATTTAACGGAATACTAGATGTTTAAAGATACTCTTAAACGCAATTCTTTTTTAAGTAAACATCGACAACCGCCTACCAAGTGGACTGGCAACCTGAAGAAGATTTCAGGGAATCATTTGGTTAAACTGGCATTGGTCTATTACGCTGAATATAGATTTAGGAGGCCTATGTTCAGCAGAGAACAGCGATAGCCTGACAAGATGATAAATCAAACATGTATGTAAATTAATTAGATTCATAAAACTTTTCCAAAGCCCAGAAAATCTTGCTTTTGTTAAATTGACTAAATTATGTGAAGATTAAAAATTGTTTCAAAATATTTTTATATATAAGTAATCTTAAAGACAGTTGTACGATAATTATTAATATGTAGTTAAAATTTAAAAGTTATAGTTAAAGTTGCCATTTATAATTATGTACAAATAAAAAGATTTACAGAATACAATTATGAACTACAAATACTAACAACGATATAATCCCTGTGATACTTGTCACGAACATCATCAGGGAAAATCACGGATGGGATTATTAGATAGTGCGCAATCCAATTTCATCTTGACGATATCTGTTTCGCGGTACAATGCAATTTGCCATGCGAAATTTCAACACATGCTGTAATTCCTCACCTCTCCATTTCCATGTTATACAGCGTCCATGTCATTTGTCAATTGAAGAGTGCGCAATCGAACACCATATCGGTACTAAAAAGAACATAATACGTTTTGTGGTGGTCACATACACGCCGTATAACCCTCCATTTTTGCGAAACACCTTATTATACACCTAAAGCACGTAGACTTGAAGATAATTATGCACGATAAGTGGTACCTTTCAACATTATGTTCGTACCGTAAATAAATCCTGTCACTATTATTTCGAGGCTCCAACAGACTACTCTAACATAATAACAACATAATAATAAACAGCTCTCTTAGTGTTCACACTACTAGAACTCGAAGCCTTCTCTCAAGGAAAGAGTCAAGGCCATTTATTCTTCACGCTGGCCAAGTGAGTTGGTGCATGTTTCATGTCCACGAAAGCTGTCATTTTTTAAACAATTCGGATTCCTCACAATGTTTTCCTTTACCAAACCACAACGTAAGGCATATATTAACACACTCGTATTAAATTTTGGATTACATTAAAAACTCTGTAGTAAGCATTTTTTTATTTGTTGCTATAATTTATTGTGAAGCTAAAGAACGTTAAATTGGCAATTTGTAAGGTGAACGTCATTTTAATAAATTACTTAGTTTCCATTACCATTGTGAGCACATATTTTAATTGCATTAAAATGGAATAACAAACGATTTCCATAAACTAATCACGAGTGTGACCTATGGTTTGTTATTTTAAGGCTTACGCTTAATATCAAATTAAATACGTGGCCTTGTTCTAAAATTCCCCTTTACTAAATGTTATAAAACATTTAAAAACACATTTAAAAAAAAATTATAACAATACTATTCTTTAATGATGTTTAATGCTAAATCATGTCACCGTCTTATGACTAACTTGTGAATCTCAATAGCCAAATAATGCATATCCTTCACGGCGGACGGTTTCGAAGTATCAAATTTATTTTTATGTATATTTTTATTGTTTGCGGTGAGGATTGTCGCCTCCTTAGGGGCTGTTTGTATGCGGACTGAGAAGAATTACGTGCGCGTCGGAGAGGATCCACTTTAGAAGTAGCGATAAAACAATTTGTTTTGAATATACGCTGTATAATGCATATGGAATCTGTAAGCGTAGGTAACAACCTCGTTTGCTTCAATAGAATCTTTCCAGTTTCTCGCACGTAGGCTTACACTGTACATATCTAAGCACATACATTTACCGTTTCATCACCTAAATAATAATACCCTCGAAAGTAATAAAGACTTTAAAATTTATTATTAAAGTATCATTTATGTAAAATTCCTATTAATATCATTTGTAAAAGTAACAAGCAAACACATAATAAAATAGTCATGAGATGTAAACCTACAATCTTGATGTAACAGCTGTTGTTATACGAGTATATCTCTTTCTTCCAAACCGGATGAGATAACCGGTTTGATATTTACTTGAAAAAACACAAAAATTTTATATTTTAGTCAACTAAATAATAACTTCATGTACTTCGTACAGTGAAGCGAACGAATAATACAACCGCTCATTTTACCGAGTAGGTAGTTAACAACTCATGAATATCTTTAAAGAAAAATATTTCAAGGAAAGACGAAATCAAGAAGTTTTTAAATAACGGTCGGATGAAATAGATTGGCTCTATTCATTGCTTTGAATTCAAATAATTTAGTTTTCGCAGCACCAGTTAAGTCTCGTTTAGTCGTCTGCATCCAGCGAAAATGTTTCGTCTGGCAACACTACAGGTCCTTTTGATAAAGCGAATCCCGGAAACTACTCTGTGAAAGCAATCAAGTCGGTGTTAACGTTCAAAGTAATTTCTTTAGCTTCATCTAATCCTATTTATACTATATTACGTATTTGTAAATAGCGAACATTATGTAATTTCTTCCGCAAAATGTTTAATATTCTCATAATTTTTTGCTCTATGTTTGTCTAACAGAATACACGTTTGACTTCATGTTTAATACCTAAAGAATAATAATTGACTTTAAATAAAAAGAGAAATACATTTAACATAAACTTTATGTATTTATTACATTTCCTACAGTTAATCTCCACCGCTACTTTAACTGTAACCTTGGCCAGTCTTAGAAAGAGGAACAATTAAAAAAAGTTTAGTAGTTAATCCCTGTGACCAAAGGCCCGTCAGCCAGCCTAGAAGTCCGAGTACGGAAATATTTCCTACCCTTTTTAAGGAAGCCGTGGGACAGCTAAGGATATTAATAATTTTGCATTGATGATGTAGTATTTTAGTCTAAATAACTCTTTCCTGTCCACAAAAATCATTGACAACTAAACACATATATTGCAGTTAACAGAAACTCATTAAGAAGTGCAAAGAAAACGGAGTATTATACAAATATAAACAGTTCCATCGTTTCTAAATAATAACCGATAATCGAGTAAATAGCGAGCAACAATTTTAACTGTAACAAAAGGTATGCAGACGGTAATTGGGTTTGTTCGTGAAATCGCTAGAGTGCGTTAAAATTGAATAAAACTGCGTTATTCCATAATGGATAATTGAGTTCCCGGAGCGCCCGCTCGCCGCATGCACTGCGATGTACCGTAGGGCGCCGCAATTTGTTTACCCAGGAGTTTGCCCTATACAATGCCTATTATATTACAACGAGAAAGGCTAAATATCTAAACGCACGAAAATTCATCCTATATATATATATCATATATCATACCAAAATACTAAGTTATTAATATAATTACTCCTTTTTTAATTATTTGCGTTCACAATTTCACATTTTCAATATTTCATAAGTTAAATTAATAAAGCAAAGTTCGTACGCGTGTTGCTATGAGCAAACGAAGAAAAGGTTGTGTCTAAATCTTTTTTTTTATTACCAATTATTTTAATGAAAGTAAACTAAATATCCCTGTAGTTTTCTAATAGAAAGGATTCTGTATCCGCCTATTTATCTAAGGATTAATTAACGAACTTTATTCGAAACTGCGCGGTTATACCGTCAAAAATTCACAGGCTTCCTCGCTGACATTTCGCAATATAAATAAAAGTTTACACATCAAAGCTCAACGAAAAAAAGCAGTTTTGTCCCACGATATTGCATTTCACTCACTGTTTAACTATTAATAGTATTGTGTATATGTATTTGTAAACTTATGGAGTAAGAATTTTACTAAATATTCTTCATCATCTCCTCGTGTGTTGTTAACCCAGCAGAAAACATAATAATGCTAAGTATATAAAAATAAAGAGCAAATAAAGGCATACCTAATTTTAACAAAGAGTACATATTTAAACAGAAAATAACCTCAAAATAATTTTGTGTATTTATAAAATATGCTCGTATTGAAATTTTACAGTTCTTGTTAAATTATGTATTGAAAGTTTAAGTTTCAATACATGTAAATATCTTCTAAACTTACAAATTTTCTTAGGTGCCACCTTCGGCGTTATGGTTTTGTAGTAAGTTTTTACGACATGTTTCCTGATTTACGACGCACTAAAAACGAAGTAGTTCTGAATTCTTTAGGGTACGGCCTTACCTTAAAAAGTTACGCACTTAAAAATAAATTTAGCCACTTCCCAATTTTACTACTGACCGGTTTGTTTTATTTTATACTTAAGAAAAAGCATAAAACTTTGTTATTAATACTAAATCCATTATTTTAGTTAGTTTACTAAGTAACCGAGACAAGGCGGTTCAGATACAGATCAAATTCTTACTTCGTATTAAAGATTTGCAAAGTTTCAATAAGATATCGTATCTTAACTAATTTAGCTGAATACGCGAAATTGGATACAACAATCTTTAAATATAACGTAAACATATAACTATACGTTTCGGAGTGTATGGTAAGCTGCTTAAATATATAATATGTCAATAACAGCATTAGGCAAACACTTGGAAGGATGACGAGGCAGCGATTATCCCGCGGCCGCTTGCGAAACGACGCCGGCGACGCGCAGCGGGCAACAGCGCAAACTCAATTACTGCGACCCATTTTCAAGAGACGTCTCTCGGGGGCGTAATTATAAGCCTATTGTTTACACTCACACTATTAAACTTCCCTTTTTTACACTCCCTAAACCACATTTTATTATTCTAAGAAGCACACGACTAACCTTCACATATTGGCAAGTTATACGCGTGCCCACAACAATGTGGCGCTAGTAAGTGTGATAAACACTGCACTATATTGCGCTCTTTGCTTTCAGACACAAGTGTCGTCTAGTAACTTCAATAGCTACAAAGCTTTTTAAACTGAAACACAGTAATTATTGCACACTACTGTTTGCCGGCGTGAATAAGAGCTGCGATGGTACCCACATAGACAGTCTGCAGTAATAGAATCCTGTCACAAGTATCTATTTATTAATTTGAAATACTTATTATTTATTATGTAATTAAATATTTTTTTCAGTTCAGATTTAATATCTTTTAAGAACTATAAACCTATCTTCTAAGAAGTATGAGCCGTGATCGCCTAGTGTTTTGAACGCCCGCCTACCCACTCCGGAGGTACCGGGTTCGAATCCGGCCTGCACCAATGAATTTTACAATTTATGTGCAGTTAGTATAACACCAACTAATATCACGTGCTTTGACGGTGAAGGAAAACATCGTGAGGAAACCTACATATCTATGTCATGATCATCCGTGGTCGGACTAGTATGTGAAATGGAGAAGGCAATGACAAACCACTCCATTATAACTACCAAGAAAGTCGTCGTGTGTTCATTACACATGATGGCCACGACCCTCAATCATGAGGAAATACGACTTAGAAGAAGAAGCATAAAAAAATAATAACAATTTAAAATACAATCAAAAACTGCAAACCGCATTTGATATAGATTTAAAGGCGTACAGTAACTTCGATGCAAGTTTTTATTAAGATGAATGGATTGCTTATTTCTTATAAGTAGTTAAAATTACTCTCATGTTCAATTTCGCCCTTTCGAATTCAAAGATAAAAAGTAAGTGGATGATTCAGTTACGTGACGACGTAAATAAAGGTCCTTTAGTGGCGTGTGTCGAATGAATAACCACGGCCTAGATTTCGATACGCATATGTTTGGAAACACAATCAAAACTCAATCTGGCAACACTTCGAACTCATCCTCGAATCACGCAACAAAACTTTGACAACGCGATAACAGCCGCACAAATTTGTAACTCGCGTTACAACTTCGCCTTTGTTAAGGACTAAGGTAACATAAATCGCTCCTTTGTCTGTGATAAGAAATTAAAGGAGATTTAAAATTAATATATTCATTTAAAATCTTTAATTACGAAGCACTTATAGTATTTCACGGGCTGTGATATTTTTAAAAACCGGGTATGTTTGTTATAACATTTATTCCATAAACTCGAAGCACACTTTCAGATAATTTATTACAATTATATACACGATACTAAATATGTCACATGAATTTATCTTGAGATATGCCACAATGAATATAATCAGTTCAAACCCAAATTAGAGTAGAGGTAAGATGTTGATTTTTACTATTAAAACTTACTAAATAATTAGTAATTTTTAAAACAATCATTATTATTCAAACTGATATAAATCGATATCTATACATTTTGCTAGTAAGTGGCCACATATGTATTTAAGTTGAGCTCAAGTTAAAGACACCACTTGTAGATTTATTGTTGACTTGTAGGTTTTTCATTTTACTTGTTATAAAAAAGCAAATTAACGAAAGAAACTATAGCAAACTTATCAGTGTTTCTTATTTATGGATAGGCAAGGATCCCGATTTAAAACAGCATGTAACAATTTACTACAGATCTCGAAGTTGTGAAATTCAAAATTGATATAAAAACAAAGTTTGTGTATGTAACAATGTGAAATTCAAATTCAGCGAAGCTAGAAATTGATTCAGAGTGGATTACGCTGCGCAGTTTCAGCAATAAAGCATAGATTCTATTCATACAAAGTTTTGCTAAATTTAATTATTATATATAAGAAATTTGATAATTGTTGATATTTTTAATAACTTACATATATAATCAATTAAAACCAACTTATTGGCTAAATAACTACAAAAGAAATTATACGACGACTTCTACGTGTTTCGGTAACAAAGGTTAATTCACTCGGGCTCGTTAAAAACAATTTTTTTAAAAAAATTAACGATTAACTTCGGTAAATACAAAGTTTGCCTAAAAACTTTAGCGGCGATTCGAGTCTCAAATTCATCGAACTGTACGTGAAACATGAATTAATTGGGTCAGAAGCGACAGCACGCTTGATATATGACTTAACATGCGTGGAGCGGCCACGAGAGACGGCGACCAGCGGCGGCTGACGGCATGTGATGCGATGGAAACGTGCCGCAGAATAATGACCGTCAAATGAACTGCGAAGGCTGGGGGATCGAAATGCGGGCGCGGTGCAATTGAAACGCGGAATTAGCGCGGATGCAGACGCAGTGTACGCGCAGCGATTTACATTTACACATCCCGACTAGAATTTGCGATTTGTATTCAACTGGTTCAAATATACATAGGACTATGTGTGCCTCAGCGGTAGCTACTAAATGTTGACGTGAATAAGCATATTGTTCTTCGATAATGAAGTAACCATTCTGTACAGAATATGATCATTTGTGATATAAGGCATGATTTAAGGAATTTTTAGGATATATTTAAAAAATTAACAAATTTTGATAAGAGAAAGCACGATATTATTTCCCAAACATTACTGTAAGAAACACACATAACAAACCAGTGGCATTAGTAACAAAAAAATACAATTTGGCATATTCAAAACAATCCAAGCCCATCACTAAGAAATTAATATAAATAAACAAAACCTTTTGTTGTTTATTCATATTTTTTTTATTATCTCGAAGTGTGTATTATTGAAAACAATAACATAAAATATACCCGACAAGATCAGAAATTTAATTTAACTAAAAGATAACCAATAATTTATTATAATGCTGAGTCCACTACCCTCGTTGTGTAAATCTGCCGCCGAAACAACATTACTGTTTTCTGGCTGTCGAAATATGAGGTCGAAATTATTCTGGGCGAGAACGCTTCACCTAACCTGATCGTCACTTAAGATCATGTCAAACTAGAGATCAAGTCATTGTCGATGTTGCAGTATAATGGATAATCAATATGAATCCAACGGGGGGACTATGTACGAGTATTGACGACGTCACTTCATCTCCAAGCAACGTGCCTAATCGTTACGGATCTATTATGATTGGCAGCAGTCACAGCTGTCCCCTGACTTTAACCTGTATTACTGTGTCAGATCAATGTGAAGGTATGAACAATATATTTCAATATTTTCGTGAGGCTGCAAAGTTCAATTCGATTCATTGCAAACATTCTTTGTTAACACTTGGACGACATTACGTAGAATAACAATAACACATTTTAAACTTTTCATTTAAAATACTGAAAATTTAAAATAATTAACAATGAACAGTTACAGTTTACTTAAGATGAGTAGCTTCAAGTATTTTGATGTTAATTAAAGCGCTAAATCAAGCGACGTTCGGCGGAAACTCCAATTCAGGTATTAATGAGGTTAACTAGACTAGCTATTGATTTGTTTGGAGCCAAAGCGAACAACGACCCGAGTCCAATCAATAAAGATTGATGGATCGGGGATAGAAGTTTTATTATCCTTACGGCAATTTTATCAATTTTCATTATCCTTTTTGCCTTCACGCTGGGAAACGTGCGACGATGTCTCTGTAGGATACATTATATTAAGACTTGCGTCGTTAAGGTTAAATTGACATTTTTTGCCCGTCTCACTCCTACACTTTAACAGGTAATGTTAACATACTCACATTGTTTTTTCATGTTTTAGACTATTTGATTTCTTATGGAATCAAGTAATGTAACTACATTTTGTTTCATGTTATTTTATTATAAAAAGAATACTTATTTTTAAAGGGCCAAATAGAAACTTTGGAACAAAATTAAATTCGCTCTTTGGAAGGTATTAAACATTTCTGAGATTGCAAATTACTCTCTCCCTAACACTGAATTACCCCTTAAAAGTGCGCAGGCAGCTCTCATTAAAACATTGCGAACCTAGCTTAGGCAACGTAAAATGCGAGAGATAAGTGCTCTCAGCGTTGCATTCGCGATGTACATAATACATTTTAGCGGTTATATAAAGCGTAGTCCCTTGAAACATGCATGTCTACGAATAATAATGGGATACCCCTTAACACGCGTGCCGTTGAATAAAGGCTCAAATTACTATCGAAGTACCAAATGAACAACAGAGACATTTTTTATCAAATTCAGAGCATAACAATGGTTCGTTTTGAAATTAGTCACAACTTCTTTCTGATAATTGGCCGCCTACCACTTAGGTAACTTAACGAAGTATTTAAATTGATGTTGGGTAAGAGGTAACGCTTGGCTGCGATAATTGAAATGCAATTGGAACAGTGCATACAATTAAAACTAGCTCTGTTATAGATTTCATATTATTTAATTGTTTTTGTTAGTGTTATTACGTGAAACTATTAAATTAAGAAAAACTCGTATACACTTTTATGTCTATTTTCTGAAGTTATTTGTTTGTCACATTTTTCGTGAACTCTGAATCGATTTCGTATGAAAACTAATTTTATATAGAAATGCAATTTTTACGGTTTATAATAAAAATAAATCCTAACAAAAAAGATTGAGAAAGATCCATATTACATTATTACTACAATCTTGTTTTATTTTTAACAGAACTTTCTACGAAAATCTTCGAATACTAATACAATTTTTTTTCTGGTTCTAATCCAATTAATGATTCCATCACATATTTTAATGTTATCAATGTAATATATATGTGTGTTATGTCCACCTCTTCGTTTATTGGTTTTCTTTTCTATTGTTTTACTCCATGTTGTTTATATAAAAAAGTTTAAATAAATAAATACAATATGCCAAGAAAGCTATGCATAACTATCTCTGGCATAACCATGGAGCGTCTTAGCGGCTCTGTGCGTCAAATTGAGAACCTTTCATTTACATGTTTTCCCAGGCAACATCATCGCTGTTTACTTAGCATTTTGTATATTCAAAACCCCTCAGTGACGGAACGGCTATCCCTTGTTTCGTAAGGTTACCCAATTCGATTACAGGGCCATATAATTTGAGCAAGTTGGATGGTTTAAGATTATTCCTAACCCGTCTGGCTAACTACCACGCTCATATTATCAATGAGTCACCATAACATCATTTTACATTTCTACCATTTACATATGAGAGCCTGAACATTGCTTTTCCAGTGGGGATCGAATATACGCCTTCTTGAGTTGTCATACAACCATACTTATAAGCTTAGCTATCTCCTTCCTTGCTTTGTCTCATTTATCATTAAATGGTTTTATATAGTTAAAACATCCTGAAATATGTGCCAATTTCTAGCTGAATGTTTTAGAATTCTAAATGAAGCGAACCATAACGTTTTAGTATTACTGGCTAACAGTAAAGAAGCTTTTGTCCAAGAACCTCACCGAGTGCAGATAAAATAAACTGCACACGAAAACCAGCAAGTTTTTGAGTGGAAAATAGCAGCTGCAGCGTATCTAAGTGAAGTTTTACCCGCTGTGGAAAATTGTCTAAGTCTGAGATAATATATTATTTGTCTAGTCTCAGTATGAATTCTTTATGTAGAAACTAAATGCTTACATTTTTCATTTTGTTAAGTTCTTTTTCTACCTAAACAGATTCTTGCTTCGAGACAATTTATCTACAAATTTGCGGTGATTTTCTTAAACATATTCGTTATGAAGCAAAAACAAATCCTTAAATGATAATGTATAATATTATTAGGTGCGCAACTAAGTTCTCGCTGTTTGTCAGTAGATGGCTCTAGCAGTAAGAGCTGGTCGATTTTGACATATCCAAAACGTCATAAACCAAGCTTAGACATATGGTAAACAAACCGTTGCGACACATGAGTGATTTTGTTTTCGCATTATATACTTCTGGTCAAGTAAAAAGGTCGAATTTCGTGCCAAACAATCGTCATTTGCGGGAAGTGTTGATTTTCTTTTTTCATTCGAAAAAAACGGCAGCTCAAGCGCATCGAGAGCTTCAAGAAGTGTACGGAAACGCTGCTCTAAGCGAAACAACATGCCGTGATTGGTTCCGTCGCTTCAAAGACGGTGATATTGATATTGACGACCGTCCACGTGAAGGAAGACCCAAAACCTTCGAAGACGCTGAATTGGAGGCATTGCTCGATGAGGATTCGTGCCAAACTCAAGAAGAGCTTGCTGCAGAATTACGAGTTACCCGTCAAGCCATTTCAAAGCGATTGCATGCGTTGGGAATGATTCAGAAGCAAGGAACTTGGGTTCCTTATGAGTTGAAGCCAAGAGACGTTGAGCGTCGTTTTTTCGCCTGTGAACAACTGCTCCAGCGGCAAAAACGGAAGGGTTTTCTTCATCGCATCGTGACGGGTGATGAAAAATGGATTCATTACAGCAACCCAAAGAGGAGAAAATCCTGGGGACTACCCGGGCATGCTTCTACGTCGTCGGCTCGGCTGAATATTCACGCTGCGAAGGTTATGCTGTGCATTTGGTGGGACCAGGTCGGTGTTATTTATTATGAGCTCTTGAAACCGAGCGAAACCATCACTGGGAACGGTATCGAACTCAATTGATGCGATTGAGCCGATCACTGCGCGAAAAACGGCCACAATACGAGCAAAGGCACGAAAAAGTGATTTTACTGCATGGCAACGGCCTCACGTTGCCAAGCCTGTTAAAACCTACTTGGGCACGCTCAAATGGGAAGTCTTACCCACCTACCCCACCCGCCATATTCCCAGATATTGCGCCGTCCGATTTTTACTTGTTCCGTTCGATGGCCCATGGCCTGGCTGATCAACAGTTCCACTCATATGAAGACATCAAAAAATGGCTTGATTCGTGGATAGCCTCAAAGACGAACACTTCTGGCGTCAAGGTATTCGAGCTCTACCAGAAAGATTGAAAAAGTGTGTCTAGCGATGGGCAATACTTTGAATGATTCATTTGTAACCATTTTTTAATAATAAAGTTATATTTTTATCGAAAAAACAGCGAGAACTTAGTTGCGCACCTAATAAATTGATATTTTATTGTCATTGCACGTAAATCCATCTTTAACTACTATACTTATTTCAAAGTAGTTAAAATCAATTAAGGATGAAAAGGAATTTATTCCAGTTTGTTTATTCTATTCATAATTGCTAAATATCAGATCATAATAATTAAATATAATTTTATAGGGTATGAATAAAATAATACTACCTTATAGTCGGAAGTGTTAGCAGGTGCGCAAAAGTCCAGTAACTTGCGATAAACCGCAGAGAGAAAACTCTTCCTCGTTCTCATGTAACGCGGCGTCTATCTGATGAGACTCGATTACGTAGACACGTCGAGATGCATTACCAACGTCTTCACTTCCGGTACAACTTCTACACAAGTTTTAAAATCATTTCAAACTTACTGTTTTGTTATTCATAGATAATTTTATCTTATTTTTAATATATATACTATATACACTTTTGCACAACATATGCTAAAGCATTAGGCACTTTTAATATGTACTGGAAAAGAATAAGAAGAATAGAATAGAATTAATAGCACGAATTTCTCGAGAGAAATTATTTCTTCTAAAAAGTACAAGTTCATATATAATTCAATGTATGATCCGATAAGAATAAAAAAAAAAAGATGCGAATGTTATTACTTTTAGCATATTAGCATTTTGTTATTACAACAGCGAAGTGTTCTTTTATTAAACATATAAATAACAATGAAAACAAACATAACTACTTAAAAGCTGTTCAGTTTCTTAATTACTTATTTATGAGATCTTAAAAGGAATTAATCCAGAGTGAAGTATCCACACAACACGGTCGGTAATCAGCTAGATCATTCGTACGTATCACATTAATTAATTGATGAATAGGCACAGGCATGTGATTCAGAGACGCCCTTGGATCCGTGGCTTTGATTACTGATCACTTAACCATAACATACCTTAGTAATCAAACTGAATGGAATAATTAATCTATATAATAAGGAACTCCGAGACATTCGTTCTAACTATTCTACTAAAAGCAATATCCTTTGTTCAATCTCATCGTAAACAAGAATATAAAAACTGTTTTTCTTGTTATGAAATATTTTTGATTATCTTACATAGTTTTGTATGTTTGTCGAAAAGCTACATCATCAAAAAGGCATCAAGAGCAAAATATGAAAACATATAAAAATGTAATGAACAACGATGTGTATAAAATTGCCATGACGCTTTATGTCCCATAAATTTTGCCAAATTGCTTAAGGAACGACTTCGAGCCTTGTATCTACCTATATGCGTTTTTCATTGGCTTATAGAGGTTTTTTAAAAAAACTCCATTGAATAGAGAAATACCTATAGAGATACTTTGTAGAGTACACGTTAATTTTATTTCTCTTGTAAACACCTTACCACAAAATAGGTTATACTACTTCAACTGGGATTGTCTCTATTTCATATTCCTATACTAAACTTTGGAAAATATGGAATCAGTAAAAGAGCAAACCTTTAATTATGACCAATGTTATATGTGTTTATTCCGCTGCTATATTTTACAACATAAGGTTACAGCAGAAAACTGATAATAGATATGGATAATAACACTAATATAATATTATTTTATAACGTTGTATAAAAATTTACATTCTAATGATTCAAAGCTTTGAAAGCAGTTTCCGTTTGCACGCAAATAAGATATAGCCAAGTGGTATTCAAGGAAGTTCTACGTCTCTTACATTTACAAAGATATTACGTTTCGCATAAAATGTAATAAGAGAAAACTTAATTATTAAGTTTCATTAAAAATGCAAACTGCTTATAGAGGCAACTGGCTCTTCCCTGGAGTACGATCTTAGTTAATCCTCTCTTTGATAGCCTTCCTTAATGTAAATATTAATTTGCAAATTCTTTAATCCATTCGGGGAATCGTTCGTTAAAAACTCTTGGCAAAGAACTACTCTAAGGCGGTGTAAAAATATCATTTCATTTAATTGCCTGGTGAAGGTTGTATTGTACATGTATATATATATTTTACATTAAATGTTTTTTAATATTATAATCGAAATTTTTAATATTATAATATATAATGCAGCGTGAGGAGACCACTTTCCTGGTGAATTGACGTCCTGGCGATCGTTGCATGCAAGTGGCAACAATAGACTGAAACGATGATAATTAATCAAATTAAACAACACCTTTGATATAACACTCCGCCTAGAATATAGTATAATATATATTAATAGAAGATATCGAAGAATTCGTAGAATATTAGTAGAAGATATCAAACGAAGATGAAAACGGATTAGAGTATCCTCTCCATTACTCTATCTTCAAAATGTCTTAAAAACCTACTACAGAAGAAATAACCGTAAAAATAATAGCAGCTTTTTTGTGACCGACTACATCAACACATACCTTAAGCATAGAAATGCTTATCAAAAAATTTAAAAAACCATAAATGAACGAGTATTAAATCATACATACTTGTGGTCAATTTGTTACGCCGATAACTTTTATACAAGATATTTATGTGTTTGATTACATAAATTTAATGTTTTAAACTTTTTTTAAAAACTTTAACAAGCACAGAAATCGGTTATATAAAAAAAACTATAATCCATTAAGTCATCTGTACACAAAAATGGTGTTCCTTTACTACAACGATTACAAAGATTTATCCTACGCCTCAGTTTATGCCAATTTATAAAATTAACAATTAGCATCGTTTAGATGATTGATCATTTGTAATAAATTTCTTAAATTTTTTTCAAACACACTACGCCTCCAAACCATTTAGAGAACAATAGAGTAATCGTAGCCTTGACTGTAGATATAAAATGGACGAGGCTATTACCATAATAGTAACATAACAACGAAATTTTGAATGGAACTTAAGGAAGAGATCACAAACCGAAACTAATGTTTAATAACAGTGTGTAATAATCTATTTATTGACGTAACATCCAAAATTAAATCTGACTAAGGAATTGGTTGAATACAAATGTATACACAGCGAATTTGCCAAACAGGAAAAAATTTACCTCATATTCTATAGGTAAAAATGTTCATACAAACTTTATATCGTTAATAAGCTTTTGATTAGAATAAAAAGATACTTTACGACAACCAACGAAACGTAAATTTGAACTTGTGACTAATTAATCAATACCTTAAGCAATTGGGCTATTGTTAGGGTTAAGACGTTTTCTTAAAATGACCACAGTTGATCAATATTATCATCGGCTTACTAATGATGCATACTGAATGATGATATTTACCAGGTGGTAGGTCTCTGTCGCCGGAGACCGTCTGGGTGGGTACCACCGCAGCTCCTATTTCAACCGCCAAATAGTAGTGTGCAAACATTACTGTGTTCCGGTTTGAAGGGCGCTGTAGCTAGTGTAATTACTGGGGTAACGAGACTTAACACCTTATGTCTCAAGGCGACGAGCGCAATGTGGTGCAGTGTGTACCATCTTAACTAGCACCACGTTGTTATGGGCAAGCGTATCACTTACCATCAGGTGAACGTCTTGCTCGTCTTGTCGCATAGTAGTATATAAAAAAAAAAAAACTAACGTACACTGGTTCCCCCTAAAATCACACTAATCGGCTCTTCGCTGCCGACATCCAGCAATTCCTCGCGACCTTCACCAGATCATTAGTCTACTTTGTGAAGATTCATACAAGACATATATCACTTTAATCTTTGCATTTTAACATCATGTATTATACAGAAAAACGAAATATCACACCGCTCGAAGCTTTTTACCACCCGCTACAAAGCTTGACATTGGCCTGAAGGAATGCTAAAATTTGCAGTCATTGCTTTACAACGAAATCGTAATGAAAGGTCGTCACTCAAGTTATGAAGGCACAGAGATCAAACATTAACAACTGAGGTGAGTTTTGACAACTCTAATTTGAAACCGTGAGGCTATTATCATTGTTCATTTGTGGTAATTGAACGCAGATGACCTTTGCCAGTCAAACACGACTCATGACTTCATCCATATTTCCCAATAAACAATACAAAATAAAGAAAAGGGCAAACCTATTATCCGTTGAATAAGAAGGAACTCTAGATAAACATTATCAGGATGTATTGTTATTTTTTACTTCAATAATTTTATCAGGATGTATTGTTATTTTTTACTTCAATAATTTTATTAATTTCGTCTAATGCTAATTGAGTAAGAAATAAAAACTATAGAAACAATTAAATCAAAACTTAAAGAAAAGTTAAAATTTTAAAAAATATCAAAAACTTATTCCATGGTGTCTTAAATGTTGCTTCAATGCCGCTAAACTTCTGCCTCTGTATCTGACATTGCCTTTCCTTCCAAGTTTAAGGAAACCTAAAAATTTAGATAACATCGCTCAGTACTTTGAACAACTCAAAACAGTTCAACGGGTCCGGATTCATAAAATAAACTCCTCTACCGAGCTCTTTAGTTAAGAAAGTTTGAAGTTGAAAGTTTCAAAATACTTTGTATAATTGCCTCCTTTGAATGGGATCGTCATATGCGCCTCGATAACAACAATAACTTCACAATAAGGCCGACCTTGCCGTATCACCTCGATTCAATCAAAATATTGAGCCAAAGGTTATCTCAAAAGCGTTCCCCGGGCGATCTTAGCTCACGGATCCATTGTGCAGATCCCACTTACCAAAGTCTAAAGTTCTACGCTTATTTGTAGTTTCAAATACTATTGAAGTCAAGGCCGCAGTCCACAAAACAGTGATTTCAATTTGTTAGATAGTACTTCATTGATTTCGATGAATGATTGAAATGAAAAGTATAGTGTTTATGTAACTAACAAACTGTATCTATGTAGTAAATAATTTTGCACCAATTTTAGTGCATGCATTCTTTATCTGTTCAAATCTTTTTCATTTCCATACAGAATCCATACAAAATTGCGAACTTATTTCGATAATTTAAAAAAAACTGTCATAAACTATTGATTTCAAATATTGGTTTATTAACATCATAGAGCTGACATTTCCCTGTGCGTAAAAGCGCACAGAAAACTTTAACGAAAAAAAACTTTGACAATCATTGTTCAGGCTTCGGAACACTTAAACAAGTCTGTTGGTATCATGAACGCATGATAGGTTCCTGCCTGTATAGTGTTAATTTAAAATATTAAAACTAAAGCACAACATCAAACAACCGTTCAAACACAGGCGCATCGCAATTAACGGACTCTACAATTAATTAAAAACGTAATTAAGTTCGTCCATGGCCGGCTTCGGCGCACGGACTGGTGACAGGAGATTAAGCTCAGCTTTAATTATGCCAACAACAGTGTACTATTCAAGTCAACTTTATATTCCCGTGCGAGCATTCTGCCACTACTATATTCCATACCGCCTCTTTGTGTACTCTGTCAATTTTAATTACCGGGTTTGTGTTTAGAAATTTTAGTACGTATTTTAGCGCTGAACATTAACTCCTATTTCCAACTGTTAATAGTTTAATGAATTCATGAATAGTTTAAACTTTTTTAATTAATCAAATGAATACTCGTGATTTTTAAAAATTATATGATCTGGTGCTAACCACTTGTCAACGACAATCAACTGCTCCTCTTAGAGGTACTTATAAAAAGCAAATAAAGTTTGTTAGGTTTAACCATACAATTGTATATATAAACTATTCCGCATGATATTCGCCTTTAAATTAATACTAATTTATTGTAGAATTGTCCCATTGCATAGGCCTTCCGGCGCTATTCGGTACAGTGTAAAGATTACTGTGTTAATACGGCACGTCAGCTACTGACGAGAGGGCTTTTTGTGGTTTTGGTTCTTTTAATCATCATCAACTGCCTCCAGGTCCTTGAGTTTAAATGTTAATGTGTTTAAAAAAATTCAATTGAAGCTTTTAATGAACACTTCAGATGTTATATTAAAATTATACTGGGGGATAATACTTCCTAAACAATGCTATAGGACATCCAAAGTTCCGAAGCTGTTGCGTGAATGTTAATTCCCGTCAATTAGTATTCAAGGCAAAACAACAACTAATAAAAAGGAGGCGCCGTAGGGAAAATTGAAAATATCCGCAACCGTCAGGAAAATGAGGAGGCCTCTTCTTCACGCCGTGAAATTAGAATCGTCCTGAATTTTTCGGATGCCTGTCACGTGGCGACAAACTTTGTTTACGTTTCCATTTGATTATAATCCCAACCAAATCTTCTAACGAGCTGATATTTCTTTTGTTTCGGCCGCAAGTACCATCTTCCTCGTCTGGTTTAATAAACTTTGATTATCTTTCCACACATTGCGTACCCGAAATTATTGTAAGTTTTAAACACCTATTGTTTTAATATGAACCTTTTATCTTACCTATATATATTACCTAATGCTAATTATTTCACGCACAGAATCACTTCGTGGTTAACCACGTTTGCGAACATTTCTCCAGGCGAGTTTCACGCAGTGTTGCACTTTTACATGATCTGATCTAAGGTAATTAAAAAGTGAAATCTAACTGCTGATGTAACTAAGTTATTATTAGATACCTTCATCGCATAATAATAACATAAAACACTTTTCGCGATCGTACTTAATTAAGTAAATTTTCCCCTCAACAACGCAAAATAAAAACGTCGTGATTCTGAAAAAAATATTGATAAATGTTTTTGATTTAGTAGTTGGTTGTTATTAAATCGCTTATGTAATAAAGTAAATAAATACCCGTACATATATGAAAAGAAACTTATACCAGAGATTCCTTTTGCAAAGAAAAATACAATGGTAACAATAGAAGCAAATTAGGTCCACTTACTATAGATAGCTTATTTGAATGGGTACCATTCAAACCGCAAATACAGAGCGGATAACGAGAACACTTAACCGACACGAGACTCGAACCGATCGACGTGCACCGCAAATGAAAGCTGGACGTGACCGTCATGGTTATATCAATACAGTGGGGAGTGGATCCGCACAAAGGTGCAATATACTTACCTTAATTGTTTCCAGTTCAGTGACAACTCCACAAATAGCATTAAAGGAAATATAATATAAAGCGTAAAATAAAAATACAAAACGAACAACATTACACTTTTTTCAATATTACAAATTTACTTATAGCAGGTCTCTAACTACGGACTATAAATAAGCAACGTTATGCCAAACTAAATGATCCAACATTACCATGTTTCAGTATCAGGGACGCTGTAGGCACTGAATTTACTAATAAGACATACTATGTATTATCTCAAAACGATAAGCATTATATGCTATAAATATTTACCGTGAACTAATCCCATGTTAAGAACATGCGTTAATCTCCACCACGCTAACGACCTGCGCATCTCTTCACTTCGTTATATAAAAAAAAATGTATTTTTGTTGTATTAAGTAACATTCCTATTAACTACACAAAGTTTTTTACTCGTGCCACGAAATCACGCGTATTTTTTTAATTACATTACATATGTAATATCTAGTGAAAGATAAAAATAATTCATTTTATTTAGCATAAAAGTAATTTTTTTTTGTTACGTTACTTTCTATAAATGCATAATCGATTATTACAATGCAAATATATTTTGAAATGTGTTTGTAATGTATAAGTATTATGCAATTGTTTAAAAGTTGGAAATTTATCCTGTCTTCAGATCGATGAAATTTTATCATTCGTTGTTGAATAAGAATTTATGATCACGGAAGAGCTGTCAGCTGTCTACGAAAAAAACATATTAATATGCAGATTTTCATTCGGCAATCGTGTGGTCACAGACGCGGGGTCGTCATGTTAATGTGTACAAGCGTGTCAAATTGGAGTTTCGATACATATGCTAATGCCCCCCTAAAAATGCGATACGTAGTCTATCTACTTATGTCCTCATTCAACAATTATGTATTTCACGGGTGTACCTATAAATGTTATAAATATACGATTTTTTGTTACATTTTTAACATCCTGGTCACAGACTATAATTTGAATTTATACAGACTTCTTAAACAAAAAGTTTTTAAGCCGATAAGAGTCGGTGTAATGTGATTTATGATATTTACTTCAACGCAAACAAATACATTTTTCTCGTCGCACAGCACAGTAAGCAGTAGAAGCGGCAACATTCAACATTCAGACACAAGACAAAGTAACTGCCAAGACCCGGATTCGAAATTGTACCCTACAAGTATTGTAAAAGAAAGCCGTCGCGCTCACAAACTCGTGTAAATTTTGCATTTCTCAGACATTTATATCGCTTCGGGATAGAAATCTAAAGAAAGAAAAGTTAATGTCCCCCTTGGCACTAGTAACGTTTACAAACGTATTCAGTGTTTTTAATATGCTCTGTTTTTCCTTTTTTCTTTATCCGCCTTTATTTGTCTTTGCTTTTTCCAACTTTCTTTAAAAACGTTTTAAGATTTTTCACATAATCTGAACTTTAGCCACGTATAAAAGCGGATAAAAACCTGGTTTAAACCAAAGTGAAATGTAATTTCCCGTTAGAGAATATCCGAAAATAAATTAGTTATAAACGTCTCAAAGCACTTAAGATGTCATAACAATGTGAACATAGAAATACATTAGGGATTCCATTACACTGGATATTATTCCTCCATTAATGGGCGGCGCCGCTTGCCGCCGTTTCCTCCAATCTGAAATTCAAAATTTTATTGAAACAGATGAGTGGAAAAAAATATCGTATTTAAAGTTAAAAACCAACGACAATATCCCAACTGTATTTCTAATATTTTTATCTTGATTTGCGTGTATTAATTATACATGTGGAGCTTTGCGAAAACCCTTAACAAAGAGGAAAATCATTACGCGCTGTACAGCAACCAATAGACATACATCACAATGAAAAATGGAAATGGCAGTGAACCCATACATATAAGACAAAGTACTGAAAGAACTAATGAATTTAAATGTAATTCAATTAAATGCATATGAATTATTCAACGAAAAATGCTAACGTGGAAAAGAATGTTACACTGCGCTGTAGCCCGCAAAGATTTCGTGGGTAGCAAACATAAATAGAATTAGTTTAACATTTTGTTAAACTATTTATATAATTCAGAGTCCACCTCCTCTTATTAGACATATATAAAATATGTTTTTCGTATTAAGATTTCAAACACAATAAAGAAATGAAAGCCGTTAAAAATCACATCTCGTATAAATCAAATTAAAACACTACTCAAAGGGACATTAAATACGTTCAAGTTAAAACTTGAAATACGAAAGAATTACATTGAAATGTGACTCTTGACTAAACAAAAGTAAGTCTTCTAGCAAAAGCTTAATGATAAATAGCAGGAGGTTGAATAACTAAGCTTGAATTCTTTGTGCATTTCATTGTTTTTTAGTTTCCAGAGACGCATCGTTTATTTAAAGATGTTGCATCGAGTGTAACGCAATACTGTATATTATTTGAATATACAAGTTACTTTTGTTTCTTTTTTTCGTTTTCATTATTAGTATAGGCAAAAATTGTATTTGTTGTAATAAACTTTATTTTCTATATAGTTTGTGTTGCAACCAGAAAAATGTGCGCTATTTTTACGACAAACTATATCTTTGTATGGGGATAATAGAGACGGCAGGTTTACGGCGCGGATGCCGCGTTGTTAACAACGTGAACCCTGTATATTTGCACACGCGGCTTTGACCTCATCGTCGTGACTCTTTTGGGTTAGATAGGAGCTAAAAGAAATTTATGTGACACATAAAAAAATATATCAAAACGGTAGGCATCACAGTTCTTAAAGCATATTTAGATAAAATGTTCATTATTTCCTGTTTTGTTAAAATATGATTCAAGCAGTAGCCCAAAAGATGTTAATCAGATAAAATTTAATTTAATATTATAAAAGAACTATTTAGTGTTTATTTAAGTGAAGGTTAGCATAATCCAACTTTTATTTAAATACGGAAAAATTACTACAAATTAAACAAATGTATTTCTCAGAATTTATCTGGAAAGATGTTGGCATGTTTTCATGTTTTGCAATATAGTAGGTACCTAAATAACCCTGGACCAAACTCCGAGACATCAGATGAATTGCTTGTTATACGTATTGCACGTCCGTGAGGCGTGCACACACGGTTCTTTGAAACACACATTTTGATAAAAGATTGCACCCGCCGACAGCAAGGAGAAATGGTACAGCTCGAAAATATGTTTGCGCTTCCATTCTATACGATACTCGTGTTATCTGTTCTCTGTTATATTGCATGTGAGCATTTCTACCGACTCGATACTTTATACTGATTCTATAAAAATAATAACTTGACGAGTTTTATTTTTCGTGTTAATTATAATCCATTATGTAAAAAATCTAACTAAATAACACCACTGTGCTATTTAACGGACGGATTTGAAGTTTTTATAATAGCAATCAGACTTTCTTAACCATCAACAAAAAGTACAGAAATTTATATTTAAATATAATGTGTTAACAGTTCACTCGTTTAATTCAGTTCGTAAAAAATTGTTTGTATTCAAAAACATCTAATGACCCCTGTGTACCATTATCCTGATGCGGTAAGGACAAGATTGACGTCTGGCTAATAATGACCACAATAAATCAAACGTTGAATAATTCTTTTAAGTTTAATTCTTCACCTGCCAAACTAAGCAATTCGCAAATCATGCAGTTAATCCTTCGCAAGGTGATGTGAACGCAGGCATAGAATTACAAAAAATACGATGTTTTGGTCTGCTCCGTGGGAAAAAAAACACGAATAAGAAATATACTTAAAACAATGACTGTTTAGTATTAAAATATAAGTGTAAAATGTCTGACTCACATATATACAATTACACATATACATAATACACTTATAGTATATAATTACATATATACATAATACACTTCATACGATTCTTTTTTATTATTTTCATATTTACGAAGTTTAAGGTCACATACAAGTTAAATAAACTATTATATTATTTTCCTTCAAATTATTTTATTGGATTCATTAACATCGTTGTAAGAATACCGTAATGTCTACCGCCGTAACAAATTTTGCATCAAATAATATTCTCCTGTCCTTTGTTAGGCAACGGTCGGACGTCGTGCGAGACTCAACTACACTTCGCAGTCCTTTGCTACAGGAAATGTTTTCTTCACAGCAGACGAACAGGATTATATAAACGTTTTCATTTTTGTATGAATGTGAAAATAATAATTTTGAAGGAGTCGTCATATATTATTATTAAACGTTATCAAAACATCTTGCTAATTTCACTAAAATAATTAATTCAATACGAAATAATGTTTATTTTAATTCATTATTAAAAATTATACATATTATCATTATTTTTAATGTACTAAATTAAGGGTATTCCGTATAATAGATTTTTTAGTATAAAATTGTCTAAAACCTCGTTCTTAACTCCATGCATTGCAACTTTTTCATAACGCTAGTATAATCCGGGCTTTCGAATTTCACCTGAGCCAATGGTGGAGCTTTCCGGGATCTTACAAATAATCTACCGTAAAATATCATTTGAATAAATTTCACGCTCTAACTCGGATAAAAATTCGTTTCTGACGTCACCTAATCGATTCCATCCGAGATACCGGCAAGTATCTACATGTATTACCCTCCCGCCCCTGCAATAAATACAAGCCTCCACCGTAACAATAACGATAAGGCACCCTGCTCCTACGACTGCGCCGCTCCCTTTAACAAATTATTGTATTCGTTTAGCTCTCATCATACTAATGAAAAAATTTCTTGTTCTTTACTATATGCTAGTTACAAATCATAGTTAATACTTCATGATTATCTTCAAACTGATAACTGATAATTAAATTAGTTTTTAACTAATTATATCTAAGAAAATTCCAACGCAATGCTATACGTCTCGAAAAGACGAAGGTCGCAAGTGAGTTTGAGCTTTCTGTGAAGGAACTTATCGTGAGGAAACTGTCATGTAAATCACAATAGCTTTTATCATGTTATATTCTTCAAATCCTATTTGAACCGGAACTTGGTATCTTGGCTAGCGTGATAGATGATAAATGTTCTTGACTCTCCTTATGAGAGAAGACCGCGGGCCTTAATAAACCCAGAGAGCTTTTCATTACGAATTCTTTCATTCATCGACCAAAAAAAATAGTCGTCAAAGTCGTAACAACCGTTGGAGATCTAACGTAGCTGTTAAATATTATGCCTCAAAAAGATTATGTATACACTACTTTTTTTTATACATATGAACAGAAGAAAATCAATAAGAAATTATGAAAATACTTATTTACGTTAGTTAAGTGCAAAGATAGATTTGCAGGTGCTTAACTTCACTTCTATCGCTACTGGGCCTGGAAAATGGTATAGCTGTTTGCAATTAAGTATGAAATTCACAATTAAGGAATATTCTGTATAAAGCTTTTAAATAAATTATTGAAATCACAATAGCAAAAAAAGTATTATACTCAAGAAAGTATTTGAGTAATAAACAAGAAAGTGCCTATTTAGTACTTAACTCTTGCCAACTGTGCCAATATCCGTGATGAATTTTAATGTTAAATCTAACCTCCATCTTGACAACTTAATTCCATTTACTATAAACAAACTAACGTACATTTGGTGGATATTACTATGATACTTACAGGTTGTGACGAATATTAAAACAAAGATATATATAAATTTATAGAAAAAAAACATAGTCTCTTTTTGGCATGTCACTTTAACTTTAATTAAAAAAGGTCCCTATTGTGATACAATAAGTCGTATATGATTTAAGATACTTAATGTTATAATGAGTCATAAATATTAGTGACGAATAGCTGGTTCATAGATAAAACTTATTTCCTTAATCCTCCTTTCTCATGAAAACTGTTTAAACCAAAGCCATCAATTATATCAGACGGAAGAAAGTACACTTGTGGGTTAAAAAGTAATTTGCTAATTTCCATCCAGTCTTTATGATATAAATTATTGTGAGACTAAGTATCAATGGCAAATTCATTTTACTTTAATAAAGATTTCGTATATCTACATTTGTATAGCTAATTAATTATCCACAAGATATGACACAGAACCGTTGCTTGCATTCAACTTCGCATAATGAAATATTAACTACTCATGCTATAAATAGGATGTGACAGAGATGCCCTTTGAATTCGCAGTTTATATATCTATTGCTAAAAGATCGATTCGTTGATAAAAAATAAACGTTTATTTATACGTGAAATACCGAATAATATAATGCTAGAGAACCCTTGATAATATTGTATTGAATGTTTATCATTTACTACCTCTGACTTGCAAATAAAAATTGTGTATTTTTAAAAGACTTTTTAAATCTATACGAACTTTTAAACCTTTTTAAATATATATTTAAAAAGGATTAAAACAACCGAACAAATAAAATTACTGTGTCTCTAAAGTTAAAGTAACAGTTTTTTACTCATTATACAAAAACGTTTATGCTATCCTTATGCCTAAAAACTAATTTTAAAATTTTTTTGTCAACCTGTATAATTATATGGTTATTCTTTGAACTGGCTAGACTGATTTTATTAATGCTTTCACTGTCAGATAGTTAAAAATTTAAGAGATAGACTACTCCTATTTCATAAATCAGAGCGCAACGCAGAAATACTTTACGTTCATATGTAAAAATATTTTTTTTACATATGAACGTAATGGTAATACTTAAAATCAAGTATAACGTTTAAGTGCAGTCAACTGGCGAATTCAAGTAATTATGATTGAGATCCTTAAACTATTGCATTCTATAAATTAACATACATATGTACATACGTTTTACAAAAGTGCTATATTATAAACGTTTGAAACAATGACTGGAACTATATTGAGACAATCCGTGAATATTTCTTTATTAATAGTTACCTTTGAACAGCAAACCTGGGCGTTGCCTATATTAAGCATTTCTGTTGGGCTGTATTGTTCTTATCGCGGCGAGCTAGCGGCGCGCCCTCTCGTGCCTAAAGCCAATGACTCATTGCCGATAGGAATGCCTTATGGGCTCGACTTACGAAATTACCAGGGAGCAGCGTTCAAATCTAAACCTGCTGAGGAAGTCAGAATTGCGCATCGATTAGACAACGCTATCGAACATTTTGATTAAAGTAGTTCTAACGACCAACGGTTCAGTTTAATTAACCAATAAAATTAATATTTTCATCGTGTAAGTAGACAGATATGCCAATATAACACCTTCATACTTATAGATCTCTGATGATAATGATGCTTTCATTCATTTGGAATAAAAGTTTCAATAAAATTTCCAAGTAAAGATATAATATTTTTTCATACAGTTGTATGTAGTGACACTCCGATAATAATGTGGCGCTAATAAGCAATTAGTTAAGATATGTAATTTAAAAGTGAAATAAACATGTGACATGGAACAGAACCAATAATTCTGGCCTATCTTCATTTGAATCGATGAGACGAGATGTATTCTCTACTCGTCGTGCTTGTTCCTGTCTGAAGGTTGGTAGGAGATGAATCAAAGAATAATTCGCGGCGGATTTCAACAGGACTGTTTAAAATTCTACAAACCGTTGGTGGAGTGGTGAGGAACGCCTCTGAATCCAAATTGGGTGGCACGCAATATGTTTCAGTGAGCTGACACGTCATCACACGCTGCCGGATAATTCGCGCAGTCAGTAATTACTGAGCGGCAATTAACGTAATGCTCATCGCGTTTCACCTATTAATTTAATGCTCGTGTCATACATTTAATCCTGACTTATAAGAGAAATTAATCTTTAAATTTAAGGCGTATTTATTAATACGTTATGTACTCGCTTATAATAACATGCAAAGTGAGAAGTTGTTGTATTACGTAAACGACAAAATGTCTTTTCAATTTAATAGTTTATAAACAATTAAGCACTAAAACATAACAAAACAAAAGTATCTGTTAAGCCGTCAAACACATTTTCTTACATTCGCTTTTATTATCCTTTACCTTTGTACAATTTCTGTATATAATTATTATACATTTGAATAGTTACAAATAAACTATTTACATATAAACGTAAGGGTAATTAGAAATAAAATGGCGACAAAGCGGCGAATATAAGGCGGCTTTTATTTTTAATGTGGTATGTATGAGAAATTTTTATGCTTCTCAGAATGCAGTCAGATCACGTCAAAGTAGTAAAATAATAAAACTCTATCCTTTACGTCAACGTTTTGAATAAAATGCAAAACGTGTCTGGGATGCAGCCAAAACGACTCTGGTCGCCCCGGGGCGTCGAGGGTTCTTTTCGCATCGCTATTTTTTATTTTGTAATGTTTAAAAAATCTTAAATTTATATATTTTGTTATGAAAAAATTCTATTTTTTTATTTATAATGAAGCTAACACGTGATCTCAATTTCAGATGTTAAATGACAATAATGCCATGGATGACGACACGTGCCCAAAATACTCCAACTATCAAATGTACACAGTTAAAACACAGCAAAACTGTAATGGTGGCCGATTAATAATATTAGAATGATAGTTAACCAGGCAGATTCAAAAACCTCTCCGCCAACCAAATCTCTCAAAATTTCGCACCGGAATAGAACCAAAGACCTCCTTGTTACAAGGGAAGTACTTAGCCAAATCAATCATTTCGTTTTCTCTTCCTCGATGTACTTATACAAATTTAACGAGGTTAACCAATTGCTACATGTCTGTAGTATAAATTTATTCCAATAAATAATACAGGTAGATAGTTACTTTTTAAATGAAGTAGTTTCAAACATAAATTAAGTAAATCACAAACAAAACTTTCATGTTTCTTTACATTTTGAACAGAAAACTGTTTAGCATTGAAGGAGCGGTTGTCAAAAGTATGGAAGAGAAGACGATTGTTCGCTATCGAACACAACCTTATCAGAAGTGAGCCATGACAGAGCACGTCCCACAGAGCTTGTTTATTTAACATAATATTGTGCCCAGACTGTGAATCCACTCGTTTTCCAGCTTTTTATTCAATTGAAACCTACAAAATGACCCACTACAATGCCAGATTTACATATACTTATATAAAACGCTATTCCATCAACGCAGCCTATGGATTACGTTAAATGACTGATAGATCTAGATCAGTCAGTAATAATACAACAGCATACATACAATTGCGAGAATAATAGACTAATACATATAACAATAACATTTTGCCTATCCTGAAGAGTAGTTGATTTATCACATTTACTATTTGCGAAGAAGATATATTTACGATAACTCTTGCCAGAAAATTTCCAAATGAATGTATTGTTGAGAAACCATATGTGTAGAAACTTCGGAAATAAATTTCACTAAGGGCAACATGTTTTTGTCCGGCAATAGATGAATGAACATAGGACGACATTAATCTAAAGTTTGCCAACATGAAACGACAAATATTTGTAAGCCCTCAACAAGACAAAGAAAAGTTTTTAAAGTCGATAAGTTAAAAGTAGATTATTATAAACAGTGAAATAAATTATTTGGCTATTCGGTTGTATCTCTATTGATTTGTTTTAATACTGAGATAATGATCCATAAATACATAAATAAAAGTAAAATGTTAACGACAGATGATGGATCTTTATTGGGAATAATATATTCCGTAATACATTAAACATAATTTCTTTCACATCCCAAGAAGATGCCTAATAATAAGATTGAAGACTCTTCCATAAATAGAGTAAAGAAATGATGTATTGTCGCACATCCGCACATTTCCAAAGCGAGGATTAAAGCTTTTATAAGACGTCTGAAAATCTGAAAAGAGGCTTACGCTGACGCTATTGAATAGAATCTCATACAACATTCTTGAAAATCCTGGTTTACGTCCTTGTAATATCATAAGAATACGTAAAATATTGCCGTCATTATTTACTCACCTGGCTTTGTGACGCAAATAATTGAAAATCTATAATATTAATACGAGTATAAAGTCACTAAATATGTAAGGATTGTGATTTAGAGTAATGTATTACACATTTAATAAATTAAACGGGATCATACCGTTAGTAAACCATCATAACATGTATGCATTTAGGTATTGTTTCGGTATTCGCATTTATAAAGATTGTTCTCTTGTTAATAGTATCATGAAATCATTATGGCTCTTTTATTTTTTTACAAACAGGAAAAAAAGCTAAAGATATTTCGGGATGAAATTCAATGATTTTATTATCGTTGTTTTCCAGTTTGTTAAGAACTTTAAAACTTTAACCCCGTAATTTTCCTGAGAAAACACAATTCATTGATTTATGGTTTTGAGTAATGTGTATAAAAAGGTTTAAAGTTGTAGTACGGTGGAGTAGCGATCTCGAATATAAATATAAGTAGGGGAGCACACCTTGTATGGAAGCCCGCCTCATTAAATTTTGTTTGAATAGAGGCGAACAAACCTGCACGAACTTATATGTATATTCGCTGCATGTGCAACTTTGAACTGCATCGATAGTTTAGAAGCTGGGTATTTGGCATGATTTTTTATATTTATTACAACGTCTAATTTATTAAAGAATTAGACGTTTTATAGAAATTATACATACATTTTAGTTACCTTTATAAGTTGTTATTACTCCAAATAATACAAATACTAATTACGTAAAAAAAATATATTATGTTCAGTTAACTAATTTTCTTAAAACTATTTTGGACGTATTACTAAAATAAATCTTCGATACTCTATTATAACGTACATAAATTGTTTGATCTAGAAAAGTCTTTCTTTTCTAAACGTCTGCCTTAATTTATCAAAGAATGTTTGATAACGTTTACTTGTTCGAAGTATAACAAAAGAGGGTAAACAAAAGACGCATAAAACACTTAAACGCTTTTAAAAAACAATCTACACTTCCACCCTTTCGGCGCCCTTCGTCGCTTTCAATCCTTCGCAGTACTTCATCTCCAGTGCAGCATGCAGCGCCGGGATGAATAGACCATACACAGTGGGCCGCAACAAACGCCGCTCTATCACCGCACCCATTTCCTAAGCAAACACCCACAAGGGTGCTCCCATTTCAACACACATGTGGTATACGAGGGTGAAAAAACTAAGCTCACCATTCACCATTTTTTTTACGTGACGTGCTCGGTAATTTTACAAGTATTTTACAGACCACAAAATATCAGTTTCTTTTCCTCCGTCACTTAAGTTCACTGATCTTGGAAGTTTGTAATGATATATTAATTTTATAAATAATGTCTTTATGTCCCTGATTATTTTCTTAAAACTAAATAAAAATAAAACCATAGCAAATCGGTATCCAAATAGTTTATAAGTTAAAATTTGTTTTTATGCCAAGATTTATGGCCTACTATGTAAATGATGAATGAAAGCCGTGATAGCCTAGTGGTTTGAACGCCCGCCTTCCACTCCAGAGGTACCGGGTTCAAATCCGGCCTGCAGCAATGAATTTTTTATTTCATGTGCAGTTAGTATAACACCAACTAATATCATGTTCTTTGACGATAAAGGAAAACATCGTGAGGAAACTTGCATATCTATGTCATGACCATCCGTGGTCGAACTAGTATGTGAAATGGAGAAGGCAATGACAAACCACTCCATTATCCATCCATCGTTTTATCACACATGATGACCACGACTCTCAGTCATGAGGAAATACGACTTTTTAAAAATAACATGAAAAAATCTTTTTGCAAAAAAGTTGGTTTGGAAAATGGTAACCCTATCCAGGAAAATATTTATGTACAAGCAGTTAAACACTTTCGTCGCGCTTTGATAGTCATACTACATTGCAATTTCAGCTTTAATATTACAGAGCTATGCAATATTTGTAGTGAAACTTGTGGATTATTTTTAACTTTGCTCAAAGTTAATAAAAAAAGTTTAGGCATTATATCGAACTATTTTGTTGTTAAATTATAACTATATTATTTTCGTAATAATTCAAATTAACGGACTTCATTTATACAAAAACATCTCAAAACTAAATTTCCTGGAGTCGTAGAATATATTCAGCGAGTGCGTCAAGAGAAAAGGGACATGTGCATACGTGAATGTTTTTGTTCGCAATCCGCCTCCAATCGGAACTCACTAAGCATTCAAAGGCTTTCAATACCCTTCGCAATGTTAGACTGACTGAACTGGGCACAATAGATGCCAATTTACACGGGAATTTGACTTGGATGCCTCTACGCTTAGTCGCATTCGAGCTGTTAACTCATAGATTGATAGGCAGCGAGGACAAATTACTCATACACTCGAGTCTGTTCTCTGAACGTTTTTTCATTATTATTTAAGGAAAAGTTTTAAAGTGTGTACAAACAAGACAAATACATTTATAATATAACTAATTCAATATATTTCAAGACATTATCCTGCGGTTGATTGTATCGTTAACCGTGCCAATTTATTAGGGACATTAAAATGTTTAATTTAGGTATTAATGTTCAGAAAAATATTTAAATCACTATTTGAAAATAACAATAATAAACTAATCTCGTAAAATCACATGACATAAGCTTGCATTGGTACAATAAGATAATGTAGAACAATTAATGAAAAAAACAAAATAGAAATAATGTTTTATGAATATATTAGTACAGGTAAATATATATGATACTATTAATCTCAGTTATTACAGTTGATAGTATTGCATTACTTGAATTACATATTTCCCATTGCAGCTGCATTGTACCAGATAAGTTGAACGCTTTCAATTATGTCGGCCGCTATCATCGGTAATGGATTTGGTTTCAACATCGGAATACAATGTAATTTACCAGATAATCTTTTTAATTTGCAGTCTTCTCGGTGTAATGCAACTAAATTCTTCGTCTAACCTACACGACCTTAATATTAGTCAGTCAGTTTAAATGCCACAACGCCGCTAAGGAACTGAATCGTGAATTACCAAACCCAATTGTTCGGTTCATCGTAAATTATGCACTTGTAGAGTCCTGCTAACTGCAATTAACCTATAATATTTGCAACTTGTTGGCTCTACCTGTGTGATACTCTCCTTAATACCACCATTAACACAGTCACCCTAACACCATCAATTTGTTTTACGAAGCTCTACGTTAGATGCGTCTTACCTTACTAGCTGGTGAACATAAGAGCCTCATATCTTGGTGAAAAGGTTGACGTAGGTAAATATTTCTGTCCCACTGTTGTTAAGAAGTAAACAGTCGAGTAATACACATATTGATTTTTACGTCTGATACCTTTTTTATAGAGAACCCTAATATGTATTCATACCAGCTTATTGGGGATTGCGAATAATACAAACTCAGAACAATAGAGCTACAGAATGTTTACGCATTTAGAATCTGGTTACTGAATTTTGGCTCGATCGTTTTATATTTAATAAATATTTTTTCGTTCGATTTTCATCATCATAAGGTAGATTAGATTTCCTATTAATACATGTTTGTAGCGTCATACAAATACACGTTTACTATTAGCTATACCATTCATTTTGAATAAATAAAAGCATTATCTATACGTAGATAATAAAGATGTAAAGAAAAAGATTGTTAATGCATGGGAATAATATTTTACACGGAATAAAACGGTCCGTTTTACTTGTAATTAAAACCTAAATATTATTACAAGTAATTACTTGTAGTCTCAATTAGACAACGTTATTTTATTTCTCACCGCAGAACGGCCAATAGCGGGATTGTTCGTCTAAAACATTGCAAATTTTTAATCATAGATACAATGGTGCCAAAGAACATTTTTTTAGCATCGAAAGCAAGATTTTAAATAAATAAAAATATAACACACTGCACACTCCGATAAATAAAGAACATTAGGAATATCAAAATGGCTTAACATGACCTCAATAACGATCATCACTGGATATAACACGACGTCCGTACACTACAAGCTCCGACAACCAATTTTTTTTGCTATTTCCGAGCACTCGCCTTTTAACCGATCGCTGGGCGACCGCTATTTCTAACTACCCGCCTTATGTAGCCGATCGCAGGTGTAGCCGAGGACAATGTATGGAGACTCCTAACAATTCTTTATATATTTATATATATAATAATGTTAAGAACAAACATATATATTGTGCCAGAAAAGTTATCAAAGGGGCATGTATAATTAAATTGTTTTATAACATTTAAACCTTAAAATTTAACAGGCTTAATCAATAGATACTTGAATACGCTACCGCAAAATTTCCACATACAATATCAATAATGTGGTGGATTTATTTTAGTTAATAAAACACAATTAAATAATAACACATAAAGAACAATGTGTTCGTGACCACAGCAATTACCCAGGCAATGAGCAATTCCAATGGGCATGTTTATTTTTAAGGTTATATTGGTTTTGTGCAATGATTTGGTCGACCGCTGAAATGAGAGAAGTGCCGTTCAATACGCTTTGCATATATATTTTTATCAACAACGAGTCGAGATAAGTAGACCCGATGGTTTAGTAATTTACCTGACTATAACAATGCGATGCTACTTAGGATGATATACACTGCACCACCCGTCGTACTGAGACATAATTTGGTCTCGTTATCTCAGTTTTAGATTTTTAGGATTTACGGAACAGACAAACATAGACACGATAAACTCGTTAAACGATACTTTTTCGGGCGCGGATAAAAATAGACAAAATTTAATTTTCATTTATATTTTATTATTCTATTCTATTTATATACTATTATTCATCAATAAATGATTCGATATTCGGAAATACTTATTTTTTTTATTCCGTTTCAGATTATTATAATAATTACAGCTTTTTTAAATCCTTATTGGACACTATAGCATAAATTTGTGTTGTTAGTGTTCAACAAAAAATAATTTCACTTTTTCTTGTTTCAGGTCCAAATATAACCAGTGAAAAGTTCGTATAAAATGCGACCACATCAAGTACTTTTTGCATCGTTTTGACAACCGCTGAAGATATTTAAACAATTTCACAATGATGTTCAGGTTCTTTGCGCTTCTGGCTGTTTCAGCCTATTTATGTAAGTACTACATTTATCTCTGCCATTTTGTCTTAATCTATTCTATTAGAAGATTCATAAACATCGGTCATAGTAAAATGTGCGATTCGAACCCAGCTTTCGTTTCGCATACGTTTCTGGCCCAATGACTGTTATTTACATTATCTTGGAATACGTATATTTTTAAATTTGTTAATTAATGCATATTGTAATGAAAAGAACTTGTTTGTTACCATTTCATTATACTAGTCGATTTATATTTCTATTTATTTTAACAAAATTGAAACAAAGTATCATAAGTTGTCTGTCAAATGTTTTATACTATCGTCATTTGGTTGTTTTAAACTTCTTATAAAGAAATTCGAAAAGGTAATAATGTTTGTTTAGTATTTATTATATACCGGTTCGATTGTCTACAACAAAGCAAATGGAAAGACCTAGATAAAAATGGCAAAGGCAACGCCTCCATTTGTATCGGAGGTGGGCTATCTAAGTCCACTTGACGGTAAATGGTGCGGAATTAAATGGCTCCTGCTTCAATTTTCTTATGTAGGTACTTTCAAATGCATGTAGCGCGTACTGTTTTGGCACGAAAAGATGTTAAAAAAATTAAATACAAAGCATTTCAGTTTGCGTTCCAACCAGCACATTATTTGATTGTAATGGCTAATCGATATATTTTTAATCTTTTATTTGCAATCATGACATTACTAAAATTTTATTTGTTGTATATAGTTATAAATTTTATTTAGTCATGACGAGATTTTTTGTTAGTCCTCTAAGCTTCTGCTTTTATCTGCTTTTTTTAAACAAATCTAATATCAGTGAATGATATTTTTTTTCCGATTTGTTATACATACTTGTGGAATAGCTCCCACTCTTATATGTTTTGAATAAAACAAGAAAAACACTTAACATTCAACGAACATAAAGGCGCCATGCAACATTAGTTTCATGTTACGAATATCTTGCCGATGAAGTTGTTCAAAAGCACCCTCTTTTTACACTATGTGAAGATAGTATTACAGACCATTTACCGTTAAATGACACTGAAATAACGCAATCTACAAATGTAATCTTTATCCATGCTTTTCAATAATGTTACAAATGTTTATAACAAATATTTATTTTAATACCGTGCATTTTTTCTAGTTTAATAATTACGTTTAACTTTTACAGGCAATACAGTAATCGCTGACAATCCTTTTTATAATGATGGACAAAATGATGCACCGAGTCAAGCGCCAAGTGGTAACTTTATTACGCAGACGGTTTATGGTTTCCTTGACTTCACTACCACAATAGGCAATACAGTTATGGTCTTTTCGCCGCATTCTGCTCCACCTCCAGGTCACATTTTTACAATAATATTGTCATGGTATTTTTAAAACCTTTTTCTTCTAATAGAAACTTTGCGACAAGAAAGATATTTTAGAAAGTGTGAATATAAATTTTTCGCACACTAACATATAATTGAACTTTCAGAGCCGCCAAAAACGGAGAAACCTGTAAAAGAAAATATCATTGATACCAAACCGCCACCGCCATCAGTTACAGATGTAAAACCAGATGCTATTAAACCAAGCAAAACTTCTGATAAGGATAAAACTAATAAAGCATCAATACCAGTAGGGGCATCAAGTGCAATATCAGTTATATCTTCTTCACCTAAAAAAGATGCCAATGTGCCAAAATCTATAATAAAAGAACAAAAACAAATAATTACAAAAGTTGAAGTGATAGCTGGGCCTTCGAAAATTGTAGAAAGTAGTTCCTCAAAACATGCCCCTACAAAATCAAATAAACAATCCCCCGAACCTAACAAAAAGCAAAAAAATCAACCTGTTAAAAGTGTAACTAACATCGTTAGCAGTAAAGTTGAAGTTAAACAAAACCCTCAGCCCTCAATAAAAGTTAACAGTATAGTAGAAATTAAATCCAGTCGTTCTGAAGAGGAACCAGCAATCCTCTTCTCGATGATCTTCAATTCAATGATATATCCCCTCAAGCAAGATCAGATAATGATCTGGATTTGTCAAGTTCTCAAAGTGGTCCAGGAACCCTTCTTGAAAATGATACTGAAGATAATTCTATAGAAAAACTGCGGGCGAAGATGAGCAACCAACTACACCAAACAGCAATCCTCTTCTCGATGATCTTCAATTCAATGATATATCCCCTCAAGCAAGATCAGATAATGATCTGGATTTGTCAAGTTCTCAAAGTGGTCCAGGAACCCTTCTTGAAAATGATACTGAAGATAATTCTATAGAAAAACTGCGGGCGAAGATGAGCAACCAACTACACCAAACAGCAATCCTCTTCTCGATGATCTTCAATTCAATGATATATCCCCTCAAGCAAGATCAGATAATGATCTGGATTTGTCAAGTTCTCAAAGTGGTCCAGGAACCCTTCTTGAAAATGATACTGAAGATAATTCTATAGAAAAACTGCGGGCGAAGATGAGCAACCAACTACACCAAACAGCAATCCTCTTCTCGATGATCTTCAATTCAATGATATATCCCCTCAAGCAAGATCAGATAATGATCTGGATTTGTCAAGTTCTCAAAGTGGTCCAGGAACCCTTCTTGAAAATGATACTGAAGATAATTCTATAGAAAAACTGCGGGCGAAGATGAGCAACCAACTACACCAAACAGCAATCCTCTTCTCGATGATCTTCAATTCAATGATATATCCCCTCAAGCAAGATCAGATAATGATCTGGATTTGTCAAGTTCTCAAAGTGGTCCAGGAACCCTTCTTGAAAATGATACTGAAGATAATTCTATAGAAAAACTGCGGGCGAAGATGAGCAACCAACTACACCAAACAGCAATCCTCTTCTCGATGATCTTCAATTCAATGATATATCCCCTCAAGCAAGATCAGATAATGATCTGGATTTGTCAAGTTCTCAAAGTGGTCCAGGAACCCTTCTTGAAAATGATACTGAAGATAATTCTATAGAAAAACTGCGGGCGAAGATGAGCAACCAACTACACCAAACAGCAATCCTCTTCTCGATGATCTTCAATTCAATGATATATCCCCTCAAGCAAGATCAGATAATGATCTGGATTTGTCAAGTTCTCAAAGTGGTCCAGGAACCCTTCTTGAAAATGATACTGAAGATAATTCTATAGAAAAACTGCGGGCGAAGATGAGCAACCAACTACACCAAACAGCAATCCTCTTCTCGATGATCTTCAATTCAATGATATATCCCCTCAAGCAAGATCAGATAATGATCTGGATTTGTCAAGTTCTCAAAGTGGTCCAGGAACCCTTCTTGAAAATGATACTGAAGATAATTCTATAGAAAAACTGCGGGCGAAGATGAGCAACCAACTACACCAAACAGCAATCCTCTTCTCGATGATCTTCAATTCAATGATATATCCCCTCAAGCAAGATCAGATAATGATCTGGATTTGTCAAGTTCTCAAAGTGGTCCAGGAACCCTTCTTGAAAATGATACTGAAGATAATTCTATAGAAAAACTGCGGGCGAAGATGAGCAACCAACTACACCAAACAGCAATCCTCTTCTCGATGATCTTCAATTCAATGATATATCCCCTCAAGCAAGATCAGATAATGATCTGGATTTGTCAAGTTCTCAAAGTGGTCCAGGAACCCTTCTTGAAAATGATACTGAAGATAATTCTATAGAAAAACTGCGGGCGAAGATGAGCAACCAACTACACCAAACAGCAATCCTCTTCTCGATGATCTTCAATTCAATGATATATCCCCTCAAGCAAGATCAGATAATGATCTGGATTTGTCAAGTTCTCAAAGTGGTCCAGGAACCCTTCTTGAAAATGATACTGAAGATAATTCTATAGAAAAACTGCCACCGGTAGAAACAATAAAAGTGGAAATTTCAACACCGGCTGATTTTCGTGATGTATACTACGAAATAGCAACTGTTAAATCTCCCTATACTTTCCAGGTAACAATAATAAACCTAAAATGTTAACAAATTCATTTTAATGTTATAAATAATAACTATTTTGTTTTAATTATTACAGGTTGGTCGCGTAAAGAACACCCGAATCATCACAGTTACTACCACAATCGAAAAACGCATTGAACCAACTTTGTCATTTAATACGCAAAGTTCTCTCAACGAACCGTTGACAGAAAATATATTAGCGACAGCATCACCTTATGGAAAAGATCACTACCTTTTAGATTCAAGTATAGCTACATTACCAGCGATTACATTGTCTGCAGATATGGAAACTCCTCCTTTAGAAACAATAAAAGTGGAAATTTCAACACCGGCTGATTTTCGTGATGTATACTACGAAATAGCAACTGTTAAATCTCCCTATACTTTCCAGGTAACAATAATAAACCTAAAATGTTAACAAATTCATTTTAATGTTATAAATAATAACTATTTTGTTTTAATTATTACAGGTTGGTCGCGTAAAGAACACCCGAATCATCACAGTTACTACCACAATCGAAAAACGCATTGAACCAACTTTGTCATTTAATACGCAAAGTTCTCTCAACGAACCGTTGACAGAAAATATATTAGCGACAGCATCACCTTATGGAAAAGATCACTACCTTTTAGATTCAAGTATAGCTACATTACCAGCGATTACATTGTCTGCAGATATGGAAACTCCTCCTTTAGAAACAATAACAGAAACTTTCAGTACTACACAGAACATGTTGAAAACTCACATATTACCTGTTGTCTATGACGCCAACATGACCAGCAGCTTAACTTTTGTACAAACGTACCAAGTTACCAGATTAGTCACAGCAACAAAAACCCTACCACCTATGGACTTCTTCCAATTTATTCCAAGCAAAACTTTAAAAGAATTTAATAGTCGCCTTGATGAAGCTGGATCTGAATTACACTTAGAACTCGATTTTGGAGACAGCAATGAAGACGAAGATGGAGTTCAACGTCGAGTGTTCCCTGCCGATTTAAATCTTGCAAATATCGGTTCTGATTTTGACATTGCAGATGTGGATAAATATGGAGCTGATAATCATCCACGTCTAAAGAAAGCTCACGGACAAAATAAAGGTAATCAAATAACAGAATCGCCAAACGCTGCCGCTGCATTAACGCCGGAACAAGCACAACAGCTTGCTCTTTTAAGATTACTCAATCCGGCTGCAGCTGCCCAAATACCCAATGTTATCACTACATCTAAACCGATTTTAAAATATGAGACCCTGTACGAATCTCACGTAATTCCACTATTCAATGGCAAGAGCACTATTTTAAGTACTATTTCGCGACCTGTCGCTACTGTTACAAAAACGGAATATGAACTCGGTACAAGCAGTCTTCCTGCCCTGCCAATTCAACCAATTAATCCACTCTTCCCGCAGCAACAATTTTCACTTACTTCGACGCCGGTTGTTTTGAATACAGAAGTTATTGCAACTGATAGTCAAATATTGAAATTAACTTTCGGCGCTAAGACAGTTTATACAACGTTGTTTACAACTAAAGTTGTACCAACGGTATTGACGTCTTACGTAACATCTTCGATACCTGTACAACCGAGTGCCGGATTCCCGGGATATTTCCCGGCACCGTTCGCGCCGTACCCTTACGTTGGTTAATATTAATTAAACGATTTCTAAATACGAAGTTATGTACACCGAACAAAGTTTTAATGTGTAAAATATTTGTGATAAATTGTTAAAAATATTACCACACTAGATAGTCCTTCGATTTGTGTTGGTGTACTTAAAGAACTTATTTGTGTGTAAGTGAATAGTGAACAACGCGGAAATGTTTAGTGAAGCAAAAGTAAACTTTAAAAGTTACATTTTATTCCATCACAAGTAAACCAGTGCCGTCCAGTTTCAAACACACTTTTATTCTTTCATACCTTATCGCCTCTATAAATATTAACGCAAATCTACTGCCCTATTAGTTAATACTTTGTAAATATTTCTATTTATATTTTTTGTATTTTTGTACATACTTGACTAGATATATGTAATAAATACCATAGTTAAATTTTAAGAAAGACGAACTGTAGATAAAGGAATATTTTCTTGAATATTAATGTCTTTTACTTAAATTGGATTTTGTAAAATAAAAATGCCTTCAATAATTTTTGTTTTATTTTCAAAATTGCTGAAACAAACAAAAACATGAGTGTTTAAAAATTATAATACATGTACCACATATTGTAACAGAAAACAAGGAATTGATCGATTAGCTCCTAAAATAATTTGACTGTTCATGCCGTGGTAAGTATCAATCGTTTTTATAACAAAAGGCGCTTGTAAAGAATCAAAAAATAGAAATTAATCGTCACGAGAAACGACCACACTAGATGTGATTCTCGTTAGTAAAAGGAACTTTAACCTTCCGGTTGGTAAGGAATTTTATTACGAGTATATAATTTAAACAAACTTTTTTAACAACATTTGTTACTATGAAAGTAATCATATAAAAGTATATATGTAATCAATTCAATATAAAATTATAAATTTATTTCAGAAAGTAATATTTCACAGAAGCGGGAGGTTTATTTCTCATGATAACTTAATTAAAGCCGTTTCATACTAAACAGGGCGCTGAAAGAAAACAAAGAGGGCCCCAAGTTATGAAACTAAGATTAATGGATGCTGTTTTGTAAACTTAATAAGTAATTTTAATCTTAGTAATTCCTTTTTTCTCGTTTTGAAATGAACTCTTAAAATATATCTTGACACAATTGAAAAGGTAAATTTTAGCTTAGAAACGTTTTTAAGTTATTCAGAGCATTGAACAATTTTATACACTTAAGTAATAAACAGAATTTCATTCCTCGAAGAGAAAATATATTTAAATAACAAACAAAAAAGTATTGAATGCTCACATTATGAACAAAAAAACATGTATCCCGTTTATGTCCCAGGTCTATCTCACCGAGTTAACTAAAACCTATTAATGCCCAGCACTTATATACGATTCACAATCATGAAGTATTTATACTAGTATAAACGACGGGAAAGCTTTTGCATTCCTTCAAAATTATACCATCTATTAATGTTAAATTGTTATAATAGACGTCTAAAGAAGAACATCTTCCAAAATACAAGAACTCGCACCAGGATAAGATAACCTTTCTTCACTCAACAAAATGAACAGACTACAAATTCAGCCCGAATATCACATACACGTGAACACATTCAAAGGTATGGAAAAGATCTCGTAAAAGCGCGGAGTATCGCGTATCTGGAAGTTTACCTCAAGTTTTATGCAGACATTCTTCAAACGTCAGCTCTGACATGCATACTTATTTTTAAAACACACTGAGACTTAAAACAGATACTGTATATTCGTATCAACCTAAAACACAGAAGCCTTTATTGACTTTTGACTATAATAAATATGGCGAATAATCTAAATTCTATTCGAAACCTTCGTTCTAACGATGCGGGCTTTGTTATGCATTTCTATCTGCACGGACACTCGGATTTGATTGCAGTTTTAACTCGAAGGTAAACGTTATACGAAAATAATTTAATAGACAAAACCACAATATTTTATAACAATCCTTTGTTTCAGTCGACCCTGACCTATAGCAAATTGAAAAGACCTCTAAAAATTTAAATTTAACTATTATAATAGGTGAATATTTGTTTACTGTTATGATAAAAACGGTTAAAAAGAAATTATACACTTTTTGGTATTTCTATTTGAGTAGGCGGAACAAACATTTAAAATAGCTGTTATAAATATATAGTTATTACATATAATAATACATAAATCACTACATGTATAAATTTCTACAGTTTGTTGCGAGGTGTATTCTCTACTGTTACATTTTTGTTTTTTTATCTTTTAACTATTTCAATTCACCGGTGGTAATACTTTACTACATGATAACCTTTAACACCTGAAGTCTAAGGTAACTAGTAAGTTATAAGTTAGCTGTTAAAAATAAATTACTAATACCTACAACGCCCTGGAAAAATAACCCTGTAATGTTTGTACATGAGTAATGAAGACCAATCGGTTACCGGCAAAAATAAACTTGATACCAGTCAAAGTTTTTTGGGTTGCAACGTAACTATACATACATATGGCAACATGTATATGTACTAGGTAAATAAAAACAAACTTTGCAAAAGGTTACCGTTTACAAAGCACTGAATAACTGTTGTAACCTCTCGTGTATTTACATACAATACATACCTGTCAGACTTACGAAACTTATTGATATCAAATAAAAAATATTTTGAATTAATATCAGCGAGCTTAGCTTAATGCTAATAGTAATAATCTTTAAAAATACATTAACTTTTAAATCTTGAAAGATTCATTACCATGCTATTATTAACATGAACTAAACCTTTTTATTTAACTGTTTCAAGTTGCATTAACAAGTTCTTAATTGTGAATGAATGAATAAAGGAAACAACGTTACTTATATTTTTTAAATTTTCTGATAAGTATTGTACATATATTTTCTTCGACATACAATTTAATTATAAAAATGCTCTAACGAAACTATTGTACATTGAAATACGATGACTGGCTGTAACAAATTGTGAACTGAAGTATTAACAATAACAATTTATTTCTAATGCTGCAAACATTTCAAAACATCTGGATACGAGGAATAGAAAATAACATTTCGAGCGCATTTATTTTAAAATGGCATCGCATCTGTATATAGTTATAAATGTATGCGCCGGCAGTCGCTCCACGCTCGCTGATTGAACGAGGTTAGACAAAATCGGCTTATCGTCCGACGATGGTGAATGGAGAATAATTTCATTGGAACATGTACTGGGCCACGACTGGGTACAGATATCCAATACTTTTATAAAGAATTTAAATAAACCCTAAAAGATTTTAACCTGTAATGTTTAATTCCTTTATTTCCGTTAACTTTTTTTTTATTCTGATGATGATAACATGCCAATGTTTGTGAATGCCGCCACGCCGTTTAATTTCTCAAAAAGTCATCGCCATCGGTAGATGGAAGAAGCCCAATGCTGGACACAGGCTTCTCCAAGAATTTCCACACCGACCAGACCTGCGCTACTCGCATCCTGCATTTTCTTCGACAAAAAGCACTTTACCCCAAATATTAAAAAAAAAACTGTATCTTTCATATATATGCGCAATCCGTTTAATATTACTAATTGTTTAAATATTTATTTAGAAGCAGTGACCGTGTGGAGCTGTAGATAATAAAACGATATGTTATCAATAACAATGAAATCATTGCAATCAGCTCGCGTTGTACAGGTAATGAATAGAATTGCAGATAATTTCATGTATATACATTAAAGTATGAACATAGTGTTTATAATGTTATGATAAAGTCGACCTCGAGACATGTTTTTTACCAAATTCAATGCTAAACATATAAATCAATAAAAACAAACAGTGGCGACATAGTGTCTGAAAAGAGTTCCTGAGAATGGACCGGAGCAGAATAATAATCACAGCTGTTGTTGTTCTTTCTTGTAAGTACAAAAACTTATTTGTTAAATATCTTTAATTACGTAGGATTGTCACAGTATCATTCACATAAATATTGTTGATGAATAAAACTAACATTTCTTTGTTGTGATCGGAATTATCAATTTATCGACGTCTTACAACTAACAATACATCGTGAGGAGAAATTTGTAACTTGTTTTTTGGGCAGGTAGCGTTGCAGTGATAGCACAATCGATTCCCGCATCTCGGTGCTTTCAATTCACATGGCTCGGACCGAAATACAACAATGAGAGTGTGTTCCTGAACGCGACCTGCCAAGAGGCCACTCGATTGGCAAAAGGGGTTCCTTGTACACAGCCTCTCGTTGTATCTTGTAAGTATCTTCTACAGATATCACCTTTCGGTTCCAAACCCAGAAGCACTCTTCAGGGAAATCATATATATTTAATTATAACTATAAAACATAATTATAGAAATTTAGTGGTGGTAGGTCTCTGTTGTCGGAGTCCGTCAGGATCGGAATCACCGCAGCTCCTTTTTCAACCGCCAAATAGTAGTGTGCAAACATTAGTGTGTTCCGGTTTCAATGGCGCTGTAAGATAGTGAAATTACTTAACACCCTTATGTCTGTCTCAAGGCGACGAGCGCAATGTGGTGCAGTTTATACCATCTTAACAAGCACCACGTTGTTATAAACAAGCGTATCACTTACCATCAGTGAACGTCTTGCTCTTGTCATTGCCTCGAAGAAAGATGAAAAAAAAAACATCTGAATAATTGACTATGCAAGTTAACGTCTTAAAATGTAGTAGTGTATAAAAACAATGTTTTATTTTGAATGACACTGCGTAAAAATAAGTTATGTATTTAATAAAAAATAATATTATGTATCGTGTAATTAAAATATGAACGAAATCTTTCTTTCTTATGTTTTAAAGTATCGCAATTCGTTTGCAGACAAAAGCTTAGTGTAACTACTTACACTTATAGACAGAAAAGGATACTTAGCTTTTGGAGATTTAAAAAAACAAATAAATTAAATTATCATGTGTGAACCAATCCGTGGAATCGTTTATAGTACGGTTTAAAATAAGTTTATTATGAAATTATTATTTTTTCCTCAGATGATGGAACATGGCCAGACGTGGAATTTATTTGGACGCACCACCTTATGAATGCTTCTTGCATATTAGGACCAAATGACGTCTGCGCTAAGTACACTTATTACTTTGATGGACATGGTATAACTTAAAATGTTTGATTACTCCTTTGTAACAGTTATGTTAGTAATATTAAGCGATATTTATTGGTCCCTGTATTTATGCTACGTAAAATATATAAGCAGATATGATTAAATTTTGTTCAGGAAGGTGAAGGCGAAAGACATAGAACAACGACTACATTAGAATAAAATGTACAAATAATGTTTATTTATAACAAAGAATCGTTATTAATTTATTCAGTAACATTCAGTATTTTTAAATTTTATCGAGGAGAGCCAGGAGAAAGTTTAAATACAAAATTATATTTATCAATCACAAAATACATTTAATTCAAATTCGTTACTACGAACAATACATTCGTAGTAAAGCGTTGCGTACTTAAAAAGAATTTTAAACTAATGGCTACAGCCAAACACTTGTATAATACCGTGACTATATTACATAAATAAAGTCAAAATATTGCAACGGCTGTGTTAATTTACCAGAAAACACAAAAAACTAATTTATTTCAAACATTGAAAATAAAACAATGTAGTAGTCAGAACGAGAATCGTAATAAACAAGGTTTTTCAATTTCAGTGGAAAATTCAACTTATTTGTGCACTCGAGCGGTGGACTCGTATGGAGAAGCAGTCACCAGCGGCTGTTATCAGCAGAGGAATGGCAGTTTTGTCACTCGAGTATGCTTCTGTCGCTCAGTGCCGGGTGGTGTGCCCTGTAACGATGCAATAGAGACGTCAGTTTTGTCTCTAACGATCTTTATTTTTGCCATTTTGTTAGTCGTAAATGAAAATGCAGTCGCCATGTGGGCAACTATGTTTTAATAAAGTTTTATATTAATTATTTGTGCTTATTTTACTTGATAAAAATTATTTTTGAGTTTGATCTAATTTCCCACTAACTTTTTTTACCCTTTCTGGTAAATTAATTCATTCTAAGTTAAATTAATTCTTATTAATATTTTGAGTTAATTCAAAGTATCTAATGAAATCCAATATTTTTTAAAAAGAAAATGAGAAGTAAAAAGATCTACTCTTGCTTAGATTGACCTCTATCCTTAATGTCCTAAACCAAAACGCCTCGCCATTCGTTTGAAAATTAGAGGCGGTGTGTTATCAGACACAATACTGCCCATACACTTGATGGCAGTATCACTCACAAAAATGCTATATTGACCCAGAAATCTTCTGAAATGTGACGGTTATGGAGCACACAGAGGTAAACCAACCGCGAAGGGTATTAGGAGAGCCACAGTCTAAAAAGGTGTGGTTCCAAAAGAAGATTCTGAAGGAAAACACAAGCCTGTTCAACTAATAGAGTGCAGGTACAGGTTGAAAATCAAACCTTTTTGCCTATTTAGACCTAATTTTAATCTAAATATACATAAATAAACATGGTGAATATAATAAACTTTCAATATAAACTTCTTTGAACTTTCAAAATCAACTTTCCCTTACTAGAGCTAAAAATGTTAATATTTTACCATTGGTTTTTTTTTTGTACAATGCTACAGATTATATAGATAAAATAATTTTAGAAAATTACGTTTACGTCTTTATTATTAAATGACCTAAATGTCTATGTAAGCGGGTCATAAAATTAATTAAAAAATACATTCTTAAACTGTATAAATTTAATGGTTGATAGACTACCGCCGAATTTATTATACTTTATGAAATGTATTAAGTAAAAAAAAATAGGACTGTTACTACATATACGCAAAAATTAAGTATGAATAAAATGATGAATGATGAAAAATGATGGAAGAAATTAATTATGACGGTTGATTTACGAAGACTAAACGATATATAATTTTGAATGCAATCTTCGAAAACTATTTTGACCATTACATAACTACGAGCATGAAACGAAACGTAACACTCACAAACGTGTAGTGTTTTAAATATTTATGGTACATTTCTGTTAGTAACCTTCTCTCTTTGCAATACAGTATATTTTAGATGTAAAATTACCTGCAAATTCATGTAGTGGCAAAAGTGAAGTTAAATGTGACGTGTCTTTAATGTCATCAAATCGGCCAACAAAAGTACCAACAAATTTATAAAAAATCAACATTTTTGTCACATAGATTTATAGCAGGATTTTGCTATAAATTCTTTTCACTATGTATTCAGTTTTAACCAGAGGAAATGCAATATTAACGTATACTTTAAGTGTGTTAGCATGTTTAACATTTTTGTGTTTTTTATCCACATTAACAGTCGATTATAGAACAGCCGCACAAATGAACACTGTTAAAGTAGTCGTGTAAGTATTAGAAGTCATAAATGCTTATTACATATGAAATTACATAATGTTTCATTCAGTATTCATTAAGATTTTTTTTACCGTAACCATTCTCTTTTTGGAAAACTATTACAAATTTGCTGCAACATTCCTAAATAACCCGTATTAAAAGTGTAGATGCAACATAAAAAAATCAAAAATTTGTGATTATAAATATTATTCTTCATATATTAACATTATTTGTTTTTAGTCAGCTGGTTCACAAAAAAATATCGTAACCACTCCTTCAACTTCCCCATATCGTAAATCACATCATTGACTGATAAATATAGTTTTCTCAGTCTAATCATTTTGTAGTTTTCAATAGAATGAAATATGTTCATCTCTATTGGATTTTGTTACTTTTTAAAACATGTTTATTTACTATTCATTATTATTGTATTTCAGTAAGAATGTTCCAGATTATGGTGCTTCTAGAGAAAGAAATGATCTTGGTTTTCTTACTTTTGATCTCAAAACAGATCTCTCTCACCTTTTCAACTGGAATGTTAAGCAGTTGTTTTTATATCTCACAGCTGAGTATGTAACACCTAACAATGAACTTAACCAAGTCGTACTCTGGGATAAAATTATTTTAAGAGGAGAAAATGCTTTATTAGACTTTAAGAATATGAACACAAAATACTATTTCTGGGATGATGGTAATGGTTTGAAGTGAGTAACACATTTTTATTTTAAAAAAAGTAAACAAAATAATCATATAACTCTTGATTTGAAAGACTAACTAATCTTGTAGTTCTACTAAAGTAATTTAATTTTTACAAAGATGGTTAATTCCTTGACTTTTATAAAAATTCCTTTACAATTATAATTTCTTGGTGGTAAGGTTTTTTAAAATCAGTCTGGCTAACTAACACAATCATATTGTAATAGCATTGTTGTATTGTGACTGAACAACATGCTTTAACATTATTATCACTTAACACCCCATGAAATTGCAGTTGTATTAGCCTATTATAGACAAGAAAAATTATCAATTATTAACTGTCAAAAATATTTGTTTACCTATTTTTGAATGTATATCTTAAGAAAGACTCTTAGATATAGATAATTAAAACAACATAGCTTCTACTCATAATAATATAATACTATTACCTTATATTTTTAAAATGTATAATTGTTTTTTGTTTTATATTTCAGAGGTCATCAAAATGTAACCCTGACCTTGTCATGGAACATTATTCCAAATGCTGGACTACTTCCAAATATTGAAGCTCTCGGTCAGCATTCCTTTAAGTTCCCCACAGAGTACACTCAAACTAGAGTATGACTCCAATATTTGTAATAAGAAGTGAAATTTTGATCTAAAGGTGGAGATTTAGATATTTAAAAGAATCCAATATACTTCTTTCTCTTAAATGGAGTTTAATTATTAACCTGTTTTGCAGTAACACTAAGAACTTTTTCTTTTTAAAACCTTTATAACATCATTATCAATGGAACACAAAACATAAAGTAATACATAGAGGTGAGTTTTTATATTACCTTTTGAACTCCCTAAACACAATGTTATGTTTATATGATTTTTCTGTCAGATTGCCATCTACCACTTCACCAAAGGTTGGCTGGTCTACCAGCAACCTGCAGGCATTGATTTTTTATAAGAAATTTAGTGTTTCTTAATATTTAATATAATGAAAAAATATCTTTAAGTACAGTAAAAGTATGGGTTTTTGTGGCATTTCGGATCCCAGTAATAATGTACTTAGTTAAAAATAGTGTTATTCATTTAACAGAAAATTTAATTAGTTGTGCTACACTTGGATTGTATTGTGTTATTCAATGTTATATACCAATGTGAGTAATCATATTTTCATAATACATTTATGAGATTATCTTTGTACTGTAGGCATTCTAATACATACAAACATACAGTTTGGCGACGTATAAGCGATAAAGCCTTATTAAAGGAAAAAATCAAACTTACTAGGTAAAAAAAAATATTTTGTGTATAGTATTTTATTATCATATATTTTTCAAATACATTATAGGGTTACAATATTATTTCATTTTAGCTCTACATGTCACTACAGCAGAAAAACTTTTATTCCATCATTGTCTTCATGTATCTACATAAGTAAAAAGTAAGTAAATTTTATGTAGACATCCACATGTGTGATAATATCTATATAAAACTGTTTCTTTTCTCCTTCATTTTATAGTGTCCATGATCCGACTGACTCATCAGATACCCATATAAATAGGTTATCAGTGTAGTTCTTACAATATTTTTATATATGAACATAGAAATATAGTATTCCCGTAAGTTCAGAAATTTTTAAAAACTTACTAGTAATATGCTATAAATGCATACAAGTTGAAGTAGCATTTTTAAACATTTATTTATCAATTTTTATACTACAATTTAAAGTTTAATATAAGACCTCACTTAAGCATATATATTTATGAGGTAATAATTTTTACATCATCTGCATATGTGTGATCACATGTCAGTATTCCACTTGAGAATTGAAACATTAACTATCATTAAGTTTAACTAAAGTTCATAATAACAATCTCTAAATTGTAAAACGCTAAATATCCAACAATATTATTTTCTCAATGTCTTGCTTGTCGCTATAGCAGGGTTTGTAAACAGTTATTGAATCCTAAAATATAGTAAAATATTGACTACAGAATAATTTATAACAAAACGTATCAATGGTGTATATTTTAAAATGATCTATTTCATATTTTACAATTTTTGTGCATTATATGGTATAAAATCTCATGTTTAAAAAGAACTTTAACATTAAATACGCCTAAATTGTATTGTTGTATCAAAAACCAGTTATTATTACAGTTGCTTTTTTGAGCTCAATTATGATCATTGTGTAATTAAAAAAAAATAACAAGCATTTTCTTTCGATTGCATCATAAATGTGAAAAATTATCATCTATTTACACTAGTGTAAAATATTTTGTAGAACTTTTATAATCTACTTTTTTGAGGTAAAACATTTAAAAAAAAACACTAGAAGCACGCGCCGCAAATAGCCTCACAGATATGACGCACAAAGATTTTATTATATTTTTTTTTTGTTTTCCAGATGTTAAATGATAACAAAATATTTTATACAGATGACAATGACATACATATTTCCAAAGCTTTGTACGAGGACGGTCTCCATTAAAACTAGTTTCAGCATCTTAAAAGATTCAAAATTTTAATATAAGATAAACGAGATTTTATTAGAACCAGTCCTTATTTTATTGCTTGCGTGCCAATAGCACAGTGATACAATATGAAACATTCTAACTAGGAATTACTACGTTAGTCCCTTCTACTCTAACATTCAAAGCTGATCAACTCGCGTGAAAAAATATCACTAATTAACTATGTACTCAGTATGATATTAATGTAGTACATAGTAAACAGTTACCGCTTGCTTATTTCACATCACACACTGCATATGCATTCATACAAATGTAAACATTATACTACATAAACTACAATTTCAAGATGAGGGGAAATAGCTAAGGTAGTAAAGTAGTAAACACAGTACTAAATATGACCGATGCTTGTTGACTAGCATTCAATAACTAAATGATGAAGTGTGAACATATGATCAAAACGGTGAACGAGTACGGTTGTGTACTATTCTAAGCACACTTCACCATCGAGGGCATCATCATCACTTAACACCATGTGAAATTAGAGCAAAATGTTGGGCTAGATATGCTGCACATTTATATGATACAAATTGTTTGAACACGCCATCTCGAAAAATTTATCACTATAATAATTTTCTGTATTTGTATTTTGTAAATTGATGGTTTTTTGCTATCTTTTTCCGTGTGTTACCAACTAGTGTATATACTTGTATGTCATTAACCAATTCCTAAATAGCCAATATATTTTAGAGCGTATGGAGATGCAAAAATTGTACACAGCAAGCCAGTTCATTGGGTGCAGCCTATCGTAACAAGTAATGACATGTAACTCGGTTAATCTATAATACTTACCGTCGAACACGTAAAATTATTTTATAAACTGTAGTCTTCATTCATAGAAAAATAACATGATTCGACCATAAACAATAGACGTTTAATTAAAATTTAAGCTGTCATGATAATCGGCTTAGCCTCGTCACCCGTCCGGAGACAAATGAGATAGTAACTCCAAATTACTATTAATACAATATTAATTTGAAACATTAAATGGCAACACATTTCATGTTATTTTTGTGATATACGCTAAATTTAATTATACAGATGTTATAGAACATATCCATGGTGGTGATTATAATACATTTTTTTTATAAATTTCACACCAGAACGAAAGCGCATGGATGAATGGGGAAAAAATGATGATGGATGGGAAAAAAAATCCAAACAGAATTCTATGAGACAGTATTTGACCAGACGCTTATAATGATGGCATACCGTTTTATGGGAGATCAATTTAAAAGAATATTAATTCATTGATTCATAATTTCGTCAGTTAACGAATAGTAATTAAATGTAATATAATTTAACATATATCGGGTCCCACAAAGTACTGCGCTTACGAACGGAGTAATCTATATTTTATTCTAGACAAAATTCGAGCAATCTAAGATTCCTTTCAACAAAACAGCATTCAACAGGCAGTGGCCACGCGCCCCCGACATTTTTTACTTTACTATTATTCATAAATAAATTCAATTTACACAAAAACAGCATGTAACAAAAACAGTTTTTAGTAATATATTATTAACTCGGTGCTTTTTCGCACAAGGAGACAATCAAAGCCATTTATCCACCACACTGACAAAGTGACCAAGACCACAAATGTCTACAAAAGCTGTGGTATTTAGAATATGTCGGTTTCGATGTTTTCCTTCACCGGAAGCTAAGTGGGGATCGAACCCAATCAAGTTATCACGGCTTCTATAATTTGTTAGTAGGATGAAATTTATAATTGTCTATACAACATACCTTATATTTAATTTATATGTTAACTATGTGGAATTTCTTAGATGGATAATGAAAGGCTCTTTACTGAACTGCTCTCTAAACTCTTTATATAAAATTAAACACTACAATACCAATGACATAACTCTATTTCATTATGTTTGAAATTGAATAATGTTTTAGCATAAAGCATCATCCTAAAAATGCCTTGCAATGCACTGAGTGTGATCACCGAGAAGGTTTACCTGGTAAATATCCCACATTTAATCCCAATCAAATTGAATAAAATAAATAAATGAATTATTCCATTTTCCAGGATTAATCCATTAGTCCTGACATTTTTTGTTACATACTGTTTTACATGTTTTGTTAAGTAATAAAAAAATATTTTAGTGCCCTACAAAAACATTGGTCAGATTTTGTCATATAAAAAAACAGTTATCGTTACATTTGTGAAATACATCACTGAACATTGTAAGGTTAAACAAACAACCTTTAAGTATTATAAACAAAATGAAAACTGTTTTACATTTTCAAATCAACGAATGGTCAAAGGCTTTTAAAATATTATTTTAGGAATTGCATGAATAAGAGTAAAGTAAAAAAATATGTATACTGAAAACAGTAACTTTAACAGAAATTTACTTCCTGTCTGCACATCTGAACAGAAATACAGAAATTAACACAATTTGAATCAATAATGACTTCTCTCAATTTTACATTTCTTTAAATAATGTGATGGTAAGTTTCTGTGGCCGGAGACTGTATCGATAGTTACCACAGCAACACATTACTGCCGCCAACCACTAGTGTGCAAACGATTACCGGTTCAAAGGAAATTATAACTAGTGCAACAATTACTAGGGAAATGAGACTTAGCATCTCATGTCTCAAGGCGACTAGCGCCATATTGTTACAGGCCTGCGTACCACTTACCATCAGGTGAAGCTCTGTTCGTCTCATGAAAATGGTCGAATGAAAAAATTAAATAGTTCAAGTTGAGGGCAGTGCAAAATCTTTGCACACATGACACAATCTACAAAACAGTCATTGTATTGGAACTGTAAATAATATTAGTTTTATCTATAAAAAGAATAAAAGTTAGCATTTTAGATGGTTTACAATAAATCTTCATCATCAGCATGATATCAATAACATCGAAAGCGATCATAAAAAACAGTTTAGCGTAATATAAAAAAATGGTAAATGACAAATTTAACAAAAGCAGTCATTTTGAATATCACATAATTATTATACTGCATATAAATTGAGTTGAAACCGTGTCAAGTGTGCAAAGGTTTTTGATAATTGTAACTCATGAGTGACAAATGTGCGGACAGGAGTTGTAGTAACTACTTATGTGAGAGGCGCATTTGGCGCAATAGAGGCGCTCATCGTGCTAATAAAGCGCACGTCGCGCAGTTAGAGGCGGCATGTATCCGCCACGGGGCGTCACGCGCTCGTCACCGGCGGTCCGTCCGTTTGGACATGCTTATCCTCCGTTGGCGGAGCGAGCGCCCGCTCCGATCCATACCGCCTCGACAGATCCAGCATTTCTCTGAGACCCTGAAAAAAATGTTCTTAACCGTTATTTTTAACTATTAACCGCAATTATTTAAGAATTCGGTGAAACATCAATCACACAAATAATGTGTGACTGAAAAATGTTAATATAGTATTTTTTATAACTAGGGCATTAATCATTTAGTAAGGTCTATGAGAATATGACAATAGTATATAAGACAAATGCAAAAATATTCATCATCATTAACTGATAGATATCCACTGCAAAACATAGGCTTCCACCAAAAATGCCCACACCAATCAATCAGGAGGGCCGTAGCCAACAGCTTCCCGGGGATCCCTGCGTCGTCAACACATTTCAAGGGGGGCCTTCCAGCAATATATCTACTGGTACGTGTCCTCCACCCAAGGACTTTACTGCCCACATCAGCCATTAGTTACCTTTCAAATCTAGCAATCTTTTGGTCTATGTCCTCTATGTAAATCACTTGATTCTTGACTAGTTATTAGTTTTAAAAGTACTCTTTTAAACCAGAATATTGATCACATAAGAAACTTTGTCGCCTATTAAAATTATTTGCTAAAATATACATTACATACTGTTCAAATATATTCAACAGACAAAAACAATGTAGGTGATTATTATATTTTTTAATTACACCAAAAATACACATTACATCAATCAATTCAGTCTCTAGAGAACAATAGTTAAATATGTTAACATATTTAACATTTCTTTTACTGTTATTAACATACAAATTTATAAAGTGGAATGTTTCCGTAAAAATTTTGTAATATATACTACATAACAGTAATCAAAACAAATCAGATAAGACAAATAAGCATCATTACCTTGTTCTCTGTAATAAGCCTTTGGTACAGCTCTTCTTCTTTTCGTGAGTCCCCATTTTCGTCTAAGTTAATAGCTTTGTACATAATGCATGTCATTTCATTAATTCTCTCTGCTTGTTGACGGATCAACTGATGGAAGAGAAAAACAATCTTTTAATGTGTGTGTGTTTTATACAAAACAAACATTGATTTGCAATAATTAATCGATAATATGAACATAAATAAAAAGCTTAATTAACAAAACAATGCCCTGAGATGATAGTAAAAATAAAACAAATAAAATAACAAAATGAAACTTTTGTAATAAATTTTAATTAAATCAGACAATGAAGTTAATCTTGCACATGTGATTATTTATATATTGTTTTTAAAGGTTCTTATTTAATTTAGATCAATTCATAAGTAGTACAAGTCATAATTAATGTGCCAATTTGTTCAAATGACATTCAGCCTGTTAAACAAATAAAATTGGCTAAGACATTAAAGTATTTATAAATACATTCTTTAGGCTAAATGATGTATTGGATAGTTTAGAAAATTAATGCATACCTCTTGCTGTTTATCATTAACAGCAGCTGTAAAATCTATTCGTGATTCCCATATTCTTTTTTCAGTGTGCTGACGATATTTCGACATAATTAAGTCAAGTGCCCTTTTATAATCTTCCAGTGCTGCTCGCAATTCCCCATTTTCTCTCTGAACATCTCGCATTAATCGAGATTCACGTTCTATACTTGCAATTAATTCTCCACGGGGTCTTTCTCTTGATGCTTCATTAAGTGTGTCTACTTCTTCCTTGTACTGAAATAAAAATATTATTACTATAGTACAAAAAAAATTAAATGGAATACAATATAATGGAACAACTAAAAAACTAGCATACATAAAAACTATACCATATCAAAATTCAAACTATCATACCACAAATAATCAAAATACATCCATAACTTAAAACATCTTTTCATGCAGCATGGGATAAAAACAATTGATGTATCTATTATTATAAAGAAAATTATTATAAACTAGAGAAATTTTTGGTTTTTTCGTACGATTTTTTTAATTTTTATCATAACAATAACAATACTAGTATAACTACAATCATATCTATAAGAAAGTTATAATCTTTTTGTAATATTGTTGTTAACAACCAAAGACTGAAATAAATTAAACTAGATGAAAAACTTTGCCATCAATGTTAAATACACTAACAAAGAAATAAATACGTTTGTACCTGTTTCATAGTATGGATTTGTCTATAAGCCGATTGAGTTTCTGTTAATAAGGCATCAGCCTCTGTTTCTCTTTCCTTGAGGCGACCGGCCAGTCTTTTAGCATCCAAAATAATTTGTTGTATGGTCAGTGACATCTGAAAAAGCCAATAGCGTACTAAAATGTTAATTCAATTTACATAAAACTCATAATAATTTTATTCATTACAAACCCTGTATTCCACGAAGTACTGTCTGGCAAATAACGTATCATTTAAATAATATTGAAACACTAACACAAAACACAAATGTTAATTGAATAATTAAAGGACGCACATCAGCTGTTTCGTGATTAGTGTTCGGCGGCCATTAGCTTACTATTGAGGTGGACCGAAAGTAATTGTAAAATAAGATTTCTAATGTCTGAAAAACAGAAGCTCTGCTTATTCACAAATTTCACGTAAGAGAAAAAGTGAAAGTAAAATAATTTCCGAAATTACTGTATTAGTCTTGTCACGATTATATTTGTGACATGACCTTGATGGTCTATGCGTATGTACAACTTGAAAGCACATTCATACAATCATAGTTTACATAAAGATTGTTTTAAAAAAATTATATTAGTTAATTAAATATTCTGGAAGATAGTAAAATAAGTTCGACGGTATTTATCTCAAAATAAGAATTGGAGTAAAAATATTAAACATGAGTTTATTGTTTTAAAAAAAATATTAATCTAATTTATTTGTCATTTTGGCCTCTTTTCATAGCCCTCATTTCATAAAATATATAACTATTAAATTGCTTTATGTATTACTTATTGTTAGCTTTTAGTAAGACATGTCGCATTTTAAATCACAATATTATGTAACAATACGTTGATTTAATATTTTATATACCAAGCTTATAGTGCATATTTTTATTTTTTTTCAAAATTATTTTTTTGGTATCAATTTGCCTTTTTTGTTACATGAACAAGATCTACCATTATATCAGTGCTACCAGTAAAAAAAAGTGTAACTTTAATAAATTAATATTAGTTTGGTCACAGAAATTTAAAAATGTTGTTATATTTAATTATCACACCGTACCGCTTTACATTTAAACATACAATCAACATTCATTACTACTTTACCATTACAATTTACTGTTATATAGCTAAATTAACTCACTCTTTGTATTATCAAAACTTTAAAAAAACTTTGTTCGATCGATGTTTTCCCGATAGCAGCCTCTACCAAAATTATTTAAATTTTATACCGTCTAGTTGAGTAAAAAGTGCTTTCGTGCCACAAACGTATAAAGTGAAGCAGATATAACACAATTACACAAACACTTGGATACGAATAATGTAATACCTCCAATCTATTTACTCCTAAAGATCGTTATCTGTTTCTTTTTTCCTGTAGCGTTTTTTAACACAGATATAGTAAAAATTTAAATGAAGAAATTTTTGATTCCTAAGATGCATAATAACCTGCATTATAGTGTTGATAACAATTGTCAAATGTTTTATTTTGTCTTTATATCTGCAAATCGTTGTGCTTATGTGCTAAAACTGAAGGAGTATTCAAAGTGCAGTGCGACTTTATACGGGAACGCTGCGTATAAAAACACTCTGGACTAGTTTCCACCGTACAGCTTTTTGTTCATCAACTTTTTTTAATATTAGCTAGCTTATTAGTCATCCTTTTTCTGAGCTATGTAGTTCCACAAGAAGCTGATACAACTTCACCACTCACTCGTTATACTATCAGCCTGACTGAAGCTCAGTCAAGAAAATGTTATGGTATGGATATACTAATTACCGTGACAATTCTGTAAAACAAAATCATGAAAGTATACGGTAATAGGATATACCATAAAGGCAACAAAGAATCCCATTTAAGCTAAATAGGTTTCATAAGATACAGTCGATCGAACTCATGAAATTTACTCAAATGAGATAAAAGAATTGTGGGTTAAGCTCGCCTGTACCATTCCATTTCCGTGTAATCATTTTTGGTCTATTTATATGTACAAAGTTGTAAAATAATGTTGTAGTAAGTTTGAGGCTTGTATAAGTTCCAATACATAAATAATTTTAAAAACTAATGTAAAATTACTTTAAATTATTACCAACACATCTGACAGACAATTATAAAGTCACAGTTCGTGACTTAACATATGGCCTTGTGTTTATCAGATCGCGTGTGCGATTCTTCGACGTTACTTGTATGTAGTTAATTTGTTTAAAATTATTAAATTGGTTTTTATATTTTAAAACTATACTATAACAATGAAACTTAGACATAAATATACTATAGGATAATATGTAAGCTTTATAATAATATATTTATGATTCAAATAAGACATTGTCCCCAACTTGTACGTTAAGGTTTGATTAAATAAAAATCTCCTTTATTTTTACCTGTAACTATTTATTTTTCGTTTAAGGTATATTTTAAGATAAATTTTGGTAAACTTAAAATCAACCACTAAATATAACAGCATTCTTGTTTTCACGTGTTAATTCTAGGCTATACATACATATTTTAAACATTATTTTCGATCAGAAAGTCTCTAATAATCTTATTGACTTTCTCTGGAGCTTCCTGTTGTAAGAAATGAGAGCAGTTTTCCACTATCAATGTTTCGATACATTGATATTCTTCTTTCATTCGTTTAAGTACACCTGGAAGGATGTATGGGTCATGGTCTCCATTTGCAACAAGCATTGGAACATTTTCACTTTTATATTTCTTCGGTAACACCAACTGGAAGTTCGCCCGATAGTAGTTTATAGGAGGTGTGAACGCAACTGAAAATACAACAAACAAATAAATTTACCATTCATTTTGAGAGAAAAAAACAATTACTTATCTATAACAGAAACTGTATCAAAGACGAATTTATGCATAAGTGATTCTTTCGATTTTTTATTATAAAATAGTAAACGCGTATACATTTTCAAACAAATTAATTCAATAACATATGTATATTTAAAAATGGTTAGTCCATCAATAAGATATAAAATACATATAATAATAAAATTGTATGTACACGCCCAAATTTACAGATATTGTATGGCGCTATTATAAACGACATATACATTGATAGAACTGATAATGTTTGAAATGGAAAGATTTGGAAAATTGTTTTTCTTTAACTACTTACGCTGCTTTCTGTACCAGTATTTGTAACATTCAATATCATTTTCATCAATAGAAGTATTGCCTTTAAATAAGAGATCAAAAACGTACAAGTTGTTTATCTGCAACATCAACTCGGGTAATACTGGCATACGGTAAAAGAAAATGTACCTGAAATTTGATTAGAAGCTGCCATTACCATAATAACAATAGATAGTGAAGGATAACGTACATAGTAGATAATTCAGATTTTTTGTAATTATTGCTTAACTACCTCTTAACGGACTTTGTATACATGAGAACTTTTTTTTTATGATTCCTAATAATATACCAAAACGACTTCTAGTTAATATGACTACAACGAAATATATACATTATTGCAATATTAGGATTAAAATTTTCACTCTGGACCTTAAGAGCAGAGATTAGCCAAATGATGTTCAAAGTAATGATTATTAATCTCTACCAAACTAATTTTATGTTAGATGGCATTCAATTATTATTGTGGTAAGTCCTGATCAGTAACAATTACAACATTTGTGTCATGGAAAGTTTTCTTATTATGCAAACAGTTGACGCAAGAGTTCAATTTCAACAAAGGTTTATTTTTGCTCACATTAACAAAGTTATTTTCGCAATAATATTGGCATAAATAAAATTTACAATCCTTTGCAAGTTTTTAAATAGTACGAGTATTACGTCAATATGTAAGCAATTCATTGTTATGTAAATTTTACCAATGTAATGGTTACGAACACTCAAAGAGAGGTACTAGATTATTTTTTTATTCAACGAATCGACGAGGCTAGCAAGGAATTCTCCTTATGGCAAGTGATACGTTTGCCTATAACATCATGGTGCTATTTATGATGGTATACACTACACCCCAGTAATTTCACTAGCTTACAGCGCCCTTCAAACCGGAACACAGCAATGTTTGCACAGTACTATTTGGTGGCTGAAATAGGAACTGGAGTGGTATCTACCTAGACGGTCTCCGGCAACAGAGCCCTAACACCAGTAAAAAAGTTAAACCCAACTTCCAGCACAAGCTGCTTACAATCTTTACCCTGCTTCAATTATAATTTTCGCAATGCAAGATCTGTTATTCATTTATGGTCGGAACAAAGGAATGAATTGCTTTACTTTATTAGAAAAAGAGCACGAAATGTGTATATATGTACCATGATTTTTTTCTTTGTTCAGCACTGTTCCATATTTCCTCGACCCACGCTTCCCTAGACATACTCCCCAACAATATCACTGCTTCCAAAGCTTCGGGGTATTCGTCGCGAAACTTGGCAGCTATTATTCCGCCCCAGTCATGTGCCACAAGGATGCACTTATTCCGACCTTGAAATTGATACACGTGCAAATATCGCAAACACATCATAGGTACTAAACCGGTGAATAAATGATTCATCGTGTACATATGTATACAATGTATATATTATAAAATAGTTTGAACATCAATTAAACTCTATCCATATTTTAATCTTATATTTTTCAGTAACTCTATTATCTTTTTTACAAAATTACAATTTGTAAATGTATCACAGTTGTTAGAAGTCATATTATTAAAATGCGTATACAGCTAACACAATACTTATAGTAATTTACAATGTAATTCTTAGGAAATTTAGTTGTGTTTCAGTTTATATATAGGCGTAAATAAATATTGTTTTAAATAAAAGAACGTAGTGAAGTACATACAAATAAAAGAAAATTTTATTATTTATTTTATCGCTTACATATACTTTTTTAATGAACAGTAAACAATAGATTCTAAAACCTCTTGAGTTATTGACATTGCCTTACAACAGATAGGCCACATGCCTGTTGCCACCTTTGATACATACAAAAAACGTAGTGACCAAGTTTCATGCAAGAGTTCCTGAGCTTCAGTGAGAAAATGCAGTGTTGCCTCTTATTTTTCCCAATACTGGGATCGACAAGGAGTCAAGAGTATTTATCCATCACTCTTTTCAAGAGCGGGTTGATGGATTTCACATTCACGAAAGTTTCTTTATGATTTTTTCATTCACCCTAAGGTCATGTTCAGCGTGGATCATACCCGCACCTCTTCAAAACGTACGCGCGTACCAACACCATCAAAATTTAGTTATTATAGCATCAATTTCGTATTATTGATAAACAAATCTTACCTATTTTTTGTATAAAATCACGTACATCTTCTACCAAATGTTCTATGGAATAAGAGGACACATTCTCTGGTCTTTCCGAGTCTCCGTAACCTCGCATGTCAACAGCAACACAACTGAACATTAAAAAAATATGTATTCAGTTAAGTGAAAGCAACACGCAATTTTAACACACGGCAATGACATTTATTTATAATTACAGGCCTTGTGAAAATACTATAATTTTTTATTTATAATAGGTTGATACTGAGGAAAATAAATACGGAAATCCTTAAGGTGAAGGACTTACTTTCTACACATATTGTTTATAAGTAAATGTATACAATATTTGTTCAGTCATCTTCGTTAGCATAAGAGAAAAGACTGCACGAAAGCAAAGATGCATCTGCATGTACATTTACGAGTATAAATTTTGAAGTAATAAAACTCATCACTTACCAGTAATCCTTATTAAATTCTAAAATTTGATGTCGCCACGAATACCAAAACTCTGGAAACCCATGGAGAAATAACATAAGGGGTTTAGACGGGTCGCCACTTTCAACGTAATGTAATTTTATGTTCTGTAAAAGAATAAGCGATATTTATTATATTTTTTACTAATGAATAATCATTACGTACTTAAAAGATTACGAACAGAATGATCAAAGCAAGGTCTAAGACGCTTCTGTAATAGAAATACTCTGAGGCCTTATTAACGATCCTCTAATAATATCTATTGAATTAATGGATAATAAGGTACGTAGCATTAATTTAAGGATAATCTGAATCTGCTTATGAGAAGCAGATGTTATTAAATTTTTAAAAATATAGTAAATTACAAAAATCCAAAATTTTCAAATTATAGAAAACTTAAATGCTTTTACTTCCACATTCGACTACGTCTATGTAATACTGTATATATTATAGACTTTGTCATATACTTTAAAATATCAAAGTATCAAAAAAAATCTTCATAAAATCAGCAACAAACATTGATCTATAAGGTATCCGTAACATTACTCAATTTCCAAACAGTACTCGTTCATATATACTGTAATTACTAAACATCTAAGACAAGTTTACTGTTCCGCTTTCTGGTTGACACTCTACATGTAAATTGATTAAACTGAATTCTTACATCTGGTCATTCATACACGACGAGAGTAATTTTTTTTTTATTATTATGAATATTAAATTTATGTACAATTATAAAATTCTATTAATATTTAAGATGCCATTTCTGATTCAACGACGATTTCTAAATGGCTAAAATTAATTATATTTAACTAAAACTTGCCATGTTCTTTAGTTATATTAATACATGAGATATTATTGTGTCTTGACTTAATTTGATATTAATTAATGTGAGAAAGCTAATCTCGTTAAAATACTGTGTGTGCACTGTAATTTTTTTACTTGAAGGAAACATTTAGCTGTGATAAAAACCAACTTTCTCTTACCGCTTTCACAAATTACCAACAGAAAATCTCAAAGGTCGTTTTGATCATCGGTCCATACACGAACGGCAAATATGGTCAAAAATTAGAAATATAAGAGGAACATTGCTTTAAACCTTCTTCTCTTATCTTAACTGAAGACAAACTGTAAGTTATCGATTCTCGCATAAGTTTTTTTTATAATTTTTCTGAGTGATCCCAAAAAGTTATGGTACGGTGTTAATGAAAAGTGGCCAATTTAGTTACACTTAATTTGTATTGGAATATAGTGTATTCATTATTGTCTATTTCTTGACATTATATTTTGTAATACACGTGGGTAGTTCAAATGTAACAGCAAAGTAGCAAAGAAATAGAATCTACCATAGAGAGAAACTAAAAAACGATAAATAATAGCATTGCATCTTTTTTAACAGTAACTGATGACAAACAGAATGTTATTAAACGTGTATAAATAATAGAATTTTAAAACCGGTGTCAACAAACATCCACCATCATTCTCTTTTAATAATTTCTACAAAAACATTTGTCGCCGATACGGAATTACATTGTTTTAAAAATGAAAGAGTAAAAAATAAATCACACTTTATTCGTAACAGTTAATATTTTATTCTGATTCATTAAAAATATAATAACAGTTCCATATACTAGTATAACAATATTGGCTTTAGATAAAAATTACCAAGAAATAAAATGGAATATGTAAATGCTTACATACTTAATGGGCGTTTTTTTCTTAAGTGTCATTAAGTTAAAAACTACCTTGTAGAAAGGAAATGACTAAAGCAAGGTTATTTTTTAACTTTGAAATATATCTTCGAAGTCAATTGTATCCCGCATTATACTTTTGTACTTAAAGATGTAGTGTTTATAGATTATATTCCTTGTTATTATACAAATTATTCCCGGTATTATAAAGCATTAAAATAATGAGCTACTAATTCTTACGAGTAGTTTATAAATATTCAACAAAGAAAGCTAGTAAAACTTATGCATTCAAGCGTAAGTTAAGAACTAAAGCCTCAAATTATAACTTAATATTAATGCTTAATAAAAATACTTTCAAAATTATGGCAAAATCATTTAATATTTTTTTCAATATATTCATGAAAACATGTACTTACATTAGCTTTTACATATTTATGCACGCCGTACTTTGGGTCACTAAGACTCGCCGGTGGCACCAGTACCAACTTTTGATCCCAAGGGTTTTTAAAAGGATTTTTTAGGAAAGCGATAGCAAAATTCACTAATGCTATAATACTATAAAATAAAGTGAGAACATTTGTCACGAGAAAACGTTTAAAAAGGTTGACATTCATTATTCAAACATGTACTTAGATAGTCGATATAAAAAAAATCATTTGATTTAAACACCGCTGCGCGAACAACTATGAAACGTCTTACGTCCTCCACGAATAAATTCTGAATAGTACAAGTCAACGCTAGTTTTATTAGGAGCGTACTTCGAGCAAAGTCCGATCATACATAGATAACAAATAACATAGTAGTCTATGAACTCAAGGTTCATATTTGTAAGAGAATATTTTCATATGTACTGGTTTAAAAAGATAACTAAGCATACTTTAAAGGTAACTAACTAATGTTAGAGAAATTAGCTTCGAAATCGACTTCGTTACAATTCGATGAACAATTAGGTTCATCATAATTTCTCTTATTTGTTATAATTATTTTTCTTGTCTTTTTATGATATATAATTGTATATATTAAATGTAATAATGCCTACACATTGAGACTTTTTTTTCACTTTTTTGTGATGGTGTTCCTGACGAATTTGTCAACATTTATTTAGGTGAGAGATAGAACACGAATTTAAGATTGATTTTTGAAGTAAACTTAAGGAAACCATACTATTTTTGATTTCATCGGTAACAGTGCGTATCCATGAGTAAAACACGTACACATTTCAACGGGAATTATAGCGGTAACAGCCGTGGTAAAATCATTCTTCCACATCGAGCAAATTATTAGAAATTAATTTTTTGTTAAGATACATACTGGTTACTTTTATAACATATATACAGGTTACCTGTATTTAATACTTTACTTATTTTTACTGTTTAAAATTTGTTGTAGACTGTTTTATTTTATCAATGCACACCGTTCAACAAAGCCCTTTAAAAAGTTTGCAGTCTTAAATATCTTATCGTTTATAACTTCCGTGTGAACGTTGTCTAAACTTTTATATACTGATTTTAACAACATGATTAGCTACTTAGTGCTTGCTCATCCTCACACTACGTACTAACATGCACGTACCAGAACATAGCGGCCTTAGTGAAATTACAAAAACGAACGCGTAATTCATTATTGTTTTCACATAATTACACCATAATTCAAAGTCTTGATAATCTCAGCTGACTACAGATAATTTGTGATCAAAGGTTAATGGGTATTAACAGCACAAGTTTGTAAGTGTACTCAAAAAAAGTTAATTGTCAATAAAAAAGAAGCTGGTTTGACAAGATTTAATAAATAGAATTATTTTACGCTAGAGACGATGAGATATATTAAAAAAAACGCTTTTATTAAGTCATTCAATACTACTTGAACTGTAATATTATTATATTCGCTGCAACAAATTAAATTCAGGTTTCCAAAATTTTTTCATTAATGTTTATAGCAAAGAAATAATGCGGCTTACTTCAAAAAAATATTATTATTGTGAGTAAAATTTATTTTTTAGTTCTCATGACGAGCTGACGGACTGTCTGGGTTAAAGAATGACAAGCTACAGTTAACCCAGCAAAAATATAAATTTATATTGCGAAAGAGTTCATTGACTTTGTCAGTGTCATATCTATAGAGCAGTGTATTAAAAGGCGATGTTATATACTTTTATACTACATACAAAAACATTTTACCATGTAATATAAATGTTACTGTAGATTTTTAGATGTTTTCTCTATTATTAAATTTCATTCATTCTTAATTTTATTGGTGGACGGTTTCTGTTGCCGGCAGCCTATTTTTAAATTAGTAAGCAAACATTACGGTATCCATAGAAATTACTGGGGCAACCAGACTCGAAACCTTTCGTCACGTTGTGTCAACAACAAGCGCCAATAAATTACCAACAGATCATGTTCTCAAGAAATTAATTAATAAATACCGTAATCAAAACCATGTGATTTAAAAAAAAATTACTAGTTATTAACAACACATCGACCTTTTTTAACTTTGACAAAAGTGGATCCCTAGAACTTAAAGTATTTTTTCAAAATATTTAAAAAGATTACTGTTAGAAAGATTTTATCCAAAAAAGTATATTATCGTTCAATTATCAAATACAGAGTTTTATTTCGATGCGCAATAAAACAAAATTATAACATGATAACTATTTATTTAGTTTAATAAAATATGTATTAAATAACATTACTATTTTATTCACGACTGAGCGTTTAATTTAATGAAATTTAGATTTTTTTAATTGACTACATATACATATAACGGAAGGAAAAACTATACGGAATTTGCACATAATCAATTTCTATTTTTTTTTTTACCAATTACTTAAAAACGTATAGGCACGAATTATTAATGTAATATTAATTATATTAAATCAACTTATTTTAAGATTCAGGATATATTACAAATACGTCTAATATTCTTTTTACTAATAATTTAATACGTAGCAGCAGTTTTACTAAAATAATAAGCAATGAAATTGGAATCTGTAACAGTTGGAGTTACTACGTTATAGCAATTCTTATCTATATTTTCTATCAATAGACCTCAAACCATAGAAACATGTCAATAAGATTATATTTTTCGTCTGGGCTATTATAGGAACCATTATTAGACTACAAAGACCTCAAGGCATAAAATAAATAAGAATACAAATTGTTTACAATCATCATTATCATCTTCATCTCAACCGATGGACGTCCATTGTTTGACATAGGTCTTGTTTACTATGGCTCCATAGAATTATCACTAACTACAGAATCAATATCGCTATGAGTATTATAAATCATGGAAGGTTGATCTGAATCACAACACAAAAGTTTATCAGGAAAAGGGAATACTCTATACGTATCCGAAATCCAAGGATTTGCTTCCTTAGAATCTCTTGCTCTTTTCAATCGTTCAGATGTCTCCCTCTCAATGCGTTCCAACCGATCTAAAGCTTTCGAAGGATCCGCATTTTGAAGAGGTTCATTAAAATTTATGTCGATTTCAATTCTGAAAATATATTAGGTAGGTGGGATAATGATTATATTCTCCTTTTTATTGTTTAAATGATGCTACGTTTTTGTTGTGTGTGATTTCATATATGTACATATTACATGATATTCTTAATACCATACATCGCTTATCTTCTTTGCTGCTACTACTCTGCTATCTACTTTAAAAGTTTATATATAATAATGCGTACTAATCGACATAAATACATTAAATAAAATCTATTTATTTTAAGCTAATAAATATTTATTTAAACATTTAATAATAAACCTATATAAAAGAACTTGGATTATATAATTATATAATCACAGTCCACGATTATGTAACCAACATATACCATAACGATATCTATGCATAATAACAAGAATTAATGAATACGAATAAATTTCTATTATACATTGTATTACATTAAAAGTTATAGCGGAACTTTCTATTCATATCAATGGAAGTGTTGTGTAATCGAGTTCGTCACTCATACCCAGTTTCTTCTCTAAACTTGACCCAGGCTTCGTGACACGGTGCTCGCGGAATTTCTTGAGCAACAGCGCGACATGCTTCTCTCATCGTATGTCCTAAAGCCTCTTGCATTTCTATATGATCGTGACACATGACATTTATACAAAAGAGTTACTACAGTTTTATTATAGTAATTTACATTGTAATCTCAATAGCTAGAAACTACAGTGCTGACAATAGATCGATAGTATTAAAAAAATTATAAAATACTGTAAAATATTACCAGATGCCATGTTTGTTAAAATAATTGTTTTTTTATCGGGGGAAGAGGAAATATCCAAAAGATATCATCAGTTTGCTGCCATATTACTAAGAGCTCAGACTTGACCTCAATTTTACATGGAGTTAAGTGACAACGAGGCTGTGAATAGTGAAACATGCTCGCCCGGAAACTCTGTCGCTCAAATGTTGACGATCGGAACACAGAAATGTTGCCATAGCGATAGATTTATAATACGAGAGTGATAGGCTACCCAGGTGACTTCAAAAAACCCTACATCAAGCAAACTCCACAATAAGTAACCCCGGAATCGACGGCGCCAAGCAGGCGAGTTTATTTTGTATAGTTTAAAAACATTCTAATAACTTATAAACTAAATTGGCAAGATAAACAAGGCGTTCATACTAAAAGAAAATAAGCACTGGCACATTTTAATTAGGACTAGAAAATATATCCTACATAAGGGAAAGCAACATGTCACTCGGACAATACTTTTACTCGCCACAGCGGCATTTTCGCAGTGTCATAATGTTAAACACCTATTTAAACATACAATTACCTGTTTTCTTATTTACTCATCTCGGCAAATAAGACGTATGTAACATATTTGATAAAGGCTCTTTAAAAAGGGAACTTATACAGATGAAATCTATTAAAGAAAACGGTTTTTCCTTTTGTTTATTCGACAATGCTAGAAGACTAGCAGAACCTTTACCTGATACGTCCTCCCACAAGAATGTGGCGTTAGTTAGGCTGATAAACACAACCACATTAGGCTTGTCGCCTTTGGGTAAAAAATGTTGTCTCATTTTCTCAGTAATTTCTCTAGCTAGCGTCATCGCTATTCAAACCGAAATGCAGTAATTTTGTACACGACAATTTGTCGCCATAAATAAGCGCTGCGGTGATACCTACCTAGACAACTTCGGCAACAGAGACCTACCGTCAGCAAAATTATTTTTTTTAGGTTATATACCTGTTCCCTCTTGAATTGAAACGGCAGATCGTCGTAACGCCCGTGTCAAATTTCCACACACAGTGCTTTTTGATGTCAATTTGCTACCACTGCTTCGCCATTCAGCATCTATCAACAATTTTTTTTTTAGTATTTGACATCATATTTCTTTATATAAAAATAGAGCATTTGATGAGGTCCATACCGTTAGATAGTAGGTTTGCTAACCTCAATGCATTTTATAATTGAAACAAATTAAATGTCATTTATTTTTATAAATTTAGGTATTACTAGCTGACCCGACAGACTTCGTTCTGTCAAAAAAATTGGAATGTGGCAGTTTTTTGTTCTTACCTATTTTATAAATAAGCTAGCGCAAAATAATCTGGACTGAACCGTCACCCTGGTGATAGGGCGGTGTGTGGGGTTCAGCGCTATATCTGTTCATCTAATAACTAATATCTGCCACATTCCAAATCTTTTTATCAGAATGAAGTCTGTCAGGTAACGCGGTTTGTGCTTGACTGATGTAATGTGGTGAAAACGAATGCATTTTATGACGCGAGCCGAAACTAAAACAAAAGAAATAATACCGCGAAGCCGACCTAATTGAAAATAAGTAGTAATGATCTTTAGCTCTTATCTTGCATTTTGTTACTATTTATGTTATTATTTCATTCGTTTTAAATTCGGCACGCGGCGTTAGATCCTCCGACGCGCATACGCACACTGTTTTGATAGAATGTTTGAATTTGAACTTTGTGCAGCTGTAATAAAGTGCAAATTGACTCTTTAGCGTTACGAACGCACCTACATAGCTTAGACAGCAGTGAAAGCTTGTAATTTAATATAAACTTTTGTTTGTTTGTTTCTGGTTTCTGGTTTCTGGTTTCTAGTTTCTGGTTTCTAGTTTCTGGTTTCTGGTTACTGGTTACTGGTTTCTGGTTACTGGTTACTGGTTTCTTGTTACTGGTTACTGGTTACTGGTTACTGGTTACTGGTAACTGGTAACTGGTTACTGGTTTCTGGTTACTGGTTACTGGTTTCTTGTTACTGGTTACGGTTACTGGTTACTGGTTACTGGTAACTGGTAACTGGTAACTGGTTACTGGTTACTGGTTACTGGTTACTGGTTACTGGTTACTGGTTACTGGTTACTGGTTACTGGTTTCTGGTTACTGGTTACTGGTTTCTGGTTTCTGGTTTCTAGTTTCTGGTTTCTAGTTTCTGGTTTCTGGTTACTGGTTACTGGTTACTGGTTTCTGGTTACTGGTTACTGGTTTCTTGTTACTGGTTACTGGTTACTGGTAACTGGTTACTGGTAACTGGTTACTGGTTACTGGTTACTGGTTACTGGTTTCTGGTTTCTGGTTTCTGGTTTCTGGTTTCTGGTTTCTGGTTTCTGGTTTCTTGATTTCAGATGTCAGATTTCAATTTTCCATTTTCCATTTTCCGTTTTCCGTTTTCCGTTTTCCGTTTTCCGTTTTCCGTTTTCCGTTTTCCGTTTTCCGTTTTCCGTTTTCCGTTTTCCGTTGTTTTCCGTTTTCGTTTTCCGTTTTCCGTTTTCCGTTTTCCGTTTTCCGTTTTCGTTTTCCGTTTTCCGTTTTCCGTTTTCCGTTTTCGTTTTCCGTTTTCGTTTTCCGTTTTCCGTTTTCCGTTTTCCGTTTTCCGTTTTCCGTTTTCCGTTTTACGTTTTCCGTTTTCCGTTTTCCGTTTTCCGTTTTCCGTTTTCCGTTTTCCGTTTTCCGTTTTCCGTTTTCCGTTTTCCGTTTTCCGTTTTCCGTTTTCCGTTTTCCGTTTTCCGTTTTCCGTTTTCCGTTTTCCGTTGTTTTCCGTTTTCCGTTTTCCGTTTTCCGTTTTCCGTTTTCCGTTTTCCGTTTTCCGTTTTCCGTTTTCCGTTTTCCGTTTTCCGTTTTCCGTTTTCCGTTTTCCATTTTCCAATATCCAAATCCAATATCCAAGAGCCAAGAGCCAAGAGCCAAGATCCAAGAGCCAAGAGGCCAAGAGGCCAAGAGGCCAAGAGCCAAGAGCCAAGAGCAAAGAGAAAAGAGCAAAGAGAAAAGAGACAAGAGCCAAGAGCAAGAGCCAAGAGCCAAGAGCCAAGAGCCAAGAGCCAAGAGCAAAGAGAAAAGAGACAAGAGAAAAGAGACAAGAGCCAAGAGCCAAGAGCCAATAGCCAAGAGCCAAGAGCCAAGAGCCAAGAGCCAAGAGCCAGAGCCAAGAGCCAAGAGCCAAGAGCCAAGAGCCAAGAGCAAGAGCCAAGAGCCAAGAGCCAAGAGGCCAAGAGCCAAGAGCCAAGAGGCCAACAGGCCAACAGGCCAACAGGCCAACAGGCCAACAGGCCAACAGGCCAACAGGCCAACAGGCCAACAGGCCAGCAGGCCAACAGGCCAAGAGGCCAAGAGGCCAAGAGCCAAGAGCCAAGAGGCCAAGAGCCAAGAGGCCAAGAGCCAAGAGCCAGAGCCAAGAGCCAATAGCCAATATCCAATATTCCAACATTCCAACATTCCAAAATTCCAACATTCCAAAATTCCAACATTCCAACATTCCAACATTCCATCATTCCAACATTCCAACATTCCAACATTCCAAAATTCCAACATTCCAACATTCCAAAATTCCAACATTCCAAAATTCCAACATTCCAACATTCCAACATTCCAACATTCCACATTCCATCATTCCAACATTCCATCATTCCAACATTCCATCATTCCAACATTCCAACATTCCAACATTCCAATATTCCAATATTCCAACATTCCAACATTCCAACATTCCAATATTCCAATATCCAATATTCCAACATTCCAACATTCCAATATTCCAACATTCCAATATTCCACATTCCAACATTCCAACATTCCAACATTCCAACATTCCAACATTCCAATATCCAATATTCCAACATTCCAACTTCCAACATTCCAATATTCCAACATTCCATCATTCCAACATTCCAACATTCCAATATTCCAACATTCCAACATTCCAACATTCCAAAATTCCAACATTCCAAAATTCCAACATTCCAACAACATTCCAATTTTTTAAAAAATAAAAAAATATTTTTTGGAGTGGGCAACCCTGACCACTTAGGGGTTTGAAAAATACATAGTAGCCGATTCTCAGACCTACTGAATACGCATAAAATATTTCATCAGAATCGGTCAAGCCGTTTCGGAGGAGTATGCGAACGAACATTGTGACAAGAGAAATTTATATATTAGATTAGATAGATTAACCCTAGCCCATATTTGTGTACGACATATGTGTCTATAATTGAAACTTTACCCATCAGCGTATTCATTATCTGCAACCGTGACGGTGCATCAACAGAAGGTCGATCAGATGCTGTTCGAGGTCTTTGCGGCAACACCTGTTTTGGTGGTCGTACACCGGCGTTTTCCGTGGTCGCTGGTCGTCTTCGATTTGTTTTTGGTTCTTTGATTGCTTTTTCTTCGACATTTTCCCAACCATCTTGACAGTGTGGTACCTGATAATATATTTTTTATTCCTGAAATCTTGTTATGACTGCTTTATATTATATAGGAAAAGAATAAAGAACTTCATTTAAACAACCTATGAATTAGCACAAAATTATTTAATTATTTCATTCATTATTATTACTTAACAATACGAATATGAATATCACAGGATTGCAGTAGTTTCCCACGACCTTCACTAGGTCACCGGTACTCTTTGTGGAAAGAGTTTCAGCAGCAACATATGAATAATTTAAGAAATAAAAACTTCATATTAGGGGAGATATTAACCTGTACTTTCTCGAAAGTTCTAATATTAAGTCAGTATAAACATTGTGATTCTTATGTTGAAAAGATTGCCTTATATCTCTACATTGTATTATATATACATACATATATGTACAAACAATAGTACCTGGAATATTTCCGAAGATGGTCCAGCTATTGCATCGTCTTCAGCTGTCCCTGATTTCCTTAGTACTTTTTTGTCACCTTCTTGATCACTTCCATTTTCCGATTCGGAAGAGTTATCCCACTCCTCCAAGTAGCCATCGTCTATAAAAAAAATATAAAATTAATGAGATAAATGTACGAATATTGGTTGGTATGTAAGGAGTTTTTTTATATTTTGAACGTCTGTTATGACGTCTTTGGTAAGTTAGCGTCGCGCTTTGTGCAAATCGTGAGGGTTACATACAGATGGCGTCGAACTGGTCGTGTTGGTAATCAATTGGGGAGGCCTATATTCAACATTGAACAACAATAGGCTGGAATGATGATGGTACTGAATAGTAAATGGAGTCTATTTTAAGTCTAATTACTAACCATGTTCAAATTCTATCTTCAATGCCAACGCCAAACCGTTCAAAAATAAACAAAGCATGGCAGAATATATGATTGTAAGAGGAAAAAATACTACAAATTATGGCTCCAACAATAATGTTAGTAATAATTTCTTTAGTGCAAAAATAATTGTTTTCAATTAAAGTAGGAATTCAAGTTTTTTAAAGCAGGTGATACTGGTTAGGTATTTATTTATAGCCATAATATAACAAATTAAAAAACAATGTGAATTCATATACACGTATCAATAATACAAATGTATCCGTAATAGTATAATACCTACTAGTAACGTCTGTATCCAAAGGTTGGTCATCCAAAGAGGTCAGCATGGGCAAAGTTGTAGCAATTGTAGATCGATAACCAGACGATTCCGCAAAAGGAGTTCCGTTCAAAAATAAACGCCGTAGAGAACTACACACTCCCAGAGTCCAAATTCGACTAGATTCCGATATTGGATTACTTAAAAGAAGTACTAGCAATTAGTTTTCAATAAGTTACGTCAACAAAATGAAAATACATAACGAATTATTTATAACACAGCAATAAATAAACTGGGTTATATTTTTAATGGTTGTGAACAAAAGCTTTATATTACTTAGATAAATTGAGTGTATTGAGCTTTTGCAGAACCGCGAGCGGATGAAGATCTTGTATACGATTTCCAGCTGCATGAAGTTCTCGTAAGGGACCCACACCCCATACCCCGTCCAGAGACGTAAGGCCACAACGATTTATGCTCAGCATCTGGGAATAAAGACCAAGAATGTTATACAAATCATTTATCACAAGACTTTATAAAGAATCTTTTCAACTATTAATTACACTTATATTATAAGTACAAATAAATCCAAAAACAAGCCATTGCCCCAGGAGTTATTATATTAGCGCATGTAATATGAATTTATAGTAAAAGTCAACATGTACCAAAAATCTAGAACGTTACACCAAAGGCGCGAAAATGACAAACGTTTAAAAAGCTCGTGTCAGTTGGCTGCATATAATTTTCGTTAAATACTTTCAATTACTTTTCAGGCGTTGGTTATATTTTATACTAATAACCATCTAAAAATCCGCACAAATGAAATTTTAGCATATATTTATCGAAATAATAGATATTTAAGTAACTACGATACTTAAAGTCAAAAAGCATTTCAAAAATGTTTGTCAATTGATTTCCGAAACGGCTGGCATATTTTCATCGTGAGTTACTTGAGCAGAGTTCGGCGCAAAGAAAGATTGTTTCCTTTAATACAAATAATAATCAAAAAATTTTCATGTAACGTCCAGTACAATGCCTGCTAATGTATACTTAACTTTACCTGTAAAACATATGTACATAACCTTTAGATGTATTAAACCAATTCCAAGTTCCCGCAACGTTTGTATTGCGCTTCCGTCCAAAGTCAATGATCGGAGTCGTGGCACGAGCACATGCAATCTCCGCAATCCAACGCGCTCGGCTACCACGCGCAACTTAGCTTCACGTATCCTTAACACATCTTCGTCGGATGTTACTCCACTACACTCTTTCTATAACATGTAAACTGTGTTATTTTCTTTGTCGCATTTAACGAACATTTAATTTTACGATCTTCTCATAAAACATCAGTATAATTTGCTGTTAACTTTTAATATTCCAAAAAAAAGTAATTCTTATCATTTGATAAATATGTTACGTACCAATAATTCTATCAAAGTCAGCTCTCTAGGAATAACAATACGTCTGTACCCAGGTAAACGTCGCTCTAATTCGTCCTGACCCGCGGGTTGTTCCGGTTCAGGCGGCGGCATCGACAAAGCTCTGTTTCAAAATTGCGTAACTTATATTTAGCATTATTGGTTAATTCAAAATACAGAGCCGTTTTTTGAGCTTTATTTTTAACATAAAACAGTATTTACTTTGGTTAATCTACTACAAGACAAAAACAAACAGATAGCTTACCTAAATAATGGTGTTGCACGTATATTCGGAGGTTCAGGAGAACTAGCACTAGATATCTCTGAAGGTGACGGAGACCCGATGACACTTGGGGTCCGTGGTGCAGAACCAAGTTCTAAACATGGAGCTTCGTGTGATGGCATTACAGTCTAAAAAATGTTTTACATATAGATAATCTCTTATCACATTAACCCTTGGTTCATTTTTTTCCACTCATAAACATTGATTTCTGATCCCGAATTTTCAGTTAAAACTCGAACTAATTTCCAAGTTATTCATTTATGTACTTCGCATTCAAAGTATTTAGCAAAAAACAAAAATAAATAGCTATTGTTTACATTATGATAAGATATCAAAGTACGCCTCATCTTCTTCTACATCTAATCCTATAAGATTTATAATGAACTAAAAACAGTAACTACGCTTTATCAAAGGAAACCTAATACAAATTTGCAATTATCTTTTAAAAAATTATATTATCACTCAAACATCCTTGTAGACCTTTTGATATATAATAAGTTCTGACTTTAAGTTTATTACCAATGTTTTAAATATGTTCTTACAGTATAATTATTGGATTGACGTGTTCAAAAATGTTAGTGCCATATCGAAACCAAATTTAAAAAAAAAATTGCACAACGCTAATCTTGAATATTAAAACTTATTTCATGCAATAACAAATTCATATTAATCGCGAAGTGTTATTCAGATTTCGTTGTTTTAAAGTAACCGAGCGTCAAAAATCTTGAATACACAAAAAATATTTTAAAAGTCAAAAAGTGATAAAACATTAACGTTGCCTGTAGCAACGTTTGACAGTATAACCATAGATGTAATAAAAAAAAGTCCAGACACTGTCTCCGGAACTTAAAAGTAAAGAACTCCAAAGTAAGTCGGTTTGCTTTACGGATAATACACCTTTTGCACTATTATAGTTTACCGCTCACCATTACCCACAGACACCGCCGAAGGAGCCACGCAAGAAAGGGTCTGGGTTCCATCTAATGTAATATGAAGTATACATTTCGAGTAGGGTAATTTATATACTAATATACGATGTATGGCTGCCTTCAGTTGTTACGAATCAAAATATCATCGAAACTCAACTTTGAGCAGTTCATCGAGTCTAGACTAAAAGTAGCTGCAAGGAAACTAGGAATCCTCGCCAGCGTACTACGGTACTTCCCAATGAGTCAACTGCTAGATGTTATACGGTGTGAAATACCTATTACATTGTACAAAGCGCAAGTCGATCGTGTCTAGACACTGCTGCCACTACGAAGCTGGACTTCTTCGCATTATTGTCTACGCTACATTTCGATACGCTACAGTACGATATAATGCAATAAAATATTTACCTATTATCTAATGATATTTTGTTTTAAAAATATGAAAAGGTATATGTAATGTATTATATTTCGTTTATTTTATTAATTTTCATCAATACTTGTATTTGTTAGGTTCACAGAACCGATGGCACATATTACAGAGTGATAGAAAAATAATAACATTAAGCATTCTTACAAACGTGATCAAACCACCTTGACGTGAACATAACATAGTACCTATTTACGTAACACAAATAAGAAATCAACGATTAATAAAATTCGAGTTCTAAAGACAATAACGAATTATGTAATTTTTTTATTTCTTTTCTGTTAAAGAAATGTGATATTTTCCATCAGGCAATTAATTTCTCACTCGCACGCGCACTTATGACTATTGCGATGCCTCTGTTGTTGTTCAGCGAGATTCCGTCGGGACTATCTCATTACGTATTTCAAATGAATGAAATTAATGTTCATTTGAATTTATTTTTGATATTATCTTTTAACAAAGCAAATAACTTACAACTGTGGGCCTAAAAAAAAACAATGTCTTTATGACCCCATGAAGTTATGCTTTACTAAAATTGGCTTTATATATTATTGTCATTTGTCTTTATGAGAACGAATAGACAAAGAAATTTTGATAATGTTGTACCGAACTTTTGGCGGGAATATTATGACTTATCTATCAATCGATGGAACAATACTTGTAAAAAAAACTGTGCGACAAAGGTTTATTGATTTACCCAACGTTTTATTTAATAGAACAATGATGTCCAACGGGATACATTCGGATCATGAAGAATATCAATATCTTAAACTAGTAAAGCAAATCATTGATAAAGGTATGCATTTGGTAACGTCTTAGCTTACACAGTTTAGCTGTTTTCGTTGTTATGAACGGTAAGTAATTAAAAGCAAAATATATCTTGCAGGTGACAAAAGGATTGACAGAACAGGGGTAGGAACTCTTTCGATATTTGGTGCAATTCAAAGATATTCTCTTCACAATGATACTTTACCACTTTTAACAACTAAACGTGTGTTTACAAGAGGAGTCATCGAAGAGTTGTTGTGGATGATATCAGGCTCAACTGATAGCAAGGATCTTGCTGAAAAAGGTGTCCACATTTGGGATGCTAATGGTTCAAGAATGTTTTTAGACAGATTAGGTTTCACTGATCGTGATGAAGGTACATTGTAATAATATTCTGTACATTGTTTTTAGTTGTATGTATATATATAAATGTATTGTTTTCCTCTCTCCTCTTTAGTTTGCATATAATCATTATGGAAATTACTTTGTGATAATATTGGGCAATATAAGAAGCACAATAATTTTCGGCGTGTATTCTTTGTACCACTTCATTAATATGGAAACTGAGGTTCTTTTATTAAACTCTGTCCGCCTACAGGGAGTTTTGCCACTGCAACACATTTCATTACAGCTCTGCGATTCCATTACTAAGGCCCTTTCATCCATCCGTTACATATGCTATGCATTCTATCCATAACCGCTGCAGTCTCACAACTCAGTGCTATGCTGGTTACTCAGGTTCTTCAATGTCCTCATTTGGATTTGTCGAAAGGTATTCTTAGCATTGACCTCTCCAACTCACCATGGTTTGGAATAGTAAGGTCATCACTAGCAACAACAATGAAGTTTAGACTAAATACATATTCATTTTACATTTGTTATTATTTATGCTATGGATAGCTCTTATAAACATGTTTAAATAGTTGCTTTGTTAAGGTGATCTGGGCCCTGTATATGGCTTTCAATGGAGACACAGTGGAGCTAAGTATGTTGATGCAAAGTCCGATTATAAAGGCCAAGGCATTGATCAGCTACAAAATGTTATAAATACTATAAAGTAAGTTAATATTTTTTTTAGTACCTACTATATCTTCTCTTTCCCTTTGTCCCTCAGTAGGGTCAATATTTGACATAGTTTCCTCTACTTCTCATGGTTGTGGGCTCTAGCTCGTCGTGTAGTGCTTACTCTCATACCCTTTGAGTGACATATTTGGGGAGATCCATTACCCAAATATTAGAGGCCAAGGCAAGTGTGCTTTACTTTCTGGTTGTCCTTACCAAGAGAGGTAAAGCAGAGGATTATTTCCTGTAAAGGAATCCTAATTGTGACAAGTGCTAGATGCAATGGAGATATGTACTTTATGTTTCTGAGAATATAACACTGTGAAGGTGGATCAATATGAGAAGTTTTATCTGTTTAATCATAATTGACATAACAACTAACACTGAGGCCCAGTAAGCATTTTATTAATGCAAAACAGAGGTTCATTTTAAAAAAAAATCTATGTTGTTGCAATAAGCGCCATGAATTTTTGCTATTTATAAATATTTATTTACAGAAATAATCCAGCCGACAGAAGGATGATAATGTGTTCATGGAATCCATCTGATTTGAATAAAATGGCATTACCACCATGCCACTGTATTGTACAATTTCATGTAGCTGATGGTAAACTGTCATGTTTAATGTATCAAAGAAGCGCCGATATGGGCCTTGGTGTACCATTTAACATTGCCAGTTACTCTCTTTTAACACACATGATTGCACATATTACAGGATTGAAGGTAAAAATTGTGATACAATATTAATAACTACTACTCGTGTTTAGGTTACTATTTATGTAAAATGCAATAAACAATGTTATCGGAAACTATATTGTTGTTAGGTCTCACTTACCAGATAGTGTCTACCTGCATATGTTTCTCATACCAAGCATAAAAGTATTAACGGTACTAAGTTCGAGTTTAAATTATACTGTACCTTAAGAACTTAGTATGATGGTAAGACAACCTTTTATCTCAATGTGTCAAACATTCTGCAGTGTGACCTAAATATTCTAACAGATATTTTATTATATTATTAGATAGGTAACTCTTACAACCATTTGAAAATCATTCTTATTTTTTATTATAAATTATTTGCTAAAAAATAATTACGGAAAGGTTGCTGCGCCTAATTGCATTCTCTCAGTCTACCTTCATTACATTAATGGGTAAAACTAAATTGCTTAAACACATTAACTTTCTATAGAGATATGACTAACTTTTGTCTAGTGATATGGAGTTCCCAGGTTCGATTCTGGTGGCATATGTTTGTGAACTTTAGTTGGTGGTCGGCATTTTTCAAATCTGCCCAGCTCACTAACACCCCCATATTGTAAATCTGCCGTTATTACACATTGCCTTGTTCTAGCTGTTAATATATGTAATTTAAATGGAGCATGCTTCACCATTCAAAGCCTCATTATCACTTAATACAAAGTGAAATAGGGGTCAAACATTACTAAACTGTATATTTAAAAAAAAACAAAAACCACCAGAAATAAAATGCATTGTTCAAAGACAACTCATAGAGTTTAAATACTTTTATTTTACAGCCAGGAGAATTTGTGCACACAACGGGTGATACCCATGTGTACTTAAATCACATTGAACCATTAAAGAAGCAACTGGAGCGAAACCCTAGACCATTTCCAACACTTAATTTTGCTAGAAAAGTTCAATCAATAGACGACTTTAAATATGAAGATTTCATCATTAAAAATTATAATCCTCATTCCAAAATTGATATGGAAATGGCAGTATAGAGATGGTTTGTGTTATTCAAAGATTTTAAAATATTTTTTTGTAGAATTGAGAAATTAATTCATTATAAATTAAATGACGATCAGTATTTTTTTGGATATTTTTTATTGAAACACTAATTAATCCTTGACTCATCAATATTTATTAACAAATATTTATCAAAACTAGCCAATCATTTATTGCTTTCAATTAAACTAAAGTTATTAAACAAAACCCCAAAAAATCATAATTGCATTAAAGTATATCAAAGAAAATGATGCAAAATTGATATTTATATAATTTATATAATATTTTGACAACAAATTCGTAAGTCTTATTACCTTACAGCTAATAAACATTTGAAGGTATGTTACAATAGCATTTTGTACACTATTTACTGATAATAGCCCCCACATTGTTTTGATTGATAATAAATATTAACTAGAGCAAATAGATGCTACCGGGTATTCTATACCAATGTGATGAAAAACTGTAACATTGTTTGTACCAAAGAATGTATAATGAAAAATGATTGCAATTCATCAACACATCTGGTCATCCTGTGGTGGCACCTGAAAGGTAAAAGAATACATATTCAATTAAAATTCTAATAACATGTACAGCACTCTACTTATTTCTTCTACTGGGACTTGATGGATACACAACCAATATTATGATCACATATCCACAATAGCAGTTCTTGGAACATATTGATTTCATCTCAACGCTTTTCTTCAGAGAAAATTAACAGTCAGTGGGGTTGGAACTCGGAAAACTTAGAGATAACACATAACTACTTAAGAAACTGAGCTTTTTCTACCACAGCCTCTTTTCTATTAGTCATCTGGACAACAAATCTTTCATCTATTAAAATTAAATTATATTAGTAAATAATTTTCTATTTAGAATTTGACTGCTTATCAAAAATGCTTGCCATTTCACGAGTAGATCAATTGCAGGATCGGTGTACTTGCATCATAATATTGAATCATGTCACAGAAAAAGGTACTCCTTTTCCTGATGTTCTCCTTTTGAGGTTCTTTATGACACCGATGGTGTTCGTGTGTGTGAAGACGTTCTAACCAATCACCCACATGATTAATTAATAAATTATTGCAACAAGTTATTAAAGCATACTAACCTGAGATACTCCTTCATCCAACCTACTACTAGGCACTGGCAATGCAGCTAATTGCTCAGCTAGTGCTAACGTCATTTCAGACTCTACCATAATTTCAACCCATAGTGTATCTAAAAACAATTTTATAAGAAATATTGTGTCCTAATTTAATGAATATTTAGCACAACATATATGGCAAACCTTCTTTAAATAATATTTTTAAGGAATTCTAAGTAATCATTAAAAATTTTGATGTAAAAGTAATAACTTACAATCATACAGCAATAATAATTATTCTTATTTCCAAAAATTAAAAACAAAAGCTTCTTCAATTTATTGTCAAATATGATATGTTAATAAAAAATAGGTTTTCATAAGCACACTAACAACTCTTTATCATAACTTTAAATCTACTTATTGTTATTTAAAATCTTGGGTCTTGTATTTTTGCAGTCTCTGGGTCTGTGAACCTAGTAACAGTTAGACACCACCCACAACAAAGTTTGAAAAGCTGTTACAGACGATTAAGTCTAGCAGTCATCTTTGACAATACTGCATCCATTATCATACTGTGTATTATTATTGAAATTTTAAATCAAAACATGTTATGATTACCATAAGCAAATTTTTTGTATATCAATTATTATCATACCTCCAATTTGGTCACCTTTATCAGTAACCAAGTGAAAATAACCCCTATAAGAACCAGCTACATTAGGTGCTGTTAACTTCATTGTAACAGTAGTGGAATGTCCTGGAGGCAAAGGAGGGACATACATTGGTGTTGCATCAAAATGTTGGCCTCCTGCCTGTACTAGCCTACAGCTTCCTGGCCACGGTTCTGCTCCTGTATTGGCAATACACCAACTTTGTTCTAAACTGTAATCAGAAACTATAGCATTACAGGCTTTTTGTTTATCTTTTCAGAAATCCTGTGTTTGTCTTAAAATGAAACATATGCTGTTATAAAGTGTTTATATCTTGTATAGTTTTGGTTACCCAACTCACAGTTAGAATCTAAAAATTCTAACAATGATTAGGCTAATTTTAAATATTTAATTTGTAAAAACCAAATTAATTATATATTATTAAACTATTCATAATAATGGAAAATCTTACCAAGAACCGGGAGTTACTGCGGTTTCTTGATTTTGTGCTTCTTTTAAAGACATTGAAGGAAGTTTATGGGGCAGACTATAATCTAAATAACAACAAATTGCAGCTTGTAAGTTCCTAAAACAGTTATAACAATAATCAATATAAAATATAACGAAATAAATATTTAAAAATACAAATGTTGTATAGTTGTACCAATTACTCATATCCAAGAAAAAACTTGCTGTGTTATAGTTTAAACTAGGGCCTAGCAACCTTAGCATTTGCCCTATGAGTTCTTCTCTATCGGTTGTATTCATACAACTAAACTGTAATAATAAGTTCTGATCTATCTCTCCAGAAATTGCTGAGCCGTCCACATCCATTATGCTAGGTAAATTAAAACGCACTTGTCTGTTTTAATATATACGACATTCCCTTTGTTTACGTACTACAGCTGACTAAAATTCGACAGTAGAAGTTTTGATTTTTTATGTAATTAAACAAAAAAAAATTCGAAATTAAATTAAAGAATGTTTTATGAACAATACAATGAAATTTTATGTCGTAAATTTGGAATGAAAAATAAAGAACTACATAAATTTACACAATTGTCAATTACAAAAGTGTTTTAGTGTTGGCCAACTTAAAAATTATCGCTAGCAACTATTTCAATGTCAAGGTGGCGAGATCACATGAAAAGTGTATTATTGTAAATGAATAATCTTTTTTTTTATATTATTTTGAATCCGTTACTTAATCTGCGTGATTTTTTTTAATAACAATGTTAAAATTAAGATTTAGTATCGAACCTGTACTCATAACAGATAAAGTGATAATAACAGATGAAATTACCTCAATGTTACAGATAAAAAAATTACACAAAAAATGAGGAGTTTCATGCCTAATAACAAAATTTACGTATATGTATAAAAATAAAGTTTCCACATAAAAATCTTAATATAACACATATACACATATTAACTTATTAATTTGTCTCCTAAAATAGTTATTTAATAGACGTATACTGATTGTAAGGGTGCACTTTCTTTAATAAAAACCAATTAACTGAGACAATGTATAACAAAAAAAATAAATGTAGAACAATAATCATTGCGTCTTAATAAGTATGCGTGAAACTCTGTCTTGCACTGCTTGCGTTGAACAGCGAATGAATGCATGATGGTAAAAGATTACGTGGGTGTAAAAATAGTCGTTAGGTTTTATGTTATAATTGGACTTTTTTATTTTATTTATTTATATATTATATAGTAGATGATAAATATAATAAAAATGAATAAAACTGGCCTAATATTTTATTCTGTGCTGATTTAAATGTTGCCTACTTTGGACAAAGAAAACCTACCCCATGAGTTTGACGTTTCATTGATGATTATTTTCGTCAATTTTCAGTTTCAGTACCTCCACTACGACATATGTTTGTTAATTAGTGCGTTTTGCCTTTTAATAAAAAAAGGCTAAAAATTTTAGGGTTTTTCCTCGTCTGTTTCAACTGTTGTTTATTGGTAGCTGTTAAAAAAAATATACACAGTTTTCTTATAGAATAAAATTAGACGGGTTTTATTTTTCAATTGTAAAATATTATAGCGGATATGCTTTTTATTACATTTTTATGTTAATGAGGTCAATCTCCTTACATTTACAACTGAAATTCTAATTAAAATTGTATGAAAGTCAAAATTTACACATTTAACATGCGGTTAACTTTAAGTAGTATTATGCATATTAAGTTTTAAATCATTTTATATCATGCCGAAAGAGCAAGAAAAAAATTATGTTTGTACTCAAGCTGGGTGTAATAACAAATATAATCGACCATATAGATTAGAACAACACTTGCTCAGCCATTTTAATATTGTAAGTTCATTTACGATGTTATTTGTTTTTGTTTCACTAATTGGGTAAAAATATATATTTAAAATGGAACAATGTATTTTGCAGAAACCATTTCCATGTCCATGGGATAATTGTCCTAGAGCCTACTCTAATAAAAGTCATATGAATCGACATGTAGCTAATGCACATAACAAAATTGAAACTAATATTATATTCAGGTATTTTATTCGCTCTTTTAAACAAAAAATTGTAAGTACTGTACACTTACAAATACTATCTTAAATGTAAATTGTTACATTCACATTAGATTATGTAGTCTTTATACATATTTTTTTATGCAATAGAAAATATTTAATTAATGGAGGCATTTAACATATCATAGCCTTTCCTTTTTGTATCAATCTCAATTTTTCTTGTCTGTTGTAAATAAATATATTAATTTTTACAGTTGTCCACAATGTCTAAAAACATATTCAAACCGTCAAAACTTAAAGAAACACATAAGACAGAAGCACATGGTTACTCTGCCATTTGTGTGTGACTATTGTAAAGCCCAATGCAGAAAAAAACACCAACTGAGTGCTCATATGTATATACACAATGGAGTCAAAGCATTCAGGTAAGTCAAATAATTTTTTACTTTTTCATTTTTCTTAAAAGTGGTGTTTAGTTTTTTCTTAATAAAAATTCAAACCAGCTCCAATAACTGTAAGTAATAGATGTTTTTAAATATCGGTAAGATATTTCTATCATATTGTTTAAGTGTTTGTAAATTAAGGCATAAATTGCTTAAATTTTAATAAAAATATTACATTATTCACAGATGTGATGCTTGTCCAAAAAAATTTGTCACTCTCTATGAAAAAAAGAAACATATGAGATGTCACAAGATTTATAACTGTGAACAGTGTTCTATGAAATTCAATTATTGGTCTAAGTATCAAAAACACAGAAAATCTGCACATGCCTCTAAAAGTAAGTATTGTGATAGTATTGTATTTTAAGAAATTTTTAAAGCAATGACATATTTACCATTTGCTATTAACATGTTAATAGTTCTCTCACCATTCTGTTGTTAATTAGTAAAGAATGCAAACTGAGTCTCCACCTCACAGAAATGAAAGAGTTCTGGAAAAAAGCAATAGTTTTGGCGATATCCGCCAACATAATGTATGTGCTGACCAGTACACTGAGTGTAGTTGTTGGCTTATTATTTAATTTACCCACTGATTGAGGAGGACTATGTTGAATATTAGAAGTCTGGAATAATATTTGTGATGATGATGTTTGTTATTTACTGGTGGTAGGTACTGATCTATGTTGCCAAAGACCTATCTAAGTACCACTACAGCTCACATAACCACAAAGCAGGGGGGTGTAAACATTACTGCAATAGTGGTGTAGTTAGTGTGGTAATCAGGCTTGACATTTTACTGGCTTCATGTCTCAATGCAACAAGCTTAATGTACATAGCAATCTAACTAGCACTACATTGTTATATATGTATGCATTGTTGTGCTATTAGATAAACTTTCTGGTTTTTGAAACTTCTTATGTAAAGTATTTAATATTTTTTTTAATATTCCTCCTTATTTTTACACCCAGTGTACATTGAGTACTCTTTTTCAGAATATATTTGTAATGAATGTGGAAAAGTTTACAATCAGAGGAGTCACATAATACGACACATGAAAATACACAGTAACACAGAAAATAGAAGAACATTTTCTTGCCCTTACTCTGGCTGCTTCAGGTTAAGGAAAAGCCTTTAATAAATTTACGATAGGTGTTTAAATGTAGCAATTTTAATTATAAAACTGACAAACAGCCCATTTATTGATCCCACTGCTGAGACTCGCCACCCTTTGTCAGAAAAAGTGAGTCTGGGTAATCTATCCCCTGTATGGGTTAAATGAGGATTGGTGGACGTAACATGTTCACAAGAGCTGTTCTTTGAAGAGATCGATTACGACATGTTGTTTTCCTTGACGAGAAGATCAAGCTTAGTTGGGATAGCACGCGTGTCTTTTGTCGAAACGCATACGGCCGCCGTATATACTAAGCTATGACGGCTTCGTAAATTAAAAGTTAGGAATCTCCTTGTACCCTAATTTTAGTTATTTTTATTTTATTTTGTAGAATAATTCTACACCAGCGATATTTCCAGAACGAAATGAGTTGGGGAAACAACATAAAGCTGAAATAATAATGATGATCTGGGGACATTAAAAAATACGAAGCCTAATTAATTTTTAACGTCAGCAACGACTGCGAGTGTCTTGGTGTTACGGCTTCTCTACCGCGTCTTGATACTTTTATTTTATCTCAAGTTTAGATTTTTTTCTTTTCAGACGTTATTCAAGAAATAGTAATCTCACACAACATATTATAATAAAACACAAGAAAATCAAACATATGTGTACTGTTTGTAATGCTGATTATAGCTCAAAGGTATATTCGACAAAATAATTTTCTTAGATATTATAATTCTTTTCTACTCTAATTACTACGCTTTTTTAGGCTAAATTGAATGAACATCTCAAGGCGCATAAGGATGGTTATCAAAAAACAAAGAAGGAACCTAAAACACTTGCAACCGGGCGCAAAAAACGAAAAGATGTAGACTCCATAAAAGTAAACACTGCTCTCAAGCTTGCCGGCATCGTGAGTTCAAATGATGAAATAATCAATTCGAGCATTCATAAAGCAATTACAGAAATAGACATAACGCAATAAAAATGATTATTATTAAAAACATTAAATATTTGTTTAAAATGTTCTATTTTTTTAATTTTTGCTATCACAGTACTTACGAAAAGGAGACGTATCTAACGATAGGTCTCGTAAAAAGGTTTAAAGCAGCTCAGCGAGCTATAGATCGAATCGGTAAAGGGAAAAATAAAGGTCGCCTAAATAGCTCAGCGGAGTAGTACGCTAAAGAGACAACCGGTGTACCATCTTGTGACGGGTGTATGAGCATGGAGATCGAAATCCCGTCGGGACACCCAGAAAATGACATAGCAACTGGTTCTTTTAAGAAAATATTGATAATTATCTCTTTAAAATAAATGATTCAAAATAGGTATTACATGGAACCTCTGTAATAGGGCCCAATGTAAAACACTCATTCGTTAAAAAAATCGGGTAGTGCTTATTAACAACGCGGACACGAATGCACATAAAGTACACCGTAGCTAAGGTACTAATTTACTAAGCTAATGTGGCTTACTATTCCAAGTTCCTAATTAATGAGCGCAAAACTGTGTTGTGAAAATTTTATAATTAGTACTGTTCTTATGAACAGGGCGTGTTTTTTGTGGCCTGGGCTCTAATTTTTTTTTCGTGATGACTAACAATATTCATCTTCACTCAAAACGTGATCAAACAGCTATTTAGGTTTTGTTATTATGTCAATGATTCTCGAACCTTTGCCTATTTAACGTTTTTCTGTATAAAATGGCATAGCGAAGATAATTTTGGCGGCGAGTCGGACGTATGTGAGAACCCAGATATAATAAATTTTCAATAGTTATCTGGGAAAAAGCACTTCAAATTAAGCGAATTCTTCGGAATACTCACAATTTAAATATTTCGATTTTAATTATGTGCTAGTGTACGGATCTATCTTTACTGATATCTTGTAGGTACAGAAACAATAAAAATGTGCGAGAGAACAAGAACGAGAACGAGTCGGGAGAAAAAACCTATATTTGTTTATTTGTAAAGTTATCAGTATAGTCCATTGAAATGGAAAATAATAACATATTTATTTCATTATACAAATTTTTTTTATGGTGCTTGTTCCATTACGTTTCTCTTTAACTACACAATTTATGTAAAGAATTTTGAAGTGTTATGTTAGCAACACTGGATACTTGTTACTTGTCAGTATTATCAAAACAGTGGATTGGTATTCCACGTTTGCATAGAATTTTAATTTTAAAATATTTATTTTATTTTAATCAAGAAAAATAGATGATTATAACTAGTTTTGTAATTAAACCATAATCTCTTATATCGCATTCCTCTTATAATTTAATAATCTTTAATTTTATAATTCCATTATCTACGAAGTACCTTTTATAACAAAATACAGTGGTAAGGCCATTGTTCAGAATATAAACATTAGTGAATTTTTTACGTAAAATGGAGTTAACACTAAATGTTTTTACTTTGAATTGCTGGTAAATTTTTTATTTTGACTAATTGAATTGTTTTCGTCGAAAGTTTCATTTACAGCAATTGTATGTTACAGGGGAATACCAGTTGTTTCCAAAAATCGTAAAGAAAGAATAGAAGCTATTGCAAAATATTTAATGCACAGTACTCATACGATTGTCTGCCTTCAAGAAATTTGGAGTGAACAGGATTATTTATTTTTAAAGGACAGTCTTAAAATTATTTTACCTTATTCTCATTATTTCTATAGGTAATGTTAAGCTTTTTTTATGGACTTAAAACTACCGTTTCTTAGCAATATTTATGTTTTATAACTTTTTAATATTTCAGTGGTGTTCTTGGTTCAGGATTGTGTGTTTTTTCTAAATGGCTGATTCAGGATGTCTTCTTTCATCAGTGGCCGCTAAATGGCTACATCCACAAAATTCACCATGGAGACTGGTTTGGAGGAAAGGGAGTTGGCTTATGTAGAATAAGATATGAAGATAAGCTAATAAATGTCTACTGCACCCATGTGAGTTATTTCAGATTTACAGCAAGTTTTCTTTAAAATTATATATAACTTTTTGCTAGTGATATTTACTTTAAGTAGTTATTAATAGACCTTCATTTACTTCTATGTCCAATAATGTGTTTATTTATTACACTGTATCCATTTAACTATTCTTTAGGCATACATAGTAATACAATAATAAACTTACACATTATTTTTTTTTATATCAGACAACAATTTATGACAATACAGAAATGTTAATTTTGTGTGTCATGTTATTTTAGCTGCATGCAGAATATCATGAAGATGACATGTATTTAGCTCACCGAGTATTACAAGCGTACTCAACTGCTGAATTTGTGAACCTTACCACATCCCCTGCAGATGTTTCTATTCTCGCAGGTGACTTAAATTCTGCACCAGGAGATATATCATTTAGGTATAGTGTTCATTTTTTAAAAATGATTCAGCTTAATTTCTGCAAATATACTCTTAAACAATACCTTGTTTTAGGGGTTGATTGGAAAATTGTTATGCCTTACATGACATAATTAATATTTTTTTTTAAACTACTTTGCGACAAGACGAGCAAGACGTTCACCTGATGGTATGTGATATGCTTGCCCATGACAACGCGGTGCTAGTTAAGATGGTACAACCTGCACCACATTGCGCTCGTCGCCTTGAGACATGAGGTGTTAAGTCTCGTTATCCCAGTAATTACACTAGCTACAGTGCCCTTCAAACTGGAACACAGTAATGTTTGCACACTACTATATGGCGCTTGAAATAGGAGCTGCGGTGGTACCCATCCAGACGGTCTCCGGCAACAGAGACGTACCTCCTGGTAAAACATAGACAATATCCACCGAATATGGTTACCGAAGTATACATATACAGCCCACTGAGTTTCTTGCCCATTTTACTCAGGTCTGTGGAATTTCTTTTGGAATGAGTGGTAGATTTTGACGTTCAATAAGTGAACTATGTAGTGTTCCCATTTTGAATAAAAATTTTGACTTTGACTTTACAGAAATAGTTTTTTTTTGCTATATCTAATTGAAGAAAGCTTTTAAGTTATGTCTATTGTGCACAATTTTTTATATATACTTGCTTTTCAGACTTATTACGCAATTACCCTCGTTAATAGATCCATATGGTATGAAGTGTGAAGGAAATAACCTGGCAATTGCCAAACCGTCTGGTACATGTGATAACGCTAACAACAGTTATTCTGATTCTAAATTAGCTCAATCTGTGCCTGAAGGGAAGAGAATTGATCACATACTTTATAAACTTAGTGCCTCATGGGAGGTATGTGTATAATCTCAGTCTTTGTTTAACTTATAGTGTATAGCATTACAGTATAAAACTTATTTGGCAACCTAATTTTTATGTTCAAAATTATTTATATGATCTATGAATCTAAATTTATGACTGATATTTGTAAATGATTTGCGATTAGATGCATTAAACCAAAAGTTTTCTGTTATTAACATATAATAGTTATCAGTTTTTGATATTTTTTTATAACAGTAAGCCACCAACATGGCTCATGGCATTCCTAGACTTAAGTGACAATGGGCAGAGCACATTAATAGAGAGACAGGAATAACGGGGCAGTAAAAGGTGCAAGTCCTTTTACAGGTTGGACTGAATAGTGGCACTACAAGACTGATTATATTGGATTTTTAGTAGATGTCTATTTCGGCTTCTGGGTAGAAAATACACTCTCACTTTATGGTCATAAATAAAATTTTTATATGTGTATTAACTGCAATAAATTGTTTATTTAATTACGTGATATTATCCCAATGTTTAAATCACTTTGATTCAATAAACTCAATTTTCTTTCAGGCTGATATTATAAATTTTGGAAATCCACTAGAAGAGAGAGTGCCTGGTGAAAATTTCTCGTACTCTGATCACAATGCTGTTTCATTAGAACTACGTTTGAGAGCAAACAATAATAAAAAATGCAGTTCTAGACAACAAAGTGCTGAAGAACAATTTGATGATACAATTGCTGAAGCTATTAAAGTATGTCAAGATGCAACAATTACCATAATTAAGTCGAGACGTCTATTTCTATTATGTGGAGGGTTCCTTTTTATGTTCCTGTTAGGCACTGTAGGCTTTTGGCCGAATTATATTTTGTATGATGTTGTGAAAATTATTATAACAGGCTTTTGCTTTTATTATCTCATAATGGGAACACTGTGGAATAAAATAGAATTGAACAGCTTAAAAGCTGGTCTGAGTGCTCTCGAGAACTTCAAAAAAACTAGAAGTGATTTAAAACGTTTCGATTAAAAGCCTAAAATTTTTAATAATTTTATCTTGTGCAATTGAATCACCACTATGTTTTTTTAAATATTCAAGTAACATTTAATTAATACAGTGTTAGAGAAAGGAAATACCTCAAAACACTGACCTTTCCCCAGGAACAAAGTGTCTTTTTAAAATCCCGCACTACCAAAATAAAATAAAAAAATATAAATGGTCTTCATTCCAAATTGAATTAATTTCACTTTGGTGTTATAAAGGTTGTGGAGTGTCTTGCGACATAAGGCCTCCTCCAGTTCGCGCCGATTTTTTCGGTCGGTAGCTGCCATTCCCAGCGCGGACCTAGGGTTTGCTTTAGGTCGTCCTCCCATCTATTGGTGAGCCCTCCCCACTTTCTTTGGCCATCTCGGTGATACCAAATGGTCACCTGTCAGCTCTGCTTATCTAAATCGCACCGCAACGTGTGGTCAGTCTACCTCCACTTCTCTCTGCCTATGGTATCTAGAATCCCTGTAACCTTGGATTTTTTCTAAAAGCGGCATTTGGCATCCTGTCCCGAAGTCTATATAGGAGCATGCTTCGTTCCATTGCTCGTTGGCATCTTTCCCATTTTTGCTTATGCTGTTCTGTTAGGTAACAAGTTTCACACCCGTACGTTATGCATGGTAGCACACGCACTTTTCTAAAAAATTTCTTTTTACTCTTGGTTCGAGGTCTTTGATTTTCATAATTTCTTTTCGAGCCCAATATTTTCTCCACCCAGCAGCTGTTCTTTTTACGAACTCTTTATTCATTTGATCACTTGGTGATATTGATGGTCCTAGATAAACATATTCTCTTACGTATTCGGGTTTTATGTCTTCTAGGGATATGTCTACTTCTTAGGCATTGGTCATAAGCTTTTTCATCTAAGTCTTTTATTCTTTTCTAATTCTAGTTTTTTCGGTTTTTATTTTCAAGTAAGACTAAGTCGTGGGCAAATCAGTGATGATTTAGACGTCTGTTGTTAATGTTTAGTCCGTAATCGTCCCAGTCGAGCTTTCAAAATATACTTCCTATTACTGCCGAAAACTACTTCCGAGACAATAGATCTCTGTGTCTGGCGCCTTTCTCAATTGGGAATCGGTTTCCAGTAGATTCCATTTTGTGCTGCTTTTGCTTTTTTCTAAATCTATTTGATAACGATGATAAATACTGCGTTCACTCCTTATTCCTTTAGACTAGTCCATATCAATAGTCAATAAATGCGATATGTAGTGTTTGTATATGGTCAATCGTACTAAAGTTCCTTCTGAATCCGGCTTGCTCGACTGGTTGGTTTTGTTCTAGCTGTTTTGAGATTCTTTCCAGTATTACTCTCGCGAACACTTTGTATACTTTTGATATTAGGCAAAATGGCTTGTCGTTATTGATGTCATCTATTTCGCCTTTCTTGTGTAGCAGGATAATGTAGGACTCCTCCCCATTGGCTTGGTATTTGACTTGACTTTAATATTTCATCGAATAATTTTGATAGAATAGAGCTTAATTTTTCAATAGTACCTCCTGCTCCTGCTTTTTCTAGTATTTGAGAGTTTTTGTACTTCTCTAGTTAATATTGTACGTATCGGTACGAATGCGATTTGGTCGGTATTTTAACTTTCATCACCTACTTTTTTTATACGAGGGGAAATTATTAAAGATACTCGACATCGTGGGGAGGGGCGCCGGGTTATGTGGAATTTCCACCCACTAAAACCTCCCGGCGTTTCCTTCTCCGCGCGTTTTTACTGGCGGCAAAGCGAGATCGACAGAGTCATGCTATCGCTATGGCGCCCGCGCCTGGTCTTGTGACTCCACCTTCGTTGATAGGCTGTGGGCTAGCCATTTCCCCTGCTCCAGAGCAGCGTGCTAAAAACGCCTAGCATGCTGCTCGCACTCCGAGCCGTGATGTTACCGGGTGCCAGACTCCCTGTCCAACACCTGCGGCTTCGCTCATAGAGGCGGCATCAGGCGAATTCGCGCCGAGAAGAGATCTTTTTCCCTTTCTCGATCGGCGGCCTCTTTTGCGTCATGACAGCTTCGCAAAACAAGGCGACCGCCTTCCACGACTTTCATCACCTACTAACCTAGCTTTAGCTTACTTAATAGCCTAAATTTCACTGCCCAAATAGTTACTGTTAATTATAATATCGCAATTACAATAGACAATTTTTTTTAATGCAAAGTGATAGAGCAGCTAGCTGCAGAATTTTGTAACTCATTTTATTTATTTATTTAGTCTTTAGTCTTTATCCAGTTTGTTGTAAACAAACTACAAATATATTAGATTTTAAAAAAGGTTTCTTCAAACATTTGAGCCTATAGCAGTCCCTTGTGAAAATTAAAAACCTGTGTAGATAGCTCAAGAAGCTAATTTTTAATGATTCCATATTAGCATAATACCTAAGACATTCTCGGCTATGGTTAACTCTAATTTTAATAATTAATTCCTTGCTAAAGAAGACTTTACGAAACTGATACTTACCAAGTTATAAATATACCATTTAAGTATTTTTAAAATGTAGACAAAATAAAAGTTACTACTTGCTTTAAAATAATGCAAATTAAGTGGAATACATATTTTACTTAAACATTTGTCTAAAAAGTGATAAACGCCTATATAACCTAAACATATCGCCAAGTCATAATAAATAAGCTTTACATTCTATTTATAAGAAAAGTATTGTTATACAAAGTTTTTCCAAATATTAAACTCAAGTTTTGTAAGAGAGTTTTCCTCTCCGTTAATATGTTTAAAGAAATTTATTTTAAATCTCATCTAAGTAACGTAGTCTTCTAGAAAATAGGACTGTGTTACTTGGGAGTTGTACACTATTAATGAAATAAACATTACATATTATTGATTTCTTTAATTTCTTGGTTTGTCTACAGCTTGTGATTAATTCGTATTTTCAAAAGAAAGATCTTGCAATATTTTGATACATTTTCCTACTTTGCGAAGCTATTCACAATATATAAATTAGGTAACGATAGGTTCTTGATTTTATAATACTTACGACATATATAAAGTATTGTACAATGTTATACATAAAAAGGATCAAAATGTTGAGCATCAATTGGAGATTTTACCAGTTGTCGGTTAAAAATTATTCTTATGACGATGTGCCGCTGTGAAAAATCCGAGGGGATCGTATCGTAGCGACGTGATAAGGCATTTAATTTCCTTTTCTAGACAGACTGATGACGGAAAAGACGGCTACTTCCATTCAAAATTAAAACAGATATTTCTTTTAGACTAGTATTTTATCCCTAGTTATTTACATAAAAAAGCAACGTCCACTGTTTTTAATTTAAATGTATATCTTGATGAAGTAAACAGAAGAATATTTTATATACATTTAATATGTTTGCCGTTTTAATTTCTATATGTAATTGAAGTATAAGGGAGATATTAACAATTCTTTACTAATCAGGTTAAAGTATCCTAGTTTCTGACTAATTTATTTGTGTTACTCAAAATTATTGTCCATGCAATCGATCTATCTCTGCCAACTATGTGGCGGTTATTGATGCCTTTTACGTAAAAATCTACTGAAAGGGTGTTAAAAAACTTTTCTGAGGCATTTTGTACTATAGTTTTTTTTATTGTTTAACTTTACAAAGAAGGAATACCAAAGGGGGGCTTAATGCCTGCAAGAATTATCTACTAGTCTTTTTCCGCTGATAATTAATGACGCTGAATTTAACTTTTTATCCGCCAAAAATACTATTAAAAAAAATATATAATCGCTAGGAGCTAGGTCTGGTGAGTAAGTTGGATGTGAATAGGTTCAGATTCCAACTCTTGTAGTTTGGAGACTGTCTGTTGTGTAGTATGGGTTCTATAAGATTTAAAGTGGGTCCGAATTTCACTAAGCCTAACCTTTAAGTGAAGGATGATATCGCTTACCATATAACAATAACAATATAATTGAACAAGGTATCATTTGAGAGAAAAAATATCCATCGTTAAAAAAAATCATATATTTTTAATTACAATAACATAAATGGATTTTGAATCTCATCATTTATAAAGTTAATTTAACAGTGCAGAATATCACAACATACTACATAAGTAATAATAATATAAATACTAGTAAAATACATTTATTCATCAGTAATATATTTGAAAATAACAAATTGCAGGTGTTTGTGTGATTTTTTTTTATCTACAATGGGTTAATACTTGACCTCAATTTCATATGGAGTTAAGTGACGAAACCGGTGAAGGTCAAGCGTGCTCGCCCAGAATATTCTTGCTTTCATTTATTGATAGCCGATGCACAAAAATGCTGTTATGGCGGCAGATTTGCAATAGCATGGTGGTAGCTAGCCAAGCGAATTCGAAAATGCCCATCCATCAACCAACCTCCATGTGAATCAAACCAGGGACCTCGTCCGTGTTACAAGGCAAGCGCTCACACATTGCATCCGGGGAAGAGTTGAATTAAAATGCGGGTCACAAAATATAAAGCAGATTACATCATGTAACAAGTTTCTTATCAACTATTTAGATCTGTTGACTAGCTGAACTAAATTAAATATTTTTTGTACCATCATACAAAATGATTAATTAAAAATTCAGGATCTATTTTTTACTTAAAAAATTGTTGTTAATATGTTGAAAATATTTAAAAGTATTACAATGTGATAGTTAAAAAGTTTTTTCTCGTTGCGACGACACATTCACTTGAGGTGGTAATTGACATACGCACCCATAACTATGTGATGCTAACTGATATGATGAAGACTATATCACATTATACTCGTCTCCTTGAGATAAGATTAAGTGTAGGGCCCCAGTAAAATGCACTACCATTTGAAGGCAGGAATAGGCGCTGCGGTGAACTGACTGGGACAGCTGAAGATGGCCAATACTATTTTTGCACTTAAACTTTATTACTGAAATACTTTGATTAAGTACAAACAATAACAAAAAAAATTACAGGTAATGCGGAATTCAATGTACTTAACATATAATCACTATTATCATTTTTAGTAAAATTATGCAGGAATAGTATCATTACAGTGTAGCTTAATTTTTTTATTGTTAAACTTGCCGGTCATACCTTTATACCTTTGGGTCTTGTCTTCTGGAGTCCTCAGATATGTCAATGAGTGGATCCGTTTCAGTGTTCAAAGAACCTGTTGTTACGGTGTTCTCGATGGAGCCGTAAGTTGTGGAGCGGATATCCACATTTGGTGGTTCCGTTTCAATGGCCAAGTTAGGAGCTGAGCTTGATGGCACTGGTTCACTAACTAGTCTAGAGCTTTCGTCATAACCTCTAGTCATGTGGTACATTGATTTACCTCTTAAACGTCTACTAAACGTACTTCCTGTTAACAAGAGTTACATACATATATATATTAAATATTACTTGTTTGAAGGCTTTGATCTTTAAGAGATGAGTTAACCCTATTATATCCAGGGATTGATGTTTGATTAATTATCACATAAAATTTAAAATTATCATAGATGATGATAAGTTACAAACACTTAGATGCTATATTTTCAAAATTTTCTTTGGTGGAATGGATAAGTGGTTGCCTTGTAACACCGAGGTTCCCGAGTTTGATTTTGGTGGCCAAATTTTGTGGAGTTTAGTTGATGGTAAGCTTTTTACCTGTTCCATCTGGCTAGCTACCCTTTCATAACATCATTATAACTTAACACAATGTGAAATGAGGTCAAGTGAATAATGTTTACCTCAGGATTATCTATAATTCAATTCTACAATGAGCAACTATTTATAAATGGATGTATTTTTAAGGAAGTAAAATGATAATACAATCCAATAACTACTACAAATCCAAACCCTGCATAAATCTAAAGGTGTTATGGAGAGGAAGCAGTAATTATAAAGTTTTTTTGCCTGTAATTTATACATCCATCCATAACAACATGGCACTAGTTAAGATACTTAACACCACAACATATTGTGTTCTTTGCTTTTAACTGAAAAAAATATCATCACTTACCAACAACTCCAAGATGTTCAGTAATATCCCTTTTAACATCTGAAACATCCCACATCGCTAAAAATGATCCAAGACAGGAACGATCTGGATCAAAGGGTGAAACATACGGTTTATAAGAGAAACTGTAGTGATGTGCTATTGCAGCCAAGAACATTTCAATGCAAATGAGGAAATCCTGGAAAACAATATTTACTTTTGACGACATTGAATCTTAAACCAATTTATAAATTGACAAAAAAAACAAAAAAAATTGCCACAACAAAGTATGTTATTTCAAGATAAAAAAATAAATGTCTTATTTTGACATACTGAACATTATATAAAAATAAGACCTTTTTTTTCATTCAATATAAACAAAGAAACAACAAGCCTGCAGCCTGCTGTTAAGTGATCACCACAGCACAGGTATTGCTTGTGTGTGCTTGACTAGAAAAACCTTTTCACACCCTTTTTTTGAAATAGATACTTGCCTGGAGTTTTGAAGAAATAACTTTAATCTTGTCTTGGTCAGATATATCAAATATTGTTGATATTACTCCACAATATACCAAAATATTGATGATTACACCTTGGCTACAAATAAAATAAACAAGCTTTATACAATAACTCTAATTACATAAGATTATAATGAACATATTTGAATATGAGAAGTGTTCATCAACTAACGGATATAATGCATGATTGTGTGGTTATCAAGATGTATAAATTAAATTATAGAAAATAATTATTACACAAACTTACAAAAATGAAAAGAAAACAACAGCTTTTATACAAAGAAATTTTCCAATTGGCTTCATTGGTTTTAACTCCTCTTTATTAGCTCTATAAAAAAGCACTAGACAATACATAGCAACAAATTGTGACAAATTGTTGATTGCAATCATATAAGGAAAAGCTACATTAGAACTGAAATCACTCTCTCCATATACTCCACACAATTCACAAATCATAGATATTACTGTTGTTAGTGGCCTCACTAAGGTATATTGAAGTATTCCATGTTTACAATTATGCACAAATTCACTGAAAACAAACAAACCATATTTATAAACATAAAGGCAAAATTCATATTAACAAAACAATATCTTACTATTTCAATGCAATATAGAAATTATCGAACTTCACCTTCCCATCTCCCAAGGTGTTAAACAGCATAAAGGAAAAATGTGATAGACTTGTGGTTTAGTTTCTAGTACAGCTTCCAATTCTTGACCCTCATTGAGATAATTAAGCAAATAAATCATGAAATTATATATTACATATGCTTCATAACACTCTCTTAAAGAATCCATGTAAATTGACTGTTCAGGAAACTCTAAACCAATCCATGCATTCAAAGCATATATAGGAACCATCCATAGTATCCTGTAAAATGAATTAAAATATTAAATAATGCCAGAGTTACTCTAAACTTATTGCTTACTGTAGAAAAAATATAATAATGTAAATAAAATAGAAAGTGCTGCATTTGTGGACAACCAATTAGTTACCATAATGGTAAAAGTTACAGGTTAAAACAAATACTTTAATTAAATTATATGTACCTGATAACATGTTTTTGCAGTGATGGCTTTGTATAGTGGACAATATGTTGTGTTATTTGCCATATAGAAATAGGTAACGCCATTAAAACAAATCCACCAGCTACTAAAGAACCTTGATCGGATTTCGTAAATCCATTGTTTATAGAATGTATCACTAATAATGGTACCAATATAATAACTAATATAAAATATAAGGCAATTAAGAATGGTCTAATCCAAAGTCTCCACTGGCTAAAAAATGTTATGATTGACGGAGAACACATTATTAAAGTGTATCGAATTGTAATTTAATAAAATTTAAAAGCTTCCAATTACATGTCCATACATATAAAAGGCAAATAACAGTAAAAATTGATACACGAACTACATTCCCACAAAATCCGCTTATGGCACTGACGTTATCAACTTTACTTCCTCTATGATAATGTATTACAAAAATAAACGAGTTATTTATTTATTCTCTAAACTCATTATACACTTCTATGAGTCAAAAATGACAGCGGAATAGCAAAACGTTTTTTTTTTTTGTAAATGTTTTTACGGCTCTAGATACGAGTCCTTTTGAGCCCTATCATTATAAGGAATAGCAATATGCAACACACAGGGCTGCCATATATAAAATACATTTAATGGCAAATACCCTTTTAAAAATATTTCTTACACGTTTATTCATTATAATTAATAGTTATGAAATTTAAATCCTGTAACAATTACTTACTTATAAAATGCAGTTTTTTTTTGTAATAAATAAATTTTTGAAATGATTAATTATAATGAGAAAATCTTATTGTTGGACCGTTTTTGAGAGTTTTGAATAAAATTTATTGAAATAGCGTTAAAGCTAATGTACTGAAATAAAATCAGTCCTTACATTAAAGACATTAAATGTATTTTAAAAACTAGAGATGAAATCATTATATGGTGCAAGTGTCTATTTTTTCCCTAAAAATAAGGGAAAATAAATTGCATTTGGTTATTGTTAGTGGTTCGATACGTGAGACATAAAAAATAATAACAAATCTTAAATTAATTATATCCTGCTTTACTAATGCATTTATAGACATGTTCTTGTACCACAATTCAATTGATATCAAAATCAATGTTGCCATGCAAGCAAATTAAGGCAAGTAGAAAAAAAGACTAATCACTCACGGTTTTATTTATCCGAACCGAACACATCGCAGTCAAGCAAAAGTAGGTAGCGCTGCAGAATGGGCATGGTTAAATGTTTGTGATTTCTTTTCATATAAACAAATTTATTAAAATAAAGTGTGATAACGTTATTTAGTGTTCAGTTAATATGAGGTAAGGTAGGGACCCACTTATTCGTGCATTTACAGTTATTCGTGTAACACGTATTTTGTGCATAGAGTTCAAGCATTGAATTAGGCCACATAGCGATCTCTCCCTAAATTACCGCTGTTCAGCCTGTCGACGTATCAAGACAGACTATCAAGTAAGCAAGTTGTGTTTGTCATTTATTCTTTTAACATTCATGTTTTTGTTTCATATAATACTTATTTTTTACAGGATAGGGATAGGATACAATAGATAACATTTATAAATAGTATATCGCACGTCGATATTTCGTATGTTTTCGTAAATGGGTCATCTCGCCATTCTTTTTACTTAATTTAATTTTACAAAATATTGCTTGAAAAGGCTCATATTATTGGTAGGAAATACGAATGTGAATAATATCAAATGTGGTACGAGCTTATATTTCATGTTTATAGTCGAGCGAGGAGGGAGAGTGATGATCAGAACGGCCGCGACCTGGTAATGTGATGTCATCAAAAGGGGAAACGGAGGCCGATTCAGGCACGGTGTCGCCGAATTTAGCGGTTGTGAAAAATGAACCGGTCAGTACTAACAATATAATTCTATGTTTTCATGTAACAGAAAAATGATCCTTTAATTTAATAGTTTTTTATAACGATATTTTCTAGATCACTAAAAAATAAGAATATTTCACAAATCCTACAGTTTAAAAAGTTTTAATTAAAAATTAATATAAATTGAAAAGTTAATATAAGATGTCAAACAGCATTAAATATAAAATATGGAGTTAATTATTAATTTGTTACTTAAAAGAAATGTGTGTTTTTAATAAAAGCTATATATTTATTGTATGAAGAGAAACCAGATTTAAATAATGAAGTAACACACTGAAATTTTTATAACCAAAAAGTATATTATCTTTCAAATTATTTATGAAATGGAATGTAATAATTATTTAAATATTATTAAATATCATAAATTCTTTTTAAAAGGACACACTGCTTATCTAAATGTTTTAAATATTTGCATTCAATTTTTTTTTAATATCTGAGCATTTAACGAAGAACTGTTTTACTCATCTGTTAAATTATTGCAGAATTAAAATATTCACCAAGGGTTATCCTCTGTAGCAAAATTAATACCACATCAGTTATCTTCAGTTTTAATTATTTTCAGGCTGCAACGGCTAGTAAAGACACTACTAAGAGGGCTAATAGTACTTTATTAAAATGTACAACATGTAACAGTTTTAGCACTCTCAGCAGTCGGGCCTTAACTACACACATGGCCCAGTGTTCACCTGACAATAACAATGTGGCGGCAACACAAAATGCAGATGCCCGACCTCACAGAAAATTATTTGAGTGTGATGTGTGCAATATGAAATTTTCAAATGGCGCCAATATGCGTAGACATAAAATGAGGCACACTGGTGTCAAACCTTATGAATGCCGTGTATGTCAAAAAAGATTTTTCAGAAAGGATCATTTAGCTGAACACTTTACAACTCACACAAAAAGCTTGCCATATCATTGCCCAATATGTAACAGAGGTTTTCAACGACAAATTGCTATGCGTGCACATTTCCAAAATGAACATGTTGGTCAACATGACCTCGTTAAGACTTGCCCACTCTGTAGCTACCGTGCTCCTACTATGAAGAGTTTAAGAGTCCATTTCTTTAATAGGTAACTTGACACTTTTTAACATAATTGAAGTAAATAAAAACCATTTATGCAAAATAATTTTTATTTGACAGGCATGGCATTGATTTAGATAATCCAGGTCCAGGAAATAATTCAGTGTCACTTCTAGCCGCTGGTATTGCAAATGCAGCTTATGCAGATGGCACAATAGATCCGAGTACAATTAATGCCTTGGGATCTCTAGGTTCGGGATTATCAGTTTCTGTTGCTGCTGCATATTCTGACAGTGGTGACAGTAACGGTGAACGCTCTGTAGATAATGCAACACCTCCTATGCATTACTTGACACCTCATGTGGAAATTTCGATGCCTGATAATAATGAAACATATTCACCAGGTCAATCAAACCATTTAGGGAATTCAGGTAATAAATAAAAATATTCTATGCCTTATTTTTCTAATTCTATTTTTTAATGTGAAATGACCTTTTACAACTAGAATCACGAATGAATGGCGAAGGGCCTACTTCACCTCAATCTGGAGACAGTGCTGTTGCAAGTAGTTCATTATCGGCAGGCCTTCCAACAAACATAACACCGTCTATTACTCTTATACCCATCAAACAGGTAAAAATAAAACAAAATTCTTTATTTTCTTATGTGTTGGTCACAATACATTTCTTCTAGAGAATATATAGAAAAAAACTAGCAATAAATCAGTCTATCATAATTCTTCATATATTTGTAATTTGTATCTGAGTAGTATAATAAGGATTATTATTATTAATACAATATTAATGAAGTTTCATTTAGTTAATTATTTAATAGTTTATTAGAAATTGTTTAATGAATGCTATTAGGCTATTTTGCAGATACAACAATTTGTGATAGTTTGTAATTTGCTAAAAAAAAGTAATAGGTAGTTAGCAGATTTTAAAGTTATATGGTTTGACTGAATATTGATATTGTTTGATATTGTATGAGTAGAAGTGCTAAGATACATTTTTAGCAATATATAAATAGACAAATTATCAAATATTATTTGATTATTTCAGGAGCCCAATACACAAGAGGATGGTGGTACTGGAGAAATGCGTGATGGCGAAGCTAACGGGGGTGACAAACGCGGAGTGTCTTCGAGTTTATCATCATTAATCAAAGTATCACCTCTTAAGAGCCTGCTGCGGGAAGATTTACGTAGACGAATTTCAGCGCGAGGTCGTTTAAGAGCATCCAATGTGAGTAAAAGAGAATTTTAATACAAGTTTCCATCATTATTTCATCACACCGTCGTCCACTGCAGAACAAAAGCTTCCTTAGAATCGAATTCCAGCGCGGTTGATCTGATGCTCTGAATTCAATTGTGTTTAGAATTTTTGTATAAAAAATTTAAGGACCTGTTTTATACCCACTTTATCTGTGCACCTACATTCATCGGCATTTAGCTTTGTAGAGTTAAGTAACAATTAAGATTAGGACTAAGGTAAACCCTGCCTGTCATAGAAGGTAACTGAAAGGGCTTTGATAGAGGGGGCCCTCATCGCCCATTGAACCGTAATGAGGTTCAATTAAATTTGACGTATCAAAACGGGGGTGCTTAGGCATAATGCAGGGGGCAGCTTGCGATGCACCGAAGGTGGCCGCTGAGGCTGTTTCAGTTGGTGGAAATTCAACAATACCCTGACTTCTTTACCAGAAGCATGATGTCTTTTGAAGATTTCGCAAAACAGGAATATTGGCAGTATAACAACAGGTTTTAATAGTTATACATTTTACTTTTACCTATAAGCAATGTGTAATGGTTCATTAAATATTTAACAGTTTTTTCAATATTATTTTGCAGGCATCTCGTGCTTCACCATCAGAAGGAGGTGTAATAACTTCCACTCACGGAGACGCCGCGATGTTGCCCTCATCACTTGTATGTACATTCTGCTCTATAACATTCCCTGATTCCACTCTATACTTTCTACACAAGGGATGCCACTGCGACTCAAATCCGTGGAAGTGTAACATTTGTGGGGAGCAATGTTGCAATGTTTATGAGTTCAATTCCCACCTGCTGAGCAAGAGCCATCAATGACTGTTTGCAGGGGGGCCGTTCGACTATAATTGACTTTGTTTATTAGTGCACTTTTTTGGCATAGTTTTTGTGCATAGTCCGTAAGCACTTCGATGGTACTCTCACCCTTCATACTTCTGTGCTGTTTGATAAAAAAATTTTACGTCCATAAAATTTTTCTTTTGTATAAATTGAGCACACTGAGGTGAAAGTGCTTCGAATACTTACTCTGAACGTCCCCCCGGAGCTGATAATTAAAAAAAAGTGCAAATTTGAAAGTTATTTAGTGGTTATAATAGTTAATGATTGGTTTATTTGTATGAACATTATTTTAAGTATTAAACTGAAAGGGTATGATGATATAGTGTGAACTTTAGGTACAACATGGATTTACATGAATTCAATGATGATTCACTCGATTTTAACATTCCAATTGTAACATAATACATTCCACAAATTGAGATTTTTTTTAACCAAAACCCATTTAGTCTTTGGTGGGGAAATGAAGTGATACTATGATTTTTTCTAATAATAACTTTTTCTTTTATTTATTATTTTATCAAAGTACTTAATAGTATGTGAATGTTATTCGAAGGCAAATATCTATTACGTGGTATTTTGGTGCGATAGTCAATTTTACAAATGTTTTTAAAACTTAAAATTGAATAATGTACAAATTAATATATTTTTTACATTTCAACGTTGACAAGAGTAATAAGAAGGCAAAGCCTTTATATCCCTTTATCATTTAATTGTGTGATTTTAATGAGACAGATAGACAGGAATTACAAATTTTACATTTCAATGTTGACATGAGTAGTAAAGAGGCAAAGCCTGTATATTCCATTATTGTTTAATTTTATGATTTGACGAACAGAGGTGAATTTTAAATTCTACATTCCATTATATTTTATCTTTAACTGCATGTAATGCAAGTCCACGACTAATACTTAATGTACAATTTTTTTTTTTTAAATATTTTTGTTATTTATTTATTAACCCTAAATTGTACTGATTTATAAGTTAACAACGTGTACTTAAAATGGACATTCTTATATTAATTATTAAGATAAAAGTATATAAACTTTTAACGAAAAAAGGCACATTTGCTCAATAATTTCAACAAGGCTCAATGGTTACGGAGAATGTAAGGTTCTATTCGCACAAAAGTATAGTTTTGAATTACAGCTTCTTGGGATAGATCTAATCTCAGGAATATCGCGTGCTTTTGTCCGGTGCCTAATTTATATACATGTACATACATATATATGTATTTTACTTTTTACACGAATTGGCGATGACTCAATCTGTTATTATTCTACTTATGAGTTAATTTTTTTTATCCCATGAGTATTTTAATTGCCTTTGTAATGACTAGTTGTAATACAGAGGTCACTGGTTCGATTCCGGTGTTACATTTTATGGAGTATGGTTGATTTGGGTGTTTTTTGGAACATGCATGGCTGGCTAGGTGCAATCACATTGTAAATCTGCGCGCCATAACATTGCTGTGTTCCGGCTGTCAAAATAGCCAGACCTGTGAGCATGTTACATTGTCACCATGTAAAATTGGGGTTAAGTGTTGACAACTTTATTAATGGGAACTTCTGGTATTATATAAAAGGGAGTGAGTGCTCAATCAGTTGGTAATCATAACATAAATGATTTTTTTTTCTAAATTATGTATGAAATTGATTTTGTGGTACTATTTTTAAACAGTTACATAGAAATAATTGTGTGATTTTTTTCCATTAGAATGTGACTTTTTACTTCTCTCTGCAATCTCGACTTTTTCCATTCCAATTGATGTTACATAATTCAACCTGAGATTTTAATTCCTGTAGCTAATAAGTACTTAATATCGGTTGTGGTCTTGCCAGTTAAGTTTACTAAATTGACTTAGATGGAACTGAAATTATGTTTACCAACGAAAGTTATGTATTTTTTTTGTTATTGTAACTTTTGCTATTAGTGTAGAAGCCGGTGTGCGGTAGTCCGTCCTTGACATAATGGACCTAGTGAGTTACCTGAAACGAGCAACACATTTATTTATAGAGATTCTTATATTAATGCTGTTTCATTGTTGGTTATTATATTTAGATTGAATATATATACTTTATATTTTGGTCCCTACCGTTGCACCGCAACATAGCTAAGTGTAGATTATTTTAAGAGCTATTAATATTTTTAATTGGTAACCCCCCTTGGGCGCCTTCACTTAATCCGTCCATATCTAAACGATAGATATTGCCTTTAATATTTAATAGAGTTAATATATTTATAGATTTTAGATTAAAATTAAGGAGAAATCTTGATTATATAATGTTTACAGAGTTGCAGAGTTTTAAGGAAAATTTAAAAAATTGTCTATGAAATGATCACACAACAGAGCAAATAAATCAAGTAGAGGTGGGTATCATAAGAATCATAATTGATACAGTGTTTAATTTATATTCTTGATTTTTTTGTTTTGTTGAATAATCATTTGTTGAATGTTACAGTTATCAGTGATAAATGATTTATTTTTCCTGCGGTAGTATGATGGCATGAAGACATGGGCATAAAAAGTTTTTTTTAGAATTAAAAAAATTGTTATGTTAATTATGTAAAAGATAGACACAACTTTTTTAAATCTTTTTCTAGTTATAATTTCGGCATTAACCCTGTTTTTTAACTACGTACGTGACGCAGTGGCTTACCGCTTCCCATGTAACACGAAGATTCCTGCTTCGATTCCGGGACCACTTATTGTGGAGTGGTTGGTAGGGTTTTTCTAACCCGCCTGACTAGCTGTTTCTGGCTATGAACTTATGAGAGCCAGAGTATTATATGCGCACGCTTCGCGCCATCCGCTACCTCATTTTCACTTAACACCGTGTGAAATTAAGATCAAGTAAGCCTATTGTAGATAATAAAAGGATTGTTTTGTCTTTCTATATATAAATAAATATAATAGTAATGCTACGACAATCGTTAAATCTTATTGTGATGGCAATGTTGGAATTAAATATATACACTAATTGAAAGATTAAAATCGATACTCTTTACATGTTATAAACAGTAATGCTTTAGTATAGCAGTCCTCACCTTAATACCAAAACACAGCTTACCAACATTTTAATTTTTTTTTAAGTTGTTATGTGTGTATTTTGTAAGATAGGTAAATCATTATAAAAGCAATTATTTTTAAATGTAGTGAAATCGAAAACTTCGTTAATATTTTTCTGTTACAATTATTGTGTTATGGTTATAAGAGAGATAACATATTTACTAATTTAAATGGTTACTGTTTGATAAACAGTTTAAAAAATAACGAGTGATAGTTAACTATATCAAGTTATAGAATATTGTGCCTTAGATCAGTAATAATTTTAAAAAAGTTATATAAATTTAAAAGATTTTTTCGAAATTTGTTAGAACAGATAAAATATTTAAGGGTGTGAATTTTTAAGTGTTTCATTCAGAGTTATTATATATTTACACAGAGAATAAATGTATAAAAAGAAAACTAAATGTTATTTATTTATGTATATAGTGAAATGTTTGCAGTATATGATAGCTGTTTTGCTTGTTTTATTTTAATATAAAGTTTATTTGCGGTTAAAACAGATTGTCGTCCCATCGTCCTTGACGATACAAAATAAACGATAAAGAAATGGTACTTATTACCAATTATGTAGTTCTATTTATTTACTTATAAATAATTTGGTAAAGGGTCTACTGAAATATTAATAAACTATGCGATAAAACAATTAAATTTGTTTTTTATTTATTATACCTTGAAATCTTCTTTATGGCTTAAGAACTAATTTTGATGTACTAGAAGAATTCATGAACTCAGAAGAATGCACTATAAGGACTAGGTCCTCAAGATATCGCAGGAAGTAGTTTTTTATATTCAATGAAACAATGAGATGAGTAGGATATGATGGTAATACGCCTGTCCATAACAATTTGGCGCTAGTTAGAATGAAACACGAACTGCACCACATTGAGGTCGTCGCTTTGAGACATAAGATGTTAAATGCTCGTTACTACTGTGATTTCATAAGCTACAAGCACTAGCCTATCCTAAATAAATAATAAAAAAAAACAACGCCTTTTAAACCGGAACTCTGTAATGTTTCTATACTCCCGCTTGCCGGCAGAAATAGACGCTGCGATGGCACTTGTGAATTAATAGTAAAACCAACTACTAACATCTTGTACCACCCTGCATGATCAAGATAATTGTTTGTAGATGTTAAATTAATTGAGTTTATTCCGTGAAACTAATATTCTATAATTTACCAGTTCTGTTAGGAAACCGTATTATGTTAAAATGTCATATTTATGTGCTCATTCAGTCTTAAAATTATCGTAAATTACAGTTAAGTTTTCTTTCTAAATTATGTAAAATCAAAATACATACTTATTTAAACTAGTGACTACCAAAAACCTCTTTTAAATACAATTCTAATGTTTTGTAGTTATTCATGCACAAAAATGCAAATCTACTAACTAGTACTTTAGATTGAATTGGAAAACTATTTAAAGTATTTAAGAGTAGTAAAGTGTAAGTAAAAGAGTAAGTATTTAATTATTTAAAGTATTTAAGAGGTTTCTCCGGAATCAGTAACGCGCATATGATAACTCGGATGTTGATGTCCATGAGCTATGAAGATCGCTTATACAATTTATTATATATATATATTATAAACAATCACTTTATTCATTTATATATCGTTATGGCCATTTACAGATATTCTTATTATTAATTTAACGCTTCGGACTTTTTGTAAAGGCTCCTCATAATATCAGCGCTGCAGCATTAAACTTGTTGCAAGAAATGCTCAGTTGCTAGTTGATATTGCTGTGCTGTCATAATACCCTTTTAATTTTTTTTATGTAATTCCTTTTTTTTTTAGCAATTATTGTGCGTAAATCTATATAATAAAAATGAATTGCTGTTCGTTAGTCTCGCTAAAACTCGAGAACGGCTGGACCGATTTGGCTAAATGTGGTCTTGAATTATTCGTGGAAGTCCAGGGAAGGTTAGTAAGGTGAGAAAATATGGAAAAAGTGCCTGGAATATGGTAAAAACAACAATTTCTCTTTTTCATTGAGGTGACCAGATTTTTAGATAGGCAAAGCGGGACAACTCTGAAGGAATAATAATATCGTATTTTTTTTTTTAGTTTTAACATAAGTACAATTTATAAATACAAAAATGTATAATATTTTATTCTTTGACATATTTCTATCTAAATTTCTTTTAGGGGTAAGCTCGGTGACATACTTTTTGTCAATAATATAAAATTTTAAGATTACAAGTATTTTAAGCTTAGTTTAAGCAGACTTATGTATTTATGAAATATTCCTTAATTTTATATGACAAGAAGCAGAACACAAAGTGTATCATCTGAGAAACAAATACATTGTACTGGTAGCAAAAGCACCGTGATACGCAAAACAATGGTTTCATAAATATAAAATTTAATTTAATTCTAAAAGTCGGGACTTTTGAAAAACGTCGCGGGACGCGGAATTAATTGTGAAAGAGCGGACGTCTGGTCACCTTACCGTAAGCGTAAATACATAAAACGTCAAATATTTGAAGTTCGTCCCGTCATTTAAAAACCAAATACAATTTAAAAGAATATTTTTGATTTAGACATTGACATTGACAACCAACATTTCTGATGCAACTATAATATTTTAAGAGAAAAGGGAGTAACATGGCGAACGAATTGACCACGTAGACATTTTTTTAAGTATTTTTATTTTTTTGTTTTGTACGTGTACACATGACACTGGCTCACGCAGAAACCGTGCTCATGCTATTAATTGGGAAGAAGAAGAACATTTTACTTTAGCGGGAATCTGGGCTTAAGGTGAAATTGTCTCGATTCATTTTAATTTTTTTGTGCATAATGCGGTTGAATTGATAGATGTTTGGTTATCATGCAGTAAATAAGTGTGTTCGTGTGCAGCGATTATAGAATCCAACCGGAACACCGCTGTCCTAAGTTCACATTGGTTCAAAATAGTAGTTAAGTCTTAACTTTACTTTGTTGATCTTTTGTGATAGTGACACTATTAACCGCTGAGTGCGCGAGAACTTTCCTTACTTTGATTATCTACAATTTATACTACCAAGGAGAAGACGTCCTGACTTAGGTCGTCGAAGTCAATCAACGTGTGCATTTAAATATAATAGAAAAACCAAATTAATAACGGGCATTTCTTTTGATAACGAATTATTTTTTTCTGGTTAAGTTTTCACCACATTATTTACTAAAGTTGAAACAGCCTGGAATTATCAATAAGCTTTTTTATTTATTGATTTTTAGGCGAAACGAAGTTTGCTGGGTCAGCTAGTATTGAATAAAGTTTTGATTCTTTCTTTTCTTATAATCACGCCAGTTTCCTATCTCAACAATTAAAAAGACATTCCTAAAATATCAACATCTTCTGTGCCATTATCAGAATTAATTCTTAAATTTTTTTACAACGAGTCAAATATTTGTATATCCATTCGCGAAATCGTAGGATAAACCATTTCTCTGGTATGTTTTTATTGAATGACCTACCGGCCCTGGCAAACTTGTTTCTTTTGTATTATTTATCTATTTAAATTATAAAATAAACAGAGTAGGTTTTATAATTTATTATATTTTTTTTCATTGCAAAAGCGGCTTCCAAAAATTTTAGAATATAAAATTTGAATTAACAGCCAAATCCCGGATGTTACAGTTGTCTATGACCTATCCAGTTCCAACACTGTCATGCGCTATATTCAATAGTTATATCTTGTCACCAACGCGCCGAAGCACAATTTTTTTTAATACATACCCTTTTCTATTGGCTGTAACTTTTCGTAGTTTCTTGGAATCGAGCGTTGTTTAAAAACACAGTTTTCTCACTTTTTTTTAAATAAATTGCTTAATCCTTTTCAGAATTAACACAGTATTTTAACTTGTAGAACATTTAAGAAAAATAAATAACTAAATAGTCTTCTCTTTAAGACTTTTAATGCTTCTTTCTGCTTATCGTTAAAAATGTAATCAAAAGCTCAAATTTGTCATAAATATTCATTTTAAAGGATGAACATTAATATATTCATTATTTTGTACAATTCTGCATGTTATTATTACACATTTGTGTATTAAATTTGCATTTATCTCATAATATTTACTAAATTAAATAGTTTTTGCAAATTAAGAGTATATTTTTGATATAAGTAGTCAGATTGGTGTATCTTTTACACATTTAGTTTATGAACCCGAAAATTGGATTAGAAACAATTTAAAGCTATAATTCCGCGATATTTTTAAAATTTTGAAAATGCTTAATTTTTTTTTATTATTATGTAAAGGTGAAGTACTTGGCGAATTGTATTGTATCTATAGCAATTATAAGCTAACTTTACTTTCATTACTGTCATCGCATGTGTTTGTCAAAGTTTTGTTGACCTAAAGTTAACTTTTTTGACAGTGAAAACTTTTTGTAATAAAAGTACTCTTAAAGAACAATAGCTAATTTTAATATTTGTTTTTTATTGTACGTACATTTCACTAGTGTGATGGGAAAATCAACGCAAGTTGATGGCGATAATAATCCAACGTCGCCAGAATCAGACCCCGCTAAATTATTGGAGGCAGCTCTTCTTCAGATGGATGGTATTATAGCCGGTAAGTGGGAATTGAGCATTAATTTAATGTTTTTATTTTTTTGCTATATCATTATCATTAAACATCCACTTAACTGTCATGTTTCATTTAAGAATTGGGGTCTTAATATCCTCATTTATTTAGCACTATAAATGTATAAAAAGTTGCTATATCTATTTTAAAAATACATCCTTTGCTTTGTGTGATGATATTTAATACAAACACTATTTTTAAGGTCAGTTAAATATTTCATTTTGTAGAGTTTAAATACATATTTTATATTTACAACTTGTATCTGTGTCAGTTGTCTGTAAATTATACATAATGCAGAATAAGTTTTAGTTTCCTAGATTAGTAGTTCTTTTAAATTTTATTTAAAACTTACGGTTTTGTGGAAACTGCTTTTACAAAAAAACATATGTAATGAAATAAAACTTTTTGAAGATATCTTGTACAGTAAACAATATATCACAATAATAAAAAAAAACAATATATCAGTAACTGAATAAAAGGTTAAATGAATTTTACATTGATAAAAATCAGATTTTTTGAGAATTTAAGTATGTTTTGACTATATAGGACAAGATTTAAATGATGTAAGGAAAGCGAAGAATTTATGTTTGTATTATTAGAATTAATTTTGTATACACATACAAATACATGAACTATTAAATATTTGCAAATGTATATACTTAAATGTTTGGTGATTATAAAAGCTTGAAATAATTTTGTGCACTTTAAACCTTAATTGTATCAATCATAACCTAACAATAATCACAAATTTTCAATGGGCAGTGATACACATCTCTCTAACTGTTATTTATACACATTTTAATTTTATATTTGGTTTATAAAATAAAGTATTTTTTTATTCCTATAATTTGTGATATCAACAATTTGTTTTTTTTTCTCTCCGATTAAAGTAATGACATAAACTTTGAAATATAGAAAACATTGTAACAATGAAAAGACCGGTACCATGTTTGCGAAAGGGTGAGGGGATGTGTATATTCCGCGAGGGGGTGCAATCTGTTGAGCAGAGGGTGTGTGTAGGGTGGCCAGTCAGCAGCCGCACGCCACGGGTTCGGACGTCTTGCGGCCACGTGAATCGCGATTCTGCACCGAGACTACGATACCTAGTATATAGTGTTAGACATACAATTTTACGCGCTATTGTCGACGTAACCTTCATTACTCAGTCCTTACTCACGTTGCGTTGTTTTTAACAAACAATAATTTATTATATGTTAAAGTATAATATACAACATTAGCCTTTAAAACCCAACTTCACAAAACACGTGCCGTAAATTTTAATTATCTATCCAAATTTAGATACTAATTAATACGTGCATAATTTTTTAATACATTCAATATCATGAATATTTAAATTTTACTTATTTTTTTTACTATAAAAGGTAGACGATGTCCGCAATAAAGAAATAGTGCGATAAGAAATGTAAAACGACATCAATAGTTATAATTATTGTGATGTAGGTTTTTGTTTTCTTTTTAGATTTTTACAAATATGTTTTTTATACGTCGATTGTGAATCAAGGAATATATCAAAAGTAATACGGAATACACGACGTTTTCCAAACGCACAGAGAAAATCTTAAAAAAATATTTCTCGGTATAAATACTGAAACATTTACATGTATACGATTCTGTTTGAAAGGTGTAATTTGTTGCCTTAGAGATATAAAAGTTGATTGGTAACTTTTTTAAATGTATACATATTATGTACATTGATAAAAAGCATTATATTGCACAAAAAGAGTCGCAAAAAAACAATCGCACAAAAACAAGTGAGAGTTTTTATAAATCTATGTTTTTTTTTTTATACTACTAAGCGACGAGACGAGCAAGACGTTCACCTGATGGTAAGTGATACGCTTGCCCATGACAACGTGCTGCTAGTTAAGATGGTACACACTGCACCACATTGCGCTCGTCGCCTTGAGACATAAGGTGTTAAGTCTCGTTACCCCAGTAATTACACTAGCTACAGCGCCCTTCAAACCGGAACACAGTAATGTTTGCACAGTACTATTTGGCGGTTGAAATAGGAGCTGCGGTGGTACCCACCCAGACGGTCTCCGGCAACAGAGACCTACCACTGTTTAAAATTTATGATTTAATAAATTTTAAATTAAAATTTATAATACGCATAAGTATGAAAAAAAAACAAAAGAAAATATTTAATTATAGATTTTCCCGTTATTTAAAATAATCAATTAATGTTTATTGACTATCTGGTGATTTTCCATCACGTTTGTTTTACATCCGGTAGACATTAAAGTTGATTTAATGTAATAATTAAATAATTATAATATTTAATGTGAAATTACTAGGGTAACGAGATTTAACTCCTTATGTCACAAGGCCACGAGCTCGATGTGATGCAGTGTATACCATCTTAACTAGCGCCACGTTAATAGCGAGCGTATCACTTACTATCAGGTGAACGACTTCCTCGTCACGTCGTCTCATTGAATAAAAAACATAATTTGGTCGGCGGTATATATTTATATTGGTAATATTATTTATTCTCACAAAAAAATAAATATATATACAGTACAAGTTTGAGAATAAGAAAGGATCTCCTTTAGATTATGTTGTAGGCCGTTAAGATTCCGATTGAGGTTATTTAATTGCAGTTATTTTATAGACTTAATATTGAATTATTTTATTCCGTAAAAATAGTTAAAATATTGTAGTATACATTATAACTTATTAAGCGGCCATATACGGGATTGATTATAACAAAAGTTACGGTTTATAGTCACGGAATGTAAACAATCTTGGCTAGTTCTGAAAAAGTCGCACTCGTACAGTTTTCACTTAATACAGATCTCGCTTTGTTAATGTATGTGGAAGCGGTTTTCTCTCGAGTTATTTTATGTTGTAAGATTTCCATTTTAAGAAATTAAAAATTACACTTACAATTTTCTATGTTTATATTATATTTTATTCTGTGTATATTTTTGTTTATATAATCGATATTTCAGGCACATTGTTCACTGAAAATAATTTGATGCAATCCTACAAACAGTCGTCATTGAAAAACTATACAAGTACTATCTCTAAAGCAGTAGGTAATCTTAAGTTTTGTCAAGATAATTTTAAAGAACGTTTTTATCTCTCGTTGAAATATATTTCATAAAGTTAGTTTGTACAGCGATACTATTTTTTCATGTCCTTGCTAAAGTTTGGTGAGTTTTTTTCTCATTTAATGTAATTCGCGTTTTTAAATTTAATTCAATATGAGAAAAAACATATTTGCATTGATTGATTTTTTTTATAGACGTTTTAGTTGTATTCAGTGCGATTTTTATTTACGTTTACATGCCGCATACGTTATTAATAGTTAAATAGGATGTTAATGTGTTAACTAATCATTTAGTAAAGGAAACTGGTAATTTAGATAATATAATTGTAAAACAAATGTGTTCATCCGTGTTACTGATCGTAATTAGCGATCATCATTAAAAATAATATATTTTTCTAATAAACTAATCTCTAATATTTTAGCTGACATTTAAATACGATCTAATCTTTTTGCTATGCACTTTTATAGCATATTAAACCGATGTTTTTTTAAACTTATTAATCTTTTAATTTATACTCCCATAGCCATGAAGTTCTAAAGGGTTTTTCTGAAATATTTTAAAAATCTCTTAGCTTTAATAATGGTTGATCTAAGAGGTTTTAAAAGCAGTATACAAAGTTAAACATTAAACTATCAAATTGTTTATGTTTACAACTGTATATATCATAATTATTTTTTTATTGTTTGTAGTTGGAAGTCAAAGGCTACTTTTAATTTTCATTACAAACGTATTCTCGTGCAGTAAAGTGACTGAATTTTCAGTGATCATTATAAGTCTAGAACACTTACAGACGTAAAACTACTTTAAATTGGAAAGGGTAACATTTTTATAACTGTTTTGCTTATTGATATAAGACATTAAATTGATATACACAAAGTGCAGTGTCATATGATATAACAGTTTTGGATGATCTTCCGTGGATCGGTCGCCCGTGCTTAAAGCGAGGTGCGCCTGAGTAAGGTGGTTGTGTTATGTGATCAGCTGAAAGATGCCGGGCTGCTGGCACTTGCCGGAGCACGTCACTCGCTGGTGGCTTCTCGACGTGTGCAGTCAACGGCTGTTCGGTGATGTTGATCCTGATTCACAAATACCACAGCGTATGTCAAAATTATTGCGTAGTTTAAAAAAAAGCTATAGATTTTAGATAGCATGCCTTTTTTCATTACACGTTAAGACACTGTCATATGTTGCATATATAAAATCTTTTTTTTATTTGTTGATGCTGAGCAGGACGTTCGTCTAACGGTAAGTTATATAATAGTATAGTTTTAGTAAGAATTATAAATATCACATCACATTGCACTTCTAGCTTTGATACACGAGATGTTCAGTCTGGTTACCTCTGTAATTTCACTAGCTAGAGCGCTCTTCAAACTGGAACATAGTAATGTTTGTATACAAACGTTTGGCGGCAGAAATGTGGTCGGCGGTAGTATTTACTGAAGATTGGATAAAGACCCACAATTAGTAAGAGTGGTGTCTATACCAATAAATAGCGGTTTCGTGTAACATGCGTTTCGTGTACTATAACATCTCTGATATTTATATCTCTTGGGATATAATACGGGAATGGGAGAGAGAGGACAAATCTTTGGCAGTATAATTTTCCAGCATTAAAGTATTCCATTTACTATAAACAATGTTTTATATTATTATCGGTGCATGAAATTTGCCGCATTATGGTTGGCCTATTTCAGACGTCTGTAATTGTACCTGTTGGTGATTTATGAATATAGCTATAGAAGGTGAAATGATGAAGAGATTTTTGTTTTTCTGCCCGAAGCTAAAGCGTCATTGTTTCAAGGCGGATGCAATTCATTCGTCCTCCGCGTAATTTGCGCGAGTGGAGTTCCGAAGAGATCTCAGTTGTGCCATTTAATGAATAGGACTTTTATTACTATTTTTTTTAATAATAATTCTTGGATCTCGCCGCATGTGCATTTCATATCTCGTGGATAAGTTAAGAACGCCATAAGACGGTTTTCATTTCTTCTTTAGAAAATATATTGTACAAACATTGTAAATATTTGTAGAAAGAATATTTGGAGAGTGTTTCTCATTAATTCTTATAATGCGTAGAATTGCGATTTTTTATACTGCATATAACTTGGCCTTGATTGCCTTGCTTATCGCGTTAAATGTGAATTGTTGCTGCAAGTAGGAGAATATCAGATCTAAATGTCACTCAAATTACTAGCGCTGTTACTTAGATTGAAATTGGACACACCTACGAATACATACAGCGGATATAGATTTCGAATATTTATGAGAAGTTGAGATTAATGTTATGGGGTGGATAGCGTCGCCTGTATAACCCTATAGAGCGAGTATGCAGATAAATTAAAAAACTTCTTGCTATAATGTGAATGATCCTTAAAACGCATTGGTTAACGATTGTTTTTTCATCGTACACAGTTTCTATTGATACTTTAAAATATAAAATGAATTTGAATATGTAAATTAAATATTTAAAAGCAGTGCCTGAAAGCAGATTGTTGTCGCCGACTTGTCTGGGAAGTTCGTAATGCACTAGTTACTACGCTTTAAGATATTTATCTTACAGTAACTAGGTCTCTCTGTGTGGTTAGTTGTCACGCGGTGTAGATTTATTGCTATGTATATGTGTATACTAAATGATTTAATGATATAAACGTAGTAGTTTTGACAGTGTGTTCAGTAAGTAAGAAAGACATATGATAACAAATAGCGATTCGATTAACATATTGAACTAAAGAAATAACTTTGCTTCAATAATATATTTCGGAATAATTAGTACAAAATGTCAATTTAGATTATGTTTTTATGAATGGATGTTTTTGTTACGAATTAAATTTTTCGTATTTTGTCTGTATTACAGAAAGTATCAATTCATATTAACTTTTACTACCAACATTTAATGTTATGAAACTTGATTGTTAAAGATTTTTCTGCCGAATCTGAACTTTCTTATATAATAACAATATAGCTTAAAAAAAACATAAAGTATATGATAGAGAAATTATAGTTAGAAATAAATATTGTTTACTAAATGTATCTACAGTTTACTATTGATAAGTATAAAACGTCGTCGTAGACTGTTATGCAATAATCATTAAATTTAATGATACCAAATCTGTTTAAATGAGATCTTTCAAAATAAACTTTTTATTTATTTGTTTATTTAATTTGTGTTACATAATAACTCTCACAGCTCCTAGAACTAGATTTTCAGTAGGCGCTAGTGACGACACGCTTTACTAACTTCATTAATTTAGAACACGCCGCTTCAACTAGAGGATGGTTAGCTGTAGTTTTTAATTAGGACGCAACTTTTTAGTGTTTCATGATGATATTACTGTAGAGTCTATTGTAACTTACTTCAATACTATATTAACTTATAAACGTAATATAAACAATACCATAATTGTTTGATTTTTATTTTTACTTGCACATTTTTGAAATGTAACAATTTGATATAAAATTAGTTTTCAGCCTTCAAACACGTACTCAATATAGAAACCGGTTATTTTTATGGAGACTAAAATAAATTTGTAAATGCATGTTTTTTTCTAGACATTATCTGATTTAATGTATTAAATATAAAGCAGTAAAATATTTTAACGTGCATGAGTTTAATGCTATTTAAACTAACTTCTACTATAAAAACATAAGTAAAAATTATAAATATATAGTTTAATTATCATTCGAATAAATTACGTTGTGGTATAACTACTATAAAATATTTTCATCGTGAAAGAAAGAATCTAGTACTTTGGTTTTGTTTCGGGAACAATATGAAATATGTCTGCGAGTTATACAAAGAACTTTGCTAGACACTTTCATTGTATAGGAAAGTAAAAATAAAAAAAGGACTGTCAGCTTTACAAACCCATGGTAGTAAGATACATGCACTGTTTTTGCATTTTTTTGGAGTTTTGTCTGTATTAAATTTTACAGAAATGTAGACATTAAAAGATAATTTTGACTAGAAATTCGCAAGAAATTATGTTTTGATGTGCTATATAAATGTTTAATAAACTACTGTGAAAATATAATCGCAAAGAATTCTCAAAAGTGTAATTTTGTGGAAAACTTTGATGTCAAAAAGTGTGAAGGATATTACAAAATAATTTTGAATTCATCAGAACACAAGGACTGTGTCTAAAATAAAATATCATCGTATTAGCAATTTTCTTTTAAATAATGGCAAGAATTTTTCAATGAGTTTTTTATTTTGTATATAAGTGTTTCATACATTCATACTTTTACAATAGCGACAAGAGTAAGGTACTAGCGATAAGAGTAAGGTAGGTGGTAGTAGGCCTATATTTCACGGTACTGAAATGATGGGCTTTTGATGCGCTTTAATTGATATTGATATTTGTCCTAAATTACACACGGTTACAGTACATGAGTTAAAATCAGTAGTTATGTTTCATGTTACGCCATGTATAATCTGGTTTTATGGCTTAAAATAATGATTGAGTAAAAATGTTATTGATACGACGATTGATTTTTTTTAATTGTTTACAGAAGCTGGCGGCGCTGCAACGGGGGCGACGACGCCGAGCGGACCGGGGCGTGCAGCAAGAGCGAGAGCCCTGGAGCTCGCTCAGCAGCTCGCCTCCTCCCTCCAGCATGCAATACCTCCTCCCCCGCGGCCCGACTTCACCACCGCCAGTGCCATCCTGCGCTGGTTGCAGCAGAACAACAATTCAGTAGCATTGGTAAGTACAATTATGCATGATGATAACACTCATATAGAGAAATGTGCAGGAAGGAAAAAAATGTTTTATTTTTCCCATTGTGTAAATTCGAAAGGCAATGAAATCAATAATTACAACAGTTTAAATTTTTTACTTTTGAATATCTCGTTTGTTGTCTTAAGGTCGAATTGTTACTGCAAATATACTGAATGTCAGATCTCAAGACAACTCAACTTATTAGTGTTATAACTTTAGTTAAAACACACCTTTAAACAGATACTGCGGCCGTATATGTGAAAATCGTGTTAAGTGAAATTTATTATAGTGAAAATAAATTAGAAATGTTAGAAATACTCTTCAAGTTGCCGGCTATTACTTTAATTGAAACTCGGCACTGCTGCAAATATATGGCTCGTACATCGTTTACTAGCGTGACTTTCTGTCGACGGCAGTAAACGATGTATTTTAACTTCTTCCGAGGTAAGAAAATGCTTACATCAATTCGAAAGGTGCCGATTTGAAAACCACATGCTTACTAGTTGAAGAGTAGCAAAAACCGGTTCTTAAGGCAACACACAAGTAATCACACGTTTTAAAACTTTTTAACACATTATTAGGTTAACCATTTATAGAATTGATAACAAACTTTAAAAATTACTTCAGAAAAAATAGAGTGGAAATCTAAAAAAAAATAAAGAATATTAAATAATTAAAGTACTAGTAAAAAACCACAGAAGAAGGAAACTGTCGAATGATTTTAAGTTTATCTAAAAAAAAATTAGTTTCAACATAAAAGATACTAAATCCTGGAAATCCTAATTACTAAACAGAAATATAGGAAATATCGTTTATGAAATAATAATTTATTTTCTTCAACTATATTTTTAATGTAATTTAATAATAGTAGTATGTAAAGATTTCTCTTGCTTTCTCTTTAGACGTGGGCTGTCACGATAATGCTGCATTTAATATTTCACTGCTATATCAAAGAACCTTCTGAGCTTTATTGAGAATTGCAGCTATAAAGGCATCCGCGTTGAAAGTTGATTGCATTTTTGCTATATCCGTTGAATAACTGAGATTCTCTAACATTTTTAAATTAATGCTTTTATTGAAATTTTCAACAGAAAAGAATTTCAGAGTTCTTCATTATGCGTCGGAGATTATAACGAAATAATTTTAGAATTTTTTATTTGCACGTTGTGGTTTGTGCTGCAAATGCATAAATATCTGTGCTCTAAATAAATCAAGGTCTTTGAAGTTCCAAAATAATTATTTTGCGTGTATATCTTCTAGTTATATCAAAGAGAAACGACATGCATTTTTAAATCTTAAAGTCTCAAGCCTCGCGATGCACACAGAGGCAACTAATTGCTGCACTCGCAGCCTTTGCCAGCCGATGTGCAACTCATCCACAAATTACTCTACGCTCCGACAGTTCACTGATCACACAAGTACTATTTAACCACAAAACTTTCAGTTCGTAATTTATTTCGAAAAAAAAAAAAAGTTATTCTACACTACTATTAAATACGTGGTTTAAAAAAACTTTTCGTATCGTTTAAAAACTCGTGAAATTCCTACCGCATTCTTGTCAAAATAAACAGTTTTTAACAATTTTAACTATGGCTTTTTTTAATGATTTCTTATATTTCCGCGAATGTTACACATTTATTAAAACTAAATTTTACGGATTTTATCGCGTTTATTATTTCGTTTGTTTATTCCCGACGATATGGCTTTTTTTATTAAGCAATTTTTTTTTAATAATCTCATCTTGATTTATTTACTAACTTTGGACGTTCGTGATCAATGACTTGTGCAACTATTTTAATATTAGTAAGATAATTGTACAACTCATTGATTACATAGGATCAATTAATTAATTGAAATCTTGGCATCTCTGTTTATATATCACGATTCTATACCAAATAACCGAGACGCAGCATTTGAAGAATTTGCTGCATTTCATCATCGATGGCGGATAGTAATAATCACCGCGCTCCATTGACTTGCGCTCGCTGCGTGCCATCTCTTTGAAGATGATCTACTAACCCGCATACTTTGTTAAAGGCACTGTTGTTCAATATATAAATGTTGCTAACAGTGTAATGTCAAAATCAAATCTTTTTCTTAACGTGCCTCTCCAACTAATGGAGATTGCAACATCAAAAACAATGACATAAATAATGAGCAGCCACTGAAACAAAAATGTAATGATAATCTTGGCCAAAACATTTATCCCTTTACAATGAAATCATGGAGAGAACAATGTCGATCGTGTTACCTTTAAAACAAAATTGGTAGATTTATGAGATCTGTTGTTTAAGAGCTATTATACTGTGGCTGTGGAGGTCACTTAAAGGAGTTTAGCTGAAGCTTTCCACCCCTTTCTTATTCATGGACGCGTGGGAACATAGCGCATGTCTTCTCGCAGCCACGTTATGACATACTAGAATGTATAGTATTCCTAGGTTCACTATTAAACATTGTTATTCGTTATTACAAATACTAAATTTAAAAAACAACACTGACTATATTTGTTTAAATATTTAAGACGTTGACTTCTTTTTAATGTAAATATATAATATAAACGCGTGTCACGAGGTTTCTGTTACCTTTTATGAAAAATAAAAATCCTGAATATTGGTTGTGTTACAATAAACTTTATATAGTATTTGATGAAACCTTTAAACTTCTTTTTAAAGTGCTCCACTAATCCTGAAAGTAGGCCTCCTGATTTGCGAATTCCTGCCTGTCTTGAGCTATATGGAATAGTTGCTCTGCATGTTTCGCAGCCAAGATTTTTTTCGGCGTCCAACATGTCCTTTTTCTTCAACATTGTCGTAATAAGATAAAGCATGTGATATCTAAGATATTCAACCTTTAGCTTTAGCTTACCATTTGGTATGATCGGCATGTCGAGAAGTTTTTCATTATGGGTTTTTGGCGTCCAACTTTACATGTATTAGCAGCATGCGTCTATAGTACCGCATCTCAAACGCTTCTAAGCGCCTCTTGGTACCCTCTTCAAGAGTTCAGGTCCTATGACACTTGAAATCATTTTCTTATTTTATTAAATGATGCTCGGGAAATTTCTATCTAATATAAAACTTTACACACTTTCCGTAAATTGATTTAAATAAAATGAATATTGCCTGTTAGAAATATTTTTAATATTTTATATTAACTATTGCACTGGGATCTGCTTAAAAGTTCGCGTGATGATAAGTGATCACTCAGAACTATGTAGGTGTAGGTATGTAGGTGCTGGGTAGTTAATTCTTTTAACTATTATATAAGATTTCGTTGTAAGTTGTCTATCCAAAAAACGCCTATGGTTTCTTTTTAGCAAAAATGGGGATCGGCAGGTACCATTGTATGAATTTTTAAGGCTTTCTTAGTTTTATTTGTTTGTCGTTTATAATACAAATGTTAACATTGGGATTTACTTATAATATAAACTCGTTAATTAATATATTTTTTTATATTAAGCAAAGATTATTTAATACCTGTTCAAAGTTGTTTTTCAATTGTCTCAGTAAAAATAATAGCAAATGTCCATACATACAAGTTATAAATGTCTTGAACACGATGTCGTCTTGATGTCAATGCCCATCAAGTATCTGAATATAAAGGCCGCGTCAGGTGTTCCGTGAGGACATGCATGAGAGCTGCTTATACGTAAGAGTCTCTGATCTCCGTATACCTTCATTAAGTATCACACGTCCCTGTGTCAGCATAATTAATATATTCCCTCAATTTTAGCGTATTGTATTGTTAATCAAGTCAATTTCACTAATAAATTTCATTACTTCAGACGTATTTCGTTTTGTTCAAATAGCAGTAACTAATTTATAAAGGTTATATAGGTATACTATGATGATAGAATAATTTCCGCTGTCTTCTTTCACATCACAAAGTTACAGTTCCAAATTTTATCAATTTCTCTTTAGATCAAAAGTTTTAATTGGAATGGTGATGTTTTACCAAACAAATTTCGGATAAGATGTCACAACGATAAGGTCAGACAAAAATTTTGACAGAAATTCAGTTATTTCTTATGCGTGCGTACAAGGTTTTTTCTTACATATTTTATTTTACTATTTTTACTTCGTTTCATGCATTGATGCTTTTTGGATAAAGTATACACAAAGTATATTCCGGGATGAAAGAAAATTTAAAGCTAAGGGTAGAAAATTATATCAAAATAATTTTTCTAAAGTTTTTTTAGTTTATACCAGTATTTATTGTCCCATAAATGTTTTTTGAAAATGTTTGATCCTATAAATGATCAGATAAGAATTGATGATTCACAAAACCCGGCGGAAGGCGAAGTTTAATTATATTTGTGAGTTCTGTTAAAAGCGAGAATCTGGCGAATTTCAATTCCCATAATGAATCAAGTTAATTAATATCTTCAATGGAATATGCTTTATCAGATATTGTAACTGATGAACAATAAAAGTAGTTGTTCCGTTATTAAAATGTCTTGCTATATTTCCTTGCTACATGTATAAAATCAATAAAACGGCATTATTTTTATTTTAGTATGGGTCTAGAAGGTTTAATGGTTTTTCAGATAATAATTTCCTTCTAATTTTAACCAACTTGCGATTTGCCTAGTAAACAATGCTTATTATCCTAAAGTCAGCCTTTTAAAGCTTTAAGAATAAAACTCAACGAATATATTTCGTGGCTTTTTTATTAGAGTAAAGTTAGTTATTAATATATTGTAAAACTGACGTAAAGACGAAATATAATATAATAATAAACACGGCGATGTACGATGGCAATGGCCCAGTCAACGTAGAGAGCATGAAAGTAGGCTCTTCTTCCGGTTTCCGGAGCGGCCGTCACTTGTAACTTGACATGTGAGTTTTCGTTATATAACATTACGAAGTAAATAACGATATATTTCTTTGTAAAAATGTCGTTATTAATTCTAAACAGTAATAAACGTAAATGTTTCTCACCTATAAACACAAAATTTAGTAGGATGCATCCTTGTATACAATCCATTGCAAACAAAATGTATACGCAGTGGGGTACTTGGTGACACGCATCAAATGAAAGGACCGTGTTTACAGACCGAAGCTGTGCTGTGCCTGAATGGACGCCCATGCTCTACTTACCATCCATTACCCGCAGCCTTGCCTTCACACGGGGTAACTAACCTGACGCTGAATGAACACGTCTAGCATAGCGCATAATAAATGAATTTATTCCTGGGCACCGGATACGGAGATGTTGGCTATTTAGTTGTTATTAACTTAATATAATGTTGATACAAGTTTAATTCTAAAATAGTAACTACATAGTTTTTATTCTGCTACGGTTATATTTTTTTGCAGTATATGCAGTGCAGTTTTTTTTTTAATCGCTTGTATCGGTTGTCCATAAATGTTTGAGATATTAATTCTGCCATAAGAGCTAGAACTATTAAAACATTAAAAAATTATTTTATTACCTTAAAGTATAAGTAACAAACGAGGATTTTATAAGAGTAATAGAGCAGGTACTTTTGGGATTTTGTTACTACAATGTATGTAATATATGATACGATTTCAATTTAGTGCTTGTCTCGACAGGGCAGCAGCCAGAGATGTTATATTAACGTTTTATAGGCATGTGTAAACTAAAATACATGTGTTCACGTTTCTCTTAGCCTTGATGTTGATGATTAATCATCATGAACGCCACATCTGTTAAACTGAGTAGTATACTTTTCAGTTCCCATAACATTTAAAATTTAGTAACGCATGTAAGTATACACGTATATGGGTTACTTTCTGTATTACTTGGTTTAGAAGAACAATGTTGTACAGATTTGATTTAGCTATCTTTTAATTATTTTGGATAACACATGTTTTATTATCATGTATATTTTTCATACAGACTTTCACATAAAACACTCGCAATATTGTGTTGCTGAAGATATTAGCGTAGTCTATCTATCTAGGTATCATAAGCGTATCTATCTAAGTATGTATGCATTCGTTACATTTATTCTTCATAAATTGAAACTGCTAAATAGGTCACCACGGTGTACATTATGATAGCATTACAAACTCATCATTATCGTCTAAAAATTCTTATCATGACTATCAACAGCCTCAGTGAGGGCGCAAAATAGGCTCTACTTTCGACTTCCGTGATGACCGTAGTTTACTTCTGCGTTCTTTAAAAATACGTCTTACCCTCTTTGCTATCATACAAATGTTAAAAACGTAACATTTTGTGTTTTCTGTCTGAAATAATAATATTACTCTCTACCTAAATTAATATTTTTTGTTTTGTATTAATTTGTTAAGTTCTAAGCAGAATTTCTGGAGATATAATAATCCATTTTGGTAATTAACTTTTAACCAATATCAACCATTTTAAGTACATTTTATTTTAAAAATTACAACGTATTAGTAAATGTATTTATTACAATGTACTATCATCACTAATAGCATTTACTTACTTTTTATATAAATATTCAGCGCGTTTCAATGTCTAAAGGCTATTGGACGGCTTCTTAGCTTTATAGAATTAATCATTCACGCGCGAATTTTGACTTCATTATTGTTAAAAATTTAAATTGTATGTTACTTTTTATTTAACTAAACAAAAATTTAAATTACCAAATAAATTGTTGCGGCATAATTACCTCGATCATCATCACGAATAGAGAAAAGCCATAAAACCATATTTAATATTAGACGTTATTCATAAACAGCAATCTTCGTAAGTCTTTTAGTAAACTTTTTTCTAATAATAATAATGTGCATATGCAAGCAAATATTTAAGGTAGGTGCAATTAATTTTAAATATAATTAAGATTCTCACGCGCGCTCACCGCTATCTAATTTCACGCGATTTGCTTCTGTTAGTGATTAAAATGCTTCTAGGCGTTACTATTCCATACACGGTTTACAAGAAGCACTAGAAATTTTACTTTATAATGTTATTCAAGGTTGAATCATAACTAGCCGATGATAACCACTACTGAATGACTTATCTATCTACTTATCTATAAATTTATTTAAAAGACTTCTATGTAAAATTCATTTTGATAATGATTGTGAGATTTCGCGTACTCCTTTCTATTATAAATCGATTACTTTGTATTTTACAATTAATCCTATATCTTATTGATTTTATATTATGCTATTCATACAATACCATTAGTATTTGCTGGGATTATTTGAATTCTAACAATTCTAAATAAGGTTCTCTTGTCCTGTGTCGAAACTTCGGCTTTGGAAACTTGAACGTCAATAGGGCACGGAGGTCGAGTGAATTTTAATTAAAACGTCGGACACGCTGTGTCTGAAATACGAGCTCTTCGAAAACTGTTTTGAATGAAAAATATTTAACGATACGTCGTTCATTGATTTACTTTGAGAGCCGAATAAGTTTGGTTATATATAATAAAATATGTCTTTAAACTTATGTAAAAATATTGCGAATCGAGATAGTTTATTCAGTATGGAATATAATCCATTTGTGGTTGTATATGTAATGTTAAGGAATGTACGAAGTGACATATCTAACATATACAACTATAACTATTGTACATATTGACCACAGAATTCTATCCTAGTCTATAACCTGTGTAAATCGCTATAAAAATAATTCATGATACATTCGTTATTTCATTTACAGTGTATAGTATTGCCTGATTAATTAAAAATTATCTATTTCCTTTTGATCATAACATTCGTTACAAGTTACCAATTTTAGACATGAATAAAATTTTGCTTGTACTTAGGACAATCATTTCTTTAAAGATATTTGTATTTCGAGTTTGTTTCTTTATTATAAAAATTTAACATACGTTTTGTAATTTTATCCTTAAATAAAAGTTTGTTTCTGTACAAGAGTACAATTGAAGAATAACAAAATAGGATATTAATTAAAATAATGAGAAGTGCTTCTCTTTCTTTGTTTCTACTTCTCCAAGTCTACATAAGCTTATTCTTTCACTAAGATTAGCTAATAGAAAATTCAGAGTTAAATTTGCTTCTTCTGCCCATTTTCAAAGATATCAGTTATATAAGTGATTTAAATTAATTTTAGCAATAAAATTTTAAAAATGTATATTTCACATACTGTGTAATAAAATTTTTGTTAGCAGTCTCTCTTACGTTCTCGCGTACAAAGGAAATGTCCGCATCCGTTGTACTTTGAGGGAAATTTAATATGACGTTGAAAAAGCCGACTAGTATACCAATAACAACCGTGTTTCATATCAAAATAATTCTTTATGTTCCCGTATTTTTTAAATACATATATATAGTTTTATATGACTAAGGTGACAAACAGGCTGATGTTACGCGGCCACCGTAGTCTGTATGAACCAGTTATATTAGGAGTATAGAAATTAATACATTTTAATGATTTTATATAATTTGTGAAAGCCTATTTGATTTGAATTTTAATACATTTTACAATTGAGAGGGCTCTGATTTCACATTTGAATATGGTACGGAAAACGTAAAAGCTCCGATTTAAACACACAGCGAATGCAAATAGTTTGTTTCAATGAAGCTCTGAACTAATGTTCTCCGCAGTTGAAACTATGTGTTTCAACATATATAATTTACAAAGTATTGCATTATTACAAACTGAACGGAAATTTCGTTGCTCTATTTACGAAATAATTTTGTAGAATACCTTACAAGAGATTTTCGTCTAACAGAAGATATCTGTCGGTTGAGATGATAATGATTTACGAAATTTTAACATTAGTTTTTGCAAATGTAAGAATGTACAATGTTGTAATGATTACAACCATTGTTATAAAGACATACAGCCCTTAATGTTATGTTTTTTAAACTACATTCAGTTGAATTAAAGAAACATAATTGATTTTGATATTTATATCGGTCTGATCGCAATGATTTGCTAATCAAAATAATGCTTTCTAATTAAACTTATTGATTGTATTTTTTTTTTTTTCACTTAACAACGCATAAGACAATAGGTATTTGTTGTTAAGAGTTTTTAACCATTGAATAGGTTCTTTTTCTAAGTATTTAATATTTTAAAAAGTCTTGCCGTATCACTAGGGTTGTAATGCTTTGTCGCTGTGTATGCTTGCGTAAATTCTTTGTTGCGTATTTTGTTTGAGATCCTTTATTTATTATTTCCATATTTTTAAATGAATGTCCAATCTCTCAAGGTACAGATTAATACTACATTTTGGAGAGAAAAATGTCTAAAAGACCTGCCGACTGTTTTTTAATTATGGTAACATCTCTTTTATTGCGTGTACGTATTAAAAAGAAACATTCGAGCCCTGTTATATGCTCTCGAGCATTATGCGCTTGAAATGAATATCAAACTGTAGTCCTATTTAAAGTGAATGTTGAAATGTAATGGAGAAAAATTTATTACGTTGTACGTAATAAAATTGTTTTTTGTTCCTTTGGTAACTTACTTACTTAATTTGTTCCAGCTTTTGTTGTTAGTATAAGAACAACACTCTAACATTTGATCGAATACTCTATAGATGAAAAATACAAACTAGTTGGAAATATTAACTAAAATACGTAGTTTTTAAACTTTAATTTAAATATAATTAAATTCAGTTATTATTGGACGTGCAAACGAAATAACTGGAGCTTGTGGCAAATATTTTCCATCATTGTGGAAACGTTATCGTGAAGCGGCCGCGCTACGCCACCGAGCAAACTAATTAAAATGTTGGACACAATGTGTTCGAATGTGGTACACGGGGTTTAATTTAAACATAGCTTAATTTTAACACGTATTAAAAAAAATATGAATAAAATATAAACACTAATTAATTAAGTTCTGAAACGTAAGAGTTCAATATTTTCAGCGACATCAAGTATTTATTGTTTATCAATATATGCCAGAGACTAAGTCTTTCTTAAGTCTTTGTCCATGTTTAAAATGTGTTCAATTATATTATTACTTATTTATTTAATTGATCTTAAAATTTTAATATATCAACATACATTGAAATGAAAAAATAAATACGAACGGAATCCCAGACTATAGTTAACTTTTTCTTAAAACAAATAACTTATTTTTTGTAACTAAGAATTCGCCCATTCAATCGTTTATTGTATTTAGTTTTAACTTCGCTACCATCAGTTACGTGCCGTTGGGCTTTAAGATTTGTTGTGAAGTTAACAGATTGCTTACTATTTATAAATTGCATACATATCACCGTTTCAATTTCATTTATTTATCAATCTCTTTATATATAAAAAAATAGAATTAGCTAATGGTATAAGGGCGAAACGAAATGATGAAAAGAAAATCACCTGCAAAGAATTCGCCCTATTTAGCTTCACACATTGAAGGCGTCTGAATAGATCTAGATTGTAGCACTTAGCTATTCATCGCTTGCCCACAAAAACATTTTACTTTTTAACGATATAGTGAATAATTTAAAGATATAGTATATTTAGAAATAAGGTACTTACGTAATTTATATTTGTTTTTAATTCATAAATCATCCCTTTAGTGATAGTGTAACTGTATACAGTTTTTACGTGTTAATAACTCTTAAGAGAACAGTATTATTTGTTAGAATTTATAACGTTTACAATTAATGTGTTCGACTTCCGGCAGTCATCATTTCGACGGTAGGTTTTAATCTTTCGTGAATAGTGTAACAGTTGTTATAAGGTCGTGAATTCTAGATTCGCCAACCTCGAGTCCGATAAAGCTGTAAAAGTCGTCAATAAAACTAAAATCAAAAGCTTAATTCACAATACAATACTAAAATGAAAGTTATGACAAGAGTTCTACTGTACAAAAGGTTTGGGTTTTACTGGTTTAAATCAATGTTTCAAGTCTTGTTACCTACTTTGTTTATTAGGTTCGTTAAGGCTAATTAAAACTTCTCTAATTTATCTTTACGTTTGTAATTTTTCCAAGCCTTTAATGGTAAACTAGTTAAAGTTTAAGTGAAACTTTAAAAAGTAAATAAATACATATCTCTTATTGTTTTTAAAATGATATTACTTTAATAATTTAAAGTAATATCATTTTAAAAACAATATGATTTCGTTTTTTTTGATTAAGTTCGGGTCTAATTCGCGTCGACATGTGAATTAAAAATTAAGTGATATTGCTAGCTGTAAAAACATTGTTATACGAAATGATTCCATAGGAAGGCCATTACTGTTAAATTTCAATCTTTTTATCCGTAGAAAAGCTAAGCGCATTCTAACACTAATTCCAGATAACGATTTAGTAATACTGAATCCTTATCTGAAATTAGTACTAATTAGAGTACATGTATGCAGAGAGAGTTGCAGTTTCAGCTACAGGAAACTATGTATTTTATATTATGACAGTGTTAGTGCTAAACAATACGAAATTAATTTGGCTATTCAATTATATTATGGAAATATTGTAAATAATTAAAAATGCAAAGAAAATTTATCAGAAACCATGCTGTTTCACATTTTTAAAGTTGTCTCTATTAAACGTTTACTTGTGCCTGCCTAGTTTATCATCATCACTATCACTTCAGCCTGCCGTCGTCCACAGCTAACACTGATCATGGCCACCTCAAATGATTTTGCGCTTTACGGGTCCGTTACCATATATGAGTAGTTTTATGTTTTAAATATTAATGTACAGTACTTAAAATAACTTCTTGTGCTGCAAAATATCGTAGTAACTTCACTGCGTTGTCGGTGTTCAAAGTTTGCTCAGCTTTATACACGTTACTAACAGAGTAAACTCTGTTAGCTTTTCACTCCTAATTAGTGCAGCGTTTTGTGTACTAAAAACAAAATTAGTTAAAACGTATTGTTAATTGATAGATTTTTTGCTGTTAAAGTTTAGTAAACATCTTAAATCGGAAATTAAAAAAGGATTTATATAAAATTTTGAAATCGCCCGCGACAGAAATTATTAAATATTTAGCAATCATCAAACAAGTTAAATGTTTAAAAGATTTGTTTCGTTTTCATTATAAATTAATGTCCTAGTTACTATACTACGTATAAAATGATCCTCTAAAAAGTAACCCTAAATGTAGTGACTTATTTGAACAAAACTGAATATAAGATATATATATATATTATATATATATATATATATATATATATATATATCTCTTATATTATATATATATATATCTCTTATATTATATATATATATATATATATCTCTTATATTATATATATATATATATCTTATATTCTCATTTCTTATAATACACTAAGTGTATGTACTGTATTAAATAACAAGTAATAGTGACTTAAATATTAGGTATGCAAATAAAAAAATATCGAAAACCTTTCAGCCCTTCACGAATAGATGGCATTACACAAGTTGATCTTATTAATAGTTTTGTAACGAACTCATCACGAATTTAAAACATGGCACGCATTTTAAAAATACGTGGCCTAAATTATGAAGGTATATGTTAATTTTTAGATTTGAAATTATCATATCTGTGCAGCCAACTGGGTGTATGTGTTCGTTCTTCTCGCTATGCTGTTTGTCGCTCAGCTCAACAAATTCGCTGAGCAAAGAGTAATTTAAAATTCAGAGCACCTGTCGCGTCAGCTTCGCGTACCGTTATAATCACGCATACTATAGTGTTGGTTATAATCCATTAGTATGTATAACACATGTATTTAAACTAGGCTTAAGTACATTAAATATTCATCATTATCATCATCAGATTTAAAAAACGTACTTATTTTAAATATTTTTTTGGATCACTGTCGACATCTCCCTCCAGAAAAATATTATGTCGATAAATTCTCCCTAAAATAAAAAAAAATGTTTGGGAAAATGATAAAGAAAGTTAAAATAATGCATAAAATTTTAACACATTTTGAACAGCATTACCTTTTAAAGTTTCAATACATTTACATGTTTTGAAAATTTCATTATTAATCAACCAACTAAACTTTCAACTAAAAAAGTTACATTTTTTTTAAAAAACATTGTCGATATCTCATTGATACATAGAAGACATTGTTCCAATTTTTTTTATATATACACATCTTTTTAGTATTAAAACTTTTTGCCTATATTATATAGACAATGCTATGCAGGTATGACCAGTAAGTCAATATCTACGGGAAATTCGATCCGGAGGGGCGTATTGTGAGAGCGATTTTCGAACAAAACGATAAACGTTGTTTGCTGGCCGACTTTGTTCGCAGTTGAACAAGCGTAGCTGAACGTAGCTACATATATACGTACACTCATTGCCTGTTGCTGCCGGGATGGGGTAACTGCACTCGTGATGAATGCCGTATAGAATGGTGAGGGTAGTTCAGAACGAATGTTCGAAAATTTTAACAGTGAAGCGGTGCAGAAATAAAATGTTCATTTCATTTTGAATACGCTGCAGATACGTTTTAACATCTATAATATTATTTTGAAAATATGTATGTACTATTTTGTATAAACTAGCAACCAGAGTGCATGTGGAATATTTTTTTAATAATCAATTACAAAGGGGACTGAAAAATAATCAAATTTCTTCGGTAGGCTCATTTTCAATTAGCTTATGTCGAAACAGGGACCGTAAACATCGAGGTTGTGTTATTTCGGTTTCAAGCTTGGTTGTAAATTAAATTTTTTGGACAAAATATTCTGTAGTCTACCGTTACTTATCGATAATTCTTTAAAATTTGTTTAATGTAAACTTGATCAGAAAATTGTATTTTGACCTGTTTTAATTTAAATTTACACTCGAAATCTAGTTGAAACCCCTATTTCGTTTTTCTATTCTTGGGAAACGCGTATGAATGACTCATCCCCATCGCTGCTTCCTCTTGCCATTGTACATTATTTGAATCTTTGCAGGCGCCAGAGTATTGATTTACTGATATAAGAGCTTTACTAGTTATAAATGTTCCGCTTTCTTTCCGAAGTCTTTGAAAGGTACTAACCTAAATTCAGTTTAAGAAACATTTTTATTAGATGTACCTTTACTTATTGTGTCAAAGTTTTTGTTGTTTTAGTATTGTTTAGATTATGCATTTAAAGAAGAGTAACTCAGGTTAATAAATTGATTTCCAAAGATATATAAAGGTTAATGACAGCTTTCACTGTTTTAGTAATTACAACGGAATTAAATTTAAACAATATTAAATTTAAAAAAAATTGTAATTCAGTCTGGTCTCTGCTAGTCATGTTTTCAAAGTGAAAGAGCATGGTTACAAAAAGTTTATAAGAATATATTGCGGTTTAATTACAACTATAAAGACCACGAAGTTTGTCAAATCCCTAATATCTAATTAAAACTTACTAATGTCTATATACGCATTAAGGTAGACAAAGGTGTTATTCTACAAAGTTCGTACATAAAAGTTTCCGAGGCTGAAATTTTCACATCTACGCGACAATAACTATGGTTGTTACATATCCCTATAAAGAACAAACTTATTTTGACGAGGGCTAATGTAGGTAAAAATACAAATGATTACATATATTCATACATAAAAATTAATGAATTTATTATAAATTGTATAAGAACGTGTACTTATGTATTTTTTCATGGAGACTCCTCAACTAATAAAAGTATCAAGTCGTCAAAATTGTATAATAAAATTATTATTTTTTTGTAATGAACAAAGTATATACGTTTATTAATATACTCGTAGTATATGGGACATGGTACCATTTCATGTTTTTACCGTATTCATTCAAAACTTTTATGATAAAATGTAAAAATTATGCACACGACCCTCTGCTGCGATTGGGTCTTTTGAATAATTTCTAAAATGTTTTGACATTATATTTCAAAATTCCTGTTAATCATAAACTAAAAATCTTAACACCTCATAAACTATTTGCTCTTTGTAAAAAATCGAAAAAGTTTCTCTAACATTCATAAAAATGTTTAGTTTGTATTAACCAACAAGTAACTAGTTTGTATTTTTTATAACAGAAACCTTTGTCACATTATTTTGAAATGTTAGCTAGTAAAATCGATTACGTCTGGATATACGGGTATTATAGTATTACAGAGATTATTGTACAGTAACTCCGCCCGCTCAGGGCGTATAGTCTATCGCTGTCAAGTCCAGGTTAAACTTGCCATTGTGCTTCTTTTTTCATTTTAGAACTGGTAAGAATTTACCTCGTAAAGCTAAACGTACGGCGTAGTTGAAATAGAAACGAATTACTTAGCTTAGCTTGTTGTATAACGTCGGGCAACGCAGAGCCAAGCGTGACATACGGTTATACTCAGATACATAAGGTAAAGATTTGTGAGGATATTATATACGATTTATATTTATTACTGTTTATTAAATTGTAATATTTTCGTCAATATTAACAATATCTGTATTATTAGTTCTGCAGCTGTTTTTCGGCAGCTACAATGTAGGCGGCTTCCCAATGCACCTTAACAAATATGTACTGTGTCAATATGAATTAGTATGTTCATTTTTCTACATAAGCCTATGATTAATATAAAATGTTTATATAATGGGAATTAAATATAATAATTCAGTTCTTTAGAGGTAATACGTATTACACCACATCAAAATGATAACCAAAGATTGTATGGTAAATAAGCAGGCAGTTCAACCAGTGCTTGCAGAACACTGAATAACACTTGCACTGCGCACCAACTGCTTTAAACCATAATTATTTAATAAGCTAGTTTGTTGGCATTCGTTGGGGTAATGGACCATAACATTTTATGTCAACGAGCAGGTGCTGTGTAAATATTATATTTCAATAAAAGCCACTTAGCTATGAGTTTTTCACTGGTAGGTCTCTGTTGCCAGACACCGTCTAGGTGGGTATTACCGCAGCTCCTATTCCAGCCGTGAAATAGTTTTGTGCAAACATTACTGTGTTCCGGTTTGAAGAGCACTGTAAAGTAGGAAAATTAGTGAGGTAACGAGACTTAACACCATATGTCTCGAGACGACGAGCGCAATGTGGTGCAGTATATATTGTATTATCTTAACTAGCGACACGTTGTTATAGGTAGGCGTATCACTTACCATCAGGTGAGCGTCTAAATCTACGCTTCAAAAAAAAAGTTTTGAGTTAAACCACAGGCATTACAATATTTTTTTCAATAGACAACGGATAACTGATGTATTTATCTAATCAACGTATATGGAATCTATCGTAGTTAAAGTAAATAGGCACGGCACCTCGTAGACTCACTTCCAATTAACTAAATGTTATAAAGTTTTGACAAAAATGTGCGTGGACCATGTATAAAATTAATATATAATATATGAAATACAAATACAGTTATACAATAAGTGTACACACTGACATGTGGTAATGTTAACTAAAATCTTGGAAGTAGCACTGATAAGCTTTAATTTGATATTTATTATATGTACACATAAATGATTATGTATATGTAATATAATACAGACGCAGGTTTTCACATAGCGCTACAGTGTGTAGTTCTTACTTGTTTAAGACTTAGGCAAACGGTGGCCGTTCACGTTTTTGATATTGCGTTGAAAAGTTTAAAGTATGACATTATCATCAGATGATATATATTTTCTTCGGTAAGATTGTTTGTAAAATTTTCAAATTATCAATTTAATATTATTTACATAAGTTCTAGAGTTCTAGTTAAAGCTTTTGAAATAATCTCAGTGATCTTTGTGAGATTTCATACAATATTGAAATGTTGAGACGTGGTACAGAATAAACGTTAATGTTTTACGAGTACAACGTCGAACTCTTAGCCGTAAAAGCCTCAAGTCGTATACGGAAGCAACTAATTGCGCGCTCTGTTTGCCTTCTGCCTTTTGCTTTTTTTTGTATGTACAGACTTTGATATTTATCTATGGCACTATGTGCAAACATCGCTTTTAATATATCTGACTTTAAAGACAACTTTTTGTAACACAATATTTATTCTTCATTTAACTATCATTGTTATTCGACTGTATCATATATTACATGATTATTATGTATTCTGGGATAGCAATATGTGTACACTGAACGTAAATAGCTCGATTATTTATTTATTTTCTTAAATAATATGTCCACAAATTTAAAATTTTAATCTATTTTAAGAATTTGGAGGATATGAATGTAGATGAATGCAACACGCTTAAAGATTTCAATACATTAATGCTTGAAACATTTAACAGATAGGCCTTCATACATAAATAATTTAAATGTTTTTCAATAGTTGTTTTAATATAAGTGAATACTTCTCTACTAAAGTATTCATTTTTTAATGTTTTTATTTGTTGTCTGTAGATATATTTTTACATATCTACAAACATTTGGGCGAGTTTCCATAATCAAGAAACCATACAAAACTGTTACTATTGCACGTGTAATAAAACACACCCAATCACAAATTGTTAATGGCGCGATGGAAGTGCACATTTGCAGGCAGTCATTGTCTGTCTGTCTATCAGTGAGTGTTTTTTTTACACGGGTTCTGTTCCATTGTTCGTTTATATCCGTACCGACGAAGTACTAACCCGGTGTCTGTTTGTTCCTATGCTTATATATTCCGATTACAAGAAACAATCACTTCTAGGTTTTATGCACAAATAGCCACTATTAAATTTTTAACAATTATTAGTATATAAATGTCCTTGATTTACGAAGTAAAATCTCTAGTAAAAATAAATGTATTGTATGTAATTCGTTTTTAAATATTTTCACTGCTGTTAATGAAATCTAACATGTTAGGTATAAATTATTTATAAGACTTAATTAGACGGTAACAACGCAAATATTTAAAAAAGGTAGTTTTTTTGCATTGCTAATGATTATTTTTATTTATTATGATCGCCCTCTAGATATCAGTTTGGGAATTCTGAATCGATATTACACACAATTATTGTAAATCATATTTTATATATACTTTGAAGTAGTAAAGATTGCCAAAATCCGATTAAATTATTTTCATAAGCTGTTCATCTTTTTGTGTTTTCAAAAGTTGGTTTTCAGTAATTTATATCAATTACTTGTTAATATTTACAGTCCGAGCTGGTAATAAGCATTCATAAAAGACAAATGTGGGTTAGGCCGATCGTAATTGCTTTCCAAGTGTCTAAGCAGTAACAATACTTAAAGAAGCCGGAAGTTTCACAGCTGGGTCTTGCACCGGAAGTTAAATTCGATATTGGACTTCGTTAGCTGTTATTTTGTGTTCGTAATTTAATCTAATAATTTACTAACTGCGTTATATAGTTATTGTGTTCAATCGCCATACATTTATCATGCTTCAGAATAAAGATTTATATAGTTACCAATAAACAGTTAACGTTTTGATATGACAGATGTTAGACCATCATGCACCAAGTCACATATAATATTTTTATTATAAATTTTTTCAGCGCCTGACATAAAAATGCACCAATTAAATTTTTACCTATTAAAGCTCTTGCACGTCGCTAGGCGTCGAGTCTACTAATTAACATAAATTCGTAACGAAGTTATTCCAACTTCGAACCAAAAATTGTTCGCTTTAAAAACATCACAAATAGGCAAAGCTGTGCCAGCAAAGTTAAATTATACTATCGAAGGCTCTGTTTGAAATACGCCAGGTCGCGCATAATTTAGTTTTTCGAAGGAATAAATTTTATTACTGTTTTGTATTCACATAGTAATATAACAATGTTATCTTTTAACATATTTCATCAGCAACGGTTATATATATAGCGTATCTTATTTAATCCGATACATGTGCTCATGTATATGGAGGGTAGCGCTGGAAAGGAATCTTGGACGTTTTGTAAGCATTCGTGGTTTCATCAGGCAACAATCACCTAAATAGAGCAGGGTATTATTAACGTGAGCCAGTAGTTATATTTATAGGATAGCCTGCGTTGGGAGTCCATTCGCCGTCGACTGGGTTACAAGGATGCCTATTAGACGCGAGCAATTTTTATTTTTTCAATTGTCTTGTTCTATTCTTTATATTCTTTACTTGCGTCTTCCTTGTTCAGTTTTAATGTTTGTTGAAATAAGATTTTAGTTTAAATCTTCTTTTTATTAATGGCACATTAACAGTTAATTAATATATAACAAGATTTGGCATCATTTAGCAACCGACCACTAGCTGCATAAATTTTGAAGAAATATCAATATTTTTCATTGCATTTTCAATTTTCTTTATTCTTAAATGAAACAACTTACCGATATTTAACTGTGCACGTTGTATGTACTTGTTAGTAAAACTGTCATCGCCCAAACATTGAGATGGAAATGAAATAAAAGTAAACGAATCGATACCCCGACAGTTTAGCAAAAAATAAAAAGTCTTGTCTGGAAAACTTCCATGCTCCGTCCAAGACGCAGTCTGTGTCAAATTCAGGTTGAACTTGCCATTTTGTTTTCTATTTTCTTTAAGGTTAACTTTTAACTGCACGAGTACATAACTGCACCGGAACAAGAAATTGAAACAAAGGAATTATGCGACATTTGTTTTAAATTTGTACAACGTTTTTTATTCAAGTGTGGTGTCTTAAATATTTCGAGAAATCTTTCGTTATATTAAATATATTTATTTATTAACAGCAAAATGACTATTTCAATGTACCTGTCGTTTTCAAGTAAATTTTGATTACTTTTCCTTCAGTTCTCTGTTTAATTTAACGTTACTATGTTTAATATACATAATATTTATTAAATGTATAAATTTTTATTAAAAATATACAAATTTTGGTTATTTTCAATTTCACAAGAGTTCTGTTTTAAATTAAAATGTTGAGTTTAGCGATTGAATTTTCATAACTGTAAAGTTAGTTTGACAACTCGTAAAACGTTTTTTTAAAACATAATTTCAGACCAGGGCTACGTACACCCGTCTTTAGTTATTATTTTGTACGTTTCCATTATTCTAGAAATTTTACACTTTAATTCGAGTCTTTTATACCATTGATTCAAAAACGGTTACCAGATATTAGATAATCGTTTTAATTGAAAACACAAAATTTACACTGAACATTAAATTGTGTATTCATATCTTAATAGGTAAAACAGGGAATATTTTATAATGCAATAATACATATGAAAATAATAATAATAAATAAAACTTTTCATTTAGCATATTTGTACGGATTTATACTATATTTTTGTTGGCAGCTAAGTGGCAAAACGAGCATTATCTCCATTTGGTAAAAAAAATGCTGGTAATGCACCATTGTACTCATCTCCATGAGATGTTAAATTCCATTGCCGAAGAAAATATGTTTGTCCACTACTGTTTGGCGAAATAACGTTGACACATTTCGATTTGAAAAAAAAAAAAATCAGCATCTAAAATAGTTTACAGCAATAAAAAATATATGTATATAAATATAGTACGAGTAAATATATTCTAGTAATAAAATTCACTTAGCTAGCATTTTTCTTTAAAAAATGCTGTTTATACAAGCGCGTATTAAAATAATACCTTGAAAGGTTTTCTTCATCTTTATACAACCATTTTATGTTTCTTTGTTTTTAATAAATTAAAATGCCTTTAAGATTGATTTTTTCTCTCTCTTTGTAGTCATACAATGAAACAATGACCTTAATATAGGTTACATGATATTTACGATACATATCGTAGCAATATTGCGTTAACAAGTGTACCTAGTTAATGAATAGCTGGGCAATAAGAACAATAATACAGACGATTTTTTTAAAAATACAAAATATAAATTAGATTGCCCTGTCCTCATTGGACAAAAACTGTTTAAATACAACTTTACCGTAGCCTTAATAAATGAAAATCAAAGCTAATAATAAACATTAATATGGAACACTTTAAACGTCTCTAGTGAAATACGGATATTTTCAAGTGGAAAGTAATTATTGCGAATTTCATGTCTTCGCAGATTATAGAAAAAAAAAGGAAATATTTTTTTAATCCAGAAGAACACGTGTGTTGGATGGTGAAACATTAAAATATCGCTTTTACCCGAAGCTCCAGAGGGACAGCTGTGTCTATTTTCGAGTTGAGGGGAGATTTTCTTTCGGCAGACTCTTTCGAACAGTGCCGTGACAGTTTACGCGACAGGCAATAAACATTGAATAATAATATATACTATATATCAACCTCGTGTACATAACGAAAAAACGTTCCGAAAAATCTTTCTTGTTTACCTGTGTAACACAATTTGAACCGCTTCAAATTCAGTGATAAATCAGTTGATAAACTGTCGAGGTAATTACTATAACTTTCAGTGTTGAACCAGTGATTTCATTCTCAACATTGATTAATTTATAATTTTTTATTTAAGTTATAAAGTAAAATTCTTTGTAATATTTCACACGTACTCATTTCAATATTAATCCTTTTTAAATGTTCTGCCGTAGAGATCGTGAGAAATTATGAATTGTTTGAGCGCCCGTAACGAGAGACATGAAAAATATTTCGAGGAACCGAGTGCACCGCCTTGTTATCCTACTCAGCCACCTTATAACCCCGAATATGTGTACGAAAATTTGGAACAAGTTAGAAGCTACCGAACGTTGAACTGTTATCAAAAGGAGTTGTACGCGGGAAGCGCGTATGATGATTATGAATGCAACGATATACGGCGGCGCTCGCTCTATGAAGGAGTCAACTGTGTACCGGTGAGTGCTCCAAGTAACTCAAGTTGTGTGCAGCACGACGCACGTCTCACACCGCGCTTACGCATTTCTACGTGTTGTGTGTTTAACAAATGCAATGTGAATAACATTATTATATTTTACGAGTTTATTAATGGAAGATTACTAAAACGGCTTCAATAAAAAAAAAAGGATCAAAGCGGGAAGGGTGTCCGGAATGCATCAGACGCACGAACCGAGATCTATTTCCGGACACGGACGTTGGCCGTATACGAATACGTTGCTCATTTTGAACTAAAACATGCGTGAGCTCGGCCGTGGTGGTTCATTCGTAGCAGCCACTATAGCAGCACTACACAACCGCTCTGCGGTAGAAAAATCTCAAGTCCTCAAATCACCTTCTACTGTAACAGAAACAAGAAAAGAGGAAAATACTACTACTTCGGAAGATATATTATTTGATAATTATTCTCGGCGGACATCCGGTACTAGCGAGCGTCCCCAGTCAACGGCATCAGAGGCATCAGGACACGATTCGGCTTCAGTTATATCCAGCGAGGAGCCGCCCCCACAGGAAAGTACGTAATTCACAATACGTGGACTGGTCTTTGACGTAGCGTAAGACTGGAACGGGGCCAAACACTAAAATAGCGACACGTTGGTGACTCGTTACGAGTGCTTGTCGCGCAGTGTCGTTTGTTGTGAGCCTCATGTCCGATCGCGAATATCTCACGGAACCCTTAGAGGAAGGGGAGAGTACGGCAGTGGGCTATGTCCACCCCGCCGTGCGCTCCTATATGTACTCGCCTATGGGTGAGTTTTCATCGCACATGAGGCTCCTTGTAAACGCATGAATTACAGATATGTTCTTTCGTGACAGGCGGCGACTCGGATAGTCCCGATGAAGATGCTACAGTAAAATGCAGAACTTGGACCGATGGTGCTGCACCGCCACAAGTAGAATCGTCTGATACCGAATCTAGCACTACCAGCGATGACGATTCCGAAGAACGAGAGTACGACACAGGATGCGGAGATGCTGATTATCACACACTAACACCGAAAATATGTGTAGACAATTCGACAAGATGCGACAATGATTTTAAGTGGATGCTAAGTAGTGATATAATGGAAGAGGAAACTGAAGTTGCTTCTATTGGGACTCGCCCCGATGATTACAATTCAACGAGTTTAGATAGAAGACGCCGTACACCGAGTGATCGCAGTGATCGTGATAGAAAAACTAGATCATCTTTAACAGCAAAGCCACCTCACCATCCTAGTGTGCGCGCTTCGCCACGGTCGCGACGGACAAGGAACGAAGAGAGCTCTAACGATTTGCAACGACGATGGAATTCTTATGAGCACTTTCGCTGGCCCGAAGGCGGATGGTGGCCCCCAATGTGTTGGTGTCACGGGCCCCCTGCGCCGCCTCCCTGCTACATGCATGACCGCGCTTGGCCCTCACACCCTTCTCTCCCGCCGATGCCTTCAACTCGATCTTATAAGGTAAACGCGATCTGCGTTCAAACAAGCTCTAAATTTCTTATCGGTTTCCTAACATAACGTTTCAACCTCTGTTCTCTCAATTGTAAATGGAGACTATCTAGCTACCAAATATTTTCAATAACAAAAGACTATACTATACTAAATTATACTTATCTTATTAATATAGGCATTGATTTATTAGCCCCTTTTTCTATTTGCTTTCCAACTTTTCCTACATTTATAAGTAATTACTACAAAAACTTTAGTATTTTTCTCTAACTAATATTTCCCCTTATCGAGAAAGTTTATACATTCAAAAATGCTTAATTACTTCCATTTAGGTTTAAAATTTTCAGACAATCAGAACTTTTTAATTATATTTGAAACGTTAGTTTATTTACCTCTTAACTAGCATCATTTGTTGTTACTATTGGTAGTGCTTCTACATTGATTGTACATTTGTACAAATAATAAATATTTTAGTTACAGGATTTAAATATTTTGTTACTACTACATTTTTATTCGTCGAAAATGGGTAAATAATGCTAAAGGATATTATTAGTATTAATGTCACTAATAGTATTAACCTCTTGTACTCAATAAAGTTTGGAAGTAAATAACATACGCGTTGTTTTTATATTGCAAACTTAATTAAGTTGTCGATGTTGATTGCTTTTTGTGTATATGCGTTCTTTGCAGGTTTGATATTGTTATTAATTTAACATTTTGATTATTTTGAGTGTCTTGTAACGTTTAAAAACTGATGTAATAAGAACTAGTTTTTTTAACAAGTTTATAAGAGAGGGTATATTATTGTTACTAAGCTGGTGTACAACGGAACACGAGCTTAGTAAAAATACATTTCCAATTTTTGTAATTATCAACGCTGTTTGTTTCGGTATTTTCTACAGTTGCGATCTACTAATGAATTTTATTTTAAACTAGCTGACCCAGCAAACTTCGTTCCGCTTCAAAATCAATAAAAAAAAAAACGCTTATTGATAATTCGAGACTGTTTCAACTTTAGTAAAGAATGTGATGAAAATTTACCAGAAAAAATAATTCGTAATCACAAAAAATGCCCGTTATTAATTTGGTTTTTCTATTATACTTAAATGCACATGTTGATTGACCTAAGTCAGGACATTTTATCTTTGGCATTATAAATTGTAGATAATCAAAGTAGGGAAAGTTCTCGCGCACTCAGCGGTAAATAGTATCACTATCACAAAAGATCAACAAAGTAAAGTTAAGACTTAACTACTATTTTGAACCAATCTGAACTTAGGAAAGTCGTGTTCCTGCTTGAATTCTACAATCGCTGCACACGAACACACTAATTTACTGCATGATACACTCACATTGAACATTCAACTGCATTATGCACTAAAAAAAATTCAACCGAGACAACGCGACCTTTACGCCCAGATTCCCGCTAAAGTTCGTAAAATATTATAGTTGCATCAGAAATTGTTGGTTGTCAATATCAAATGTCAAAATCAAAAATATTCTTTTAAATTGTATTTGGTGTCTAAATGACGGGACGAACTTCAAATTTTTGACGTTTTATGTATCTAAAGTAAGGAGACCAGACATCTCGCTTTTAGCGGGACAGTCCTGATTTTTTTACTATTAATCCCGCGTCACGCGACGTTTTTCAAAGTCCCGACTTTTAGAATTAAGTAAAATTTTAAATTTATGAAATCATTGTTTTGCGTAACATATTGCTTTTGCTACCCAGTTACATGTATTTGTCTCTCAAATGATACACTTTGTATCCGTACTGCGTGCTAGCAAGATAATTAAACAAATAAATATTACAAATCTGTTTCTTACCATAGAAAAATAAAGTAAGTAATTTATTTAAATATTTCATAAATGCATAAATTTTCTTAAACTTAGCTTAAAATACTCGTAGTCTTCATATTTTATATTGATGACAAAACGTGTATCACCCACCTTAACCTCGAAAGAAATTTTAGAAAGTAATATACGAATAAAATTTTGCAAATATTTCAAGTCAATCAAACTAATTTATCAAATTCTTGTGAAGATTTTTACAATATTTTACAAAATTACTACAATCTACTCAAACAAATTCACTTATATAAAAAAACATTTATAAACTGTACTTATGTTAAAACTAAAAAAAAATTACGATATTATTATTCCTTCAGAGTTGTCCCGCTTTGCCTATCTAAAAATCTGGTCACCTCAATGAAAAAGAGAAATTGTAGTTTCTACCATATTCCAGGCACTTTTTCCATATTTTCTCACCTTACTAACCTTCCCTGGACTTCCACGAATAATTCAAGACCACATTTAGCCAAATCGGTCCAGCCGTTCTCGAGTTTTAGCGAGACTAACGAACAGCAATTCATTTTTATTATATAGATTATCTGTAATATATTATTCATAATTGTAAAACTTAAAATCAATAAAGTTGTGCAATTTCGAATTCTTATTGCAAAATTACATTGTGATCTAACAATCAACAGTTTACGTAATTTTAATATTTAATATTGTAGAACGATGCAGAAGACCGAGTGCGAAGGTTGGAGGCGGACAAGGAGAGTCTGCAATTGCAAGTGCAAGTGCTATCAGAACAGATCGCAGCGCAGACGGAGAAGATGGCAGACTTGGAACGTTCACTCCACGATACTCGTCAAAAACTAGATGACACAGAACAAAGGTTACAGAAAGTAAGAATTTTTTTTGTAACGCCATTACTTACGTACTATTATTATGTATTTATGATGCATGACTTTAAGTCAGTAGAATAGAATATTCTGTACAGAACAATTGATATAATGAGACGTACTGTCGCAAATGTGATTTAATTGTCGACGACGTCATCAGTTTCATTTTAAATTAAAGATTTCGTCTCATAGGTTTGTATATACTTTCACAAACGATATTTCTATTCAATATTTTTAAACTTTTATCTGTATTTGAGTGTTTCGAAATAAGTAGACCGAATGATGCAATGAATTGATAAAACATAGACCCTTAAACTGTATTAATTTTTATCTTAAAGGTTAATAAAGGTTGCCCATCGTTTAGTTTTATCACTTATTGACATTTTTATTGTACTACTCGTAGACCCTAACGTTAACATTTTTTTTTATTAATCAACTAAGCGGCGCTAATATTCGATCTAAATTTCTAACAATGTTGTTAATTCAAATCAGCGACAATAAAAACTAATTATATTATTTATTTAAAAAATAAAAAAAAAACGAATTTACCTAATAAAAGGGATAGGTTTCTATCAAAAGAGGAAGAAAGAAATTGCACGCCGCAATTCAGTTCCGTTAGCGACGCCAAATTGACTCTGTGAGGCGTTAGGGTCTTTAACATTCAACGCGGCCTACATCTCAACAGCACGGCTATTGAATAAACATGATTGGTGTGGGCTGCGCAATTTCCAATGGCCCCACTTTATACCTCAGCTCATTAATCGACGACATGGCGGAGGTTCGAATCCAAGCTGTATACTTTTTTTTTGTAAACAGACGAATAAGATATTAGGTGAAAAAATAGACGCAATTTACATAGGAGTCCAATGTACTCTTTTCTTATTTCGTTGAAATATCCAACCGTAGCTAATTATTTGATTGTAATATTAATTATAAATTAAATTGCATTCGATAGCGTACGTAAAATCTTCTTTTAATGGCAGTGGTGATAGTTTACACTAGTTAGAAAGTATGGGTACAGACAATCAGTAAAATAGTAAGAATATATTCTCAAACATATATCAGAACCTTTATTAAAAAAAGTGTATTTATGTTAAAAATTGTGTATTTTTGTAAATCTGACCTGATACTGTCGATCTTTCGCCTCTTCGCTTCTAACGTAATCTTCTTTTATCACAAGCTTAAAGAATAGGGTAGGATTTTTCGTTTTTTTATTATATCAACAATCCGCAGCGGGGCGTTATTGGGGATAACGCCCCTTTTACATTTACTTTGCCTTGCTTTTCTTTGAATTAGTATTGTATATTACAAGATGTCTTAAAAATAATTCGTAAATATTTTTTTAAAAAATGTAAAAACTTACTATTTCTGATAATTACTTATAAACTGCACGTTAATGTCACAAGGAACAATACAAAACATATGTTTTTTTTTTGTAATAATTCTGATTTTTTACTATACTGTTTCCTCTGACAGAAGTCGGAATTTTTATTTAAACAATGAATTTGTTCAATATTTGTCGTTTTAAAAGTTTCCCTTATTTATATTATTATATGCTTAACTAAATACAACTTTTGATATTGAAACAATTCGATAATACTTTACAAAAATCATCTTAGTTTATGAGAAAGTTATCACATGTAAATATTAAAAGCGAATCTTAAACAAAATTATATAAAAAAAAACCGTTGTCATTTGTGTATGGTATTTACAAAAAGCCAAAAGTCATTTCTCTTTTCCTTATTGATAACAAAATAGTTTACATATACCTACTTATACAATATGTATATTCAATATAAATATAATTGCACCTAGACTGCATATAGTTTCCTTTACCTTCGTTAGTTAGTATGCGATTGATACGTAGTCAAGAATAGAACTGGCGAGGTCACGAGTAATCTTGAGTGTTTCCAGATTTTCAACTGCTTATTTGTTTTGATTGTATTTTCTCAATTTTTGACCAAAATGTTGATAAGTTTAAAAGAAAAGTGTCTTAATAAACTCTTTTTGTACATTTATTCGGATTATTTAAACAATAACAAATTTATTTTTCATCGTTTATTCTTCCGTATGATGTTCAGAAAAAACTTTCTTCTTATATCTGTCTATTTTTTTTTAATTAGTTCTGACTGGTAAATTATGTATGTTCCTCCGAGGAAAATTTTCATTTAATCGTCTCTACACATTTTTGTCTTTTTTTTTATTTATATTTCACATTGTTTGTACATAAATGTTCAAATGTCGACGTTTGTTTGTGGTAGAACGTAAATATGTAGCGGCTTACAATTTTTACTCATCATTTGCGCCTCCTGATGTCTGTCTGTCCATTACGCCGCCTCCGTGCATTTACCAGACGCATTTCTTATTAAACGTCGAGATAACAAACGCGGCGTCCATTAAACTCCCGATAATGTTCTCCACCGACCAACAGCATGGCTTACGTACGTCGAGACGCTATGTTTAGATTAAAAAGTTCTAAATACCTTATTCCCCCTTTGTTTACATTAAACACGCAGATATCCATTAAGACGCAACGTAAACTATTACGAATTTAGCCTCAGATTTTCATTCCGCAGTGTTAAACAGGTCGGCTACATTTTATGATCCCATTTAAAACACATATTGCCCGTAAAGTCTATTTTGGCTATTTGCCGAACAGGACTCGACCCCCTTCCTTATTTATGTCATGTAGTGATGTTATAGAGCCAAATTTTATGTAATTTTTTTGGTACCCGCGTCAATTATTTTACGCATTTCCGGTTATAAACTTTGGATTCAATACATAATCACAGTGCAGTAAAATATTTTCTGTTATTCTGCTTCTTGAGAATAAACAATTAAACGTTCTACTCAAGTACATATCGGTTATTATTGTTTTATATATGTGTTTATAGTAAGTGTTTACATAAAGCAACGCTGAAATGGCAGGACGTTTACTATTTGGGGCATGAGGGTACCTAGCCAGAGGTATTCTTTACCACCTACCAAACTCCATATGTGGCATACGTGGCCACGTACTTCCTTGTTATTAAGCAAACGTGAATTACGCCACTGCGCCAAGGAAGCAGTTACAATTAATAAATGGTTCATATCGTTTACAGGAAATGCTGTCACGCTCATCATTAGAAACTCAGAAATTAGAACTTTTATCGAAACTTAGCGAAGTCAGACTACGAGTTGCAGAGCGCGGTGTCTTAGAACGTTCACCGCCACCGGACGTATCACCTTTACCCCGACCAGCACCGCCAAGGGTATGAATTTAACTTAACACAGTATTACTCAATTCGCATTGTTGAACTGTACCTCTTCTGTAATGGATATTTTGTACACAAAAATATATATTAAATATAATGATATTATATGTACATTATATTCTGTACGATACGCATTTCTTGACTCTCTATGCAACATGCACATTTATTATTATAAATCAGTAAAGCCAATATGTTCCAAACATTTCACTAGTGGTACTCGTAAGTCTGGATGAGTGATACCGTAACGCCTATTTTTGTCGTAAAATTATAGTGTGTAAACACCGCTGTGTTATTGTTTGAAGGACGTTGTAACTAATAAAATTACTACGGTAACAAGGCTGAACATCTTAGGTCACAAGGCTACAAATACAAAATGGTTTAGTATATATCATCCTAACTAACGCCACATTGTTATCAGCGGGAGGTACCACTTAATGTACCTTTAAATTAAAGACCTGCACGACTCGGCGCTTAGTTCAATAGTTTTAGCTAGTTCATAAATAATGTTCCATTGAATATAAACATTTTATTTTTAATTCATTTCATTTATTTATTAAAACATTGCAGACACCGCCGGCGAATTACGGACGTCAGATTGAGCGCAATACTCACCTGTACTCATCACTGCCCCGCTCTTCCGTGGTGACGTCAGAGGCTCGAGTCGCGTTCGGTAAACAGAACAACATGGTGGTGGCGCGCGGCCGCGGACACTCGGTGCCCAATCTAGGTCCGGGACAATTGACTAAGAGCATGCAAAGATAGTGTCCTAGATCCCTTATTACGTTACGATCCTCTCTCTCTCTTTGAATAATGTTATACGACACATTAGAGGGAAGGGTTTTTTAATAGCGTACGAGAAATCATCACTAATACGCACATGGCCAACGTGACTGATAATTCTCTCATTGTGAGATAAAGGCCGTCTCCCAGCAGTGGGAACAATGAAAGTGCTATTTATTTATTTATGCAATAATAATCTGTTTTACTATGTAAATCTAGATATCTTTATAACAAAGGAAAGAATTTGCCATCTAAAGCTTTAAAAATGTTAATGATAACATAGTAAAAAAAACTATTTTTTTGTGCAATATAATTATTAGTCTTTCTTATCTAGTGTTAAAAAGTTATTATTTTTTGATTCAGATATGAATTTTATCGCCCCGTGTACCTTATGTCCGCGCCCTCGCATTATTTAACATAAAACTTAGTTCTAATGCTAACCATATCTGCTTTTTGTCTAATTTCCAAGTTCTACCACGCTTTCTCTAAGGTATACTTGCCGCATGTTTCCTGTTTAAATGTTGTGAGTATTATGTTTATATGTTTATTCTATTAAATCTATTATGGGGTGTATACAGTGTGATTATTTTAATAATTTTTGTTTATAACTGGCGATGGGTCTCTTTTTACTGGTGGTAAGTTTCTGTTGCCGCAGACTATCTAGTTATTTAGAACTACAGCGATTTTTGCAGTGGACAGATATTGCTGTGTTCCAGTTTAAAAGGCGTTATAGCTTTGAAATTACTCGGGTATCGAGACTTTAAAATGTTTTGTCATAGGCGACAAGCCGAATTCGGTGTAGTGTTTATCATCCTATCTAACACCACATTGTTATGGGCGGGAGTGTCACTCATCATAATGCGAACGACATGTTCGCCACGACGCTACATAGATATAAAAACCAATTTAAGTACGAATTTAATAAGTATCAAATCCACTATACATGTGGTATATATGCATCGTAAAGTGTTATAATTTGGTTTTAGTATTTGAATGCATGTTGCGTATTGTTTGTTTATGAATGCTATGACTATATTCTTTAGATATTTATTTTATATTTATAATGGGCTAACAATTATGCTTAATAACACACGGTTATTAAGTTACAATGAAGCTGTGAATGATAAAGCGTGCTCGTCAACAATACTGCGGGTCGCACGTTAACAGTCGGAATACAGCAATGCTGTTTTGGCAGCAGATTTATATAGTATGAGGTTGGTAGCTAGCCAGGCTTATTTGTAAAAACCCTACCACTGTCTAAACTCCACAAAAGTGTTGCCATGAATCGAATCAGGGACCTTAGTTTTTCTCGATAGTGAAATATTATGTAGAAATTTTAATCTTTCGGTTTTTATGTATATAAACTACTGATCACATTTGCGTAGACTATTTATATTTATATAATAATAATAATACACTAATTTGTAGAATAGCTTCAGCATTATTGCGTGTATTTTGTGAACATAAAACAGTTGCATTTGAATTTATCTGCCATTTATCGCATGACCTTGCTTTAACAACTATTTTTATGTTTTATCTAAAAAGACAGACGTCTGAACAATACATTTAATGTTAAAGAAATATTATATATTCAGTTTCCCTTAACAAAGTGGAACAGGGAAACACGTAAGCAACAACTGATATTTGTATCAACCACCATATTATCTTTTTTTGCCATCAAGCATTCAACCGTTTCGTTATTTATCCGTATGAAAGGTCCATATAGCCAGAGTTAAGTTATTTGGAAAAAAGTAACAAGCACCAATACGGTGAAAGATAACGTAGAAAAAAATAAAAGAATGTATTAAACACATGAAAATTTATGAATAGTTTTGATCAATTAACAGCGGAGAAGGAGGAGGCAATTCCGCGCGGCAGTCCGTCACCGTCGCTACGCGAAGTGCGCGCGCGGCTCGGTGGAGGCAGCGCGGGTGGTGTGCGGCTCGAGGGTGACGAATTCGCACGTAGCTCGCTGCGCGCGACTGCGCCGCGCCGCGCTCAATATGCGCACGCGCAAGTAGATGCGCGGTAATAAAAAGAATTAAGTATACATATTCGCGAAACAACACACACAATAAAATATGAAACATGGAAAGCACTGGCTCTTTGTAAATTTAATTAGTTTTAATAATCTACGCCTTCTCTCAAAACAAGAAAAAAAGGCTATTTATTCAACACGCTAGCAAGTGCGGGTTAGTGGCGGTTATATGTATATAAAAGCTATTGATTTTGTAACATATCGGTTTTTTAACGGCATATTTCTACGCCGGAATGTCAAGTTCAGTACGAATCGAACCCACACTTCATCGAAACACAGAAACCGAACGACCATCTTACAAACTTAGCTATCGCGGCTTTGGAAAGTAAATAGATAATATAAATACCTTAATACATAAATTATAGACAAACGGACATTCGCGAATGGGACTGCGAAACCACATGCGCCTGGTTGGAGAGTCTCGGTTTAGAAACATACGCACCAGCCGCGAGAAGCTGGCTCGGCGCTACACCCGATGCGAAAGGGATGATCGCCAATGCATCACAAAACACCATCGAGAAGGAACTCGCCATCAAGCATCCGATGCACAAGAAAAAAATAGTACTTGCTATCACAGATTTAATGGTGAGTATAAAGTGGTGGACCGACGGCTTGACGAAGTTTGCAGGAAATCTTGGGATGCAAATGGCACCGGTAGTGAAGGGCAATAGATTTTAAAACACAACAACCAAAGTCACTCAATGCATTAGATATTCATTTCATCGATTATCAATGAAAATGCACGAAAAATTGATAAAGCAAACAGTTTTACTTTGTAACAACCTAGTTGATTTCAGTACCACGTACTCTAAACTGTAGTCTGGACTAAAGTTGCTGTTTTCCGGCAAAAAAAAAATTTATATATGTGGCCAAGGTGGTCGATGTTAACAGTTTTATAACACAGGGCGGGCACGGCGATCCTCTGCTTACTACAGCCGGTCAACTAGACACCGTGTGGACCCTGCGCTGGCTTGAGGACATCGGAGTGTGCGGGGCACGCGGTGCGGCTGCCGACGCGGCGCTCGATGGGCGGCTGCTGCACCGGCTGACACATGCCGAGCTGCACGCGCACTTGCGCGTTTCACACGCGCTGCATGCACTATCCGTCAGGCGAGGTATTGAAATGCACATGTTTGGCACTTTAGTAATACCTTTATTGCAAGGAACTCGCAATTATTTTATTTATTTCACCCATTAAAATAATTACCGGGCATCTCTTATAAGTTTATCGTGTTAACGTTATCTTAAATAAGGCAATTGCAATCGTTGCCTGTGTTAAATTACAACGCTACATACTATTTCTAGTTTTTTATCGCTGCCAGAGGTACATTTGGTCTTAATTCAATTAATGTACAATATACAATGACAAAATGTTCCAGGTATTCAAGTGCTGCGTGACAATCAGTTCAATCCGGAGACGATGATACGTCGCGCCGCAGAAGGGGAGATATCAGTAGTGAGCGGCGACAATGAGCCTGAAGCTGAGAAGACGCCCGCGAACGAACTCGCACGGTGGTCCTCCCATAGAGTAATGCAGTGGCTCAAAGAGATCGACCTTGCAGAGTACGCGCCGAACTTACGCGGCGCTGGTGAGTCTCATAAACACTTCTCTCTTCTACACTAGGCCATGTAGGAAAATACTACTGCTGTCAATGCTGTTACTTAAAAAGTACTGAACATTACATACCAAAATATCTAACGGCTATGATCGGAATGTGATGGTGTGCTAAAATTTTCTTGTACAATGAAGCAAGTAGACAAGCGGGATGTTCACTTGATGATAAGTGGTACGCATTATCATAACAACGTGGCGGTAGTTAGAATGATATAGATAGCACCACATTGTGATCGTCGCCTTCAGACATAAAATGTATCATCATAAACAATCATCAAATGAACGTCCAATGCCATCTCGTAGCTTTGTGCAATAAAAAACCTTTCACTCACAACCCATCGCTTCTTACTAAATGTAATACGTGTCTGAGGAGTAAAGAATTTGGTAATAAAAATAGACATGCCTTTTAATGTATGTTTTAGGTGTGCACGGAGGTTTAATGTTGTTGGAGCCGCGTTTCACGGCGGAACTCCTGGCTGCACTACTTAACATTCCCGCAAACAAGACGCTCCTGCGCCGGCATCTCACACAAAGGTATAATGTTGTATGCATTTAATATTTTTTGTTTGAACCCCGTAGACGTTTTCCTTATTTATCATCATCATAAGGCGGTTCTTCAAAATCAAATTTAGCAGTTAATTGAGAAAACTATTCTGGTCTTCAGCTTGTGTTAATTTTTTGACGGTTATCTTATCGTACCGTTCGTCTTTTACGTTATTGTGATTCAAATTGGTTAATATGTAAAGAAACTACTACTGCTACTACTAGCTGCATCGCCTTATGATGGCAAGTTGTAACATAGTAGACAGCGAAAATGTTCATGTACAAATTTTAATACACTCTAATTTTATGGTGCTTGATCTGACCATAGATATGTTAATATTACATAGAGAATGGTTTTTGAGAACACTCCGTAAAATCGGGGACCAGTATTTACATACCACTATTTGGCGACAGAAACAGGAGCTGCGGGTGGTACATAGTAAACAGTATCCGGCAACAGAGGCCTAAAACAATAAAATGAAAAAACAATGAAATTAACTAAAAAAATAATTAAACATTGTAATTATAGGTTCAACGACCTCCTCGGGCGCGAGGTTATACAACAAAAGCGAAACGCTGAACAAACACTTGGCTACCAACCGCTTACTGCAACTACTAAGTATAAGGTATATGCACTATGAATAATATGAATAAAATGTATATTAGTATGTTATGAGACTTAAGTTTTAAATTTCAGTAAGAAATTAACGTTTTACCATCTTCTTCATCATTGTTATTTAAAATTATGACAAATTTAAGTCAAGTTTAAGACAATTTTTTTGAATAACTCTAGGTACCAAAAAAGAGCCAGTTTTCGCTGAAGCGCAAGAAGAGTCGCGAGGAGTTGGACTTGTGCGAGCTGGTGTGTCCGCTGCGCGACGACGGCTCAGGTGACGCGGCGCCTCCCGTGAGTCCGCACCGCTAACATACTAACTCCACGCGTCATCACACACCTCTCCATTCCCCTGACAATTTTTTCTTTCTTTCTACAAGAAAGTTTAAATCCCATCAGCATCAGGATATTTTCGCAAAACTACGTTTTTCGCTTTTCAATACTTAGTTCATTTTGTGATGTTATATTTTTTATCATTAAGCATTTTCTGTTTTTTATTTAAAAACAGACAGTATTAGGAATACAATTTCTTAGTAATACAGTAAAGTTTTCGGTGTAATACTTAGGTAAGGAAAATAATGACATTTCAAAAAGTTTTTTTCGTATGTCGCGAAGTTAAATGCCTTCTATTTTTATTGACACTTGATCTCATTTTCATACGGTGTTAAGTGATAATGAGGCATGAGGTCGGTTTAAAGAAATCGAACCTTTATCAAAACGTAACCTCATGTTGCCAATTATACCAGGGACTTCCGAGTTATAAGTTAGCCGCTGCGTAATAGAGGCAGTGTGATGCCGTGATAATTTTTGATAATTTCGCTAAACGCTTAAATGTGAAAAAGCAATAATTTGCGAATAACTGCATCACCAGTCCTGTGTGTAAATCGACAACAGTTTTATTAGACTGCTATTTTTGTTCTAGTATGATTCTACTAAGAATTCCGTTTGGCAGAATCTCATTTTTCGGATACCGATTTGGAAAAAAGACTAGAATTTTTAAAAGATATTTTAACTTGGAACAGGTATTCGAATTGTGAATGATAACTAAATTACCAAAAAGATTTCGAATTAGCTTTTCGTAAAAGTAATCGAATTTCGGAAACTTCCGAATTCCGTAATTGATTTTATTATTTCGAATAGATGATGATTGTAATGAAAATTACAAAATAGCTTATTTTTCTTTTCATTTAAAATTATATTTTAAAACATAATTAAATAATTTCTTGTTATTTTAGTTTTTACTTGACTACAAAACTGACTCCAAACAAAATCTAAATGTATGATTTTGGTAAACATTTTTATTATTTCTTTATTGCACTCTAATTTCGCTATCCTTTTCTGCATCAGTAGATTTAGATCGGTGTTTGTTATAAATAACAATTTTAACAAGGGTCCTATGTGGTTTGGTATAATCTTTTTGCTGCTGGTTTTGGGTGTTTAATTTTTTATTTGTTTGTGAATAGTTTTATTTAATGCCTCATTTTGACTTCTACTTTTTTAATTATTATATTTTATAACAAAAATTTATAAGACCGATTTACCGAAAGATAGAAGATATATACATTAATAAAACTCTTCATCACTCAAAAACATTTTTTTTTTTTGTTTTCTTTTTTTTTATTATGAATGCCAACTTTGTTTAGTATTTACTTTCTAAAATTTCGTTTCCCATTACAAAAATGGCGTAGCCAATATTATATTTTTAAAAGCTTTTATTTCTGCTCGGTGGTTCTACAGAATAATGCGTTGATTTTTTTTTTCGATCTATATTACATAAGCATGGATTTCAAGAGGTGTTTTGATGTGCAGATGATGAGAGCAAAGTCAGTAGCGGGCGTAGAGTCGGCTGTCTCTCCCCCGCGTGACGAGAGTCGCGCGCACTAGCGCTCGAGACCCGTCTCGTTGTGCGCAATGGGCACCGGCGAGACGGTCGTGTGAGGGGTGAGGAGTCAGATTTGTGGAGAGCCAGTCCAGGTAACGCGCACTACCGCACGGGTAACGTGCACCACCACACGGGTAAGTATAGTTGTTACAATTCAGATTGCAGACAGCAGTTTGTTCGTGGTTAGATGTAGCGTTCTAAATACGCCACCGTGTCAGTTGTGGTAGGTTTTTTTTTTAATCCGCCAAGCTTAACACAACCTCCACATTGTAGATCTGTAATAACAGATTTACTGAGTTCCATACTGTATAACATCATATGATATTGATTCGAGTGTTTGCCCATTTGTAGTTATTACAAATTATCTCAGTAAAAAAACGTTATGAGCTTTTATTAATTATTAATAAGGATATTTGTTGAAAATTATGAGGTTGTTTTAGCTACCACGTTACCACAACCAAATGCTGAGTGCAGTTGAATTGCAACAACTGTTTTGTCCCACGTTCAAAATTTACGACTACGTATTATTCTCAAATATTACAAAATAATTTTGTAAAACAAATATTCATACATAATCTACAAGTTATATGTAGATGTTTTTAAGAAAATATAATCAGTATTAAACACACAGTTAAAATTTAAACGTAAATTTTTAGAAAATGTATCAAGTGTTTTTTTCCTTCAATTTTTTTTGTCAATTTTATATGTAATTCTTTCTTAGTGTTAGAAGGCCCCGTGTCACAGCGGAGTAAACCATTAGGCCTATTTTTATTTAGTTTTCAACTTGTGTAATTGTCAAACTGCGATTATTTTAGCACAAGTAATAATTGTCAGATTAAAAGATATCAACGTATCTTATAGTGTGATAATTATGGCATTCATTAAATTTTGGTAGCTAGCTTTGATATCAAAGAATATTTTGTAGGTTTTTACTTAGCCTCTAATGTTGGTGCTGGAGTTAATGATCTAATTTTACTGGAAGAGTCATTATTAGAGGCAAATCTAAGTACGAACTGAACGAATCGAACCAAAAAAAATGGAGTTGATTACTGCCAAATACAATGTAATTAATATATTGGTTCATAGTTGTTAAGAACAAACAATATGTTAAATTTTAAAAGATTAATATTTAAATTATAAAAGTAATCATAAGAATCTAGTATAAGTTATTATATCTCAAAGAAAACAATAAAACTGTTTATCGTAATAGACATTCCAACAACTTTTATAATCCCAGTTATAACCGTAGAATGTTAAACCGAAATATTCAAATTGTTTCGGACTGCACCCGTTACATTATCTATATATCGTTATTCCACCGCGAATAATCCAGTAATGTGCTATTGCGGGCTTGCTAGTTTTGTAATTTTTTTAAAACTTTCCTGTTGTATTACTGAATACATGAAACATTGCTTGTTTATTCCATAACGACATACGATTTTCGAACAAATAATACCCAACCTTTTATAAAAACCTTTATAGCAAGTCTGAGATAGTGTATGTTATAATAAAATAAAGACAAGATACTAGAAAAATTTGTTTTATTTTAAATATTTGACGCAACCTATTTTTCACGAGTTATTCATAAAAAAATATTATCTTCCCTGATCAGTTTTATTCTTTTACCGGATTATTCGCTGGGAGGCGTCGATATTAATAGTTGTATTGTTGTAATAAAAGTAGATAACGTTGTTACAGTTTTAAGTCAGTACTTAGTACAGTCTGTTAGTGGTTTATAAGTATGACTGAAATGCGACAATATTTATTGTACTGTACTCTGCCGCCGAAGATTTTCTTAGTAGTTGTTGTATGTTTGTACCGTTTTATTCATTATACACGATGCAGGCAGCGGTCGCGTTGAGTTTACACAGAGTTTTCATTGTTAGCATTTGAGATGTTTGTATTTATAGCGTATTAACATAATACCTACCTAATAGAATTTATCTATTTATTTAAAAAGTTTTGAAATTTGTGTAGCCAAACTAAATCCTACTGAACGCAAAAGGAAGGCGAAATATTTGGTTTTTATTTATACCGATGTTTCTGAATATGTTCAGTCGAGTCGAGAGAGAGAAAAGGCATTTGACTAGTACATTGGCTATTGAGTTATGCAAAACTAATTTGTGTGAATAATTAACATAGCAACTGGTTCCGGTCAACCGTTTTACTTGTAACACGGAGGTACTTTGTTCTGTTCTAAAACCAAGAGTTATTATGTATTTTGGTTGATTGTATGATTTTTTCTGAATTCGTTTGGCCAGCTACCTCATCATGTGCCGCCATAATATCCGGTTGTCAACCTTTGCAAGCCAGAGTATTCTAAGTGAACACGCTTCAACGCCTCGGTTTCATTTTTACTTAATACCATATGAAATAGGAGTAAAATGTTAGCCTATTACAGATAAAAAAAACAGATATTATGTCAGTAAAAAAACGGTTAGATCAAACGCCTTTAATCTTATCAATCTGATAATTCACTGATTTTTACAATGTTTTGGAGGCATTTTATTTACATTGTATTAGAGATTCGATAACCTGTTCCTAAAAGCTGTGCCAACTTTATATTAATGTTGTATCGTGACCCTGTGTAATGAACCTCGTGTAATGTATTCACGTCTTCCATAGCTTTGTAATATTGTAGAACCAAACGTTCGTCGATTCGTCGCAGATTACGCGAATCAAATAAGCTCTTACTTGATTGTATGAAATAATTTTTATAATAACCTAAATTGATAAAATATTCAATGTAAAAGTTTAATAAACTACTGGTTTCACACGCTAAATCTTTTTATTTTGTTTGTTTGTTGTTGTTGAGGATCGATTGCGATTTCTCATAATTAGTTTCGGTCGTTTTTAATATTTTCAGGCCCTCTGAAATAATATTAAAACCATTAAAAACATAATACAAATTATTTATGAAAAAAATTATAACATTAAAAAATATAACTGCCAACGTGGTGCAAATGCTAAGTGAATGCTATTTAACACGGAGGTCCTCAGTTCTATTTTGGGGCCACTTGTTGTAAAGTTTGGTTGGAGAGTTTTATCGAACCCCGGATAGCTACCATCTTTGTAATTCCGCAGCCATAACAATATTTTTATGACCGACAGTCACATTTGAGACCTAGAATATTTCCAGCAAGCACGCTTCACCATCTACGATGTCATTATCACTTGTGTAAAATTGAAATCAATTCATAGAATTTTTCCTGTTGCAGATAAAATATCTATTATTTTTAATCCGTGTATATAACTATTATATAACCTTTTCCTCGCCCTTTCCGGCGGAGCTCCGCGATTCTTTCTACTTCGCTTTCAGCGCAACTGTCCCTTTCCTTTGCATGCGCTTCGTCATCCGCTTGTTTCAAAAGAGATTCTTCTAAGAATGTCAACTCTGTAATACAAAGAAATCTCAATATGCACAGAGCATCAACAATATGAACGTTTAAAATAATTACAACCTTAGAATCGCATAAGGCGGAAAATGCTAATATAATAGGGGCGTTCAATAAATTTTAAGAAAGAGGTACAAATATTTTCGCCCTATAGTGACCGACAAAATGCTTAAAAAGTAGAAAAAACTGTTTTGGCCAAAACAAATCTGGCGGAAGATTTCTCGAACTCCTTTGGAACTGTTGCAACAAGATTCTGACTTGTTTTTGGCTCAATTCATAATCATGGATGAAACCTGGCTACACTATTACGATTCAGAAACAAAATTACAGTCTATGACTGGAGAAAGACTAACTTCTCCAAATCCTAAGAAATTTAAGGCGAGTCTTTCTGCCTGTAATTTATGGGCTCTCTTTTTTGGGACAGTAAAAGGGTGGTCATGATTGAAGATCTCCACCATGGAGGTACTGTTACGGGTTCTTAGTATGCTAAACAAACAAAATGATTTGGTAATGGAATTCGCGAGAAACGACGACCCAATATAACAAAAACTATTTTGTTCTATCAGGATAACGCCCCGGCCCACAGATCCGTCGTTGCGTTGGCTACAATGTGAGAAGGCTGGCTTCGAAATATTTAAGCATACTCCATAATAATCCCACTTTTCCCCTAGTGATTTTTATCCATTACCAAGGTTCAAAGAGTGTCTGAGAGGACATATAGTCGAGGATGATGAAACAATAGTAGCTGCAGTAAATGAATTTCTAAGTGCTCCGGAGGGTCTTTTTTAAGAAAACATTTAAGGCCTAGATAAAAGATACTCCAAGTACTTTACTCTCAAAGGTGACTATCGAAAAATAAAAATGTAATAAGAGTTAGCGGCAACAAACACATTCTCACTACTTACTGAACGCTCCTCGTATATTGCATGAGAGTTGGCGATCGTTTCTGCTAATGGGAATATAAAAATTATCCAAATTGCACAATAAAATCAAATATTAAATTTTAAATATTATGCTAATTTGGATAATAATAGAAATTATAACTTTTTTCTATAATACTTTTAATTTTTTAAGGTTATAAGTATTTAAAATGTACGATGGGAGTGATATTGGTCCCTTAAGGCCAAAAACCAGGGAAAAAATTACGTTTTTCTTATAGTATAAATTGAGATAAAAAACTGTAATATTACACGGATTATATAAAAAAAAACAAATATTGGCTTAATTCACTAACTCGCTAGTTTCGCGTCCATAGAAATCCAAGCGCCAGTGACTATGGTGCTAGCTGTTGGCCGCCCTTTTGGATCTGGCTCCATAAGCGACGTCACCTGTTCCTTGCATTCAGTCGAAAGCTGGTTCACCACATTCGTTCTGAAGCGCCACTTGCGCAAGATCTAAACGAGCAATTATAACTTAGATTGTATTTTGTTATATCAGTAGCCACGTCCACCTCATTCGTTTCTATACACATGTGACGCTCATTTATGATCGTTACTATCGTTAATAAACAAAAACATATGTAGCTCAAAAAAAAAGGAGTATGTAACTAAAATTTTTAATGTCTAATGATTTTGCTCGTTTTGTTAATATTTTTTTGATTAAATATCATAAGCTCTTTAGTATTTGTCCCAAAAAAATGGTTACTAATGGATTTCTAATTTGCTTTTCCTATTGAATGCTAAAAGAAGAGGTCGACAACAACTGCAGTCTTTTTAAATTATGATAATTTTATGTTTGTAACTTACTTTTCATTTCATTTAATATACATCTACACTACATAAACCTTACCTGCTTTTCATATAACTTCTTTACTGATGTTTCATTGAAAGGAAGGGCTTTATTCAACATCGTGTATAAAATAATTCCAATCGACCACATATCTGCTAATTTTGGCAAATACGGCACACCCTTGAGCACTTCCGGCGCTGCGTATGAAAGCGAACCGCAGTATGTCTCACTCAGAACGTCACGATCTCTAAGCCTCACGTTTCTGGCGAAGCCGAAATCAGTTATCTTCACGTTATAGTTAGCTGTTATAAGAATATTCTCGCATTTCAGGTCTCTGTGCGCGACGTTCATGGAGTGTATGTAGTGAATTCCAGACAAAATTTGTCGCATCCAAAGCCGGCTCTGATTCTCAGGTACAGCGCCGTGTTGTGACAAAAAGTCTAACAAATCTCCATTTTCAGCGAAGCGCAGGAAGATAAAATATTTAGCGCGACGTTGGAAAATGTGAGAAACGTGTACAATATGGGGATGGTTTACGCGAATGAGTACATCCAGTTCACGCGGTAAAAATTTCGATAGGTAATCCCGTGGTGCTTGTGCGGTATCTATTACTTTGCACGCCATAATGCTGTGTCGTGTTTCCTCGGACATGTAAGTTGCTTTAAAAACCTGGGAAATGAAGAAAAGCTATTGAGTACATAAAAGTACCCCCAGTTTTGGTTGTAGTGTCCTTTTAACGTCGTTAAAAGAAAATGGCTTGTATCACAGTACACTATACGAATTTAATTTAAGGTGTGTTTTTATTATAGTATATATCTTGCTTAACTTACTTTTGCATACGATCCTTCTCCTATCATTTTTTCCAGTATAAATCCCTTTTCCTGTAATACATTTAAATCTGATGGCGTTGTTGTAAGCTCCAATTTATCATTGCGACCCATTTGTGTTTCACCATCATAATGTTTTCATTTTCACTTTAATAAATACCATTGTAACGTAATTATTGATTTTAAGAACATTATTTCAGTTTTTATCTTTTATCATATTAAATTATCTTTAGTAAATTTTTAACACAGTTCATTACATGTTTACTTGTCAATTGTCACTTTCGTGTTTTGTTGTATCGTTGAAAATGACAAATTCTCGTTACATCAAAGAGAATAGTTATGTATAATAGTCCTCTATTATAATGAAAGAATAATAATGATAATGTAGGCTGCTGGGAATTATACACAAGTTACAATTCTTCCCAATGATATAACGTCCTGGTAAAGAAAAAATAATGCGACATATTTACAAAAGCAACGGTTTATTGATAAAAAATTATTTTATAATAATTTTTAATTTATCCGGCCTCGGGAATTTTGTTTCAAAATATACACTTTTAGTCCTGTAACGTTCGTTAAGGAAACACTCTGAAAAAAAAAAGCATTTAAATTTATTTTCTGAGATAGGATCATAACATTTTTACAATATGATTATTGTTGATAAATTGCATAGTTGTGGTTAATTAGATTTGCTGATGGACTTTTTAATAGATAGGCTAACGAGGAATTCAAACAGCAAAAATGTTATTTGAACAACAAGTGAACTCGTTATGTTTATGAAATTGTTATGATAATGTTAATGTAAAATTGGAAAATAAACATTTCTGATACCATGAAGAGGTGGAACCGGTGACATCGATTGAATTAGTTACCAAAGACTTCTCAGGTAAGCACGTTTCCTTTTCTGCTTTTATGACTTCGGTTGACTCTAACTTTTTTTGAAGATGATTTCTTTCTTCTTTTGCTTTCTTAAAAGCCAATGTTTCCTGCGGTGTCCATTCTATGCAAAATTGTAATTATATGATTAATTTATTCTGGAAAAGGTCACGCTACGTATTTTAATATGAAGTCATACCTAATAACCTGGAATCCATTGCGATCCACTCACTACTTATAATTTGCTCAACTTTTATACGGTTTTGATAGTTGGGCTCCAACATTAAGGCAACTAGGCGCTTACAGTTATCTGAAAGTGTCTCAGCGTAGCGAGATCTAAATCTCCAATTTCTATTTATTTGTGCTTGGTATAACTGCTTAATGTGCTTGTCTTCAAAAGGCATTGCTCTATTTAACATTACATATACGACGACACCCAAGGACCAAATGTCGGTGGGTTTAGGTATATAAGGGCACCCATGCAAGATTTCCGGAGCGGTATACGACAGAGATCCACAAAATGTTTCACTGTGGACATCCTTCATCTTCTTATCGACACAAGTCCTCGCGAAGCCAAAATCCGATAGTTTTGCGTTCTTATTAGCAGTAAGCAAAACATTTTCGCATTTGATATCTCTATGCGCAATCTCTAATTCGTGCATATACTGTATTGCAAGGGACAATTGCCTTGCCCAAATCCTAGCTTGGTCCTCTTGAACTGCTCCATTTTGTAGTATATACTCCAGTAAATCTCCGTGTTCCATAAATCGTAAAAAAATAAAGTATTTGTATCGTCTTTGAAATATGCTATGAGTATGCACTAGGTGCGGATGATTCAATTTTATTAACATATCGATTTCTCGCGGTAGAAATTTCTTGACGAAATCTTTTGGCGCAGTATTAGTGTCGATTACTTTACAGGCTAGTATAACAAGTTTGTCACTTTTACTAGGATTCCTGTATTCCGAAAGGTAAACCTGAAACAGTTAATGAAGTAATATGATAAGATATTAATTCTCACAAAATTTGTATATCTGTGTACCTTTGCATATGATCCTTCATTAATTTTCTTAATAATTTTATAGCCGCGACTAGCTAGTGTCAATTGCTCAGAGCCAGATAGTCTTAAGTCATTGTCCAATACCTGTAAAAAAATATAAAAGATTAAAATTCATTATTATCATAACATACATAAAAAAACTGTGTTATGACCTTAGACTTATCCTCCATTTATTCTTTCTTCTGTTTTGCTGTTATGCTGGCTAAAGATTTTATCATTTCACTAGCCTAAAAAAAATGTTTTAGGATAAAAACAGAAATATGTTACTAATAATAATTTAAATATTATACGGATTTTACTCTGTATGAAGAAGTTCTTTGACTTTCCTCCCAAATGTCACCTTGCCTTTTTGGCGGACTTTTATTAATCTCTGAAAGCTTTTTTCGCCCTTCTTTTGCTCTATTTAAAGCCGCTTCTTCTACAGCATTTAAAGCTGTGAAATATTCAAATTATTCATTACACCGCTATTGATATAAATTATTAATTTTATGTTACTCGACCGAACTGAATACTACCATCGCATTACTAAATTTTAGTTGGCAACTTTAACTCGGGTTTGAAACCTATATTCTAAACTTACTGGTAAGTCTACTGTCCATAGCAATCCATTCAGATTTTAAAACTTGATTGGAGGTATAGCGGAGGCCAGGATCGGGTTCAAGAAGATGTTTAACCACAGACTTGCATTCCAGGGAGAGAATACTTGCAACGCGAGATCTGAACCTGTATTTCTTGCCCATTTGCTGCTCGTACAACTTTTTCATACGAGTGTCGTCGAAAGGCATCGACTTGTTTAACATAACAAACAACACCACTCCTAAAGACCACAAATCCGTTGGTTTTGGTAAATATGGCTTACCACGCAAAATCTCCGGTGCAGCATATGACATAGAGCCACAATATGTTTCACTTAGAATTTGCTGGTCGTCTTCGTCAATACAAAACCTCGAGAAGCCGAAATCCGAAAGTTTTACATTAAAATTAGCCGTCAGGAGAATGTTTTCCGATTTTATATCTCTGTGAGTAATTTCTAACTCATGTAAATACTGTAATCCTAAAGCTAACTGTCGCAACCATACTCGCGATTGATTTTCCGAAACGCATCCGTTTTTTAAAATGTATCCCAGAAGATCTCCATTTTCTGAAAATCTCATGAAAATATAATACCGCGTTTTCCTTTGAAAAATACTGTGTACATGAATCAGATGAGGGTGGTTCAGTCTTATAAGTACATCTATTTCCCGAGGTAAAAACTTTATTACAAAATCCTTAGGAGCTTTTGAAGTTTCGATAACCTTACAAGCGAGCGTTGTCTTAACGTTTTCTTTGCAATATTCAGTTAGATAAACCTGTAAAATATAATTTTATAATAGTTGAGAAACATTTTGCCATGCGTTAATCACCGAAGATCCGAAATAATTCTTAGAATATTGATGTGTTTTGAGAGTCGCTGAGTTAATTTCGTTTTATACCTAGTTAGTCTATTACATATGTTTAGTTAAATGCTTCGATACGGGATTATCCGAGTGTGCTATGTGCGTGTACCTATGTACGTTTCTGTGCTCGCTTCTATACGTTGGATCTGTAACTTCTTAAATCCATTTTCATTTCAATCAAAATCTTTCTAATTGGCCTACCCGTTTGCATAGAACTTTCAACCAAGCAGTGTTATAGAAAACTTTTTTCAACAATGTTTTATCAAAAGAAACAGCTACTTTGTTTGTACAACGATTCCTAATAATGTAACTCGGGTTCTATCCCCATCAGGAGACCGTCAAGGCCAATTATCCCCCACGCTGGGATAAATGAGAGTTCGTGGAGGATCTGTCCATCAACGTGGTTGCTTTTAGAACATAACATGTCGGTTTTCGCACGATGTATTATTTCACCTTAAGCTCAGTTAGGAATTATACCCGCGTGCCTTTGAGACGTATAGCGAGTAGAACTGTTTTACAATGTGAGCAATTTTTAAACCATTTTTACAAATAATGTAAAAAAAAATTGTCTGAGTTCCACACAGAAACATCTTTGTGGTGAGGAGTGCATAAATAAAATAATTAAGGTTAATATGGTAACGGTAGTACAAAATACCTAACATGTTTACAGTTGTTTATTACTAACAGCTTACCTTTGCATAAGCGCCCTCTCCTAAAAATTTTAAAAGTTTATATCCTTTTGAAGCTAATGTGTTTTCTTCTGATGCAGATGATTTCAATTCGCTCATGATAAGTTTAACACAAAATCAGAGACCAGGCTTTTCCATTCTAGACTGTTTCCGACGGTGGCCAGGAAGTCGAGCGATGGACTTTTCGGAAGCGGTTTTAAATGCATCGTGAGATTTATAAAATGGTAATGATATATTGTAATTTGGATTCCACTACATTTTGTACAAATAGTATGACAAACGTTTGACTTTGTCAGTCTTATATTCTTCTTATAAGCAGATACAATACAAAAGCTATCAAAACATTACTAAGGCCAAAAGAGATATTTTTAATCTGAATATTTTATTGAAACGAAATAAAATTTATTTATAATTACAAAATGTTTGCTTGAAGAAAATTTCTTTTTCATTAGACAAATCGTAGAAATGAGCAGGACGTTCACCTGATGGTGAATCATCCACCCGTAACAACGTCGTACTATAACGCACACTGTACCATAATGTGCTCGTCGACTTGTTACATAGGATGTTAAACTTCGTTTCACTAGATACAACGCCTTACAAATCGGAAAACAGTGTTTGTACACTACTGTTTCGCGGCAGAAATAGGAACTATGGTAATATGATCCTAGATGATATCCAGTAGAGATGCAGTGTACATTGTCTTAACTGGCGACACTTTGTTATAAGAAAATATATCACCTTCAAGTCGTCGTGCCACTCATCGCGAAGCTTTGGAATTAAATTAAAAAATAACACAAAACCGCTTAATATTCAGTCTTTTATTGCACTAACAAACAATGGTAAAAAAAAAATATCACTGAAATAAATTAAGTATCATTCTCCTTAATAAACCAATAAAACTCTGTTATAATTGCAATAAAACTTTAACTTAGATTTCTAACTGCTTTTTATTGAGAAATTCGCCGGCCAAAGATATCCTTTGCAGAAAAGATGGCGCCCTCGTCAACAGCAATTCATATTTTTGGACGTCGGGATGTTCTGGATATTTCTTTTCTTTCCGTATCCGCTCAAGCATGTATTGAGGTTCACACTTAGGCTTTGATTTCCAATCGCGGTTCAGGAAATCTTGTATGACCTTTGGTAATATTTTTAAAGCTTCTTTCGCCTTTGTCGTACTCGGCAATTGCAAATCGTCCGCTTCTTGAGGTTTATGTGCAACAATTATATCATCGACGTTAACAGTTTCTTCAGATACTTTCATCACTGCGTCAACGTCAACAGTTTCTTCAGATTCCTTCTTAAAAGGTTCTTTATCACTTTCCATGGACTCTTGTTCGCCTTTAACATTAGTGTTTTCATAATAGCTATTAATTCTATCTTTAACAATATCGCTCAGAGTTGTATCGTTTTTAGTTTTTTCTCTCTCCGACCCGTCGATGTTCACGTAACCGGTTCTTGTTTCTGTTTTTATAAGGACGTCTTGCTCAAATTTACTTTTATCGCTCTCGAAAAATTCAGTGGAAGCGTTAACGTTTGATAAATTATAAACAGTTTCATCATCACTTTTATCCAAATCCCTCTTTTCAGAAATCGTATTATTAAATGAGGAGTCAATCATTGTCATAAACTGAACATTATCCTCTTCTTCTAAAATTTGATACATTCTGTGAACCTCGCTAATGTTGATGCTGTGAATAAAAAAGGTCATCATATTTAAATTGTTTAATAAATGACTTAATTCTAAATATGTTCTTTAACTTAAAAAAACTAGATTATTTTTGGATTCAGAAATTATGTCCGTTTTGAATAATTTTAAACTGGATTGGAGAAATACGATATATTGTAACTTTTATCTGCCGCCGTATCAACTATGCTGTGTTTCGGCAGTCAACATATGAGACCCAGAGTATACTGAGCGAGCACGCTGAACCATACACTGCGCCTTAATCACTTAACACCAATTTAAATTATATCAAGTGCAGCCTGTTGTAAAAATTATCATTTAACCTTAATAATAAACATATTTTATAACAACTGTATTATATAATTTTTAGCCTCAAAAATTATTTGCACTTTTCATTGCTTTTAAAATTCTGGTTGGTAAAGTACCACATTGATTCTATATAGAAGAAAGAAACAATACATTATGAGAAATACTCACCCTTTTCTGGCTTCGTGACAGCAGTAAAGCATAGTGGGATCTATAGGGTGCGCTTCAGTATTGAAGATATACCCACCTACATCAACAACACATTCGCCATTCGGTGTATTTATTACAGTGCCGTGCACTCCAGGGTTGTGAATGAAGTTATCGGGGTCGAACAACAAATACAGATACTTTGTTGTTTCAGCTAGGAAAAATGATTCCATTCTATCCTCTTTCTTGTGATCCCTGACATCTTTAATCTGAAATTAATTCAACTTCTTTGCTACATCAATGTTGACTTTTTGGATCGAGAAAAATAAAAAAAAACCACAGGCTACAAAAGAAAAAACAAAATCAATAGTAAAATGCAGATATGGATATAAACATTATACAATACATAACAATGAATTAATATAAAAATGCACAAACATAAATACAACAATGACATATCAATGTATATGTTCTGTGTTACATAAATAAACTTATATAAAAATACATACAGATAATAAAGTAAACAAGTTTATTTTAGCTTTGAACTATTAGTTACCGTTGCATAACCGCAGGGTGTCCTGGCACTATGTTGGATACTCCTTAGTATATCCTCTCCCATCTGTAGAAGAATTGGATCTCTAGTCTCTCTGTACAGGTACATTATAGACTCAATTAACTCCGGTCGCAGAGGGTAACTCTCTCTGGAAGATGATGCCTCCCCTGTTCCTAGATTATACACTTCAGGTGTAAAACCATACTGTTTCCAAACACTATGATAGTTGTGTATTATTCTCATTGCAGTGTCTGTCTCGCCTAAAAAATATTATACATATATAAAGTTTTAGACTTTCAAAGGTTTTTAATATTTTAAAATTCATGTTGGTGATAGGGTTAAACTTAAATCTATTTGATTCTTCTTTATTAAACTGCATTATGGTTAAATCTAATTCTTATTTAGGTGATTTTTTATCAGAGATTGCTGCAAGGAGTGAGAGTGAGAAGATAAGGGTGCTGAGTTCAAACCAACGAATTTATAACACTCACCAATCAAGCTGAGAACACCTGGCCAATAAGATTCAAGAGATTGGAAAACAGGTAGTGTAACATGTCCACGTAACATTGTGGCCCATACAAACCAGTCATCTTTTTTCAGGTACTTGTCAATGACTTGTCTTGCTTCATTAAACATTGACATTAGTTCTGGCTTTTCCAGTAATATTGCACCTGAAAGTTTGTTTTTTATTAAGCCTTGACCTTAATTTCACATGGTTATATGTCTATCAGGATATAGACGGAGCAGGATCTGTCTTTCACATACGGTGGTGATGCCATTGTGGTGCCTGACTTACTATACTAGTGTGGTAGGTATCCACGCGAGTTTAAAAAATTCTCTATCTTTAATCAAACTTCGCAATATGTGACCTTAGATTTTAACGCAAGGCCTTCCTATTACAAGGTTAAAGCTAAGCCTACTGGACCGACCACAAAGACAGTTATTTTAAATTAAATCAAAGTTAGAATAACTAAATCAACAAAACCAATATGATAAAAACTTTTCATATGAATTAAAAATTATTATTTATCAAAAATCTAATAGTATTTAAGTATTGTGTTATCTTTTTTGGAGACCATATAAATAATGGTTGTAAACTAAATAGCATAAATGAATCAATTTAATAATCAAAAATCAACAATTTCTTATTTACTGCTACCAGTTGTAAGTTATCAGAGATCCTGTTAGGGCAATAGATAATAAAATTTGCCACTTTTGAGGACTTATAATCTACATTGTTTCAGTTGTACACTGTAGAACATAGGTCTGTCCAATTAATTTCCAGAGTGAACAAGCTGTTGCCACTGGCATCCAACAAATTCCTTTGATGTTCACCATGTAATTAGGTCACCTCTCTGGCACTATTACCATGTACTATTCTCATCATAAAACAAAATCAGCAGACCTATAATGAATCAATTAAATGAGCCTAGCTATTACTCTCTAAATAAATACTGCATTACCTTTCACTAAGTATTCATAGTAGGAATCCACTCCACCACCTATACCAGCATCTTGTGCCGTCCATCTGCCTGTCATAACATCTATGTGGTTGCCTAAAAGGCCAATGGGTGATCTGTGATGGTAGAGAGCCATTAGAGCATTGTATGCAACCTGTAACAAGTACAAAATAAATGACGCCAGAAAATTTTTCTAATATTTAAAATTTATAAAAAAATTATCATGTTTCTAAAAAATTGTACACTCTATTTATATTTTTGTCCTATTTCATTATAAACCAGACATGACTATTGGTAGGCATTATTTGCCAACTTTAACAAGAATATTATTTTAAAAAGTTATGTTTGTTACAAGATATTTATAATAATGTCAGGGAGTATGAACATAAGTTGTCTTGCTAATATAATTGTTAAACAATAAAACATGCACTTTTTCTATAATTAGTATTGATGCAACATCTACCTGTATAGTGTTTGTTGGAGAAAAATTATTACTTTAATGAAAGATAAACTACAGGTTTATGAAAAAAGACTTTTTAAATTTTTTTTCTCTCTTTTTGTTCCAAATAATCACTATAATACCTGAACCAAATTTAACAGGACTTTCTAACACATAGTTGATGTTACATGGCTGCATTTTTAAAATAAATATAATTCAACTCAAAAAACTTTTAGATGGGACTAAAAATTCTGGGTTATATGTGCAGGGCACTTATGTATTTTAACGTGACAACGTCTATTAATTATATCACAAAAAATTTTGATAATAAATTTTATTATTCTAAATTACATGCCTTTCATTATTATTACTTAATGAATCGTTCGTTCTCTTTTAATGGTTTTGGAAACGGTCGTTTGTTTGACATGTTTATCGGGTTACAAATCAAGTTATACTAACTCTCAATTATATTTGTTAGGGATTTTATTTCTAATTATTATTGAGCAATAGAATACATCTTTTACTTTCAACCAATTCGGGCAAACGCATACCGACTTAGCGGTCGGCGTAAGCCACGCCCACTTATGTGCGGGACATTTCTCAGCACGCGCGTCCTATCTTATACCAATTTAATAGACGTTGTCACGTCAAAAAATTGGTGTATACATAATTTTTTTTATATACAACAATTTTAATTACTTTTTTGTAGTATTTCTATATTGTCGAAGCAATCTTCACAATAATAGTTATTTTCACAATTGTTTTATATTGTGTAATTTTATTGTACTATTGTTCTTATTATATATTATACTTATTATACCTCTTCATATAGTGGATCTCCTGTGAGTCGACTTAATGTACCAAATTCAATAATAAAAGTGCCAACACCAGCAGTACAAGTGACACTTGTTTCACCATTTGGTACTCCAAACCTCAAATTGATAGTTCCATAAGGCATACCAGTGGTAGTGTCAAATGCTGCGATAAGTCTTTGGGCAACATCTTCAGCCAACCGTAAAAGAGGACCATTACAAGGCCAACCGGGTTCCAGCTTTAAACCTGTTCTATAAATAAAATTAATTCATTTATTACAAGTTCTGTTTCAATATTGATAAATATTTATGTTGGAAATATTAAAAAATTCAATAACTTATGAAAAATGTTAGTACTCACTTATGTGATAAAAGATGCGCACTCAACAGTCCACCTATAATTCTAATATTTGTTTCAAAAACAGATACATTAATATCAGCGTCGAAATTTTGTTTCTGTTTTATTAAATCTACAACTCTGTTGAATTCTGTATAATTACCCATAATTGCGAGGGTATCAAGGGCATCGATTAGTGTGAGCGAATAGCTACCCCATGTATCCACTCCATCACAACTGAGAGGTCGTAACTCATCATAAGGGTAGGCGTATCGAAGATAGCTATCATATGCATGTTGAAACATTTCACGAACTTCTTCCCTAGGGTTATCATATTAGGATTTATAAATGCATTGATTATTAAAATATACTTAAAGTATATTTAAATAATACAATCTTTATCACCTCAGTTTTAAAATATCTTCTTTACTGTATTTTCTTATTGAGACACATGGATTACAAACAAAACACAAGAATATTAAACTGAATATTATTTTCCTCATTGCTTCAAAGTCTATTGAAAATTATATAAATATTATTTCTTTAAAAACTCACAAAATACAAACAGAAGTTGTATAAACCAATAAGTGATTTAAAATTCTGACAGATTTTTAACACTATAGCACATTGATAAACTTACGTATACATGATAATACATTATCTATGATAAGAAGAGAATGAAGCATAGGCTGTATAGAGAAATCCTAAGTCGTTTATAAACAATAAGTTTAAAACAAACAATTGTAATAATAAGTCTATAAGTAAAATGTATATAATAATATATAAAGCAATAAATTTATAGGTTATTATTTTTGCTGCGCTAATTTTCCCTAAAATGATATCGTTTGTAGTATCGACATAATTATAAACAGTTGATTCGTTATTTATATAAAAACTATCTTAGGTTAAAAAATATTACGTTATTAAGGTGTTTATTTTATCAAGGTTATCTTTTTATTAATTTACGTGGACTCTGGTTTTTAATTTTATAAAATTTACAGCCAAAGAGTTAACCGCTTTTTTTTTTGAACGTATTACCAGAGACAGTAAGAATAAGACTTGTTCAGTATTGGTCGAAATTTAAAATAGCATAGAGAATAAAGTAACGTAAACTGTAACAGCTGAAATCACCAAAATGTCTGTTGTCCGTTGATGCTTGTTACGTTTTTTTGAGGGTGATTTCGAATTTTGCGCAGCAGTTTTCTGTTCTACTCTCGAGATTTAATAAAAATGTACTGCAGGTCATATAGTTAAAAACGAATTTCCGCCTGGCACAACGCACTAAGTTCGCGACGCATATATTAAGACAATTTTAGTTTACAATTTTGTGTTTACACACGTAGCGGGGGCAATGGCATCGTTCAAAATTCACGAAGATCAAGAAAATACCGCATTAGGATTAAGAAAAGACGCTGAAATATTCACAGCAAATTCACAACGGCGTGCTTTGGGTGACCTCAGTCAGTTCGCATTTAATCAGAACCGGAACATAAAACTAGTAAGTGACCAACATTTAAGAGGACCTCTTATGTTTAAAAAGATATTAAAAGTAAATTATTATTTCAGCCTGGATTGACGAATGGACCGTGCAAAGTTCAAGATGAGAATAGAACGCTGCGTCAAATTAAAAATGAGAAAAACATTATGCCCCCCGTGGCTCAATTTCGCGCGTTTAGTGTTTATGAAGACAATCCCTCGGAAGTAGAGGTTAAAAAAAAGGAATCCACTTATAAACCTTTTGTTTCTAAAGAGATTAAAAAAGATAACTTCTTTGTCAATACTTCCGAAAACGTTAGAGGTCTTTGTGTTCCCGTTGAGAAACAATCAGATCGGTCCAAAGAAGTAGCTTGTGCCAGGTAAACTTACCTCCTATACCCTTTTTTATTCTTTATAAAGTGTCTTCTATTTTACATGACCGAATATATTAACTAAAACTTAAAAGTTTATAGGTTATTTTTATGGAATTTTTTGCTGTAGGCGTGTTCCATGTTATGAAAATATATATTTATATACTTCTTTACTTTTCCATAGATAAATTATAATCAGATTATAGGAATGAGAAACGGTTATTTGGAGATTTTATTTTACAATGAAGGTAGGTGCATAACACATCTATGATGTTAACTTTAAAAATGAAAATTACACTAATACAATCTTATAAACATCTCTTTAATCCCTCTCTGTTAACATATGTTGTTATATCAGAACTGGAAAGGTACAATGAGATCAAGTTAAATAGTTATAATTTATAGATAATATGAAATAGCAAAATCATAGTTATGATTCAGTTTAGCATTTTACTATTGTGAAAACTGTTTACAATATTTTAAAGGAATTTATATCAAGATTATCTGTCTTAATTTCTAAACAATATGAGAGTCTGGAATGTTTTTTTAACACAATTAAAGTATTTTTAACTAACATTCTTCCAAAATGTTTATGCTGTTTAGAAACATGTTATTTTATATTTTGACACCTAATTAATATTTACCAACGTATCTGTCTATATAGAAATTTGGAAATAAGTGGTCACATGTATAACTGTATTCTTTAGGGTAAATTGAAAATACTTGTGTAAACTGAAGTGCTCATCAATATTATATTATTTTTTATTAAACAACTTGAGTTCTTTACAGACATATTTTGCTAAAGCAATGTTGATGTAAGATAACATTTATTTATCTTTAGGCTTTTAAAAGAAAAAGATGGGGAGAAGGAAAAGAAAGAAGTGATAGCATCACCTATGTCCATAGTTGACTCCAGTGTGCTGTCTATGTCTATATCCAATAATGAAAGCCAGATTTTTGATGAACACCTAGAAGATGATGATGTCACCACTGCACAAACTGATCGGGATATGTTCTTCCATGTTGTAGAATATCGTCAAGATATTTATGAATATATGAGAGAGATAGAAGTAAGTACAATATTCCAGTAAATACAATTTAATAACTTGGCTATAAATAATAAAGTAACAAAAATATTATATTATAAAGGTAGTAACATAACAGTATTCCAAATGAAGGTGATCACAAAAATTATTTTTTGTTCTTGTTACTTTTAACTTTTTTCATTACATTATGTTATCATCTTGCAACTACAGTTTAAAGTTAAATGATTTATTTTCTCTTATCTATTTTTAAGGTTAAATATTTTCTAAGCTATACACAATGCTATTGACACATTCAGCAGTTTTATGTGCCTTATTTTGCATTAATACAAGATTAGCATTAACATATATCTATATAAATAAGTTTTTTATTTTATATCTTGGCAGCAACCTCCCCTTATAATGTTCTTGTATTTTTCATGTGCTCTGTTTAAAAATACAACTTTAGCATTGTGTATACCACATGTGAGCTATTATGTGCTAAGACTCATACACTTTCTGTAAACTGTAAAACCACAACAACTAATAAAGTATTTATTATAATATCATAATTAAAATTTTTTGTGATTATACAACATGTGTTTTTTATGGGTTTAAATGATACTAACACAAAGTTAATACTTTAAACAGGTTAAAAACAGAGCTAATCCCAACTACATGCGCAAACAGCCACATATCACACTTACAATGCGCTCCATCCTCATTGACTGGCTTGTAGAAGTTTGTGATGAGTATGGACTACAGACCGAGACCCTGCACCTCGCCGTTTCTTACGTAGACCGCTTTCTCTCCTACATGAGTGTGGTCAGCACCAAACTGCAACTGGTCGGTACAGCAGCTACTTACATTGCTGCGTAAGTAACAATTTGTGTACTTTATTTAATGGATTATATTATTATTTCCCATTCAATAGGAAAATTTTTAACAAAAATCTCCATTCTGCCATCATTCAAACCTTGTTGCATGAATAACTGCAAGATACCCTTTGTAACACAGTCAGACGAAGGTGACTTTGCTTTTATGTCTGGATCATTGATCATTGTTAACTAGTGAGGAAAACCAGCCTCTTATCTCCAAGCTTTGCAACTATATATTTTATTACTTTTCACTCAAAATTTAATCCTGCAATCAATAGACATTGAATCTATTACATAAAATTGGAAATATGAGTTTGTGCAAGTGTATCTATATTTTGTCATTATCAAATACCCCGCTTGTCAACAGCAAATATGAAGAAGTGTATCCCCCGGAAGTGTCAGAATTTGTCTACATCACTGCTGATACGTACACGAAGCGCGTGGTCCTGCGTATGGAACATCTCATTCTGAAAGTGCTCTCCTTTGACCTCTCTTCTCCAACGTCTCTCGCTTTCCTCTCACATTATTGCATTTCAAATGGATTGTCGAAGAAGACCTTCCACTTGGCGGCCGTAAGTATTCCTTTTTTTTTTTTTTTAATATGAATAATTAGACAAAGATTATAAGTATAACATAAAAGTCCAAAATCTGTATAATTATGATCGTTTTCTGTGCATTAATGTTATAATATGGTGGTTATTTAGACAAAAACAGCATGTGGGTATTTTTCAAAAATTTTTATGTTTGTTAGTAATAACACATGCAAGCTAATCCATTAAAATGTGTATAAATTTAATCGCATATTCAACAATTCATTAGTCTACATAAAGTACAATGAAATATTGCAGAGATTAAGAGCAAATCAATAGACAGCGAAAACATGGTGAAATTGAGTTTAATTGAACTTTGATCTTGTGCTTAAAATTATGGCATTTAAAGACGTGGTAGCTGTTTGTAAAGCGGTAGTATGCGTAATACGTCCCGAAAAGGCACGGGTTCGATCCCCGCTGCGCTTGAGCTTTTGGCGAAGGAAAACATCGTGAGTAATTTGACATGTTCAAAATATACAATTTTTCGTGGACATGTGGCAGTTACAAACCTGGAACTTAACTGAAGTGGTTTGGTTTATAAGCAGGCTCGTCTTTCCTTCCTCTTACCAAGGCCCTGAATTTAAGTTTTGCAAACATTTACAAGGGGTTTTTTGTTTATATCCATTGAATATAATGTAACATTTTTTATAAATAAACATTTATTTCCAGTACATTGCCGAATTATGCCTATTAGAAGCGGATCCTTACCTGAAATTTAAGCCGTCCGTCATAGCGGCCTGCGCCCTCGCCACGGCCCGCCACTGTCTGCTGTGCGAGTGTTCCGGTGAGAGGAACAGTGAATCAAGGCTGCTTACCAAGTGTACTCTGACGGCGTGGCCGGCCGCCCTGGCTCAGTGCTCGGGCCTATCCCTTTCTGAGCTGGAGCCGTGCCTACGGGAACAAGCGCGAACCCACGCTCACGCAACCCAACAACCCTATCAGGCAATTCCAGACAAGTATAAGAGCAGCAAGTGAGTAAACATTACACTAAATAAACTTATCATGGTCCTGTAGTCACTGGCTAGGAAGAATAGGTCTGGTAAGCCCTGCCTGTTTTTGAAAGCTACTAAAAAAGACATCCGTTTTGCGGGTCTTCAGCATGTGAGCCTTAGGCGCTTAATAAATAAGTCAGAGGGGACAGCAGGATGCAAAGTGGTCCTGTGTTCTCCTTAGCACAGAGTGGGTGATAATAAAGACTGGTATTCCTAGAGATGTGTTCAGCAAAGTGAAGAGGGACACCAGTGCTTTTCATAACCTGGTAGCCCTCTCTATGCACTGAAGGAGATTGATCACAGAAAGTTTTAGTAGGTGAAAATCTCATATAACACAGATTTTAACCACCGGAACAGGATATTAGATTGATTTAAAAATTATTGTACATAAACAAGAAAAGTAATAGCTTACAAAGTTCTCATATCTTCAAACTTTTGGCTTTTTAGCTATCTATAAATGTCCTTTTTAGTCCAGTTCTCAAATTTATTCTATGTTGTATATTTTTATTAATAAGTATTTTGTAGTAAACTACAATGCTGTCATATTTATTTGCAGATTTGAAAGTGTATCTACAGTTGAACCCAGACCTCTGTTTCCCGTGGCAAAGTATCAGCCACAGACTCCAGCAAACGCCCGTCCGACTACAGACACCAACATAAGCCGGAGCTAGTACATCTTCTAATTTGCTTTAGATAAATATCAAATGTTAACACTACAACTCAGACGAGAGAGACGAGAGAGAGAGTGTGGTCAATTAGCACTTGTTTATAAAGTGAATACGATTTTATATCTTTCATAGGTTTTTCTTTTTTGCATAAACCAATTTTATGTTAAAGGTGTTCATTATTAATAGAATAATGATATTTTTTTTATCCCTTATATATTTTTAGACCATAGACAATTTAATATTTATATATATCCGTTTTTGGTTTTGGACAATATACAGTTTCTCAAGTTTACTGTAATTATGACATTAGTTTTGTAGTTGTTTCTTTTTACAATTATCATAAGACCATTAACAGTAAAATTTTGTTTTGGTGCATTTATTCAGAACATGTCCCATCAAAGATAAAAAATTATTTCAGTGTCTGCTGATACTTAAATTTTCATTTTTTTTATATACAGACCTCAATTTTTAATTTAAATTAGCAAAAAAAAAATGCAGCCATTATAACTGTAAGGGTAAAATATGTTGCAAAATTATAACTAACATCAAGTGAAACACCATTATCATAAAATTAGTAAAAACAGACAATAATTAGTTAGACTTTTAATAATTTTTTTCAAGTTGTTACACTAGTTTTAAAATAAATAACAATTTCCAATGGAAATAAAATAGTGTTTGTGTATGTGCTTAATTTTTAAGTTAATGTAAGCTGTTTAGGTAAGTATTACCGCAACGACAATTTCAGCTCCTAATCAGTGATGTGCAAACATTACTGTCTTCAGGTTTGACGTCCGGTTCATCTGGTCGCTTCGTGGTATAATAAAAGTAGTAGTCATTGTGAGCAAAATAGATGTTTAAAATTATACTTGATTGCGTTAATTGTTTTCTGTACAGCTTTTAGTTTTTTCTTTTTCACAAGTTGTTCAACAGTATTGACAAATTCAAAATGTAACTCAACTCTTACTTCATTATAATATATATAGTTATTGTGTCCGTAAGTGTGTTCATTTAATTGTTTATGAAATTGTCTTTTGTTCAGCCAAATATGACTCAAACTGTTTCATGGACTAAATCTAATATTAATAATATAAATAGACATGTTATTACTTCGGGGACGATGACAACTAATTATTACCGGTGTTAGAATTCTGTTCCTGGAGACTGTCTAGGTACACAGCAGCGCCTGTTTCTATTATCAAACAGTAACATATTATATGTCGAGGCGTCTAGTGCTGTGTACGTCATGCTAACTAGCGGCATTTATTTTGGCGGGAATGACGTTTATCAGCAGTTGAACGTCTCGACCAATAAGAAATAAGTATCTTAAATACAAGAATAATGAATATTAGTTTGCAAGTTAAATGACCCTTGATCTATAAAAGATTTATTACTGTAGTATTCAATTGTATGTTTTGCGATGAATTTTATATGATGATGCTGAAAACATTATTACTATATTCTAATTATTTATATACAAAAACACAGATATAATAAGAATTTTCGCATTTTGTACCAAATTTGTGTTTTTTCCGCTGGCAATTCTTATAGCGCTTGATGTTTGTTAGTAAATTATTTTATATTAAGGTACGTTTTAATGTTGATAGGTAGTTTAATGTAATTAAATATAATCGGTATTTTGCTAATGTGAACAGGTACGAATACCTTTTTTGGTAAATAAAACTATAAAAATAAAAACGTTTTTTTTTTATGTATCATGTGTCATGTTTATCGTTGTTCAAAATTTGTTTGTATTTTTAAATTTACATAACACTATTCACGTGATGCTAAGTGACAATGAGTTTGTGGGAGGTAAAGTACTCAGACTCTTCATGTGTTGAGAGCTGGGACATAGCAATGCTGTTATGCAGATTTACGATATGAAGATGGTTACTAGCCAGGAGGGTTCGCAGAAATGGAAATCAATGGAACTCCACAACATGTGGCTACTGAACAATAAGGGTATAATGTGGAATGTACCAGGTGTGAGAAGCGACGTTAGCTATATATGGCTGTCTTTCGCATGCTTTATTACTATTTATCGAATATAATCTTTATTTCGAAGGGGAAAAGGAACAGATATGTTAGACGGGCCATGGTAAAATCTATTTGCAGAGCATTCGCTTCACTGCGACTTAGTTGCGCGGCACGCACTAGAATGAAACCGACAGCTGGTACGTCTTTTGTAGCCAGATATCGACTAGGTAGTGTCGTAACAGCGTTTATTTTGCCAAATTGTATGCAAACTTTACTGTGTCCCAGTTTGAAAGGCCCTGTTCAGAATAAAATTACTGAGGTAGCGATATAACATCATGTGCTACAAGGCGCGATGTCATGCAGTGTTTATCATTTTATCTAGCGTCATATTGTTGTAGTCACGCGTCTCATTAACCATCAATTACTAAATCTAATTAAAGAAAGGTTGCTGTATTGGAAATAAAATGTGAATAAAATGAATCTGGAATTTCGTGTCATATGTATATATTTCTTTGTTATGGAGTCGTTTCACGTGCGAGGTTTGTACTTTACAATCATCGGTGGTATCGGTTAGGAGGAGAGTTTCTCTTGCGTGTAGACGTTGCCCAGTCCTTTCTTGGTACAGTTTCCACCTGAAAAAAAGAAATCAATATATTATAAATGAAATATTTCAGTTATGGTAATACAGAATTGCGAAATAGTAATTATATAAAAGTAACCCTGTGTAATCTTCCATTATTTACAGTAAAATATTCAACAGGCGTTAAGCTGATGATAATTGCGGTTTGCAGCCGCCGCATTTGAATTTACGGCATGTGCGTGCGCGCACGGAATTCTGAACGGTAACCAACTGCCGATACCGATGGTCGGTAATAAAATTGCGAAAATGAATATAGCCTTTAAAATTTTATATCCTTCATCTAAAAATTAACTTCCCATATTTATTATTCAACATGACGTACATAAATTATGGCAGTTATATATGTTTATGTTAGATCTAGTATAATGGTTACGTTTGCAAAATGGAAGTAGAACAATTAGGTATGAGAATCAATTAACACTGTTTATGTTTCGCGAAATGTTAAACTATTTACGTTGATCAATAAACCGCCTGTTAATGTACGTGGCGACAATGTTTATAAACAACCATTAATATTGGCCAGTGTGCGGAACCGTCTATTTTAGATTGCTTTCCGGGAAGCATCTTAACTACACAAACAGCTCTCCACTATTTCCATATGATTTAACCTTCAAGCGATCTCTAATTGTCGATACCGTCTGGTGCGCTAGACGTGATCTAGATATTATCATTGTATGAAATCAAAACACACTGATGAAAATATTGTTGAGGAAATAAATAGTATTTTTTCTTTTGTATTTATTCTCTTTTAATGAGAACTCGGTGATCTAATTTTGCTCTTTTCTATATACTTTTACAATCTGTTTATGAATTATGTTAACCTATAGTTATTAACTAATTTGCTATTATTTATTTTGACAAATAACCTTATGTGCTAACCTTTTTACATTAATTAAAAAAAACTAAATGGTTAAAAATGGAATGGTATCGATGGTTGTTTTATAAATGTTTATAAAGTGCCTTACTTTCGTCTGCACAAAATGAATGGAAGCTTTATAGGGCTCGGTATCCGAATATATAATATGGTTCCACAAACTGTCCCAGATTTGCCACTTCATAAATTAAAAAATAAAATTAAAAATGTTTTGATAAGTAAATCATGTTATAGTGTTAACGATTATTTAAATGATAAAGATGTGTGGAAATTAATGGCGCTGATTCTCAAGCAGTATGTGTCAGTACGTGTAAGACATTTAAAAATGAAGATAAAAAAAAATTATATATATATATATATATAGCCCGCTTAGTTTCATGCCCATTCTTCTCAGGTCCGTGGCATTTGTTTTGCGAATGGCTGGTAGATTTTGACGTTCAATACATGAACTATTGTTCCCATGTTGAATAAAAAATTTTTACTTTGACTTTTCAGTAATCCACGCAGACGTATAATTTTATTTGATCGTATTGTAATCACAATGTCTGGGCCAGTTGTTAGGGAGTCAGGGACGCGCCGCCGTATAAACACAATAAATCATTTTGCCGTACAGAATAAGCGTAGCGACGATGTTCACCGAGCATGATATGGGCCGGGCTTAATTGGAAGACGTATGGCTGTTATGAATGGAGATTATAGGGCCATAAAACAACTGCAAGTATTAACGGACCTTCAACGAGGAGTCTATGAACATCATTTATTCGCATTGATAAATGATGTCTCGCTCTCAATAATGTGGTTAACTATAAAAGTATTACTCTATTTAATAATATTGTACTGCAATGAGTAAACGAAACTAACAAAAGAATTTGATTTTTTTTTGCTGTTGCTATTAAAATATGGATTATTCAAAACATCCAAGATTTAAAAGTATAACTAAGTTTTCTAGATAATTCGTAGCGGATTTAAAACAAAACCGTACTATACGGCAGTCGTGACATGATCATCATTCATCGTGACATGAAGGACAGTGACAATAATAACCAATGCTTAATAAATGTAAAAATATGTACATTAAATACTAAATATTAATTACATAAAAAAATAAATTTCGTTGACAACAAAATCTAAAAACTGTTAACACTTCAATGTTAACCTTCAGAAATTAGAAACCAAACATGAAAATTTAAAATTGTTAACAAAAACAAATGTTTTTTTTTAATAACTATTATTAATTTTATAACATATAAAAATAATGTATAGCCACTGTAAATATCAAATACAGTAGTAGACATCAACGACCATCAAAATATATTCGTAGGATTTATTATAACCTAATAATAAAATAAATGGCGAAGTAAAACGACCGCTCGTGTCATACAAACAATTTTCTTTTTAATAATAATTTCTTCATCAACTGGTCACCATGTTTTCTATTACACCATCTCTGCGTGCGGACGTCTACCTACAGATCAGTAAGATATCGAAACCTTACGTGCCTCGCAAGCTAACTGGTTCTACGAATACTACAGCGTCGTTAAACTTACACTACATGTGGAATAGTATAGGTAACTAATAAAATTTATAACTATTTTATTCAAAAACGAAGAAGGGAAAATCAGCTTATTTATAAATATATAAAAGCGGTTAAGCAAAGATTTCAAAATGGTTATGACTTTTTTGTCGTGTTCATATGAAACTATCAAAGGTAGATTTTTAAATTATTTATTGTATGTATTATTATATTACTAGTATTTTCACATTGCTTCAGTATATATCTGTATTAACTTTTAATATTTTTTAAATAGGAAATAGTCCGGGTAAAGTTGTGGGTTAGGCGCAAGACCATCGGATAAACTTCTGCACTGTTTTATTATTACTAATAAATGAATAGATTATAAAAAAGGAAATGGGCTTCGATTTCTTTAAAATCTGTTCCCCTTTATTGATTGATTTTTTTTCTTATTTTAACGTTGGATAAGGTTAAAAGGTCTATTGCAGATTTGATGTTAAAATTTAATAATAATGAAATGCTTGCCGGGGGAAAATCACCGCCAATTTCGCCGACGGTCGCATCGAATGCCAATCGGACCTCCATAAACAGCAAGGGAGGCTACTTCCGGAGCCCCGAAAGGAAAGGAAATTCACTCGTATACATTTGCAATTCATCGCACGGCCACAACATTGCGCGCTCCGCCGATTCTCATGACACTGTTCGTGTATTGTTTATTTGTTATCAAATGCTAATTTACTCGACTCGGTACCAACTCGGTACCGGCCATCTGCATTGTGGTGGTTCCCTGAAATGTTTTTCGGGCGTGTTAATGAGTTGTTCGTTATACGCGCGAGTTATTTTTACCTCGGCAGTCGTGAACGGGGAATATTCGTGTTGAATACGAACGAAGCTTACCCCGCCTTTACAGTGTACGCCGCGCGTTATGAAAAGCAGTAATGTTATGATGGTTATATATCAAAATATAGAATAATTTCACAACGGGCAGCTTTGTATGGAATTTAAAAATAATTGATGATGATTATTTTTATAGGGAAAAAGAGACCTCTGTCCTTTAACGCAAAAAAAATACAGTGTAGTGGTAAAGACCGGAAATTGAGAAAAATTTTTGCACTTGTTAATTATAGTTGTGTCTACGTTGTTTTTAACAGTAGGATATTGAGTTAAAAACTGTTGGCATGCTAACATTTTCAGTTTTCTTATAAAGTTCTAGCTTTATGCTCTCGCGATAGAAATTGAACGTGGGTGCACTGTTTAAAGATAAAAATTGTTTTTCGTAAACACTATAGCTGTGTAGTACACATTTGTACGTCATCGTATCGCCGCGCGAGTTTTACGATATGTCAATAAATCGATCAGTAATAAACATTTGAGATTGGATGTAGTCTATTATTGACTGCGCAAACATCGAGAAGGGAAGCTTGTGGAGCGTTTCCTGGCTCGCGGTGAAATGGGGCCGGCCGTGACGCACGTTTTTACCTCACCACATCCGCTCATATTTATAAAACCAAATATTTCTTTTTTTTTTACTTATCCTTTTAATTAAAGCGACTAGACAGTTGAAACGTGTTACTTCCTTCACTCTCTCTGTATCGTTCAGATACCGAATTAAGTTTGAAACTAATTAATGTCTCAAATTTTTTAAAAACGTTTTCTGTGTTATCTTTTTTTGTAGTATGACTTATGACTAGCATATGTTATTTTCTCGCCGTATACATTCAAAATTTGTTCTCGTTAAATTACAAGCAACGTAAAATAAGAGTAGGTCCATGTAAATCTGTAATCTCATAGCTCAGCTATATCGGATAATTTTTTACACCATTTAAGTATAGTTTCGATAGCGATGGTTTTTTTTTTGGACAAACATGGCTACCGCACCCGTTTCATCTACCACCATAACAACATTCTTATGTTGTATCCATGTCAACATGAGATAATAGTCTAGACAAGTTTATCTGTCTTCCGCTTCATTGTAACTTAACATCATAAAGAATGTATATAAAATGTTGGTACATAATATTTAAACAATTTGAATACAAGATCATCGCATTTAATGTCAACATGATGGCGCAAAAGGTATGTATTTACGTATATACATACATGTTATAAGTGTTTGAAATCTTAAAATTTAAGATATGTAACTAGAACGCACTAGTAAAATGTTCTATAACTTTATACAAGAATAACGAAATTATTTATGCCGAAGTTAAAAGCTTGCGTGGTATAAACTGTACGTACCTATGTAAAACTTGGCAGCGATGACTAGACATTGATCAGTTTTCTTTAAGATCGAGTCCTAAAATACTTCACGGTTTAGCGGACGCAATATTTTTAGCATCAGACACACGGACAGACGACCGACAAAAAGATAATTGGGGGACCCGATGATTTTTTTGTTGTCTACTATCTTACAGATTGAATAATGATCTTTGATCAATGTATTATTGTTGGACGGAGAAAATAATTGCAGAGAATACGTACATAATAAATATACTTTGCTTAGGTTAGTTGTATATTTGCATCGCGCTTTTATAAAAAAAGAATATCTATAAACATACAGGATTTATAAAAAGCAATGAAATACTCATCTATTTGAAGCATATACAAAAACTGTTCTTGAAAGATTTGGTAATGACTATTATGATAAAACCGTAATCTGGTTGTGACCTCACCATTAACAGACACGTTAAATAAAGTAATGAGATGTTTGTTAATAAAAATCGCAAAAAGAGTATTAATTAATAATTTGAATGTTTTTCCAGCGTTAAATCCACTAATTATCACGGGGTCGTCGATAAATGGGTTTGACTTTCTCTTTGAATACCAGCGAAAAAACTTTGAGAGCGCTTTATTATTCTGAACAGAAAATAATAATCTTAAGCCAAGTAATATTAGGAGTCGAAATCTTTTGAATTCTGGCTTGCCCATGAACCAAAACATTGGCTTTTTAAGGAAAGTCGAAAATGTAATTGTCTGATATATAAAGGATTTAGTATTATAGTTTTTAGCCGTAGAATTAGATTTTGTGTAAAAATTTTATATTTTTCAGAGAAACAAACTTAGTTTAGATTTATGATGTACATTTTAAACGAAGTAATAAAAATATTCTTGTCGCAAGAATTTCAATCTTGAATTATGACTTTTGACATTATTAAAATGTTAGTAAAATTATCTCAATTTAAGACATGTAAATTTGAAGTTAAGACATATCAATTGAAAATGTATTTGGTTTTAGTTTTAAGAAATATTTTTCTTTCTATGTAGTGCCAAAAGTCCATCAACCCTAATAGGGTACCAATAAGTTTATTTATTGAAAAAAAAAAATGTCAAAAACAAAATCAGTGTGAGCAGGAAGTAATGGGCGGCGGGCCGAGTGAAACCCCGGGAGCGGAAGCAGCCGCCGTGGATGCGACAAGCTTGCATTACAAATTACCTCTTAATGAACACACGTGCGACAGGGTGCGTTTACACTACACCACATACACGCACAATCCCATACGCCGACTACACGAAAGGATCGTAATATAAAAGGTCAATATTGCATAACACTATGTGCCGAGACTCAATATTAGCAAAAAAGATCTTCGCGATTCCTACAAAATGCTATCGAACAGTTCACATACATATTAGAGATACACAACAACATGCTCATCGCTTTGACACAATACCTGACTTATAACCCCCAGTAATGTATGTGGGAAGAGGTAAAGGTTTTGCTATTTGTTCTATAAAAGATATAACGAATAATTGATTTAAAGAATTATAAAGATTTTGGTGCTTAATCTGCTTCTTTCACATTTAAACGATCCCACACATATATATATATATATATATATATATATACATATTGCTTATAAGTGTATATCACTTGTAAAACTGTGGTCCCCACTTTCAATTATGTACTAAATTAATATTTTATCTTAGTTTTATAAATACTGTTTATATGTCAAACTCATTGTACGCAGTGTTAGTCTGTAATTGAAAGTACATGTCCTTTGTTGCCTGAATTAACTAATGTATAAAAACATTAGGTTATTCAGGCAAACATTAGATAATTCGTGTATAAACACGAAGTAACTAATACATGTATTTTTGTAGACAGACCATAAATAAAATATTTACGTAATTCCACTTGTAATATTAGCCCATTGTACTATATTTTTAATATAGTACAATGATAGATATTGAAAATATGAAATATGAAATACAATAAAAAATATTGTTTATAAAATTAAACTACAAAAGTATTGGACATAATAAAATGCACTTAATTTTTGACCTTAAGTTTAACATTTACTATAATCAAGTAGACTTTAATAGCGTGTTGACATTCACATCCAGTCACTTCACGCGCCCGTAAACTTCACCAAATAAGATAATGCAACGTACTCTAATGAATTTATAATATTTAAATTGTTTGTTCATTTACTATTAAAGTTACGTGATATGATTATATAGAAACGTTACCGAGCGATGGTAACAGCGGTAATGCGTTTGGGTTATACAAAAGAAACTACTTCAAGTCGATGAAGTAACGTAAGTGTACCCTCAGCCTCAGTGGCTAAACGACCGTTTTGTAATACGAAGGTACCTGGTTAAATCCAGGGCTACATGTGAAGTTCGGATGATGGAAGGGTTTTTCTAACCCTCCTTATCAGCTACTAGCACATTCAAATCTACCTTCAAAACAAAATCGCTGTTTCGAGTGTCGACATATGAGGGATAGATATTCTTGGCTTCATCACGACCTCGTTGTCACTTAACACCATTTGAAATTGAGGTCTAATGTTAACCAATTATAGATAAAAAAAAACTATGTTTACGATGAGTGTTATCATCGCATGTTGATCCTGACATTTAAATATATTTAACTATAACAGTACACTGTTTTAAATTTAAAACTTCATAACCATCAATTAATTTATACGCCTGTGTAGATTTTTATTAAATTTGTCTTCGTTACTAATTATTCATACCTTTAAATGTAACTCTTTATATTAGTAACCATATGGCAGGTTATTGTGTTGCATCTAATCCCGATTAGGAGTCGCACCGACCTTGCGTATGTCCTTTGATATAATCGGATGCTCTGTTCGATGTATGTTACCGTATCAGCTAAGCCGAACTAGAGACGATTGTATTACTGATGGCTAAACGTGAATTATGTGAAGGTCATATGTAAAATAACAAGAAACAGAATAACGTGCCCGACTTTAAGAGGAACTGAAAAAAATGCAGGTTCAAAAATTAGATAAGTAAATTCATAAAAAATTATAATAGTTGTGTAAACAAAAGAAACTATTAAAATAGATGAATTAGATTTCTTGGTATATGGTTTCATATATAAAAGAACTAAATATAACACATGAAAAGTTATACTAAGTGTTAAAAATTACAAAAGGTACAGTCAATAGAAGCTAGAAAACCGTTTAAACATATATTTAAGATAAGTTTTCAAACATTTCCTCACTTAGTTTTTACAGGATTATCTTCAAGGTATAATGTAAATCAGATCTCTGTAGTTAGTTATGAGAATCATTCCTATTCTACTCTCTTTCAACATTCCTCTCTCCTAATAAAAAAAAATATTAATCTGTGTACATTTTATTGGAGCTCGTGAATTCCGGATCCGTGATCCGATGAAGCTGTTAATTGCACTAACAGCACTAACTCCATTGGAAAATAAAACAGTTATGCGCGAATATATTCCTCGTTTCCATTTTATGTATGAGACTTAAATACGGAAATTAAAACCATCCAGTCTTATAAAAACGGTGGAAAAAATGGTGAAAACAGTAAACAATGTTACGAACGTGACCCCTGGAAAAAGCCAGCAGACGCCAATTCATCGGCGGAGCATACCGCCCACTCGTCTTTAAAAACGACTGGCACGTTGCCAGAGCCGAAGCAACCTCACTCTGCACTGCCCCGTAAACGAATATTACGTCTATGATGTAAACATTTCTTTTCATCTTTTTTTTATACATATTTAAACGAATTTTAGACATTTCACGTTTGATGTCACTCATATACGGCGATTGTTTTTAATCTACACTCCCGGACACATCTATCGGCCCACCTAGTGTTTAAAGTTTTAACGGTGCCTAGCTAAAAATAAATGTTAGGTGGAGCAATAAGTTTAAATGCAGTTTTAAAGCTGATTTTTTGGTCAACCTTTATGTATGTTTTTTTTAAATTTCGAATTCAGAATTATGAAAGAAAAACGAAAATTCGAGTCTGTTCATTGTTTTCAACAACCCAGGAATGGAGAAAACTTTTTTATTTCGCACAAGTTGGATATTTTTTAATGTTTCCGATTATTGATTCCATAAAAAGGCAAATCTAAAATTAGAGCCAGTTTTGACCAAAAAATATGGATACTCTGCCTGAAATTGTCGCCCAAGCTGTAAAACTTCTGCCGGCCAAATCTATCGAAATTAACAAAAAAATTAAAAAAAAAACATACATAGGAGTTGACCAATAAATCTGCTTCAAAACTGCATTAAAACTTATTGCTTCACCTAACATTTATTCTTAACTAGACACCGTCGAAACTTTAAACACTAGGTGGTGGGCCGATAGATGTGTCCGGAAATATATAATAGTCCTTTATATTTAGAAAATGTTGTGTCTGTATTAGATATATATAACTCACCCAGGAGATCTTTGCCTACGTGTATGTTGCAGTAGATGTGATGGTCCACGGGCATCACTGGCTCTGCCGGACTTTCTCCGCCAGCCTCCATCAACTTCAGCTTGGCTGACAAGTCTTGTACATCTGTAGAGAGATTAATATAAATTAGCAATTGATATACAATGTTAAGCTTCGTTCAATAAAGATTATTTAAGGACGTAGGTACATAGACATCATCCACAAATTATACTTTTACATAAAACACTTGACAACAATGATATACGAGTATGTAAGATGTAGAGTATGCCAATATTTATTAGACCGTTTAATATTAATAAACAAATAACACTTGACAACAAACGCGCTTTGATAACTGTAACCGAACCAATCCATGTTTTTTTTATATTAACGTTACTCAACAATATTACAATTAATATATTGTATCACAAAATCCATCAGAAACGAATATCTGTAAAAAGGATAACAAGGAAAGTACTTTTATTGCCTTCAATAGATTTTTTGTTCACAAGATTATTCCATAGTGTAAGAAGTATCTGTAGTTAAAACATAAAAGATGAGAAGTTTTAAAAATGTTTGGACAATTTTTTTATGGGTTTTGATTTAATATTGTAATCTTAATTAGTTTATTAACAATATAGAATTTATTTTAAAGTAAAGAGGTTGACTTTGGAATGTAAAATTGTACTCTTACAAATCTACAGTGAAAATCAGAGCACCACAGATATACATTTGATTTTTAATATAAAAAACAAATAACAGATATGTTGTTTATGGTTAATCCTTAACTTTATTAACAATTGTTTGTAGCCATATATGGCACCTGTTTATTGTACGTATGGTTACTTGTCTTCAAACAATGCAAATTGGAGACTTTTAAGCGAACAAAAAAAATACCGTTAACTATTGTTACGCGGTCCACGCAGGTCAAAATTAGTAGCGCACATGTACAAACAAACCGGCATTGTTTACGTGAGCACCGACGCGCCGTCACGGAGCCAACCTAGATTTATGGTTTCACTGTTTCAATACCAGCTCAAACCCGTTGTACATAGTTATCTTTCCAAAATTAAGGGTTACAGTGAAACAATTATTTCAACTAAAGCTTTTAAAATACCTTTAATTTGTTTTAACTGTATTTTATTACGAAAACAAATCTTGTTTAATGCTTACTTATTGAGTTTTTCCCGTCCGACTAGTTTCCGTTTATGCTCCGTTAGTTGACCAGTTAAATCATACACAAGTTATAACTAACCACCTTCCAGTAATAAGAAATTATATGAAAAAATGGAAGGTTATGTTAAAAATCTTAATAAATTTTGTTAACCCTGAATGTGTGTAGAGAAGATTTCTTAAAATCGTTTTCACCTGGTTCATGTTTTCAACGCCTTTGAACAGGTTATATAAACGGACTCGGCAGTGAAATGGAGCGTTTTACACAAATGAAAACGTTGAACTCAATTATTCCAAGTAATAAACGGGTTATTTTTTGCAGTGTTTAGTCTAAACTGTATTTGATGTCGAAGTCATAAGATTTTACGTTAAAGTAAAAATTAAAAAAAAAAACGTTTTAACAGTTTATTTTAGTGTGTCATATAAACAATTACCAGGATACTGATTATTTGGGGTACACACTAATTCGTTCAATCGATTATAATAGTTAGTATTATACCTAGATCTCATAACGTATATGTAACTGTTATTGAATATTTATGTCCGAGTTTATAATTAAAAACTTCATTAAAATAGTCACTGAACTCTAATACTAGTTCAGTCGCAAATTGTCCAGTTCGTGGTTGACTAATCAATCAAGCAGTTCAATCAAGAGCAATGGGTCTAATCTAGCATATCAGAAAATAAGCACAAGATTAATGGATGTCACCTTGGACAAACAAACTATTGACCTGATAGCAGCGACAATAGATCGGCAAGACAGTAGTTTCCGATTTGAATTGTCGCAAGTTTTCAATGTATTCATATTTAATTATCGCTTGCCGGTAAACTTAAAAAATAATGTTCAGTTATGTATTGTAGATAATTCAATTAGGAAAATGTACAAAGATTTTGAATTTTCAATATCCGATTGAAAGGCAAGTAGGTGCTAGGGAGGGGAGATGAAGAGTTCTTCAACGTAAGGCACTCTGCCACTTTGTACAATTACCCACATTCGCTGTGTTACGGTAAACACAAGACAACTCTTTATTTACCGTCTCCTATGCTCACTTTGTGGGCGAAAAGTCTACCCACAAAAACTTCAATCGCATTCTACGATAACCAGAGATTACCCTAGTCCTGTTCTTACTAGCCTTAGACTTCAGGGAATTTGTATCGTACATGTCTGCCGCCAAATACTCCTGTGCAAATGTTACTGTGTTCCGGTACGAAGGGCGTTGTAGCTAGTAATTACTGGGGCAACGAGACTTAACATCTTGTCTCAAGGCGAAGAGTGTAATATGAAGCAGTGTATGTCATCCTAACGAGCGCCACGTTATCATAGTTGAACACATCGCTCGTCTCGTCGTTTTGTCGAATAAAAAAACAACGTAGCTCATTAGAATTTAAAACATGCTGTTCGCTTCTACGTATAAGAGAAGAATTTTAACGTCCGTACATATGTTTGGATCTTAAGTGATGGCTACAACAATGATGTAAACGTACTGGAAGGTTTATGGGATAATCGTTAAATCTCGTTGTTATTCAAGTTACGTAGTCGTACCGCCGCGCCCTACCTACACGCATTAGCTCGTCCACAATCCGTGGAGGTCGCGTAATCATCATTGTCCTGAATAAATAAACTCTCATTCTGGCGACAATCGACACTACTCTATGTTTGCAGACGACTTTAAATTTTCTGAAATTAGATCCGATAGCATATAACGGCGAAAACTATTTTATTATTTCTACTTCTGTTTGTTATCTTTGGCCGCGTATTTTTTTTAATATGAAATAGTTTAGCGGAAAGAAAAATTTAAATGTATTTTAGCTCATTAAAATTTAGAAATTACTACTGATGGAAATTATCATTTATCATTCCGAGAAGGATTCGTATTTTGTATATTTTTTCTATTCTCCAACTCTTGGCCTACTAACGTGATAATGTTGATATTGTTAAAGGAACACACAATGGATTTTTTGTTGATTTCATATTGAAAATCTAAACATGGTGAAATATTATGATAAAAGACGTACTGTACAAAGATCGTTTATTTTATATACGTTCACGTGTGTAATTTTTAAAATGAATAAAAAAAACTATTTAAATAACTGTACAAAGTATGAATTTTTATTGAGTGCTAAATGAAGAAAATGAGAAATGTTCTCCTGTAAAGGAAACAGATTTTTGATTATTCAGTACTTTATTCATTAAGAAAATATAATTAAAGCTACTAAAGTGTCTAATAGTAGAAATGAAGTATCAGGTTAAGATCTTACCAGACTTGAGCGCTTGCTTGAGAACCTTCCACTGTTTGGCATGATAGAGCGACAATATCAGCACCACTGCAAAGAACACCACACAGCCACTCAGAGCCAATGTCAACGTGGAAGTCTGCACATCCCATACTATTTCACCATCACTTTTATCCGTCACTTCACCGCTATAGTCCGAATATTCATAATATTCGTAATCACTTGACTGTTCACTGACGTGGCTACCATTGTTTTTTCGAGGGCGAACGTTGAAGGGAAATATTCTCACTTCGTACAGTGACTGGCATACGGTGTCCCTGTGTATTTCGCAGGGGTACTTGACTGCTAGGCGGGCCGGGTCGCAGCGGGTGCAAGGGAGGCAGGCGCCGCGCTGCCGGTGCCACCAGCTCCGCCCGCGCTCGCAGGGTCCGGAGCCCGTCGCGGTACCAAGTGCCAGTGTTGCAACCAGCAGACACAAACGAATTTCTCCTCGCATTACCTGAAATACGGGTAATAATAAGATAAAGATAAATACTCTTTATTGCACACAAAGTAAAGTAATAAACATACAAATTTATAAAATGACAATGTACAATGGGCGGCCTTATTGCTTTAAAGCAATCTCTTCCAGACAACCCACTGGATAATAGGACATAAATAGTAAGAGAAAAAAGAGAAGACAGTGGTGCATCAGATTAATAAAAATAAAAAAGTAATACTCTATTACTTTAATCCACGATCACATCCTAATAACTAATTAAAAAGTTAATGACATTACTAACGATAATATTCATAATTATTAATTCTTCGTAACCGAGATTACGTCGCGCGTTTATGATTGTATGACTGATGTACATAACACGGAAACCCACCCCAGTATCCTTATCAAAACATAATTTAAATTTCTTAAAATTCCTTAGAAAGTAGTATTAGCGTAAGTAACTTTCTCCTTTATAATGAGGTTAAAAAAACAAGGTTTAATGTTCTCTTAAACTATTTCCTACTTTTAGCGACGTCTTACAAATGGATATTATAAGTCTTAAAGCAGAAAGGAAAGTTTACTGTAAATAACTGAACAGATTAATAGATTTAAACAGTCAATAACTAATCAAAATATTAGAACTTGTTATTCATTACGCTATCTTTAATTACAATTAATGTAGCGTGTATTATAAGTTACCAAACATGAAAAAAAATCCCTCAAAATATATTAATAATGACAATTATTTAACGAAATAATAAAATTATTTACCTTAATGCTTAACTTCATGAATGCTGTCTATGTGTTCACAAAGGACCACATCTCAGTAATTATTTGAAGAACTTTCTCCGTTTTTACATTATTTAGGAAATTATTCCAATCAATGATTATACCATAATATTTTTACATAATCTATGAAATGTTCAAACGGATAGGAAATGCTTGATGAGATGAAATAAGACAATGTTTTTATCCGTAAAATGTCCGAACTAAATAAGATGCAACTCGAATGCGCTTGCGACACGGTCTGAGTAAGGAATGAAGCGTGCTGACATGACTAGGTTTTAAAACCAGGTATTTGTTTTTAAGTACGCGTACCAGGTGCACAGGCAAAAAACTTCTAAGTATTTATTACTTCAAAGTTTTTATACTAATTTAATGGACACGCCAATTGTAGAAGATTTTTATCGATTTTATATATTTAAAATTTTTACTGTCTATATCCTTTGCTGTTAGCATATAGGCCAAAGTAGTTAAATGTACCTAATACAGTAAAACCGGAAATATAGTAATATAATAAAACAATACAGTAAAACCCGCAAAATCGCGACAAAAAATACTTATGTACAACTACGTTTACTAAGAAGGATTTTCGTTTTGTACGATTGACTTTTAAGTATATAAAAATAAGGTTAAAATTTGCAGTTTCATAGAATTGAATTGAAAATATTTTGCCCCTGTATTTAAAAAAAAAAGTACAACAGATGCGAAGTCCAAGTTGGTTCGAATCCCGTTCGTCTGGCGCAAATACAACGCCCGCCGCGGTCAAACACTCCCTCTGCAATTTTGATTTGAATATTGCCTTACGCAAGTACAGCGAATATTCCTCTGCCTCTGAAGAAGTTACACATTTTTATACGCCTGTGTTAAGTTGCAGTCGTATTTGTGTAATATACATCTAATAAAATATATTTACATGATTTAATTCGATCAATCTATGCAAAAAAAATGTATCGTATGCTATAATACTTAGATAATGATTATTGAAATTGCAACATTAACACAAAAATTACGATAAAAAGATAACTTTTTGCTTTTCCAATTCAATTATTGAACCAAAATGAGTGAGTGCAGTATTTGCATTTTATAATAACTAACTAAGATCTTAATTACATTCTAAATAGCCATTTTGTATATCAATAAATCTTATAAACGTTTTCAACCATATTTTTAAAAGTTGAGATCATTCGCTCATAAACGTTTGGAGTATCGAATTTTACAAAACACTAAAAAAGTTGAAATTATTTGCTACTTTTATAATGCTTCGATAAATCTCGATAATTGAAAGCATCAAACTACTTCTCATAACAAATCGTCTTTATTTTTCTGTATCTTCTACGAGGAGCATCCTCTATCTGCGAAGACTAAAATAGGCTTACCTTTCCTTTACTAATATAGATCCACGTAATTTATGCATACCTTCTACAAAAAAATCACTGTAAGAGAATATGTAATAACTGTATGATTTTTAACATGCAGAAACTTTAACAAATTAAAGTGCGTTTTTTTAGCTTACGGTGAATTTATTACTGTATTTATAAAATTACTCGTGTATTACAAAAAAAATTATAAAAGCATATATATAATTATAAAAGTATATTGACAAAAATTTACGAGTAATCTCTTAATTTCCTTGTTTTTATATTTACATTTTTAGAACATTATCTTATTCAATTTGAGCACCATCTAGTGAGAGGCTAATTGTTGTCATAACTTTTAAAAAAATATATTCATCTTATAATCAAATAATTTTTTTATTGTTTGTGTTACAAAATAAATATTTTCTTAAAAAAATATTAAAATCTATTTTCACTTTAAAGTAAATTTATTAACGCATTTTTATAACCTTATTAACGTCAGTCCCAATTTCCAAATGACATTGTCATCTCAATTTTAAAATTATAACTTTTGCTGTGTTTTTGAGCATAACAAGTTAGTTAATTATTAATGAAATGTGTGTATAAATCTATTTTTATGCAAATATTTATTTTTAAAGTTGGTTTCGATAGTAATTATACAGGTCACAGAAATGACTACTATTGATCGAAGAGTAAGGAGCAACACAGAGGATAATGGTCAAGGTGAAATTCAAGATCCTCGTGTTTCTACTACAGTTCATCATCCATCTATTATAAAGATACAAAGAAGTCAAACAGATACTGAATATACAGGACTATCCTATCGCCCAAGTACCAATTTTCCTATCCTATTCCTGTTCCCAAATTACTTAATATTTTTTTTAAAAGATTATAATATTTGATGTTTTACGTAGTCAAGCAACATTTTGTTTTCATCTAAATGTTTTCGCTTAATTAATTTCCAATTATGGAAACAAAATGTTTATTTCCTCTTGTATGAATGTCTTATCTTTCTTTTCTTTATGTTTATTGGCTTAAACATTACAAAATTTTATACTACTTGAAATGTCTTTTTATCTTTACAGGTTCCTCTTATACAACTGATAGCCCAAATAGTGGAGACTTGTCTACTTCTACAGCTTTAGTATTAGTGGCTGTAATATTTGCTACTTCTCTTTTGGTCTTGGGCCTACTTTATAGACAATTCCCTCAACTAGAAGAGTAAGTAGATTATATATACGCAAAATATGTATGAAATAAGATACTTAATGAGTTGTTTTTTAATTTTAGGTCTGAAAAACCGTATTTGAAATTACCTTGGGATCTAGAGGATGCCAAAAATTTGGGTTTGGTTTTAGACAGATATAAAGAAAAGTATTTCTATGAAGTGTTAATGGGAGTGTTTTTAGTATATATTTTGTATCCTTTATAAATCCATATTTTATGTCCAATATTAAAATTATTCAAGAATTGTATAAACTACAATTAATGAGAAACTCTAATGACTAAGAAAAAAAAATGGTTTTTCTTAAAGATTTGGTTAAAGATTACTTTTTGTCATCAACAGTTACATAATCTTTCTTAACATTTTCTCAGTTTGCAAACTTTTGCAATACCGGGTTCTATTTTTTTAAGTATTCTTTCAGGGTTTTTATTTCCATTTTATTTAGCTTTATTATTAGTTTGCTGTTGTTCAGCAATAGGAGCTAGTTTATGTTTCTTCCTTTCTAATCTCCTTGGAAAGAAAGTGGTGAAGAAGTTTTTCCCCGAAAGAGCTGCACAATGGTCTAAAGCAGTAGCAAAACATAAAAATAATTTGCTAAATTATATAATTTTTCTAAGAGTGACACCATTTCTACCCAATTGGTTTATAAATATGTCTGCTCCGGTGATAGGTGTGCCTTTATTACCTTTTGCTTTAGGAACTTTTATAGGTAAGTTTTTTATTAATATTTTAAACATCATATTTACAAAAGAATAATTACTTTGTGTGGTTTCTTGTATGCAATTATTTTTTAGAAGGCCCAAGAACAGTTTTGTTTAATTTGATTCAATGTGATGATGTAAGGCCTTGAATATTTGTTATGACATTTTATCATCATCTTTTGAAACTTATTGAGATAAGATTTTAGAAGTTTATTAAAATCATATTACTGTAGCATGTTTCTGCTTAGCAGAAGAAATACATGCCAGTGTTGTCTGAGTGGTTGAATAGCCACTATATCGGGGATCTTTATTTGTTTAGTTACCTAATTTTACTAAAAGATTTATAATACTTTCAGGGGTTGCACCACCATCTTTTGTTGCCATTCAAGCGGGTCAAACCCTTCACACTTTGACTTCAACAAGTGATGCATGGTCTTATACATCAATAGCTGCACTCACAATTTTCGCATTTGTGTCCCTAATACCAGTAGCCTTGAAGAATGAATTGAAAGGAAAATTCGAATAAACATTTTTAGGAAATTTATTTTTATATAAATAACTTATGTTAGTTCAATATTAAATTATTATTTTTTTTTGCATTCCAGATTTATGGTTTTATTTAAAAAAAATACTTTTCTTCAAGATAAATGATTTTAATAAGAGTTTGTGAGTTATCAGCAATAAGAGCCTACATGTGCTATAAAAGTTGTATTTCCATATGAATGTTCCACTTTAGGACGCCAATACCACCAGTTATACCATACTGTAAAAAAGAAAATGCCATATTCAGTAACATTTAACACAATTATTGCAAATACATATGTAATATTCATTCACAGGTCCATTGTTTACTAATTACATAATGTAGGGGAAGATTTATTTTTCCATTATGCTTTAACTCTACTACTGCCAAGGGTTATAAGACCCTTTTATAATTATTATAAATGAAAAATGTATATAATGCAAGTAAAAGTCTAACGAATACTTTCTAAAATTGTGCAATAATAAACAAACCAATTTAAAAGGCTCTGTAATAAACACTAGCTTTGTACAGAATGTATTAATTAGCCTATAAGTTAATATTTACGTGGATATGAACTCATTGCTTTTACGGAAAAAAGCTTTCAACATTACTTACATAAATAAGATTCTTTTAATTCAAGTTTTAATGATTTACATTGATGTTGGCACTCTTCAGCAGGATCGACAGCAATACTCCTCTTCCCACTTAAGGACATTATAAATGCAAAGTTACATTCTGTATCAGGAATTTTAAATGCAGTCTGACTAGAATCAATAATGATGTATCTTTCTGTGCTTTGGCCAAATTTTGGCACCACCTTTGGTCTTGGAATAATTTGGCGCAAAATTCTAGCAAAATGAATGTTATTTATTTTCCTGAAATAAATCAACCAAGATAACATTTATTTACTTATAAAGATATTCATGAAATGATAAAAGACAAATATTAATATCTGCAACATATAATCACAGGGAATGGGTAAATGTGTATATATTTTTTTATTAACAATAAGCAATGAAGTATAAGATTTCAGGAATTTCCATTTAAAAATTTCTTATTATACTTCACTAAGACTAAAACAAATATGACAAAAAAATAGTTACCATACATATAAGTTATTATCTTCTGGGTTATTTTTAAATACTTGTGATAGAACTACATGGATTTTGTTATTCATTGCAATTTTATGTGATTCTTTATCCAAGAGATCTTTATTTCTTAAATATAAATCCTCTAATTTTTTCATACCTATTTCTTCTTGGTCAGTCTGAAATTAGTAACAATGTTTTATGAATAAGTATATACTTTGTTACTTTATGATATCAATAACTGTTAGATTTTTATTACCTCATTATATTACTGTAGTATAAAAGAGATAAAAAAAAGAAAATGAAAATTGACATTCTTAGAGAAAATAATAGAAAGTTAGCCTACCTGCTAAAGATAGAAAAATTATTTATTATGCATCTTGATCAGTCAAATATACCTTATAAATAAAAGGGGCAGAATGCTGTTGGTGGACTGGTTGTGGATCATTATTGTATCCAATATTACTAACAGTACTGCATGGCCAGCAATCCATGTCCATTATGGTAAAAAAGGGGTTTTGTATCAAACACGGCTCCTGATAAAATTCTGAAAAAAAAAACATTGTTGTTTTACTGTTATTATCAATACACGATTTTCATTAATGTTCTCTGTTTAAGTAAAACAACAAGATTTATAGAAATGTATATAAAAATACCTGTTAAAATAGGGAAGAGTGATATAAAGGGAATGGATATTTTTCTAATAAGTCTAAGTCCGGGATATATAAACTCTTGAAGGTTACATATTACATTATTATATATATACTGAAAACTGCAAAGAGTGATAACCAAAAGAATAATAATAAGCAGGAGTTTCTTTTTCTTTAAGGTTTTTTTCTCGGGTACTTTTAAATGACTTCTATGCATTTCCTTTAATGACTCCAGATATATTTTTTTAAATTCTTCTTCATTAATCCCTTGCTTGGCAGACTCTTTCTTGAGTTTTTTAATAGAATCCGCATATTCCTTTAAATATTCGTCATTACTCATTTTATACTAAAAGAAACAAATATCTTGATAAATGTATAAAAGAATGTAATTATATTTCAATAAACGACCAATGTTCTTGTAACAGGCTAAAGATATATTCATTAGAATTGCATTATGTATAACAAAAACACACGAAAGAAATGACATTAATATTTTTATTTAGATGTAGCATTGCATATTACATATGCAGCCTATAAAGATTTACAATATTTGTTTTGATAAAAATTCACAGATGATTTTACTATGAATTTTTAATCATAAAAGTTGTAATTTACATTTTCGAGTTTTTAATTGGAAATTTGATTTAGGTAAAATGTTTTTATTCAGTCTTATAGCCGTTTTGAACAAACAGAAAAAGTTTTATTGTTGGATAAAATTTCAGGTCGACATCTTAGAGTATTTTTATTTCAAACAAACTGAGAATTATCAGTTACATAAAATGAATAATATTTGTTGTACATCGGAACTGAAACGATTTAATGTATTTCTTCGTAGTGCTGTGCTCTTAATGTTTTATTTATTTGCGTTAAAATTAAAATATTATTAATTATTTGGAACACCTTCCACCATTTGTGCCCATCTTTAGAAAATTATTATTACAACTTTTATTTACTATGGGCTTAAACTTGACCCCAATTTCGAATGATGTTAAGTGACAATAGCCCTGTGTTCACACTAAACGTGTTTACGGTTGTCATATATCAGACTTGTCCCATTGCGCGAACTTATTTTTATGACTCTTGTAGATATATTACATTGCTGCCGGAATTGTCCATTAACTCATTGTCTTGTACCCCATCCTTTATCTTCTTTGTTTTATTACATATCAGTAGTGCCCACAAGAAGTACCATCTTCTCTTAGTTTAGTATTTAGAACTTTATGGTATTGAAGTGGTTAAACTTCCGAGGACAGCAAACACAAGTGCCTAGAATTTACTCCGCACACTACACATACTACGAAGATGCGGCGCCTATCTTGAATCTTTACGAACGTATTACGGAGTTATATTTATCTTAAGGAACATATCGATCTAGCAGTTACAGTCAAAGTAATATTATAGTACCATGCTTTAAGTTGTTAATATCTATATATCCAGTAATGAAGAGTGATGCACCAGTAAGGGACCGAACAATCAGAAGTGTGTATGTCCAGCCTATCATAACTATGACCATGACTAACGAAAAATAGCAATATCGACGCCAGAGTCTCAATAAGAGAGCTAGCTAAGAGGGTTCGCTAAAATTTAAACATATTATTTGACTTTCTGGTGTACTTGAAGTTAATTAGCTAACACATTGAAGATGTTAATGATACATGGCAGTGTTATAAAAGATGGTAATTTCATAAAATTAACAAAGCCCAATACATAGTGTTAGACGCTTTCGGATGGGCATAGATCTTCAGCAAGGATCTGTATATAAATTGATAGTCACTGCAAACATTCATCGGCATATCTATATTAATTCTTGAATTAAAATTAGGCGCTTTAAAAACTAAACGATTTGTTTAGATATTTTGGATGTACTATAATGATACAAGAACCTACAATAATTTCTTACATAGCGACGATTAGATAAGACAAAGTAGCGACGTGTTGAGTGCTTACGATAACATTGTCAATGTATGGATTCCTGTCAATAAGTCGACATGCTCTCTTAAATTCTCTAATTGAACAACAAACACATCATAATCAAGCTACATTTAAAATTTAAATGCTTTATTGCGTGCGTGTTGATTCAAAAAACGGTTCGTGAATTAAACAATGTCAAATCGTTTGTGAAAAAATGTTAAACAAACAAGCAATAAATGGAAATTGATCTACAATCCAGTAGCGCGAAATGGCGCTGGAGTCTTCTGCTTTCCGTGGTATTCTTAAATGTATGTATAAGTTGTAACATTGTGAATGCTCTATAAAAGTAAAAAGTTTATACGTATTTTATTATAATTACTATTAAAAGATTATCGAAAATATAAAAGGTAAGTTGTTAGTTTGCTATCTACTTGTTCAAAAGTCATGTGTTTAGAGTTTTTCGCTTTGCACACATTTTACCTTATCACCACGACCGTGGAGTCAGCAACATTATCTGTCCAAATATGTCAATATGCACAGGTGATAGATAATAGAAATGTTTGTCCATTATATACATAGATTTTCTTCAATTAATATTTCTCGTACAACTTACATTGTATCTAGTTTACATGTAATTATATATAGCTATTTTATCAAGGCTTAAGGATGACAATGTAAAACGAAATTGTTACAAATTTTTTTTATAAAAGAAAAAAGTGTTTATCGTTAATTTTAACGTTTATTTAAAAATCATAACCACTCATGCAAAAAGGGTATTGTAAGCTATATGTGCTGTAATATACTATTTATATAACTGTGAAGAACATAGAGAGAGCTGTGTTTGTGTTTGTCAAAGTAGCTTCCAAACGGCAGTTTTTTTATATCTTATTCTTGTTTTAAAAGGTTAACAGATCGAGAATAATTTTTACAAAACAAAAAAAAATGTTATTCAAAGATTATCTTTTTCTCTGGAGATTCACAAATTAAAGATTTTTGTTTTTTTTTTTTAAGTTTTCAAGTTTCTTTTCAGATGTTTCTACCTAGAATTGACAAATAAAAATTTGGTATGAAGTCTGTTCAGCCATATACATCGGTTATTACTACTTGTGTAAACATACGCTAAGACTAGCCTTCTTGCTTACTATCTGTATGTACATAATTTCACCGCGTTCTCATAGAAACAAGTAACAATCCTTATTAGGATTTTATTACAAGAGTAGCATAAGATCGCCGCGATTGATATTACATCTTTTGTGGAAAGTTTCAATTTTGCTCCCCACACGTATCTTTCTCCAAATAGCAATGGTGAAAGAAATTTAAATTATTTTAAAAGGGTGATTTTATCACCGAATGAAATCACCCTTTATATTATAATTTTTTTTTGAACTACATTTATTTTTAGCATTCTCTACCAGCCATTCTTTGGTGAGGTGAGACGTTGTGGTAGGTCAAAAGATAAAGAATTATTTTCTTTTAGGTGTGTCTGCCGAATCTGGTGTTTGCATACGGAGTGCTGTGGGTGCACCTTGCGAATCTTGATGTGCCGTTATGGCTCGGTTTTTCAACACCGACTATCTATCTTCTGACCTTTGGTTTAACACGTAAAGATCTTTATAGTACTATACCTAGTGGCTTTTTTTTCAAACATTTCTCTTTATATTAAACTTTAATGAATGTTTTGTGTCGGAATCTTTAAGAATTTTGAGAGCAAAAGTTTTGGTTTTGTTTTATTTGCACTATCTGATGAGCGTAATTTTTGGAACATTCGGAGGTTTTCTACTACAAAAATAATAACTATAATGCTGATAAAGTTCTAAATCTTTGAACTTCAATTTAGTAAACATATTGAATTCTTGCAGAATGCTGGTTTCGGGAAGCTGCAGATTCTTGGGGAGGTTTAATCGGTTATCGCGTGATGGCCGCAATTGGACTTGTGGTGGTGGTAGCTAGTTTGTTCATTTGCGCATTTATACCGTTATATTTACAATCAGTGATTTACGGTGTTTTTGGAGGTAACGAAAATTTTAGGTAAAATGTATATAATTGTTTTTAATTTTGTTATCTACATATTTGCTAACGACTTTTAGGCTTGGGGTCATCTTTAATATCGGCTCAGGTGGACGCTGTTATATTTGAAACCTATGACAGTCGTATTGGGATGATTCGTGGAATTTGCTGCACTGGTCAAGCGGTTGGACAATCTTTGTTTCCCCATATTTTAACAGTTTTAATAAATTATTATGGTTACTCTTATTCATTTATAGTTCTGGCCGGAATAATATTACAAGCAATGCCTGCTGTTTTATTACTTAAAAACGAACGAAATCTTAAAAGGTCCACTATTCATTCAAGACACTTAGATATTTATAATAGTTATACAGGTTTTCAAAATGACGGCGCAGATAATTACTTTACAGTGGAATTACAATTACACGATTTAAGCAAAAAATTTTGGAAAAGTCCTTCAGATGATAATTTACATTTAGACGACGAAGATGTCGTGGAGTGTATTGAAACCGTCGGAACAATAACTCCTCCACCAAGCCCAGAAGACAAAAGAAAAAATATTTTTGGTGTACATATTTTGCCCGACATACCAGAGGAAAGTGAGGAGAGTGATGAAGAAATGGATCAAAGTTCAGCGGTAAAAGAATCGTCTAACAACCAGCGACGAATTAGCATTGCGATTAAAAGACTGAGCACTTTAGGTGACAATTTAGACGAGTATATAACAAAACAAATTAGAAGAGACTCGATAGATGATTCTAGTGTTCATGACTGTA